>OZ004706.1:169787595-170387595 GCA_963924515.1 Vespertilio murinus | reverse complement strand
TTGGGCAATTGAAATATTGGGCTGAGATATTTCCAGCTATCTCCACCTCCCTTTATTTAGGGGAATCTTTCTGGGAAAATGTGCTATTGGCCATGTGCACAGTTCTCAGACCCTCTTCCTCCTCTCTCCCACCCCTGCCACGCGCACCTACTCACACAGATACATCCTGTTTGCTGTGGGGAAATTCAGTAGCCGCCTGGCCACATGTGGTTTCTTTTTTTATGAAGATGGATCAGAGGCATGCTTCTTACAAACATTATCACAATATACACCACAGATGTTTTCAGTGACAGCTATCAATAGATACTTCAACACCGTTTATGGAGGTATCTCAAATATTATTTCTGTTTATTATTACTTTGAAATTACAATAAGTACTAGTCTAGCTATTATGTTTAAAGTTTTTGTTGTTGTTGTTGTGTTTTGTTTTGTTTTAGCCCAGTTGGCGAAGTTCAGTGGTTAAGCTTTTACTCAGGAATGAAGAGGTCACCAGTCGGATTCCCAGTCACAGAACATGCCTGGGTTGCGGGTTGTACCCCAATGTAGGGCTTGCAGGAGGCAGCCAATCAATGCTGCTCTCTCCCATTGATGTTTGTATCTATCCCTTTCCTCTCTCTCTCTTAAAGTCAATAAAAACATATTTTAAAAAGTAAACATATCATGAGATTTTAAAATGCTTTGATTATCACATTCTATTCTTCACTTTATAACGCTGTACTTTATTTAATGTACTGTATCCTATATAATAAAAGCCCAGTGACCAAATGATGAAATGACCAGAACAACCGGTTGGCCAGTCACTATGATGCACACTGACCACCAGAGGCCGGCCGCTCAATGCAGGAGCTGCCCCCTGGTGATCAGTGTGTTCCCACCACCCCTTGGCTGACCAGGATGAGTGGTACTCCCACAGTGGGCAGATTCCTGCAGGCCATGCCCCCAATCAGTGTATGAATCCAGTGCACTGGGCCTCTAGTTTACAAATACTTTGAGCTCTGTACCACCCTTATGTATTCCTTGGGTACATGAACGGTAACTCTGAGTCACCACAGCTCTTAAAATAGGCATTATTTAGCTCAAGGCAATGACAATAGAGAAGCAAGAGTCTAATTCTAATTGTTCTTTACTAATTGTTTAATATTTCCATCCCATACTCATGGCTGACCTTCTTTTATTCAAGGTGCATACCTAAGCAAAACAGTCCTCTTCAGTTTTAGACTTTCTGCTTTCTGTTTCTTTTGAAATAATCAGCTTTTCCATGACTTATTCTTTCTATTGTAACTAATTTGTTTCTATGTTACCTTTTAATGATTTAAAAATTGTCAAATTCAATGTTTGTTTTTGTCAATTCTCCTAAAACTCCTCAAGGTTTTAAAATATGTTTTGTAACAAAGCTATTGGGAATATACAGCCAAAATATTATTATGTTTTACCAGTGAATTGTTATCTTTTTAATCACTATGTAATTACTGGTTTTACCTGCAATTTTACTTTTTGTTATACAGTGCATTTTCTCTGAAATCAATAAAACTATACTAGTTTTTCTCTCTGAGTATTTGCCTAATTTCTCCCTTTTCATGTCCTTATTTTATGCTTCCTCTTATTATGTTTCAGTTTTCTTTTTTAAACAACATACAGACATCATTTTTAATGTGCTCCAAGAGTTCCTCCTGTCTCTGAAGTGAGTTTAGTGTGTATTCATTGTGTTTACTGATCAACTTGAATTTAATTTTTATCTTATTATGTGCATCATATAATTACTATTATTTGTTTTATTTTGTTCCTGTTTTTGTAAGATTTTATTTTAATTTTTTCTGTTCTGTTTTTCTATTTTTATTATTTTAGGATCATATTTAAATATTTATACATTCTTTCTTGCAAAAAATATAACATTAAACAGTAATTATTTATTTTCTTTCTACAATATTGTAATTGAGTACTATTTAACTTTACTAATTTTGTGCATTGTTATTTTATGCATTTTATGATTATTATTTAAATTTATAGTAGAATTTCAACTTGTTTTGCTACATGTATACATCTTATGAGTCAACGGAGCAATATTTGAATGCAGTTATAACTGGGGGCTCAGTGCAAGAATTCATGCACAGGTGGGGTCTGGCTGGCCTGCCCTGATTGAGGTTGATCAGGCCAGGCCAGTTGGGGGAATGGGCCGAAGGTGGTTGGTGGGCCGGCCCCGACCCTGATCGGGATGAAGGCCCATGGGAGGTTCACCCCCCTGATGGAACTAATGGTCCAACTCCCAGTCAAAGGGGACAGTTTGCATATTAACGTTTTATTATATAGAATAGCATTTTTAACCTTAGGATTTCTTGTAGATATGGATGTTTTATAAACAAGGTTAAAATTGTGTACTATATGTTGTTCATTTGTTTATTAAAAGTATGAAATTATAAAAAAGATTAGACTATAGTACTGAATAAGTAAAAATTACATAATATAATTGGCAATGGAATATAGTTTAAAACATATTAAATAAGAATCCATTGCAAATACAATAATTCACTGCATCAGAGGACCACAGAAAAGGTTGGTAGAACATCAAAGAAGAATAAAGGGACCAGCAATCTTTTAGTTAATTACTTGCATTTAATTATTAAAGAACATGATAAAGTGAATATGTTGGTTTTCAGGTAATGAGCAACTGGACAATAAAAATGGTATCTTTTGGAATTTGCTGTTAGTAGTAAAATACATGAACCTTTAAAAAATATGCTCATGACTCTCAAGATACATATACTTCATTTTTAAATTTCAGAGAGGAAAATAAATTACCTAATAAGATGATATCATTCAAAGTAATAAAATACTCAAATAATATATACATAGAAACTATAGAATGTTACTATAATACTTTCATATGATCAGAATTTTTTTCAATCATTCCATATTTCTCTCTGTGAATTACTTATAGCCTTTTTAAAAAAATAAATTTTTATTGTTTAATGTATTACATAAATCTTCTTTTCCCCCCATTGACTTCTCTTCAGCCACCCCAGCCCCCAGAACATTCCCTCTCCCCACTCCCCCACCCCAGTCTGTGTCCATTGGTTCTACTTATATGCATGCATACGAGTCCTTTGGTTGATCTCTCATCCCCCACCTTCCTAATTCTTCTTGCCTTCCCTCTGAGGATTGACAGTCTATTTGATGCTTCTATGTTTCTGGATCAATTTTGTTCATAAGTTTATGTTGTGCATTATATTCCACAAGTGAGTGAGATCATATGACATTTATCTTTCTCCAACTGGCTTATTTCATTTAGCATAATGCTCTCCAGGTCCATCCATGATGTTGTGAATGCTAAGAGTTCTGTCTCTTTTAAAGCATCATAGTATTCCATTGTGTAGATGTACCACTGCTGATGGGCACCTAGGCTGTTTCCAAATCTTAGCTATTGTAAATTGTCCTGCTATGAACATAGCAGGTGCATATATCCTTTCTGATTAGTGTTTCTGTTTTCTTGGAATATATTCTTAGGAGTGGGATTACTGGGAGTTCCATTTTTAGTTTTTTGAGGAAACTTCATACTATTCTCCACAGTGGCTGCACCAGTCTGCATTCCCATCAGCAGTGCACGAGAGTTCCTTTGTCTCTGCATCCTTTCCAGCCCTTGTTTTTTGTTGATGATAGCCATTCTAACAGGTGCGAGATGGTACCTCATTGTTGTTTTGATTTGCATCTCTCGAACGTTTAGTGACTTTGAGCATGTTTCATATGTCTCTTGGCCTTCTGTATCTCCTCTTTTGAAAGGTGTCTATTTAGGGCCTTTGCCCATTTTTTGATTGGGTTGTTTATCTTCCTTTTATTAAGTTGTATGAGTTCCCTGTAAATGTTGGGAGATCCAACCCTTATTGGAGATAACATTGGCAAATGTATACTCCCATGCTGTGGGCTTTCTTGTTGTTTTGTGATGGTTTCTTTTGCTGTGCAGAAACTTTTAATTTTTATGTAGTCCCATTTGTTTATTTTCCCCTTAGTTCCCATTGCCCTAGGAGCTATATCAGCAAAGATATTGCTACGACAAATGTCTGCTATTTTGCTGCCAATGTCTTCTTCTAAGATTTTTATGGTTTCCTGCCTCACATTTAATCCTTTATCCATTTTAAGTTATTTTTGTGTATGGTGTAAGTTGGTGATCTAGTTTTGTTTTTTACATGTATCCATCCAATTTTCCCAACACCATTTATTGAAGAGGTTGTCTTGACTCAATTGTATGCTTTATTGTAGCAGGATACAAAATTAACATCCAGAAATCTCTGGTTTTTTATAATACACCAATAATAAACTCACAGAAAGAGAAACTAAAAAAACAAAACAAAAACAATCCCATTTGCCATTGTAACATAAAAATTAAGTTACTTATAGCCTTTTGATTTGTTTTATAAAAGTAACATAGTAAAAATACAAATAATATTCTCCATATCTGGAATCTAAATTGTGATAGTGCAACCCTCTGCTTTGGGCTTAAAATTTGTAATACTGATGTTCTAATATGGCAAATATGAGTATCTTCCTAAGAATAATGGTAGAAGGAATTGTCTGGATCTTTTAGCCCATCCTCCAGTGACAAGTCCCTGAGACATGTAATTATTAGATTTTCGTAAATATTTTTCAAGTAGTAAAAAACATGAGAGCTCCATTTATTGAGTTTATATTATATGCCATACTCTGTACTAAAAGTTTTACATATGGTAAATTTTATTTATTCCCCAATATATGCTTATGTGGTATTATTAGCTTAATTCTACAAATGAAAAATATTAAAGGTCAGCAACCTTAAATATCGTTGCCCAGGTCAGACAGCTATTGAGTCACTTGTCTGAGAATTCAATCCAGGCATGTGTATGAGGCATGATCCACAGTATCTGCTTTCTGGGTATGTACCATATTTTGCCTAAATAGTCAAGGGATTTATTTTTATCTGCTTCTGTTCCAAAGAATATATAATGGCGTCACTTCAGCATCTAATAACAATCTATAATTTATGATAATCAGTTGAACTTGCTAATAAAAAATATGGGATCATTTACTAACAACTTCAGTGTATACTCTTTTCTGTTGCAAATGTATATGGAGGGATCATGCATATGAGTTAATGTATGTTTGTGATAATATTATAATGATTAACATTTTTAAGTATTTACCTTGTGCTAGGCAAAGTTCATTCAATCCTTAAAACTACACCAAAATGCTACACTTATTACTCATAATTTACAGATTAGGAAATTGAGGCGCGCTGAAGTTAATTATCTTGTCCAGGTCCACACAACCAGTAACTGAAACACTAAAATTAGTACTCAGGCAGTGAAGCACAACATTTAGTGGTACCATACTCTATAAAATAAGTACAGATAGAAAAATAATTAACATACACATAGTGAGTGATTTAATTCAAATATATAAAAATATTATTTTTCTCAGGGCTTACATTCTTATTTTTAAAGATTTTTGAAAATTTATAAACATTTATAAAAGTTGAAAGAAAACTATAATAAACTTCCATGTGGTTATTAAATAGATAAATATTTCTATTCAAACATGGGAAAATCTGAGATACATTGAATTTATGAGCAGTGCAGAGACTAACGATGGATTCTGCAATCAGGGAACATTCATATCAGGTCTTTCTGATGTTAACTCACCACAACTGACAGATGCTTGGTGGTGAGCATGGAATATTAACACACATAGCTGATGGAGAGAAATAGAGGATTTTTCTTACAGAGACTATACTTAGATGGTTATAGCTGATTAATATTGCTTATATTTAAACAGAACTTTAAATTAGAGGGATATTTAGAGAAATATGACTTACTATTTTAACTAGATTTCTTACTAAGTCTTTATTAATTACTTAATCCCTTCTTAATCCATCTCTGAGGTTTGGAAGAGGTGGGGCTTCTGCTACTTTACCAGCAGTTTTTTTCCCCTCAGCCTTTCTCACTCTATTCTTTAGTCCTTTTAATAATGAGTACCAATTACCTCTAAAATGGCAAGAAAATAAATGTATGCAGCAGTGTGAGGGCATCATTTTTAATGAATCATCATGAATACATTTTCTCTAGGCAAAAGATTTTTGTTTTCTGACTTTGTTGTTTTTTTTCTTCAGAAAGCCATATTCATGTCCTCTTCTAAACCTATAGTTATCCAGTAGTATCAACTCACAAGATAATTTAGACACTTCTTTCTATGAAAATCTTGAGATTAAATTATATACATAGTTTAAAAAATTATTAAACAGTTAAAAAGTCATAAATGGCTCTGTAAGCTACAGAAACTGCCTTCAAGTTCTTCCTGACCTTGAAAACCAGATGAAAACCTGGTCAAACATTTTGACAATTTATAAATTGATATTATCTTAAAACTCAATCATAAAATGAACATTTATATTAGAAAAAATAAATGTATATTCATAAAGCCCAAGCAAACCTAGGCTCTTTTTAATGTTTGCCTTAAAATAATTATTTTTATTGATTATGGCACTTGTTTTATTTTGTGATGTCTTAAAAAATAACCTACATAAATAATTCTGTAGTAAATACCTTTAGACATATATCATGATATATTTGGTCATTTTAATAATGATAACCTCTTGGCTGATCAGAAGATAAAACCTTAGTTATGATTAACAACTTTCTTACTTCAAATTTGCACTCATTTACATTCCTACCTGCAGTCTGGTAAATGCCACTTCTCCTATATCCTATCCCAAAACTGATTAGGGCCGTTCTTTTATTTTAACATTTTTTCTTTATTGCTGAAAGTGTTATAGATGTCCCTTTCCCTCCTCACTGAACTCCTCCTATCCCCTCTTGCCCCTCCCCAGGCCTTCACCCCATTGTCTGTGTCCATGGGTTATGCATATATGCATAAAAGTTCTTTGGTCAATCTCTTCTCTTCCCTTCACCACTTCCTTTTTAAAAATATATACATATTTATTATTGATTTTTTACAGGGAAGAATAGAGTTAGAAACATCGATGAGAAACATAGATCTACTGTCTCCTGTACACCCCCTACTGGGTATATGCCCACAACCAAGGTACATGCCCTTGATCAGAACCGAACCTGGGACAACTTCAGTCCTCAGACTGACACTCTACCCACTGAGCCAAACCATTAGGGCCACCCCTTCCCTTTGAGATTAGTCAGTCTGCTGCATGCTTCCATGTCTCTGGACCTATTTTGTCTATAAATGTCTTTTGTTCACTAGATCCCACATATAAGTGAGATCATGTGAAATATGTCTTTCTCTGACTGGTTTAAGTCACTTAACACAATGCTCTCCAAGTCCCTCCATGGTATCTCAAAGAGTAAGAGATCCTTCTTTCCTTATAGGTGCATAGTATTCCATTTTGTAAATGTACTGCAGGCTTTTGTTTGTTTGTTTTGCTTTTTTTTTAAAAATATACTCTGCTACTATTCCTTTAAATAGTTCAAGGAGAGCCCTTTTCTAACTCCCCAGCCTGTGGTGTCACTCCTCTTGCTACTAGCTCCCAGGATATGCTTGGCTTTTACTTTCCTAATCATAGCATCCAGCACATGTAAGAGTATCACTTGACCAATTATCTCTATTTCTTGCTATATTTTGAGTCTTGAGAGAGCCTGAATCAGGTGCTTCTTGTGTATCTACACATCAATCCCAAAGCCTAGTGCATAGTTGACACTAAAGGAAATGCTGCTGGTTTTCAAAGAAAATGTAATGACTGTGCATGTGTACCTTCCAAGCTGACAGCCACCGTGGTTATTTATCTCTACCAATAAGATATTTAGGGTTGTAAACAGAAAGTCAGATGACCTCTGGAGGCTCAGCTCTCAAACTTTAATAGGTTCTAGTAGTAATTCTTCTATAAAAACCTAGAAAATATTTTTAAAAGAGGCAAAAGATAAACAAAACAAAACCGAAAGTCCGGAATTGGAGGGGACTTTCCCTACCCAGTTCTCACTTAGAAATTCTCCTTGATCATACTCGTACTACAATAGTCCAATTATCTATGTACCATTTATGTTATCACTGTTACTAGTGAATTTTGGGTGACAGATTTTTTTCCAATTTTGAAAAACAGGAAATTATGGAAGATAATTCCAAATATACTAAAACTAGAGGCCTGGTGCATGAATTTGTGCATCAGTGGGATGCCTCACTCTGGCCTGTGGGATGGGGGCCCAAACCAGCTTTCTGACATCCCCAGAGGGGTCCCGGATTGTGAGAGGGCACAAGCACACCAAGGAATCCCACTGTTGCACAATAAGGACTAGGGAGGAATGCAGGAGGTTGGCCAGCTGGGGAGGAACCGTGGGAGAACTCCAGGGTGTATCTGGCCTGTCTTGCTCAGTCCCAATCAGCCAGACCCCCAACAGCAAGCTAACCTACCAGTCAGAGCATCTGCCCCCTGGTGGTCAGTGCACATCATAGTGAGCAGTTGAGTGGCCTTAGCATATCATTAGCATGTTACGCTTTGATTAGTTGAATGGACAACCGGATGACCAGACACTTAGAATATTAGGCTTTTATTATATAGAACCTGTGTCCTAGTACACAACATTTGTGCAGAAGGTTTGGGGATGTCTCTCAGCCTGGCCTGTACCCTCTCTAATCTGGGACCCCTCGGACATCCCTCTCACAACCCAGGACCATTGGCTCCTAAACACTCACCTGCCTACCTGTCTGATCACCCCTAACCATTCTGCCTGCCTGCCTGATCGCCCCCAACTACCCCCCCTCCAGACTGATTGTCTCTAACTCCCCTTCCCTCTCCAGCTTGATCATTCCCAACTGCCCTCCCCTCCTGGCCTGATTGCCTCAAACTGCCTCTGCCTTGGCTCCGCCACCATGGCTTTGTCTAGAAGGATATATGGAAGATCTCCTGGTCTAATTAGCATATTACTCTTTTATTAGTATAGAGGATTTCCTTTTTATATTTAGTACATCTCACAAAATACTTCACACTATAAAGAATAAATATAGATAAAACACTTCATCAAAAGAAAATGGGTTTCTTCATGGCTTGTTAAATAAATGATGAACAATGATTTAATGTTGGATATACATCCAGGGCATCCACATACGCTAGTGCAGTCATGGCCCTGTGGTAACAGATAGTGTCTGAGTACACACAGATCACAAGTCAATAGCAGATCCTAACATTATATCCTCTCACTTCTTCTTGATTTAGTAGTACCTGTCATGACCTAGACTTTCAGGTGGCTAGACACAATTTTATATCTTAACTCATATTGAATAATATTTCCTACAAATATTTTTGCAAGTTTAAACGTTTTAAGTGGTAAGTAGTTCATTTTCTAAAGCAATCAAAATCTATTATCAAGAGTGGATTTCTTTTCCTCAGGGTTAGAAGTGATTATTAATTTTTTGGACATAAACATTAAACTCTAGTTCTTGGCAGTTTTCCTAGAGACTTGGGAAGTGAGGATCTTATGTTTCAAAATCTCTAAAGTATATAAATAAATCTCCAGATCTAAAGGAGCCATTTCAATGAAATGAGATACCTTTATTCATGTGTGAACTCTTAGATGACACAAGTTAAGTTGATTTAAGATTTGTGCCAAGTCGAGTCATGTCTTTAACAAATGCTTCCTGAGAATGTGAACTCCTGGTCTGATGTTGCTACAATTCCCAGTTTCTCACAAGAGGACTCTGTGCTTTTCTAGCTAACGTTTTCTTCATGTGCACACATATGTTTCCAGTTCATTTGTATGTGTGTACTTGTGTATTTTGCTCAAAATTTCAGTATATTTTTCATATATGTATGTTTTTTAACATATAAAATCAGTTTCCTGCAAAAACGGGTATTAATAATTTGGTGCAGCATATCGATACTAAGTGTAGAACAACTGGGGAAGAGATATAGCAAATGGTACACATCACTGAATTTCAATTGACACCTTCTCCCTGTCAGTACTCATAACTTTCTCTATGACCTTCACAAAGGGGTTTCATGTTAAAACCTTTCGATGAAGCAATGATCAAGCTAGCAGCAAGACAATAGGCATTTTTTAATTCTTACAGCCTAAATTGCTCTTTGTTGTAATTATATAAACTAAAGCTAAATTATATATGAATTACATTACATTTATTAATTATATACAACTTTATAGATCTTTTACAACTTTTGAAGATTTATCATGGAGAGATCACCTTTTCTTCTACAATTAACATGTGAGAAGATGTGTGTGTATACATATATATTTACATATATGATGTGTGTATACAAACATACACAAACAAAATACTAGAGGCTCAGTGTATGGATTTGTGCACTGGTGGGTTTCCTCGGCCTGGCCTGTGAAGATCTGGCTGAAACCAGCTCTCTGACATCCCCCGAGGATTTCTGGATTGTGAGAGGGCACAGGCCAGGCTGAGGGACCCAACTGGTGGGTGAATGATCAGGGCTGGGGCGAGACAATGGGAGGGATTATAGGAGGGTCCCAGGGTGTGTCTAGCCTGCCTCGTCGAGTCCCAATTGGTCGGACCCCAGCAGCAGACTAACCTACTGGTTGGAGTGTCCGCTCCCTGGTGGTCAGTGTGCATCATAGCGACTGGCCAAATGAACAGATGGTCACTTAGATAGTAAGCTTTTATTGTATAGGATATGCATATGTATGTGTATATAAGGTGACCCAAAATGTATACACACACTTAGCTTAAGCTATTAAAGGGTATATACATTTTGGGGGGGTACACCCTGTACATAATTAACCGAAACTTAAAGACATCAAATGGCTATGCTGAGGCCTCACAGATATTAGTTTCTATGCACAACAACTTGGGTTCTTAGATTATTCGTTAACTTCTAAGTAAATATATAAAAATTAAGCAATATGGCAACAAATATAGAACATATGTATTAGCAGATATTTTCTGAGTTCCTACTGTGTGCAAAACATCAGAGACACCTCATTTTCTTATTCCTCAGTGGTACTTTCTGCACCCCTTGGCTGTTGTATAGTTGCAGCTTCCATCATTATAAAGGCATGACCCTCTCCTGGGCTTCAAGCCAAATACTGAACAGCATGAGATAATGTGCAAAGCCGCATTCTTGTCATCTGATAATTTGTAAAAGCGAAATTGTCCACAAGGAAGATTTCTATAAATATGTTTATATAAAATCATTTACCAAAAAAATTATAGTTTTTTTGTATTAAATTATTTGTTTTCACTTATATTTTAAGATTGTTGATCAATTCGGCCAACTAAGTTGTTACAGAACCAACCATTCCTGGTGCCTGCTGTTCTCCCTGAGAATGCTGCTGTCACTTTGTAGGAGCCCCATTATCTTTTGGAGGCCACCCGGGGATAGTTTATTAATTTGTTGGTTTACCAGTCTCTAATTATCCTGAAAGACTTAATGCCACTTCCAAGGGTGCTGCTGAGAGCAGCACTGTACATGTGATACTTGGTAATTTTCACTTTATGATACCTTTCATGGGAAATTCTGAATGCGTGTCTGAAGAGAGCCCTGACTGGGTTCTTTCTCCTCCACTTATTATTCCCCACTGAAGGACTTTGTTTCTTTTGCTCACTGAAGAGAAGAAATAACATGCGAGTTATTAGCAACAAATAGGAAAACAGAAACCTCAGAGATGTGGTAATTAGGAAGTCTATAATGACACATATGTGTCATAAACTGCCAATTAATCTTGATGATATGAAAGGTAGTCAGCTTTAGTTACCAGTAATTCCTCTTCCCAGAAGATCTTGACAACCATGAATGATCTGTGCAGGTTCTAATTTTGCTTCTGTTTCATTAGACCACTACGAAGATATCTTTTTACTTCAGAGTTTAAATCTGTGGACCACAGGGAATATTGTTCAAGTTATTGATTTGCTTATTTATAAATTATACACAACATATGTACAAAGCATTTTGGTGAACTTATGAAAAAAAAAAAGATGCAAAAGCAGACAGCTGGAATACACTTTGAGATTCTTACGCCGATGGCTCACATGTGCTTTAGCATTTCCAGAAATAGGAAATGTTTTTATTTTCTTTACATCCAATTTATTTTAGATGTACTTTTCATCAACATCAATAATTCAGAATATAGCTGGAAATGGGGAAAAAGGAGAGTTTGAAAAGTATATATCTTATGGTTCAAATGTTCTGATAGTATGATGACTCTTGAAATCTCTATTTCACATTTGATTTCCACACTAGCTTACTGCCATTCACAGCATGAGGTTAGCAAAGACCTGTTTACACCCAAGATGTCCATGTTCCCAGCTGCCCTTCACACTTCACACCATTGGCTTCACATCAACTCTACCAAAACAGACATGATCAGACTTAAGGTCACCAAACACCATCTCTCAGTTTTCCTCATTATTGATTTCTCAGCAGCATTGGACCCCATTGACCACATTTCCTTTTTTTCTTCTTGTTTCTTTCTATCATTTTCATTTCTTCTTTCAGAAATCCTGTCAGGAATATCCTCTTAAATATGACTTTTTAGTGTTAGAGTTCCTCAAGATCAATGACTCCTACCTAGATATATGGGCAAGACTCCAATTCTGAGCAGCTGGTACAGAGATTCAAGAGCCTGCTTTACATCTCCAGTTGGATATATCTTAGATATCTCAAGTTCAACAAGTCTACAACTAAACAAATTGTACCCCCTCCTCATATTCCTCCATATCCAGACTTTTCTCTTGTTATGTGTCTCAGTAAATGGTACCCCTCTTTAAACATTGCTCACCTCAGAAAACAGGGAATCATGATGGGCATTTGTCTTGTTTTTATCCCCTAGTTATCACTTTTAATTTCTGAGTCCTCCTTAACTGCGTTTCCAGTTTCCACTGTCATAGCCTGAGTTTGAGTCTCTTTCATCTTTTGCCTGGGTTAGCATCTGTACTGGCAGGTCGTCACAGAGCTCCAGACATCTCATCTAGTCACCACATTGCAAGCAAAGTGAAGCTTTAAGTACGTAGATATAATCTCACTCACTTGTGGATTATAATGAACAACATAAACCGATGAACAAGAATAGATCCAGAGACGGAGAAGCATAGATCAGATACTCAAACCTCAGAGGGAAGGCAGGGGAGAGTGTGGGTAAAGAGGAGAGATCAATCAAAGGACTTGTATGCATGCATATAAGCATAACCAACGGATGCAGAGCGGACACCAGGGGGGTGAGGGCATGAAAGGGAGAGGATGCAAAGTTTTTTGGGGACAATATATATTACCTTAATCAATAAAGAAAAAAAAAGAGAATGTAGATTTATTACATCACTGAATTATTTAAAATGATGCATTGGCTTCCTATAGATTTTGGGATAATGATGAAGTGTTTAATATAGTCCATAAAGCTACCTCTTCAGCTATACTGTGTGCCATTCTCTTCTTTGGTGTCTTTCAATATACCAAGCTCTTTTCTGTCTTAGGACTCTGGCACATTCCATTCTCTCCATCTTGAAAGCTCTGCACCATTGAACCCTATCTAACCCACCTAGCCTCAGTGAATAACTACATATTTATTCTTCCAAGCTCAGTGAAAATGTCAGTTCCTCAAAAGCCTTTCCTGACTATTCTTGATCCTCTTGTTCTACCGCAGAGTCTCATTGGCAGTCTCTTCCTCTCTGCTGTTTGAAATTATTAAATAATGGTACAAATAACCACTTGTTTGAAGGCTTTTTGGCCTGCTATAATATAGACTTTATGGGACAAACAACTTTATTTAAATTGCTCACTGCTGCACAACACTCAACAAATAGCTTGCTTATAAAGGCAATTTTATGTATGATCAAACAAAGAGTGATCTAACAAAGAATAATTTAAATAGGCAATATTATGTATTTCTAAAACCACTCAGACAGACACACACACATAGTTTATAAATGTTTATAAATAAATCATGAATATAATAAAAACACACATTGTGCTTAAATAAACTTGCTCCTGGTAAACATTGAATCCTAAGCAGATGAACTATTTCTTTTATTATCAAAATTATATTTAGTATCTTTTGATTTGATAAAGGAATTTCTTTTTATTCTCTTGAAAGAGAAGATAACTTGGAATGCTTGGACATCAACCTATTAAAGAGGATAATTATTGTCTTGCTTGGAAATTTCTTCCTTCTGGGAAAAGGACTTCAGATTTTGCCAGATTGCTAAGGATTCCATTTCACAAAAATGTAAAGAACTCCTGAATTATGCTATTTATTAGTTGTGTCATGTGTTTAATGTTCATTAAAAAAAACTCTTTAGAAGATTCTAATCTTGTAAAGAAGAGTGAAATTGAAAAATAATGTCACTGGTCTTACTTTCTACTCAGTTGTTGAGTATTTGGTTTATTAAAACTGTTTTGTAAGTTTCTTGCTTTAACATGCAGTATTCTTTTCTATCCCTATCCTGCTTTGTACCCAAACTCTACACTCACCTCAGGCTGAAAGTGAGGTTTTGAATTAGAGTTGGGTCCTTGAACACTTGCTGCTTCACACTTCTCTGCAGGGAAGTAATTCCTTTTACTTAACATTTTTACTCCCACTGTAGGGAATGAATACATGTTTTCTGCTGATGAAAAAGAATTAACCTCAGGCTCTATTTCTGGGCCACCCAAATATGTGCTTCTGAATGAAAGGAGATTGCAACAGCATCCTTATCATTTTGTCACACTGAGATTGGAGGAGTTGGTTGAGAAAACCTTTCAGGGTTGTCAAGGGACAATAAAATCCACCCCATTAAGATGGAAAAAATGAAAGCACATAGCCTTTCTTTTTTAAAAACTAGTCTTTGCTGTTGTTTGAACTGTATTTTTTATTTAAGATGGACATTACTATTCTCTAATAATAGGTAATGTATTTGAATTCTATGATTGTCCTGAAAATATGGTTCTACTCAATATTTACACCATGGGATAATGCCCTTAAGCAAACTAGCAATTAACCATTTATTTTCATGAATTTCCCAGGTGATTGATCATTTTTGCAATGTAGAAATTTTATTGCATGTTTTATTGGTAAAATTATTTCTAAATGTACTGCACCTTTCCTTGCTTTTATAACGTGTGTATGCATACACACATGAGTATATACACTGTGTGGCTAGATTATTATGATCTCTGAAAGCATAATAATCTGGCCACTTGTGTGTGTGTGTGTGTGTGTGTGTGTGTGCGCACACGCGTGCACGAAAGCGTGCATATTAGAGGCCTGGTGCACGAGTTTGTGCATGGGTGGGGTCCAGCCAGCCTGCCTAGGGTTAGAGGACATGACCAGTTGGCCAGCCTGCCTTCTGGTCGAACTCCTGGTTGAGGGGACAATTTGCATATTAGCCTTTTATTATATAGGGTATACACTGAGTGGCCAGATTATTATGCATTCAGAGATCATAATAATCTGGCCACTCAGTATATATATTCTTCTCAAAATTGGTTTGGCTATGAATTCTAAAATGATTAAAATGTTACCATAAATATAGCATTCTTTTCATTATGATACTTTTTTCCTGAAAGTTTCATATTTCTGATACTGAGAGCAAGTGTTGTTATAGTGAAGGGTATCGGCTCAGAAGCAAGACCTGTGCTTGACTTCTGGCTTTTCTGTTCAACCTGCAGTTTTGTTACCACATGCAATTGATTTAGTCACAGCTCAGTTTACTCAACTGTAAAAAGAGGGTATAAATACTACCTCATTAATTGAATGAAATAGTGGATGCTCATTGAGAGTTACATATATGCTACCTAATAAATGGCAGTCACATAATTAGTGTGCTGTAAAATTCTGCCTTCAGGACAATGGAATATGTTGTGTGTTTTTCCCATATGAAAGATCTATTCTAGTGTTCTTTTGTCTATTTATAGTGGCTAGCCTATCACTGCTAAAAGATTATTTGAACCTTGGCGTTCTCTCTTTTTTCTTTTCTTTTGCTTTGGCTTTTTCTTCCTCTCCATAATTTTAGTTAATGATTTTTAGTGTCATGATTGTAAGTTATTTCCTTTTATATAAACAGGGTTAATCAATGCATATGCTTCCTCTATTTGATCAATAAACCAATGAGTCATATTATGATGCATGTGATTATTGTTTTTCTCACAGATCTTGTTATCTCTTGAGTGATTTTATGTTGTTCAGAGGCTTTTCTTTTTCTTTTCTGTTTGGTCTCTTTTGAGATGATGGGAATTAACATGAACAAGCAAAGGCAACCCAGGGCTGTTTCTTATGTGATCTTCAATGTCCTCTGGGTTTTCCAGGTCATACATTGAAGGGGACATCACTTACCTTTAAAAATGCCAGAGATTGGT
This sequence comes from Vespertilio murinus, assembly GCA_963924515.1. Lineage (NCBI taxonomy): Eukaryota > Metazoa > Chordata > Mammalia > Chiroptera > Vespertilionidae > Vespertilio > Vespertilio murinus. Next base: position 170,371,307 of record OZ004706.1, on the reverse strand, counting down.
ATATGAATTTTTCCTGTAGAGATGCTTTTAGCTGTACAGTTCTCCTATGGAGAACACCACTCTCCTGCTTTCCCTCTGCTCCTCTATGAGTCAGAACATGGGGGATTTGTCAGTCCTCTGAGTTATACAGCCCACTGCTCTTGTCCTGCTCATTAAGAGAGAAGTCCCAGCTCTTCAGTTTGCTCCCTCAGGAATACAGTTCTCCAATCACACCAAACTCTCCTCTCCAGAGCAGAAAACCCAGGCAAGGTTGACAGAGGCAGGTTGGGTCCTGGTGGGGTTGAGCCCAGCCTAAGCTCCAGATTTGGATGACTGCACATTCTGATGCCCAGACATTGCTGCTCCAGCTCAACCAGCCCACCCCAACCAGATGTCTTTTCACTCATTTTCTCACAGTCTTCCCTGAGAGCCTCGCTGTCTTTCTGACATTCTCAAATTGCAGAAAGATGGTGATTCTTTCAAGTCCTTTCCCACAGGGATCATATTTAAGACTATTTGGGGACAGAAAGTCAATTAAATATTCTCTACTAGTTAGAAGACGTCCTTCCTTCTCCTGGCCTCCACACCACACAAGGCACAAAGTAAAATGTTAATATAACTGAGCCAAAACATGCTGTTACAAAAGTAAATTCTCAACATTTACATATTTAAAGAGATTTAAAAATATTTTATTTCATTTGAAACAATTTCTACACACTGTTCCTATTGCCCTGTCTTTATTCATTTGCTTTTATTTTTTTTAGTCCAAATTGTGCTATCAAAACTATTCAAATTATAAATAGTATTTCTGTATTCATTGATTTTTCAGATTTTTTCTTTTCACTAGCAACCAACATCAGAATGTCTGACTAAACATCACAGCTGTGTATCCGGTTCTAAAAATGTTAGGTAAATTTATAGAAATTAGAAATTATGCTTCACATGATAATATAAGGTTTGCATAATACACTTTTTTTTGTAGTTAACTATACCATTGTATAATTCTGTTCTTTCTGAACTTATGAACTGATTGTGTTGATGTATTTTTCATTAATTTTAGCTCCTTTTTTTATTGAACAATGTGATGATTGGTATCACTCACATGTCATTTAAGTTGATATACTTCTCTTGGCAAGAGCTTATTCTCCCTCAGGTGCAGTGGGTGATATCATCACTGTCCACATGATTAAATGACACTTAATAATATGGATTTGCCAAACAGTGTAATCTCTTCCTACTATGTCCTCACTATCCCCATTTTATAGCCAGAACACTGGCAAATTTGGCTCTCCCGTGAAGGTTTCAGATAGGTAAATACAAAAAAGGGGAGGTTTTAATTTGGCTCTGACATTGTTTAACATTCATAAGATATTGTTTTATTGTTGGAAATTTATTAATTATTATATTGGCTCTTGAGCCTGGTTCTTGCAAGAACTATAGTAGATGCCAGAAGCTAAATAACCTTTTGTCATTCTTCTGAATAAAGGATTGTTTGTGCTCTCCAGTTGATGAATTATCTCTGTGCCTTGTCGTTATAAAAAGAAACTCATCTTGTTCACTGGCCTGGCAGGAGATGAGAAGGCCCTAGAGAGAGCACAGAGAGTTTTCCTTCCACAAATCACATGCGTGATGGATGCTGTGGGTCTTCTCTGGAAATGAATGTGTAAAGAACCCAGGACAAAGCATAAAAGTTTCATTGTCACCACCACTTGATATATGATAGATTATTACAATTTTACAGGATTTTTGCTTTTACCCATACTAAATCATTTTAAATCTAGGATGGACAAATATACTTTTGTGTAATCTGTGGAAATAAAGGGACATCTTATAGAGTTAAATGAAACGAAGGTAATAGCAATACTTTTATGATTATTCTATTAGTTTATGTCAGATTTATGGAAAGTATTGAAAGCAAAGCATATGATGGTATATCATATAAGCTAAGTTATTCCTTAAAACCACTATGTTTCTACTAAATAAAAGGTATTGAACTTGGGATTGGATTAATTGTCTTGCTATTTTCTTTTACTTTAAATTAATGAGTAAGACTTTATATTCTTAGAGCAGTTTTATATTTGCAGTTAAGTTGACCACACAATACAGAGAGGTCCAATTTTACTCCTGTTCCTACAAATGCATAGCTTCACCCACTGTTGGTATCCTACACCTCAGTGGTACCTTTGTTATAATCAATGCACCTACACTAACACACTATTGTTCCCCAAAGTCCACTTTTTACATTAGAATTCACTTTGCATTGTGCATTCTATGTGTTTGAACAAATGTATAATGACATGGATGCATCATTATAATCCTACCTAATAAAAGAGTAATATGCAGCCGAAACCGGTTTGGCTCAATGGATAGAGCATCGGTCTGCAGACTGAAGGGTCCCAGGTTTGATTCTGGTCAAGGGCATGTACATTGGTTGTGGGCACATCCCCAGTAGGGGGTGTGCAGGAGGCAGCTGGTCAATGTTTCTCTCTCATTGATGTTTCTAGCTCTCTATCCCTCTCCCTTCCTATCTGTACAAATCAATAAAATATATATATTTTTAAAAAGTAATATGCAAATTTACCGTACCTCTATTACAACCACTAGCCACGACCATCAGCCAATCAAGAGCAAGTATGCAAATTAAAAGAACCAAGATGGCTGCAGCCATGGCGCTGTAGCAAGCAGGAGGCTTGGATTTCTCTAGTAATGGAGGAAGCCAAGCTTCCCTGCCTCCCAGGCTGGCCCACTACACTCAAGGTTACAAAGTTTCAATTATAGAAGATAAATAAATACAAAAAACAGAGAGAGAGCGCAGGAGATTTGAGTTGCCCCCAGCAATGGAGGAAGCCAAGTTCCCTCAGCCTTGGCCTCCACTACGAAGTTTCAATTATAGAAGATAAATGAATACCAACAAAAATGGCTGTGGCCAGGGAGTGAGCAGGAGGGTTGGCTCTGCTCAAGGCTACAAAGTTTCAATTATAGAAGATAAATAAACTCCAGATACCAGGGTCTTCACTTGGGTTGCAGGCGCGGGGGCGGGGAGGGGGACTAGAACATGGCTAGCCTGCAAACCACCACAGGCCTCTTTCCCAGGCAGCCCCACACCCCAAGGGAACCTCCCACCCTATTTGTAACACTCTTCAAGGCAAACCAGGTGGCCCCTACCTGTGCACCAGGCCTCTATCCTATCTAATAAAAGAGTAATAAGAAGATTGATCGTCACTCCAACACATAAGATGGCTGCTCCCATGTGGACATAAGATGCCTGAGACAAGGTGGCTAGCAGGGGAGGGCAGTTAGGAGGGACCAGGCCTGTAAGGGAGGGAAGTTGGGGGCAATCAAGCCTGCAGAGGAGGGCAGTTAGGGGTGACCAGGCTGGCAGAGGAAGAAAGTTGGAGGTGATTGGGCCTTCAGGAAAGGGCAGTTGGGGCGGGGGTATCCAGGCCTGATGAGGAGAGCAGTTGGGTGGGACTAGGCCTGCAGGGGAGGACAGTTAGGGGTGACCAGGTCTATAGGGGACAGCAGTTAGGGGCAAACAGGCTGGCAGGGGAGCAGTTAGGCATCAATCAGGCTGGCAGGGGAGTGGTTAGGGGGTGATCAGGCTGGCAGGCAGAAGCAGTTAGGGGAAATCAGGAAGGCAAGCAGGCAAGCAGTTGTCAACCAGCAATCCTGGATTGTGAGAGGGATGCCCAATTGCCCATTTAGACCCAATTCAGGTAATATCAGGCCTAAACAGGCAGTTGGATATTCCTTGAGGGGTCTCAGATTGGAGAGGGCGCAGGCTGAGGGACATACACCCCCATGCACGAATTTCATGCACTGGGCCTTTAGTATTACATAAAATAGTGTTATTGCTCTAAACCCTCTGTGCTCTGCCTTTTCATGCCTCCTTCCTTATTCCCAACCGCTGGCAACCACTAATCTTTTTATTGTCTTCATGGTTTCTCCTTTTTCAGTGTCATGTAGTTGGAATCATGCAATGTATAACCTTTCCAATTTTGCTTCTTTCACTTAGTAATATGAATTTACATTTCCTCCATGTCTTTTTAAGACTTGGCAGCTCATTTCTCACTGTCTTGGGTGTACCACAATTTACTTTTTCATTCACGTACTGAAGGACATTTTGCTTGCTTCCAAATTTTAGCAAGTATGAATAAAGCTGCTATAAATACTTATGTGCAAGTTTTTGTGTGGACATAAATTTTCAGTTCCTTTGGGTAAACATCAAAGGGCACAATTGTGGATTATATGGTAAGAGTATGTTTAATCATATCTAATAAAAGAGTAATATGCAGATTGATCATCACTCCAACACACAAGATGGCTGCCCCCATGTGGTCAAAGATCCTGCCCCCCTGTGGACACAAGATGGCTACGACAAGATGGCCAGCAGGGGAAGGCATTTGGAAGGGACCAGGCCTGCAAGGGAGCACAGTTGGGGGTGATCAAGCCTGCAGAGGAGGGCAGTTAGGGGTGACCAGGCCAGCAAAGGAGGGAAGTTGGAGGTGACTGGGCTTGCAGGGAAGGCAGTTGGGGGGAACTCAGCCCTGCAAGGAAGGGAAGTTAGGGGTGACCAGGCCTACAGGGGACAGCAGTTAGGGGCAAACAGGTTGACAGGGGAGCAGTTAAGCATCAATCCGGTTGGTAGGGGAGTGGTTAGGGGGGTGATCAGGCTGTCAGGCAGAAGTGGTTATGGTCAATCAGGAAGGCAGGCAGGTGAGCAGTTGGGAGTCAGCAATCCTGGATTGTGAAAGACATTCCTCTAGGGGTCCCAGGTTGGAGAGTGTGTAGGCTGGGCTAGGGGGACACCCCCACTCTGTGCACGAATTTTGTGCACTGGACCTCTAGTTTTATAATAAATTGTCAGCTATCTTGAAAAGTGGCTATACTATTTTGTATTTTCACCAGCAATGAATGACAGTTCCTGGTAGTCCACATTCTTTTTAACATTTGTTGTCATTGTTCTCCTTTTAGCCTTTTTAGAAGCTTATTAATTTTTATCCTATCAAATAACCAGTTTGTGGTTTTCTTGATTCTCTTTATAGTTAAAAAATGATCTAGTTTTTTATAATTTTTTCCTATTTATTGGACTTAAGTTGTTCTTCTTTTTCTAGTTCTTAAGAGAGATTTTTTTTATTAAGGTATTATATGTGTACATAGCTTACCATTGCCCCCTCCCCCACTTCCCATTCATGCCCTCCCTCCCCAGAGTTCTGTGTTCCTTGGTTGTACTTACATTCATGCATACCAGTCCTTTGGTTGTTCTCTTATCTCCCTCCAGATCTCCTTCCCCTCCCCGCTGTCATTTGGCAGTCTGCTTGTTTTATGGTGACTATCTCAGGACCACAGGAATAGAGTCTGCTCCTCCTCTGGTTCTCACCGCCCCTCCCCCCAGGTCCCTCTGCTTCCCCTGGGACACACAGCTCGCCCGGGGCACACGGCCCCCTGGGACTTAAGAGAGATTTTAGATTTCACATCTTTCTTTTTTTAAATATATGTATTCACTGCTATAAATTTCCCTGTAAGCACTGCTTTTTTGCATTCCACAAACTTTGATAAATTATATTATCATTTTCATTTAGTTCAAAATTTTAAAATGTTTTCTTGAGATTGATTTCTTTGGGTGGTGCGTTATCTAGAAATGTATTTCTTACTCTCCAAGTATGTAGGGTTTTCCAGCTATCATTCTCTTATTGAGTTTCAATTTAATTCCATTGTGGCCTGGCAGCAAACATCGTATGATTTCTAATTTTTTAAAAACATTTTAGAGTGTGTTTTATGCCACAGAATGTGGTCTGTCTTCATAAATGTTTCATGTGATCTTGAGAAAATGTATAATCTGCTCTTATTGGGTGAACTAGTCTAACTAGGCCCATTAATTGATGGTGCTGTTGAGTACAACTATACTATTCTTACTGATTATCTGCCTGCTGGATCTGTCCATTTCTGATAGAGGGGTGTTTGAGTCTCCAACTATAAATAGTTGATTCATGTATTTCTGATTGCAGTTTTATCCATGTGTGCCTTGACTATTTTGAAGCAGTGTTGTTAGGCATATATATATATGTACACACTAAAATTGTATGTCTTCTTGAAGTATTGACCTCTTCATTATGTATGAGACCTTTTTATCCCCTATAATTTTCATTGCTCTTCAACCGTGAGCTCATGATGCTTAAATGAAGTGGCAAGGAAGGAATGTAAGAGTTAGATTAGGAGAGTTATGGAGGTTTTAGTCGGAGAAATACAGGACAAACACTTGTCACTACTGTCATTTACTTAATCAAATGCAATTATAAATTTTGCACACATATCTCTGTGATGAAACTGCTTGTTTCAAATCCAGTGAACTAAATTTGTCTTTACCTTATTTGTTTCCTAAACTATATGTAACACATACAGGGTAATTCTCCCCTCACCCTTTAAAAATATTCTCTTCCTCAGCCTCTTGATACTACAGTTTCCTTATTCTCTAACTTGTCCTTCTACTTTTCTCTGTTTCTGATATTTCTCTCTTACCCCTTCGGCCGTGGTTCTCTTTATGACATGACTTTAAAGTCTCTTCTCTTCTCCCTTTGTGCACTTTCCTGGAGCAGCCACGTCTACTTGCATGGCTTAAATTTCAGCTTTTGTTGTTATGACTCCCACATCCATACCTCCAGCTTAGGTCAAACTCCATAAGCTTCAGACCAGCATATTCAAGTGCTTACTGGACAGCTCCACTGAGAAATCTTTCAGACATCCTGCGGTTGATGTATAAAATACTGGATTCAAGGATTTTCTCCATAACTCTAGTCTTTTTTCCTTATATTTTTCTTATCTTAATTAATAACATTATTCACTGTACCATGTTGCCCTAGCAGAAAAAAAAATAATTGGAATAATTTTTAACTCTTTTTCATCTTAAGTGCCCAGTGAATCATCAAATCTTGTGTATTTGAACTCTAAAAAATCTATTCAATATACTCAAATTTCCCTACCTTCAGAGAATGTGTTTGGGCTGTAGTCTCCTAATTGGCCTTTCTCTCCTCAGTTTTTCTACTTTCAAATAGTTATCCTTTATCAAACTCTGTGTAAGCCCTTGATGAAGTTTCAACCTCTAGACTTCTCTCACACAGGGCTTTGGGTTCATTCTTCTGTCTATTCACTCATTGTTTTTCTCGAATGGAACTTGTTCTCATAACCAATTCCCTCCTACTCATCTTTCTTGTGTAGCTTAAATGCTCCTCTCTCTGGAAATCACTATATGGACATCCAAAGTGTGTGTGAGGCCCATCTTCTATAAGCTCTCATTTCCTCCTGTGTATTATGTAGCCTAAGACTTATCACTCTGACCCATTACCACCTGAGTCTCCTCCATTAGACTGTCAGCTCCAGGAAAGCACAGACGTCGGTGCATCTCACTCTTGTGTCTCTGGAATCTAACACAGTGTTCGACATGGAATAGGTTTTTTTTAAAAAAATATTTTCCTAATGGAGGAATAAAAACTAAGACAGCAGTCAGAAACAATATAAATAATTACAGGGATAATTTTTTTCGCACTTTTGCAGTTCTTTCCCAAAATGATTTATGATATTTAAATAGAGAAAAAAAGAAGCGACATTTGAAGATTCATGGAAGAAAAGGAAGGAAGGGGAACAGCAAGAGAATGCTTCTTAGAAAGAAGTAGAGAGAAGGGATGTCTTTAAAAATATTTAAAATATTTTTTGTTTATTAGCATTAGCCAAAATATATCTATGGTACAAAATTCAAATGTACACTAGAACTAGAGTGAAAATTTAATGTCCTGTGTCTTCTGACACCCACACATCCTTTATTCCATCTTGAGGACAATCACTGTGTTCGGCTTTCCTTTTATCCTTCCATACACAGTCTATATGTTTCTAAGCATCTCTATGATTATATGTACATGATTTTAAAATGCACTTCATAGAGTCAACAATTTAACACACACTTTCTCTTCTGTCCTTTTCTTCTGCAGTTATCTATCATCTATCTATCTATCATCTATCTATCTATCTATTTATCTATCTATCATCTATATATCTATAATCTATATATCTATCATCTATCTATATATCTATCATTGATATATGTTCTCATCAGTAATAAAGCATTATCTTTTTTAAAAAACTCTTAGAGTCACATTATATGGATCAGCCATATTTTATTTAATCTAATGCACAGTTATGGATTATTAGACTGTGCTTTGTCTTCTACCTATAACAATAGACCTCTATACAAGCATTACTTTGCTCATATGGGAGCAAATAGTTAAAATTAGGAATGTTATCAAAGAGTACATACATCTTTTATGTTGAAAGATCTTATTAAACTGTCTTCATGCCGAAACCGGTTTGGCTCAGTGGATAGAGATCAGCCTGCGGACTGAAAGGTCCCAGGTTCGATTCCCGTCAAGGGCATGTACATTGGTTGCAGGCACATCCCCAGTAAGGGGTGTGCAGGAGGCAGCTGATCGATGATTCCCTCTCATTGATGTTTCTGACTATCTATCCCTCTCTCTTCCTCTCTGTAAAATATCAATAAAATATATATTTTTAAAAATAAACTGTCTTCATTGGGAGCTGCACTGGTTATACTCTCACCTGCTTCATCTTTACCTGCCTTTAGAGGCACTGCACTCAATGTTGCCAGGCAAGCTTATTTTTGCCAAACTAATGGGTTTAAAAAAATTCATTTTAGTTTTAATTAATTTTTGGCAAATGTGACTGAGATACACTGTCTTTTTATATGTTTAAGAGTCCTCTGTAGTTGATTTTTTTCTTTTCTCATTTTCTAAGCAGACTGTGGAATTTGATGATCTATTTCAAATTTGTACTGTTATAAATATTTATATGTTACATATAATTAACTTCATTTAATAAGTATTTTCAATGGTATCTGTAACTAATATAAATATATATGTGTGTGTGTGTGTGTGTGTGTATTTATAGTTACATAGCACAAAAGTGTGGATATATGTGTGTGTTATATATGTGTGTGTACTTGTGTATGATATGAGTTGAAAATATTATCCCTGTATAAATGTTATCTCTGACTTTAGCCATGGAGTATTTTTCTCCCTGTGGAGACTTTAAACTTTATGAAGTCAGATTTACCAGTTTTTTTTTAATTGCTTCTGAGTATTGTGTAAATCAGAAAGTCATACCTTATTCTAAATTACATTTTAAATTTTATCTGAGTTATTTATTTTTTATACTTATAAATCTTTAATTTATCAGAACTTATTTTATTGTAAATAAGTTTTTTTCAGATACTTTCTCAGATTATCACAAAATGCTGTTCACTGTACAATACATCTTTTCTTCCCTGACATGAAATATCATTTTTTTAATATAGGCCACTGATCATTTGCTAATTTTTTATATATGATTTATTTATGGATTTTCATTTCTATTTAGTTTGATTTCTCTCTCTTTCTACATGTCCACCAGGAAAAGTCTTAATTATTATAGTCTTATAAAGGTAACATATTTTATATCTAATAAAAATAGTTCTTTCTCATTACTGTTTGTTTTTTTCTAGCTACAGCTTTTATTGCTTTTTTATTCTATGTGGTATTTAGAATAGTCTGTAGTTTTAAAACATCTGTTGAATTTTATTATTAAAGCATATTACTTGTAAGCATAAGTTATTCCTAAGTCTTCGGTATTTTATTGCTGTTCAAGTAGATTATTTTATTTCACTAATTAGCATAACTTGTTTTTGTGTGCATGTATGTAAGTTATTGATTTTTGTCTATTAATTTTTCAGTCATTAATTTTTTTGGTTTCCAGATATATTAATTATATCAATATCTAATGATATGTTCACAATCTCCCTTCTAATATGTGTTTCTTTTCCCTATCTAATTGTGTTACTTTCCTACAATGACAAAAAACATCTGTCACAGAGGATATTGAGATCTTCTTTCTGACATTAATTGGGGTGTTCCTGGTATAAACTCATTAATCTCATGTTGTAGGATTATAAATTTAGGTAACTATACTTTAGTATATTAATATTTTAATACCTTATTATTAAGAATTGCAAGTATTATTTAGAATGGATTTTGATTTATGTAACATTTAGTATGCTATAAACAATTTTTAGACATAATAATCATGATTTTCACTTCTTTATTATGGTGAATTATACTAATATAGTTCTTAATGTTTAGTTTTCCTCACATATCTGGAAAATATTATCACTTGGTCTTTTAATATGTACTGAATTATCTTGTACTCAGACCAATAAGATAGAAAAAAAAGTATGATGAGATGATAAGAGCAAATGCGGAAGCTTATTATTAATAGCACCGGTCACTTCGCTACAGAAAAATAATAGTCTTATTTACTAGTCATTTTTAAAGCCCATGCCAGAAGCAAAGCACTGTGCTCAATCCTGGGGTTAAGAAGGATAGGACATTATTTCTACCATCACAGCCCAACACGTAGCCAGGTGGGTCAGAAAAGCATTCAACAAATTGTAATGTAGTGTTGCCAATGCTGATACAGTGATAACAACCACGGACATTCAGGGCCAGACAATCTGGGATGTTTGGTGGAGTTGGGGAGGGCATCGTAGATGGTGACATGTGATCTGGTTTGGAAAGCCAAGTTTAAGTTTGCCACAGGAGGGAGAGGGAAAGAAATGCAAAGCAGCACGTGGCGCATGGGCTGTCTAGGAGTCCCGATGATGTGCTGGAGGCTGAAAGCTTGATGCGACATACAGTAGGAGCAGCAACTGGGCACGGCTTGCTAGGATATAAAACAGAGATGGTTTCAGGTAACACATATATAGAAAGAAGTGCCAACTTGAATTTAGAACATATGCTTTCGTGAAGTGAAATTTGCACCTAAACTATTGGATATAAAAGCTGAGAGAAAAACTTAGAACTCATTTTATTTATATCTCCACGTTGGTTGATCACACCTGTCTCTGGCCTCAGAGGAGGAATAGAGAGATGGTACTAGAAGCAACCAGGTGTAAAAAAAAAAGCATGATAAAACTCAATGTGTGCAAGAGCCTAAGGAGGTCCTACGCCGTCATGGGCATTTATCCAGGAGATGAGTACGACTTACTCATGTAAAGAGAGAGGTATTGAGAATAAGCACATTCTGATGGTGTGAGACATAGAAAAAAAAATTAGTGAAGGCGACTATGTAGCTAGTATATATAGCCACCACATGCTGTACGTGTTGCCAGATACTGTATATATACTATCCCCAAAGCTCAAAGCAATCCTGAGAGTTAGGAATTTCAAAAGCAAAATGTCAGATAGTCTATAGAATGTGTTCAAGTCACGAAGGTGGTAAATAACAGAGCCAGGATCAGAACCCATATCTATCTGTTTCTGGAGTAAGTGAGAAAACAGAAGCATCCAGCACAACACCACAGACCTGAGTGATGATGTGATGTCACAGTCCTGTGTATGGCCAGGCAAGAGAGCAGTATGGAGAAGCGGTGGGATCTCCTTGGGACTCACTTTCCATCCCTATGCCTTATATTTGAAAAAAATCCAGATCCCCTTCTTGTGGCCACCCGGTGCCTACAAGTATTGAACACCCACATGTGACAATGGCTCTAAAACAGGGGTGCGCAAACTTTTTGACTTGAGGGCCACAATGAGTTCTTAAACTGGACTGGAGGGCCAAAACAAAAGCAATCTGACCATGCTGGCACTCTCATCTTGGGCTGCTGGTGAAGGAGCGAAGGGGAGAGCAAGAGAACCCTCTGCTCTTTCGGCTCCGCGGGCCGGATAGAACAGCCGAATGGGCCAGATCCAGCCCGTGGGCCGTAGTTTGCCCACAGCTGCTCTAAAACATGGTGGAAATTCCTAAAGTCAGCACTGTTCTTCTGGTCTGGTCTCTTGTTCTTCACTAAAGTTTAAAGATATGCATTCTTGGCTTCCTTTTTGATCTTCTTTGTTGTATTTGCTCTCATAGAAAATTTGACTTATAACATTATATGCAAAGTCCTATACATTAGGTCTTTGTTATTTCCAGAACCTCCTAGCTTACTGAGGAATTCTGAGCCTAGTAATAAGAATAATGATGACAATAATGATAATAATATTTACATAACTTTTATTTTTTACTTGATAGTATTCAAAGCACTTTACCCATTTTAACTGCTTGGTATTTGGTATAGGTATTTATCTAATCATCACAACATTGCTATGCAGCAAGTACTGACTGTATCATCAGGAATTGAGTCACAGAGCTTCTAATGGCAGAGCAGAATTTGGACTTAGATCTTAACAATAAAATTAACGTATTGAGCTGTATATGTCTAGATCAGCCGTGGGCAAACTACGGCCCGCGTTTGGCTGTTCTATCCAGCCCGTGGAGCCGAAAGAGCAGAGGGTTCTCTTGCTCTCCCCTCCGCTCCTTCACCAGCAGCCCAAGGTGAGAGTGCCAGCATGGTCAGGTTGCTTTTGTTCCGGCCCTCCGGTCCAGTTTAAGAACCCATTGTGGCCCTCGAGTCAAAAAGTTTGCCTACCCTTGGTCTAGATGCATTAGTTGCTTTAACTGCCCTACTCGCTCTAATTCTCCCAATAACTCTGCGAGGCAGGTATTATTATCCCCATTTGGTAAATGAGGGGAGTCAGCATTCTAGAAGTTAAATGGCTTGCTGATAGGTGGTGGGTCTGAGATCATTTAAGCCCCGGCTCTTTGACTTCAAAGTCCAGACTATCTCACGCCACTTCTGCCTGCAGCCTACCCCTTTCTCCGAACTAGCTCTGCTCATCCACTGCGTGTCATGAGAGAGGGGAAGGGATAAAGGATACTGATGGGTTCAATGTGCTGTCATCCTGGATAATAAAAAGAGACAGTGGGGAGATGAATGGAACAGAAGCTAAACTCACCTAAGGAAGAAATATTCTCTGCTGGGCAGTAGCAGATACTACCCTCACACACGAAAGCCATTTGTGAGAGTATTCCAAAGGCGGGCTTAGTTGGATTTCTTCAAGACATTTACCCTTCGGGCTTAATTAAGAATTTCCATCATCTTTGCTTAATATAGCACTTTTGCTGGTGTTAGTCACTTTTATCAGCAGAAAAAACTTTATTGAGTTAATAGTCACTTAACCACTTAATGTGTTAATCTGCTGGGTCTTTATTTTCTTACCTTTCTACTCATAAATTTGATTTGATGCTAAGCAAATGCCTGCTCTTTTGTATTAATTCTAATGGTAGAGTCTAAACAATTACTTCATAGACTATTCCTTTTTTGTGTCATCACATTACTTTTGTCGGTTGCTTAGTGTAGAATTATATTTAAACTATTCTTTAGTTTTTAGTTGAAATTCTATTCATTGCTTGATGCACTTTGGAAATAATCAGTTTCTTAAGTATTTTTATTGTCTTGGGCTTTGCTCTAATTGACATAGCTTTCCAGTTTTCCAGTTTTTTTTTTGAACCTTTCAAAGTTGTTTTCTTCCCAAATCCTTGCTTATTTTTGGTATTATGTGGCCTATACTTCTTTTAACATACACAATTGCTCTATGAGAAAAGACATGCTAATGTATTGTGACTCTTAATTTTCTTAAAACAAATATACATTCCATAAATTTATATTTAAGCATATAAATCTAGAAAATGATTAGATTTTTTTTGCCTTTATTACCTTTTTAGTGCTATTGTTATTTTTCCAAATATATTGATGTCACCTGTGGAAAAACAGGTGAGAATATATAGTTCTTGGAGACCTTGATTTTTTTTTTTTAATTGTTGAAGTTTGGTATAAACTTACGGTAGGAAAATACTTTTAAGCAAAATAACATGGCATGATGGTAATTATTACAAAAACTTTTTCTGGAATTTTATATTATTGCTTAATCTCTAGGATGTTTAAACATACAAATCTTGCCCTAACTGGTTTGGCTCAGTGGATAGAACATTGGCCTGTGGACTGAAGGGTGCCAGGTTTGATTCTGGTCAGAGGCATGTACTTTGGTTGCTGGCATATCCCCAGTAAGGGGTGTGCAGGAAGCAGATGATCGATGTTTCTCTCTCATTGACGTTTCTAACTCTCTATCCCTCTCTCTTCCTCTCTGTAAAAAAAAAATCAATAAAATATTTTTAAAAATAAAATAAATGTACAAATTTTGTTTGTTTGTTTAGCACTCACCTGAGGATATTTTTTTCCAGTGATTTTTTTAAAGAGTGGAAAGGAGAGGGGCAAAGAGAGAGGAAGAGAAACATAAATGTGTGTGAGAAACATGGGTTGGTTGCTTCCCGCATGTGCCACGACCAGGACTAGGGAATCAAACTCAGAACCCTTAGTGTATGGGATGACGCTCTAATCACTGAGCATACTGGCCAGGGCCACAAGTCTTTATGGTGCTCCATTTTAAGAAAAATTCAAATTTTTAAAAACTTTCTTTCAATTCATGTGATGGACTTGATTTTGATTTTTTCTAAAAATTTTATTCATTTTTAGCTGTATGAAAAAAAATACATACACATTCTATAGAAATCATGTTGTTAGTCAGTCAAGTTCTCATTTTCTTTATACCAGCTAAACTGCCAACTACCTATAAATCCCATCGTCCTTTCATTCAAAGTCAAGGTAACCAATTATTTAAACTTGTAATTCTCAATAGATCAAATATCTCACCTTTGATTGGTAGCCAGTTTAAAGCTCTACCTTACATTTTATTCCTTTAAGCCTCCACATAGGGCATTTGATCCTTATCTAAATCCTCTGCTCTTTTTTGCCCTCATGTCACTCATCTCCTTGTAAAATCCTGCATTTCATTATTAGCTTCGCACAGAACCACAAATGGCTGTTTTTCTCTTCTAAGCTTCCCTGGGCTTTTGAGTCAAAATGGAGCTCTATTAATTTGGTCCCTTAACTCATGAATTCACCAAAGCTATACTTTCAAATGTCACTAATAATCATTTCTTGTTAAAAACCCAAAGCTCTCGCTCTGTTCTTGCGTTTCTTTTACTCTTGATTACTTTAGACATATTTAAAACTCTTTTTGTTATATTATTTTCTCACTCCGAGACTCTATGAGTAGTCGATGTTTGATGTCATCTCTTTCAAATGTGTCTTTCAAACTTAAAAAAAATCATTTATATATTTGGTCTCTTGAGAACCAACTGTGAATATTTCAAGATAGCTAAGCATTCTACTTTTCTATTTTCAGAAACTGGCAAAGAGAAGGATAATTGGAACTACATTTATATTCTTAATATTCTGTGCTTTTTTTTTTTTGTTCTGTGTTTTCACACTGCCCAGAGGCTATATCTACTGTGATAATCCATTGACTTCTTAAACCAGCTCTCCCCTATTTCTAAGCCAGTTGTCCCACTGTGTGTTCCTTGAGAAAACCTTAGCAATTAATTAGATACTATATATTGTCCCTTTCACTATAATAAGCAGTTTGCTGTGTTCAGTACAGTAGTTGCTTAGCTACATGTGGCTATTAAGCACTTGAAATGTGACTGGTGATTAATTTCACACGTTTCTTTTTCATTTTCAAATGCAAATGAGTTTATTTTTGTGTATGGAGTATGTTGGCATACTTTCTGTCTATTGGGTTAAATAAAACATTAATAAAACGAATTTCACCTGTGCCTTTATGCATTTTTAAAAGTGGCTACTAGAAAACTTAAAATTACAAATGTGACTTACATTTTATTTTATTGGATAGCTGGGCTAGGTTATGCTACAATTATAACCACAAAATCTTAGTGATCTATAATTGCAATGGTTTAATTCCCCTTCATGCTACATGTCTATTGCATGTTGACTAAAACTTATGCTCTCTATCCCATCAGTTCATATCCCAAGTTGATGTAATAGTCACTATTTCAAGTCTGCCAGTCAGTGGCATAGAGAGAAAGAGAGCTTTAGGGAACTTGAACAAATAATGAGGTGCTCTGGCCTGGAAGTGACTTACATCATAACTCTGTTCTTGATTCATTGACCAGCATAAGTCACGTGGTCCAACAAAGCAACAGGAGTTCAGAAAGTACAGCACTACAAGGTGTCTAGAGGATGGAGAGTCAAAAGCACATGACAAATGACAGAAATACTATAAGATCTTTGGAAAAGTTCTTTCTATTATTTTTCTGTCCATTGATTATGGCTCCTTTAATGCAAAATGGCTTCAATTGCCAGTTTTCCTATAGTTGACTATTTGAAAATGCTATTTGTCTATAATACCATTTTTTAATAGTTTAATGATTAGAGGTCAGTCATTGTTGGGAGTCACATATATCTTTTGTAGTTCAAACTAAATAAGTATTAGAAAATTTGGAAAAGCAAACATTGGAAGGTTATCACTTACTAGGATTACTTTTTTAAAAAATAAATATACTTTATTGATTTTTTACAGAGAGGAAGAGAGAGGGATAGAGTTAGAAACATCGATGAGAGAGAATCATTGATCAGCTGCCTCTTGCACAACCCCTACTGGGGATGTGCTGGCAACCAAGGTATATGCCCTTGACCGGAATCGAACCTGGGACCCTTCAGTCTGCAGGCTGACGCTTTATCCACAGAGCCAAACCGGTTTTGGCTAGGATTACTTTTTGCTTATATAATATTTTATTTATATTTTTCCCCAATTGAAGGACTTTTTGCATGTATTCTTCAGAATGATACAGAGATGTGTTTCCAGTGTAGCAGAGACTTTAGAGCAGTTAACACCTATCATGAGTTGTAACCACCAGAATTACAGAAAATGATGAGCTACTTGGTATCTCATGAGTATGGGGGGCAGCTAATCTTTCTTTGGGTGTTCGTGTCACCTGGTGCGTGTCACCTGGTTCTTCTGGAAAATAAGACCCGCAATCTCATTCATTCAAGTTGACCTAATGCCTCTCTCAGGGAATTCATGTAAATTTCTACATGGGGAGCCCCAAGTGAAAATAACACAGCCACGTTGTTGACGCCACCATCAAACATATCCTATGAGACGCAATTATGCAGAGAGGTGAAGGATGATGGTAAAGATCACAGGCTTTGTATCTTGGACTTTGTAGCCAGGAAGCAGCTCCATTCCACCATTTACTAAGTGACTTTAATCAAAGTATTTAAGCTTATTAAGCCTCATTTGCTCTAGAAAATAGGGATAGTTTTTACCTTGTAGAATTGTTATGTGCATAACAGACTCCTGGCATTAATTCTACAGTAAATGCCAGTTGTTATGAGAAGAGTTATAATGTAGCTTTATATCCTAAATGGTGGCAACATAAAGAACATATTACTTGTCATAGGTGGATTCCTCTTGCAAAAGAAGTGTCCTTGTGATTAGTTTCTTCTTGATAGCCTTTCCCCCATTTTACTTCCAAATCATGCAGTCTGTTCCAATTTGTCCTTCAATGCTGAGAGTTGATGTACCTTGACTCTGTGTCCTCAAATACCTTAGGTAGCTATTTGTTCTTCAAGTAGCCCCTTTCTGACTTTGATTATTTCTTTCTCTGCTGTCCTCTCTTATACCACTTTACTTATGCCATTTGCAGGGCATTTACTCTATTCATCTTTCAACTATAGTATTACATATATTACTTATTGCTCTATACATCTTAGGCTTATTAGGGAAGGAGCTACTATAGTAAGTGTCAACTAAAAGTGAATGGAAAACATTCTGTACTCAAGTCTCTAATGCCTTTATCTCTGTTTAAATCTATAAAGGACACAAACTGGTAGATGCTATGTTATTTCTGTTTTATAGATGAAAGGAAATTAACGTTAAGTACCCAAGGTAATGCCAATTGGAAGCTTTCAAATCCAAGTTGGCCTCTATCTGAAACTGGAGTTCCGAATCACTGCCCATATTCCCTGCCCACACTTCTGTTCAACTCCTGTGGAGCTCTCCATCCCCTGTCAACAGAGTGCCTTGATCTATGATTTCACTTGATTAATAAATTCAATTTTTTAAGCATCATTACTTTTATTAGTGCACAATTCATATTCACAAAAACAGAAGGTATCTAATGCATTAATAACTGAATAACACTGAACCTAATACCTGTATCTTCAATTATTTTATTCATTCATTCATTCACTCACTCATTTGTTAATCCTCACTCGGAGGATATTTTACCATTGATTTTTTTTAAGAGAGTGGAAGGGAAAGGAAAGTTCACACAGAGAGAAACATCGATGTGAGAGAGACACATTGATTGGTTGTCTCTCACATGCACCCCAACCAGGGCTGGGCTGGAGCCTGCAATCAAGGTATGTGCCATTGATCAGAATTGAAATGGGGACCCTTCAGTCCACAGGTCAATGCTCTATCCACTGAGCAAAACTGGCTAGGGCTCTATCTTCCATTATTTTAGTGAAAGAAGAATAATCACAGACCATGCTGAGAGGGTCTGTTTCAAGGGGGCTGGAGCTAACTTCCCAGCATTAGTGCCACAGATTTGAGCTGTCTTCACAGTGTACTGCTCATCTATAGAGCAGTGCTATCTCTCTTTCTCGCTTCATTCATTACCTACTTATTACTTAAAAATTTTTAGCCTGGCTATGCTGTAAGGCAGCTTGCAAAAAATGTAATTATTACTCATTGTTTATGGTTGATATACATTTAATGCTTTACTCTAGTGTAACAAAGTTGAAGAATGGCTATCTCTCCTTGAGGGACCATAGTAACTCCTCATGGGGACTACGGTCCAAGCATCCTGTCTAACTGGGGATCTGCAAATAATTAATCCCTAATGAATTAGGACATCTATTACATTAATGAATTATCTTTCCTCTTATGTCCCTCCCATGAAACTAGTTATGTACCAACATCAGGATAATGGAGAAAATAATCACTCAATTTTCTCTCTTATGAGCTTCAGAGGAAGAACTTCATTAAGAAGAATTAGAATCATTTCATTGATCTTATCAATTTGGCATTCTCTTCCATTAACAAAGACATTATGTTTATATTACTTAAGACAAATTAGAGGTTTGCTATGTCTTTGGATGCTTGGTTAAAATGTCTTATTATCAAAGAAAATCTTGCATGTGCTAGAAGAAAATAAAATATCATTCTTCAACTAACTTCTGCTGCTGTGAAAAGCCACTCTAAAATTGCAGTGGATCATAATAGTGAAGGCTTATTGCTAGCTCTCATTGTATGTCTACTCCAAATTGTGTGGAAGCCAGTTCTGAAGCACGTATACTTATTCTGGGCCTCAGGCTCATGATCAGCCACCGAAGTTTCTGATTAATGTTACAGAGAAAAAGAGGGAGGGTGGTGAATTGTACACTGGCCTTTAAGTGTGACACATGTCATGGGCTGTGACTAGTAATACAGCTCCATGCAGTCCTACCAGATCAAGAAGTGCAGTCCTGCCATGTTCTCAGAGGGCAAAGGACTGGGAATATTTGGTGAATTGCTCTGGTGACTACCAGTTATATTGAAAAGTAAATGCTTATTATTAAACTCCTTCTCCCAGGCCCTGTGCCCAAATGACAACCACTTCTGTTTCTGTGTTTAGCTCTTCTGGCGCATATATTTTAAATAGATATGTGGATAAATTTCTTGTTAAAATATGGTTAAATATTATTTATTGTCTTTCTGCTATGAAAGAAAGGGTTAGTTCATTTACCCCATCAACCTTCTCTCTGCCTCCTACCCATGCCCCTGCCCCTCACTATCTTGCCTTTTTAGGAAGTCAAATGAAGAGGTGTTATAGTAAGAAGAGGGTATACCAAGATAAATGAATACTTGATATCAGGAAAGGGTGGGTCTAGCTGAGAAGTGTAGTGGCATGTTGTCTCATTATGACAACCGTACTTCTGGCTTATAGAGCAGTAAAAACAACAAAGACTTTGGATGGAAGACTACGGGAAACAGGAATCTCTAAAATATAAAGAATGATTAGCAATCTGTACAAAATTGAGAATATGGTAACGATACTTGGTGTATGATTTAAAAAATAAGAATTCACTCTCAATGACTTAGAAAGGTATTTTTCTTATGAAAAAAATAAGGGATGTTAGACTTATAGGGGATGAAATATAATCCTAGTATATGACCAAAGGTCGTACAGACTATATTTAGAGCATCATTATTATAGTAATAATACTTAGTGGCATGAAATTTTGAACTAATCTTACTATATAAATATAAAAGTAAGTTTAAGATTTGTCAGAGCTTGGGTAGAAGAATAAAAAAGAGGACAAGTAGAGGGGAGAATCATTAATATCCTTCTTGATTCCACAGAATGGGGCGTCAGTCCATACTGCCTGATTTCTGACTTTTAATAAGAAGGTTTAGCTATACTGCTGGAATTGCAAAGGTGTCAATGGGGGAACTGGTGGCAGTGATTTAATTAAATGTGCATTGGAAGATTAACTTTCTGAGAAAGGAAGGAGGAAAGTAAACATTCTGACTGTTTGCATACCTAAAAATGTTTTTATTATGCTCTCATACTCAGTTGGTAGCTTCACTCTATATAGGAATCTTTGTTTATATTTCATTATATTGAAGGCTTTGTTTTTATTTGTTTCCCTACTTCCTCTATTATTATAATCCAGTCTGATTCTTGTTTCTTCATCCATAACTTATTTTTTTCTCTTTAAAAGAATCTGCGATCTCATTCTTGAACTTGATATTGTTAATTTTTCTAAACATGTATGTAGATGTGTGTTTTTATTTTGTTTTGTCATTTTTAGTCTTTTCATAGGGGACTTGATGGGCCCTTTTCTATTGAAAAGTTGTATCCTGCTGCCCTGCGAAAGTCTTCTAATATTTCTCTATTTCTCTAATAATTTTTTCCAAAATCCTCCCCACACCATTTTCTCATTTTTCTACTCTGGTTAATTAGGTAATGGTCTTCCTTTCTTGACCTCTGGCATTATATTTCATTATATTTTTTCTCTTATTTATTTCATATTTTAAACATATTTTCACTCTTTTCAGAATATTTTTATTTGTGACTTGATTTCTTTTATAGACTTCTATTTTGTTTTCCATTTCTAAGAGTTATTTTCTTGTTCTTTTATTGCTGCATTTGTGTTTTATTCACTTTTTATTTTCTATGCATGCCATGTTTTCCTATATCTTCTCATATAATAATGAAAGTGTTTTTAAAAGTTTTATTTTGTTCACTTTTTTTTCCTGTCTCTTTTGGAATTGATTTTTATGTTCTCTTAGTTTGTCCTTTTAATCATTGTTTAATTTTAATGATTAGAAATAAAGTAAGTAAATGTTTCCTATAAGCTTTTTAGCTGTGAAAAGATTGATCATTGCCCTAACCAGTTTGGCTCAGTGGATAGAGCATTGGCCTGTGAACTCAAAGGTCCCAGGTTCAATTCAGGTCAAGGGCAGGTAACTTGGTTGTGGGCACATCTCCAGTAGGGAGTGTGCAGGAGGCAGCTGACCAATGTTTCTCTCTCATTAATGTTTCTAACTCTATCCCTCTCTCTTCCTCTCTGTGAAAAATCAATTAAAAATATATAGATTGATCATTAGTTTTTTTTCATTTGTTTTGTTTTGTTTTTTGTTTTATTTTTGGTGTTTTTTTTGAGAATTGGCAATAAGCCAGCCTTTATATGGGGACTATGAATATCAGATGCTGAGTTTCTTCTTATATTTTCTTTACAGAAGAACCATTTGTTTTAATTTAGTTATTTAGTTTTTGTTTGTTTGTTTGTTTTTTTTTATCAGGAATAAGTGATGGACTACTAGTAGATATTTTGCTTCTATTTATAGAATGATATTTATTTCCCTCTTTTATTTTTCAGTTTCATGTCTTATCCCTTAACTCTAGTGTTATTGTGTACAGTTTTCATTCATATTTAAAGATGCTGTTATTTCAGGTGCCAGTTATTACTCTAAGAGTTATTAGAACATATGTCACATCTTTATTGCTTGTTCTATTCCAATAACTATGGATTACATCCTTTTGTCTAAATAGATATAGTTGGTGTTATTTGTCTCTAGTGTTCTGAGCATTTCCTTTAACTTTACTACACTACCATGTTCAGATGACCTGTCTTCAACTTTCAATTTGTAGAGGTGATTTAGTAGAATGTATTGAGGAAAACTCACTGTTGATTTACAGCATTCTATCTAGTCCTCTGGCTTCCCTGGCTTTACCCAACTCAGATAAGCATACTACCTAGCTTAATCTTGTTCAATTTTTAAATTATGCTTGAGACATCCATTACTGGTTGTGTTTTTTTGAACATTAAAATGTCAGGAATGATGTCTTTGAATCAGAACTTTTCATTCAGTACAAAAATATTGTTGTTTATATAGCTTCCAACTAATTTCACAGCGTACATTCTGATTTTCTACTTCCGTCTATTAGCATAACACCTAACAATGTTCTACAAGATAGCAAAAAATGATGTACTACAAATGAAATCTGTCACTTGGATGTAGGGCTTCCCTGGCACAACTTAATAAAGAACTTTGAGCCTCTTCAAGATAATGATTCATCCCCAGCACCATTCTGCCTTTTCAAAGCAGCACATAAACTCCTGATATATATTTACGACCATATTCGATAGGATAAAACCAGTTCTTGAATAATTGTGTTGAAGATTTTTGGTGACTTTGGCAATATCCACTGAGTGGAAAGTTTATCAGAAGATAGCAAATATATTCTAATATTATTTTGTGTTCTGAAACATCACTAAAATAGATTATAGAAAGTAAGATATCGTAAGTGAAATTCTTGTAAGTGTAGCCAAAGACCCTTGGATTTATGATAATAAGGTATTGATAAGTCTGATTAGTATGATTCATTGAATTACATGTGCAATTAAATATGTTTACTGAGCTCAAAGTTTGTTTCAGTCACTATGTTAGAAGCTAGAAATAAATGGTAAAAAAACAAAACACAACTATAAAAACAGATGCAGGCCTTGCCTTCATGAAGCTAGAGACAAGTAAAGAGAGAATTGTGATACAATGTGGTAAGTGCAATAAAATATTATTTGTCCTGAGGACATAGCTGAGTGGAAGTAAACAAAAATATGAATAGTGGTCATGGAAATCTTCCCAAAATGATAGCTTAGCTGAAATATAAATGATGTACAGAAGTTAACCATGCAAAGAATAGGCCCAAAGTAGGTGTTTGAGAGAAAATGCATGTGGGTAAATCTGAAACATGGTGTGATTGAGTAACAGAGTGACATTTTGAGTGACTGAACTATTAATTTGAATTGGATGTGAGAATGGGATAAGGTGGTCATTACTCTGGCCTTTATGAAGAATAGTTTAGAGAGAAGCAGCACAGGAAGGTAGAGAGTGGCAGGACTATGCATTTATGTGTATAAGAGATAAAGAAGTAGCAATCAGAACAGAAAGAAGCTCTATGCTACAGAATTTGTATGTTGCATTAATCTATTGGATGTAATGAATGAGGAAAAAAGACACAGGAAGCATTATAACTTTTGCTTGGTAGCTAAGTGGTTATTAGTATCATTCTCTGAAAAAGAAAAGATACATAGGAAGGAATGGGTTTGTAGAAATCTCTTGGGACAAGATATATTGAGTATGAAGTTCATGGGGGAATATCCAAATTGAGGTTTGCAGTAAGTGGTTCAAAAAACAGGTTTAAAATATATTTTATCTAGTATATACATTTGGAAATTTTCATGACATAGATGGTAAAATTTCAAGCCATAGAATTCACACACAATTCAGAAAGAGAATAGCACTAACAGGGAAAGGGTCCATAAGATAAAACTGAGAAACCTCAACATTGAAGAAATCAAAGACCATGAAGTCCCTAGAACTTCTAGAAAGAACAGGAAATAGTACTATCACAGAGCAGAGGAAAGAAAGTGAAACAAGAGGGAGGGAATGAATAATCAAGAACCTGAAATGACACTACATATCCTGTGAGGTGTAAAATTAAAAAAGCGTGCGTGATCTCTTAGATTTAGCTACAAGAAGGCCACTGATGACTCCACAAAGTTAGTTTTTAGTTTTTTGTTTTGTCAAAGATTAACAGAAGCCTCAGTGGCAGTGTAAAGGCAGAGATAGAAATAGATGTACATTCTAGAAGACTTATAACTCTAAGAAAGTGTGTGAAAATTGGTGCTCTTTGAAGCCCTGCCAGGGAAGAAGAGATAGATTAAGCTAGGTTGATAAATAGATTTGTTCTAAGTAAAATTTGAGACTTTCTCACTAGAGTAATCATAAAAGAGAAATGCACATGCATTAGATCTCCCTGAATCTCTAAGGTCCCTGATTCTTTGATTCCATTATCTTTCTTCTCTGTCATTGTGTACGTGTTTGATAAACCTTGGCAGTTGGGGGTTGTGCTTTCAGATCTCTGCAGTATTGTTGAGCTGACAACGAAATGATAGCAAATGACCAATATCATTCATTTACATATGCTTTTAGTTACACTTGTACATTGAGCAGTACACACAAATCTGCAAACAAAAGTTTGTTCTGCATCTTGAATAAAGAAGAACATCATTGAATAGCTTACCTCTGTTAACATAACAAACAATACTCTCTCTTTTTTCAATACTATTTTTAAATTAATGTATGCATATGCTTAAAAAAACAGTACAAAATAAAAAATGTATAAACTAAAAAATGTAATCTCTTACCACAAACCCCTGGCTTCCTCCCTGGAGAGAAAGATCTTTTCAGATCATTTCCTAGAACCTGTAGGTAAGATACCTTTCAGGGGAGGCTTATCCATTTGGAGGCACCTGCTAATTGAATTTGAGGCAAGAGTGACTTGCATTATTTACATCGTTTTTGGGCACAAAGACTAGTTTCTCTTGCAACTGTCTCAGTGAATGTCAGTCTGAAGTTCCCCAAATCTCTCCTTATTTTCATACCAGAGGCCCACCATTAGCTGCCATTTGATTTCTCTCTTTCACTCTGAACTACACAATCTTGTAAATCTTTTATTCACTCAACAGAATTATAGCCCATACTTTGAAAGAAGTACTTCATTCTAATTAGTTCCACAGGTGCCTTTCTTTCATAAAGGAAATAGTTTCCACACTGTCTCCAGAAGAATATTTTTGGGTCATTATCCCTGTGATAGATGAACTCATTGCTGAGCCGAAGTTTTCCTGAAGGGTCTCTTCGATGCACAAAAATGCTGCGTTATAACTTTTGATCCATGATTGCCCCAATTTTGGCAATTTATCCAATATTATATCCAGATAAGCAGTCCCAGATCTCCAATGAACCACACTGGTGCTTCCTTGTTGATTTTATGTACTTATTTTTTCTCAGGTTGCTACTAAACATAAGTTCTTCTCTTCATAGTAGGTATTATGTGTCAGCTTTTACAGAATTGAGTTGTTTATGGAATTGGTATGAGAATAAAGTACAGACAATGGATTAGTGGTTTGAATTCTTCCCAAACTATGAGTAATCAAAAGTTTTTAATACTCTCTTGGGGGTATATAAAATGAAGGTGGTCTGATAGCAATTCCAGGCAAGCATAGAGGAGCAGAATAGAAATCTTTGTAAGGAGGCAAGATGTTTCTTTGAATGGCTTATAAGACAAAACCTGTACATGTTTTAATTTTTCTCTCCAAACCTATTTGCCTGACAAAAAAAAATTCCATTCCCTCCTACCAATCATTTCCTCACCCTTAGTAATTAATAAATTTATTTACTTAATCATTTACTGTTTTCTCCAAGACTCAAACACTCAAAAAGTTTTGAGATTTTAAAATAAAATTTCTATTTCCTTTAATTCAAACTGATACCCACCAGACATGTCATTGGCCCCTCATGTAACATCAGCAGCCACCTTGTTACTGGAATTTTTCTGGACACTATCTTGTCAGATTGGGTCTGTGAATCTCTCTTGCTTCTCTAAAATCAATTTCTGGATCTGACTGCCTGTTTAGGCCCAATCCTTGTGGGCATCCGTGTGGACATCCCTCTCACAATCTGGGCCTGCTGGCTCCCAATCACTTACCTGCCTGCCTGCCTGTCCGGTTGCCCCCAACTGTCCTTCTCTGCCAGCCTTGTCCCCCCTAATGCCAAACCCTGCAGGTCAGGTTCCCCCACTACCCTCCCCTGCAGGCCCAGTCCCCCCAACTGCCCTTTTCTGCTGGTCCAGTCACCACTAACTGCCTTCCCCTGCCAGCCTGGTCTCCCCTAACTGCCCTCCCTTGTTAGCCATCTTGTGGTGGCCGTCTTATAACCACATGGGGACGGCCATCTAGCATGAGGGTGTGATGGTCAATTTGCATATTACCTCTTTATAATTTACTAGAGGCCTGGTGCACGAAAATTCGTGCAAGGGGAAGAGGGTGGTGTCCCTCAGCTCAGCCTGCATTGGAGGGGCCAAACTGGGACTACTTGAGGAGAGTCGGACATCCCTCTCACAATTCAGGACTGCTAACTCCCAACTGCTCACGTGCCTGACTTCCTGATTAACCCTAACCACATCTACCTGCCAGCCTGATCACCCCCTAACCAATCCCCTGTCAACCTGGTGGATGCCTAACTGCTGCCCTGCCACCTTGTTTGCCTCTAACTTGGCCTCCCCTGCAGGCCTGGTTCCCCCCAACTGCTCTCTCCTGCAGGCATGGTCCCCCCCCCTCTGCCCTTCCCTGCAGGCCTGGTCATCCCCAACCTCCCTCCTCTACTGGACTGGCCACCCCTAACTGTCCTCCCCTGCAGGTTTGATCGCCCCCAACTGCCTTTCCTTGCAGGCCAGGTCCCTCCCAACTGCCCTCCCTGCTAGCCATCTTGTGGTGACCATCTTGTGTTCACATGGGGGCAGCCATCTTTGACCAAGTGGGGGCAACCATCTTGCAAATTGGAGTGATTGTCAATCTACATATTACTCTATTATTAGATAGGATAGAGGCCCAGTGCATGGGTGGGGGAAGGCTGATTTGCCCTTAAGGGTGTCCAAGATCAGGGTGGGGTGGCCTGGGTGAGGGGTTTGTGGTGGTTTGCAGGCTGGCCACGCCCCCTGGCGACCCTGTAGCCTGGGACGAAGACAAGCCTTCTGCTTGCTTTGTGGTAGCAGCCATTTCTGTAGGAATTTATGTATCTTCTATAATTGAAACTTTGTAGCCTTAAGCAGAGGCCTGGTCTGGCCAGGGTGTACAGAAAGCATGGCTTCCTTCATTGCCGGGGGCAACCCTAGCCTCCTGCTTCCAGTTCTGTGGCTGCTGCCATTTCTGTTTGGGTTTATGTATTTTCTATAATTGAAACTTTGTAGCCTTGAGTAGAGGCCTAGGCCAGCAAGGGCAGGCAGAAAGCTTGGCTTCCTCCATTGCCAGGGAAACCCAAGCCTCCCTCCCGCTTTCTGTGGCTGTAGCCATCTTGGTTGGGTTTATTTGCAAATTTCCTCCTGATTGGCTGGTGGGTGTGGCTTGTGCACATGGCTTGTGGGTGTAGCAGAGTGATGGTTAATTTTCATATTACTCTTTTATTAGATAGGAAGGTGTGTAATGACCTGCAGTATATTATATTCCCTTCTATTCTACTGTGTACCATTAAAAATCGCTGGTCATATGTTATTAGACTTATTTCATGCCCAATTAAATGATCATAAATTGCATTTTTAAAAACACTGATCTATTGTGACTCCTTGAAATTTGTGAATATATATTCCTATATTATATCCTTCCTAGCACAATTGCTTTACCTCAGAAAAAGATTTGTGATATGACATGTTTATGCACTGGGGAGTTTTGTAAACTCCTAACTCTGAATTTTTGTTAGATTAAAGGTACCATACTTTATGAGTTAAGACAATAAATTTAGGTATTCACCATCATTATGGATCAAAATAATCTCTGACTTTCCCCCTTTCCACCTAACTAGGTAGTAAATCCAGATAAACTGTGTGTTTAAAAGGAGTATCAATATTTTTCTTTTAACTCATGCTTATCTGCTTCCTGAGTAAATAAAAGACTGCTTCCTAGAATATTACTCCATCCTATTTATAAGCTCTAAATATTGTTTAGCAGAAGACAAGAAAACATTTCAAAATTTGGTTAAGCAAACAAAGTGATTGTATATAATACCTTTTACATTGTTTATCTATTTTAATATAGTTACAAGATTTCAGTGAGCATAACAGTTTTTTTCCCTTGTTTGCTGGCACATACTCTTGTGTCAATAAAAATGTTGCCTCTCATTTTATACTAAAATTTACTTTCTCCCTGAATGAAAACAACGCTTCCTCTTTTTTTTATTAGATTAAATTATTTACAGGAGGTATGCTAAATCATGCAATGCTTGTTATAAAAATTGTTTGAACCAGTTCTTTATGATGCTAGATTATTGGTGGAAGATGACTGTGCATGTTTCTGGAACAAATTTATCCAGCAGACAATGTTAACCCTTAGGACTTAGAGGACAAACCAAACCTTTGTAAATTATGTTCATATTTCCAGTGCTTCCAAGTAATCCAACTTTGTTGATTCTATTCTAAAAGTCAAGCATATAGTGTCTCCTAAGAGCTAACCTTACCAATGGGCTGTTTTTGGTGGCATAACCTTATGGTGAATTACACAGGTCACTTGGAAGATGATGGTTTTCAAATGCAGAAGGTGATGAAGGAATGATGAGGCACTTGAGTTAGATAGACTCTGAAAGCTGGGGAGGAATCATGAATCCTATTGTTGGCTCAGGCAATATTTGTCTTTTAATCTCTCAGTTGAATTTATCATCCATTTTGCCTGTCTTGTGCAGTGTTGAAGTTTGTTGTAAATTATTTTAGCAATATTGCAGATTTTTTCCAAGTGAATGAGAATTATATTTAGACAATTAAGAAATTTTTGTTATATATATATATATATATATATATATATATATAACAAAAATTTCTTAATTTTTATATATATATATATATATATATATATATATATATATATAGAGAGAGAGAGAGAGAGAGAGAGAGAGAGAGAGAGAGAGAGCAAATAGCCATAATGTCTTCTGCCCTCGATTGGGTATGGGATCCAATGCATGTGTGGTATTGATAAATAACATGCTTAAGCACACATGCTTGGTTTCATGGTGTCCTCCACAAGTCTTCACAAAGGCTTAAAGTTCAGGGGAAGCAGGAAAATAAAGAAAAGGACCTAAATGAGTTCATCAATAAGAATTATGATAGGTAATTACCTTACATTTTCAACACACTCATCACACAAAATTTGCAATGACCTGCGAGTCATCATATGACCACATGTTATTACATGTATTCTCTAAAACTATTGGAGAAGATATTGAAAGTATTTGCTAAATATTCAAAGTCTACAAACCACATTTGTAACCTGCAATATCTTCGTGAGATCATTATGCTATTACTTAGTGAAGCTAATTTTACTAACATAAACTTTATGTTGTTATGTTATGACAGATCAGTGACTTTAACAATAGAACAAACACTAGGATCCTACCATGAAACATCTAATACATTGAGTTCACTAAAACATACCCCTTGATTTAGACACTTGCAGCTATATCCTATACAGGAATACATTTTTTTATTTAAATTCCCTGACAGTCTTATAGATTTCTTTACCCTACAAATATGACATCTTGTTTTTTCTCATCTCAAATGTTTCTATAGATAGAAGCAGCTTACTTTATCTGAAAACAAAAGTTATTCTGGTTCTTCTAATCACCTCCCCTCTATCTCGCCCTCTTCTGTGACATTTACAGCAGAGAAGTCACTGGCTCAGTTGGGCTGGAATTGTGGACTTGAAGTGAGGTGATAACTACAGAAAGTAAAAGAATGCCAGTGACGGGCAGCTCAATTTTCAGGTTCTTACCATAAGATTTTACCAAAAAAAAAAGAAGATAAAAAAGAAGTAAAAATGGAAGGAGTTGAAATGAAGGATTCTCATATTTGGAAAACAAAGCACAAAGCTCAGCAGCCAACTCAGGGCTAACTTCAAATATGAGCTGTTGGTTCTGCTCCTGTCTATATTATCAATTCATTAAATTGGTTGGCTATTCCTTGCCAATTAGCTAATATATAAGATTTAAATAGCTTAAATGCTGTAGTAATTGTTTTGCATTTTTAAAAGCATTGCTTTTGACATAAATTCTTTTTAATGATCTTTGATCTGAAGAAGACTTATATTTATGCCCCGAGGATACTCCACATTTAAAAAGATCCTTTTGTCTTTTACATGTTCTTTGGATCCAGTTTGGTGTAATCTCTCATTTTAAAGATGATTTTAATTACCTTCTTAAACAGAAAACCTTTTTATGTATTAATGCGAAACTCCTTCCCAAGGCAGGCAGGGTTGCACTGTGAACATGGTTCCAAAGTCATCTGGCTCCAAACCCAGCTCAGCCATTTACTGCTCAAGTGACCCCAACCAAGCTATTTCACATCCTTGAACTTCGGTTTCTTCATCAATATAATGGTACCAATTATACTTACTTATTCATAATTCTGGAAGTGTGAACAATGACAGGACTGTGCATAAGATAGACACTCAATAAATGATAGTAATAGCTGTTTTGTTGTTATTAATAAAAGCTATTATGCAGTTTTCAGACATTATAGTAAGTTAGTAATAATTATAATTTATATAGCTGTAAATTGTAGTAATCCATTTTAGTAAATGAGTACAAAACTAAGTAAAACAAATATATCCAAAATGATAGAGAATCCTCTTTGTAAGGCAACCCTGAGATGATACACTCTTCAGCAATGGGTGATTCTTTCTTTAGAGAAGAGAAAATAACCTGTTCCATGTTGAAATAGACTCACTATGGAGAATTCATGCTGTAACACATGAGAAAATTTCTGTACCTAATCCCCTGGATAATAAATTCATTTTCACCTTTGTGAAAATGTGGGAAAGTCTTTTTGATGGCAAAAGTGAGAACTGGTCACCAGGGAGGGAAAAAAGTCAGCCTATGGAAACATACTCTTAATTAACTGGTACAGGGTCAGAGAAGTTATGCTGGTTTTAATTACAGCACAATTTTAGAGTAATTACTTGGCCTCTAAATAATCGGAGATAATTTGAGATTATATTTTTTCCCTAGATCAAAGCATCCATGTGTCAGATAATAATTGTTATCAGTGATAACGAGTGTAATTCATCTAATTTTTCTACAAATTTGAGGTCATTGAATAAAACAGCATTACTTGTTTATATATATGTGCTAGTGTTAATTTTTTGCCTTAACTATATGTTTATATAAAATACAATGGTGTAGAAAAGCATGCCATATGTTTGAAATTCAATAAAATCAAAGAGACTCTATTAAGACCTAGATCCTAAATGTGATCTGTGGAGCAACAGTAAGAAAGAGTGTTAAAAATGCATACTCTCAGGCTCTGCTTCAAAACTACTGAATCGGATATTGTGTTTTGATAAGATTGCAGGTAATTCAATGCATATTAAAATCTGAGAGGTATTGGGTTAGCTCACAAAGCTATCCCTGATTTTGGAGTTCCTTATACTTCCAAATTCTAAATACTTAGAGGATTAGCCCTACAAATTCAAATTTCCAATGTGATGGGGATCACCACAGCTAACTAGTTCATTCAGAAATAAATCTAAATAAAAAGAGAAATAAATGCATGTAAATATGTGTGGAAAGAAACTTATATTGTTTACCACAATCATCAAAGTCCAAAGAAATGACAAAAGGCTCTAACTATATGAATGGTTGACCCCCTAGAATAGGTAGGAATTGGAATTACTCAATGTAGGTGCAAAGAGAATTACTGGGAGCAATGAATAGAAATTATGGGAACAGTGATTTTTTGTGTGCCAGATCAATGAATTGTGCATATGTTCAGTGCATTTCCTCATGAGGGATACCTATTTATCTCTCTTGCATAAGCAGGAGTTACCAGGTTACCTGTCAAGATCACTGTTAAAAGAGTCCCTTGGGCGAAAGGTTTAGACTGGAAGACCTCAGAGGAACAGCGGTGGAAGTGACTTTCAATTCTAAAATTCTAGGATTTGTCCACTCAAGTACTAAAATGCCTGTGAATAACTGGATGCATGTGACAAGTGAAAAGAGAACTGTTTGAATGAACATAAGTAGTAGTTAGGTTTAACAACTAATAAGAATAATCAGCTACACTGCCTGTGCAGATTTAAGAGGCAAATTACATGTTTAACAAAGCCTGCTAACAGAGGTGCTCTCAGCTATTTTGTGAGGACTTAGAAATACTCTCATTAAGCCCTCTGCTGGCTGATAAGCAGGGAAGAAATAGTTTTTTAGCTAGGGAAGGAGACTAAACATCCCCACACCTGAGCAGAATGGTAGTATTTTTGCATGAAGGAGAGGTAGTGAGAAAGAGCGGGTATCGGTTAGGATGATTCATGATAGTTGCAACTTGTTTGACTCTTGGAAATTTATAGTTATCTTTGTAATAACATTTGACTCAGTTGCTGCTGGACACATGCATGCATAAGAAATCAATCTTGCCGAAACCGGTTTGGCTCAGTGGTGGAGCGTCGGTCTGGGGACTGAAGGGTCCCAGGTTCGATTCCATTCAAGGGCATGTACCTTGGTTGGGGGCAAATCCCCGGTGTGGGGTGTGCAGGAGGCAGCTGGTCGATGTTCCTCTCTCATCGATGTTTCTAGCTCTCTCTATCTCTCTCCCTTCCTCTCTTTAAATATCAATAAAATATATTTTTTTAAAAAGAAATCAATCTTTATTTTTATCAACAACAGGATTTTTAACATATTATTATAATATACCTGCTTAACCTTTTTTTTGTATGAAATACTATTGTTTCACATCTATCATCATGTTTACCAGTCTAATCTCTCATGAAGAAGTTAGAAAGCTAACAGGAATTTGTAAGGAAAATCAGTTTTTTCATTCAAGTAATTTGTATTAATCCCCCTCTATTTTTTGGATTTTAAAACTATAGTGATAAGCAAAATTTTTCTGTCTACATGGAGCTTACAGTCTAGGACAGGGGTGGGCAAACTTTTTGACTAGAGGGCCACAGTGGGTTCTTAAACTGGACCGGAGGGCTGGAACAAAAGCAACCTGACCATGCTGGCACTTTCATCTTGGGCTGCTGGTGAAGGAGCGGAGGGGAGAGCAAGAGAACCCTCTGCTCTTTCAGCTACGCAGGCAGGATAGAACAGCTGAACAGGCTGGATCCGACCCACGAGCCATAGTTTGCCCACGGCTGGTCTAGGAGAAGGTGGAGACAAGTGTTGGGCAGAGGAACCAACAACCTGCCCAAAGGGAAACCCATCCCAGGATGATGGGGATGAGGGCCACGAAGAGTGCAGGGCAAAGTCGGAGGGAATGTCAAGCCGGGTGACAGCCAATGTAAGGCTGGGAAGGCAGCGGAGAACCAGCAGAACTCTGACCTGGAAAGTGGCCCTGAGAATGGGATAGAGGGCAGACAGCCGGTAAAGAATACAGAGGGCAGCCACTCTGGGTCCCTTGGGTAGACTGAATAGGATACGATGGACAGATGGATGCTAAAGTGGTTGTGGAGGTGAAAGCAAGTATTTTTCAGTGGGGAAACATGGAAAAGGGAAAAGGGAGATTGCCTGCAAGTGACTAGAATCTCTTGAGCAGCAGAGTAGCAAAATAATACTTTGCAAACTCTACCACATCTCAGGACTCAGGCTGCTGAATTTCCATCTGCTCCCCCTTGCTGAAACCAGGAAAAGAGCTAGAGCGCATTTTGAAACCTCGCACCTACTTCTACCAATCATGACATGTCTAGGAAAGGGCAAATACTAAAAGAGGGTGGAAGAAAGACACTTCTCCAGGGAGATAGGAGTTTTCCCCTTTGCAACAGGGAAAAATAGGGACGTTGTAAGATAGTACCTGCCACCACAAAGAAAGGAGTCGTTCCAAAAAACATGATTTTGAGACATGGCCCTTCAGTTATTTTGTGATGTGAATGACCACATAAAGATAAACTGATGTATACTATCACCAAGGTGCTTTGACAGAAATATTCTGACACACTTGACAATTTAAAATTCGGCAGAATTAATTGAAGTGAAGATGAATCAGACATTACAAGGCACATTTTATTAAGGTTATAGCTGTCTGTGTTGAGCAGCATTCTCTTTGAATGAAAGAAAATATCATTTAAAGCTGTTTTAGGTATATAAGAGTTCAGAGTGAATTAAATTTATTTTTTCCATTAAACTTATTAATCCCTCACTATGTTCATCCTCTTCAAAATCAAAGCAAACAGAGACTGATTCATAGAGAAAGAATAATTGCGGAGAGTAGTGGGACTAGGTAAAGAATGACCTATAAGATGTGAGGTATGAAGCCTATAATTAATGGCACTTAGAATGGCTGATGTCTGGGAGTCATTACACAATAATACTTTATTATTTCAAATTAACCTGAGGAGAGCTAAAAAGATACCCACCAGCATTTCCGGTTGGTAAATGGATTAATTGATCCTCAAATTTCACGCACGATGATTCCAATGGGAAATAGCTTCAGGATGGAAATTGAAGCTGCAGATCTCAGCTTCTCCCCTCAGCTTTTAATTGCTAGGCATTGTTCTTGACTTTTCCTAACCTCAACTTCAACAGCATTTAGACAAATTGGTTAATGATATGGGTTAGCAGGTCAAGAAAATATGCATAACTGAACAAACTATATGCAAATCAAAGCTAAATTATTTGGGAATTAAATGATGCTTTCAAAATTGGATTATTTAGTGAAATCCATTAATAAAGTTCTATGAAATTCTTAAATTTGGAAAAATAATTTACTTTCTGAAATATTATCACTCTCTGCCCAATCTTATATCTCATTAACTGCTCATTTTCCATCCTTAGACTTTATCAACTTTCTCCAACTTCCAGTTTACCCCCATCCCAGGGATGATTAAACATTTTCTTATCTGTGTGCTATTGATATCCCTGCTGGTTATCACAATGACTCATACCTCTTCATTTATTTGTGTGTCTCCTTTTACAGACTGTAGATCTTTTAAGGATGGACTGTATCTTAGGCATTCCCAGTACCTGGTAGATTTCCAGATACATAATATGTCTTCAAATTTTTATTATGTTGAAAAAAGGAATGAATAAATGAGTAATGAATCAAAATTTTCCTGCATTTTGAAAACTAAAATTTCCTCCTTGTAAGTAAAATATATAATGAATTATTCTAATATCAAATGGCATCTTGAATTGTCACTAATGTAGAAGAAAGGGTTCAAAATTATTTTGATTCTATGTCCCTGTGGAACATTAGGAAACTCATTTAACTCCTTTATTCTTATCTATTTAGAAAGGTTGATAATACCTATACTAACTATTTATCTTATCTACTGTAACCTTGCTTTAAGGTTAAGATAACTGAATAATTGTGTGTGTTTGTGCATGTGTGTGTGCATGTGTGTGTATGTGTATACTCTGTAAATTGTAAAGTGATATACACGTAAATTTCTATTGGTACATTAATATGGTCACCCTCTAAAAAATAAGGTCAATTATACAAGACATATTCATCAATTTCAAGGCCTGTTCCCCATTTGATGTCAGCTTTGAGTATATTAATTATACATACATTTTTCTAACAATTTGAAACTGAACAATTTTTTATTTATTTAGGAATATCTCAATAATAAGTTTGAGATATTGATGGTCAAGATAGAAAATAGTGCTGTTTTTCTTCCTATTGTTTTTTCCTAAAAATCTATTACCCTAACTGCATTTAAATAAATAGAAATAAGGGAGGAACATACTCATTCAAGTAAATCAATATTTTTATGTTCTACTTCAAAATTCTTCAAATTCGAATATTTACTTTTTAATATGATTAAAATCAGAGCACAATTTTATTTTTGAAAATGTTTTCTTTTACTAATTTTGCTCTTGAGCACTTTTCCATGTTGTAACACAACTCCTAATCATGTTTATCAAGCATCCTGCCATGTTTTACTTAAATATTTACCTAAGAGTTAGTTAAATGTACTTACAAAGAACTAATTTTGGAGGATTTTATTGTTCCTAATTCTGCTTTTATACCAGTAAATTACATTGCAAGGAGCATCCTTCTAGGTTTTCTGTCTTTGTGTTTTAAAAATGTGGGTGTCCTAGCTTAGGCTCCAGGGATTCTGATTTTATTGGTTTGTGGGGACAGAGAGGCAGGCCCAAGCACTGGCCTTTTTAATCTGCCCTCTGGAGGGATTCTAGTGGGCAACCATGGGGAAAATCACCAATTCTGGTAATAACCAGAAGTATGATTTAAAAAAACACACAAGATTTATTTCATAAAAATATTATTTTGATGTCAGTGTGAGGAATGGAGAAGGACAATTAGATGAGGAGAGGGGAGTGAAGAGGCTGGCGGGCATAGCCAGGCAGCAGCCAAGAAATGATGTGGGTCTGTGTCAGGAATTCGGGAATTTCTGTGCCTCCTGCAATTCCTGGGTAAAGACTCTTATTGCTACCAGGTCCTCTGTAATCTCTGTCTCTAACAGCAGCTGGCTCTTCTGCTGTCACGTTTGCTCTGATCATACGTCCCTGTACATTAGGCTGTAGCTTTCAATGTTGGTTCTTTGGTTTCTAGCCAGTACTAGTTCCCAGATAATCAGGGAAACCACAACTCTTTTACTAGCAACCCAGAGTGTCTGCTGAGTGTTTTCTTTCATTTGAGTGGTAAAGAGGATTTTGCTAACTGCTTGCAAGTTGAATGTTTGGCAATACCCTCTGGATGTAGTCCCTCACTTTAGTACATAGTTCAGATTTCCTAAAGGATGAAATCAGCATACCTCAAGCCAGGGGCACCCTCACCCTCTATTGATCTTCAAAACAGCAGCGTTGGTCGTACCTGAGACAGGTGGATAGAGGCTAACCAAATGCTGGCATTATGCCTGTCTCTTGAGAAATGGGATATTCCTTTACCCAAAGGTGATTCACTTTGTTTTGGGGGGAGATAGCCCAACTGACCATTTAACTTTTATTAACTTCCGAGTACTATGTCGTTCCTTCAGTATCCACACTCTACAGTTCTGAGTTCACCACCCTTCACAGTGAATAGGAAGTTCAAGAGGCTTGGATTTAAATTGGGTTACAGCCGAAACCGGTTTTGCTCAGTGGGTAGAGCGTCAGCCTGCAAACTCAAAGGTCCCAGGTTTGATTCTGGTCAAGGGCATGTACCTTGGTTGTGGTACATCCCCAGTAGAGGTGTGCAAGAGGCAGCTCATCGATGATTCTCTCTCATTGATGTTTTTAACTCTCTATGTCTCTCTCTTCCTCTCTGTAAAAAATATATTTAAATTGGCTTACAATCTCTGTTTAATTGGGTGATGGCACTGATCTGTAAAAATAGGAAAAATTAAATGTACTCTTCAAATTGGAAAAATACATATAAAAACTGAGTACAGAGAATGCACTCAACAAATGAGAGTTAATTATTTTTGTTATTGTGACTAATAAATATTTTAAACTCCAAGAAACCTGAGAGAACAAAGGAGTAGGTAAAAATATTAGACTAACATTCTTTGGAACAGCCATATAGGAATATGTATATATGGATTCATATATTGAGTTATACATATATTAAATATAATAATATAGTTAAAGTATACATAATTTTACACTATACATCTTGTATTACATATTTAAAAAAGAGAGGTGGAAGAGGAAGTTAGCAGAGAGAGCATGAGAAAATGAGAGAGACAGTTTGTAGTGAGACTTTCTTTTCTGTTATAATTGTTATTATTATTATTTTGTCTATTATATTGCTTCCTAATCTACCTTTTGATATGTTTGGGAAGAGAGAGGATAGAGAAAGATTGGGCCCAGATTAGAAGTAATAAAGATGAAAAATCCATAACCGTTACATTAAAAAATGAATTTAAAATATATGTAGCCAAACTTAAGATTGATATTGAGTTGTATTTTAATTGATTTGTTTTAAATTTGGGTTATATTTAAAGCTGTTATGATAATCACCCGAAGTTCTTTCTAATTCAATTAAGTACTGTAAATAAGAAATATTTTTCAATAAAATATGGTTGATTAATTAAATAGTAATAATCACATTATATCAATGAATAAACCAAAAATAGGATCTTGATTTCCATTTTGCCATAGAGGCCCCAGAAATGAATTAGATTTAAATTTTGGTTAAATTTAATTAAAATTCAAATTAAAATCTAATCTAAAAATAATTTATTATAAAACTCCTTAATGGTTTTAAAAAGCATGATTGAAAAACATAATTCCCAAAACAGTTTATGATTTTAAATAATCTATTTTAAAAGTCTATAATCTAAGGCAACCTCCTACTTAAGCTTCTCATTCATACCCACCATTAGATTAATTTGCTTAATGACAGACCTGGTTACAAAACAAATTCCTTTAGATATTTTAATTCGCAATAAAAGGAAAAGAGAAGAGCACATCAAAGAACATTCATTGAATGCTACAGAAGAATGATTGTTCAACTTTCAAAGGATCAGCTCAACTACAGCATCATCAGCCACATACTTTTGTCCAGGAGAAAATTATGAGTGATTTTTATAAAAAGGCTTTGGATGAAGGAAACACAAACATTTCAAACCACATGTTTGATCTTCCATTCTAGTAACACTAATAAGAAAAAAAGATTGTATTCTAATTTGACATATACTTAATGAACCCATGCGAGTGGGCATGAGTTTTAGAATTTCTGTTGTCAAGAATAGTAAACCTCTGGAATCCTGTTTGAAAAACAGCACTGTTGACAATTTTTATGGCACTTCTCCATGATAACTCAAAGACAGTAGGTACTAGTTCCAAGAACACATCTTCAAGTATTTTTATTACCTTTTAGGTAATGGACTTGGACCTGGGATCCTAAAGCAAATTTAAATCACTTTCAGGGTTTCTTACCATTTCCTCACTATCATATTCTTTTCCAGTTGAAATACCATTCTTCTCTCTGAAGAAATTGGAAGCCAGAGTTTTAATAGTCTTGCTTTTCTATTGGTCATATTACATAGTTGTCCCAAGCAATGACATTCTTTTCCTATCCTTGGCTGTATTTCTTTTCTTTTTTTTTTCTTTTCTCTGAAAATACAAAATCAAACAAAAAAACACACCATTTTTTCTATCATTGTTAGCATTTTTCTCCATTCTGTCTCATTAGGTAATCAGACTGTCCTTTCATGTTATTTTATTTTTTATTTTTGTTTCTTTTCTGACGTTTTAAATGAAGTTATCAGAAAATTGGCCAAACAATCATCCTGCCATTTTTTAAAGATGTTTTTGTGGTTTTTAAATCTAGATTGTTACAGATAAAAGAATATTAGAATCATTTATACAAAACATATGAATTTTTTCTTTTTAATTTGTTTCTTACACTTTCCAGCTGCATTATACAATGTGGCAATCAATAGCCATCTGTAGCTGTTGAGCTGTTGAAAAGGAATTATCCAAATTGAGATGTGCTCTAGACACCAGATATCCAATATGCACTCTAGATTTTTGAAACATTTGTATGAAAAAAATTGCAAAGGATCTTATAATTTTTGATAACAATTATATGTCAAAATGATACTATTTTAATACACTGGACTAAATAAAATATAGTATTACATTTAATTTCACCCCACTCTTCTAAAGTATATGCCAGAAAATTTTAAATTGCTTACATAGCACACATTATGTTTCTATTGGGAATCATTGATAATTTCCAGAATACTTTAAATATTTTTAATTAAGTACATTAGCCTATTGCTATAATTATCACAAATTTAGTGGCTTAAAACAATCCAAATTTACAAATTTGAAGTTCTGGGAATCAGAAGTCTAAAATGGGTTAGCGAGGGCAGCATTCTTTTTGGAGACTCTATGGCAGAACCCATTTTCTTGCCATACCCAACTTCTAGAGGCTACCTGCAGTCCTTGGCTTATAGCCATGTCTTCCATCTTTTAAGCCTACTGGGTCGCATCTTCAAATGTCTCTCTTCATCTATCTCTGCTTCTGTTATCGCATCTCTTACTCTGATTCGGACTCTTATAAGGATCCTTGTGATTAGTCCCATCTCAAGATTTTTAACGTAAGCACATCAGCCAAGTCTCTGTGTCATGTAAGATACCATATTTACAGATTCCAGGGACATTTTTTATTCTGCTTCACTGGATTAAGGATATTTAGTGTTGTCATTTTTTAATATGTTACTTTTAATTAAAAAAAAATTTTGGTCAAATACTTTAAGAACAATGACACTTTTATACCAATAACCAAACATAAAAGCATCAAGTTTGAAGTGAAATGGTGCAATACCTTCTCATGTAGTGATGGGCCGAACTCTGTGTGATCTTAATCAGCCACTTGCCTTCTTGTTTTGTTTGTTTGTTTGTTTTGTTTTATTGTTTCTTTTTAGGTGTAACTTGTGAAGTGATTTAATTCATTGGATATAGCAAAAAATTATACTCTCTTTCCATCATATAATCGGTAAACTTTCTGTTATCAATGTTGTGACATAAATCTTGCTTTGAACATCTGTGATATTACCTTTTCTGTGTAATCTACTTGAGCAACTGCTTTTAAAAATTACTATTTTCTTCTCTCCTAATATAACTTAGAAATAAAGGATCACAATTGCATTTAAAAAAATAACAAAACACTATCTATTAGCTTGTTTATCTCTGGGGAGATTTTAGAAATATTTAGAGCTGAAACCGGTTTGGCTCAGTGGATAGAGCGTCAGTCTTTGGACTGAAGGGTCCCAGGTTCGATTCTGGTCAAGGGCATGTTCATTGGCTGCGGACACATCCCCAGTGGGGGGTGTGCAGGAGGCAGCTGGTTGATATCTCTCTCTCATCGATGTTTCTAGCTTTCTATCCCTCTCCCTTCCTCTCTGTAAAAAGTCAATAAAATATATATTTAAATAAAGAGAATTATTTAGAGAAAAAGGCACAATACTTAGGCTGAGGCTTATGATTTTTTATAATGGATGGTTGGGAGGTTGAACAAGTTCCTATGCATTGAGTATAACATAGTGTTATCATTCTATAGTTTATGTTTAGATAATCAGAAATAGTTTTATTTACACTATATAAAAGCAATCTCTAAAACCAAATACAAGTGATTTTAGGGAAACTCATTTTATTGAAACATTTGTGACATAGTTCCCAATTTGATGCAAATAATCAAAATTTAAAGAGGTGGATTTGTGTGATCAGAGATCCTGAGAGAAAAATAAAAGACAGACACACACATAGATACACACAGATCCATTCCTTTTGGATATGTCATTTAAAGATCTCCCTTATTTTAAGTTTAGGAAAATATGGAAGTAAATATTTTGGGGCATGTAAATGTTTATTAGGTCATTAATTGAACAATAATGAAAATTCAGACTAGTGTTTATTTTTAGTTATACAGTCAACATGGAATCTTATCTAGAGGAGTAGCAAACCTGTCTCTGAGTCAGTAAGATGGTAATGACATTGGAATAGTACTAAACATTTCCTTTTCAAGATTGAACTACAGAACATTAATTTTCACTTGTTTTTTCCATAATTGGGTAAAATTTTACAATATATCTTGCTAATACTAGAAACAGACTAATGAATTTTAATGGATGGTATACAAGAGGATGGTTTTCTATTTGTATTTATTCAGTACTAAAGGAATACTTAAGATTGTTTTTCATAATTTACCTCATTCTAGATTAAGTGAAATAAACTAAAATCATTCATGGTAGGATGGAGTCAAAAGTAACTAACATATCAACAGAATTTTCTATGAAATTATAGCTTTAGAAGTTCAGTAAAAATACTATTAAATCTCACAAACATATAAAAACCTATATTTCAAAATAAGCAAAATATTCCATAAAATAATAATGTGGTAAGCTATTAATAGCTAAAATATTTGGGGTTGAATATTTATATATTTTAAGCAAATAAATATATAGCAATTAAATATAATTGTAAATTATAAATGTAAAAAAAGAAAAAAAACTATTTAGACAGAAACAAAAGAATTATTAGCACAATGGCACCAATATTTGAAAAAAAAAATTAACAGTTCAAAATGATTTGAGTTTATTTTTAAAATCTGGATTTATTTCTGACTTAAGCTCCTAACTTAAAAACAATGTTTCAGTATCTCAAACCAACCTTATTGCAAAAGCCCCATTTCTCTTTGACAGTTTAATCCTAAAATATCTAGTCTTAATCATTACTCCCTTGGTTTCCATTACAAGTCTTCAAAACATGAAATATAAAGATGTATCTGGTAAATTTAGCATTCAGGCAGGTGTTTTCTCCCAACACATACCTGGAATGCTCAGTATCAGTCAGGTGTTTTAAGCAGTCTTTTCTAATTAAGGAGGATTGTGTGAGCAGATTCTTCCCTGAAAGAACCTCTTTGTAAACAGACACCTTTGCAGCAGTTAGGCCTTGCAACACTTTTTATTTTCATGCCTTTCATAATTCCCAATTGTCATTCATTTAGATTCAAGTCTGAGCACTTAAACTGAGGTTATATCAGGGGAGTTCTGGAGATGGTAGAGGAATATATTTCTCCAGGACTTGTGTTAGAAATCTGCTTTACAATATTTCTTTTTAATTTTTTTCAGACATAGAACACCAGTCTTTCATGACATCCTAAAAATATTTATTTCCAGGTAACAGTTAATTGACTTGAACTAGTCATTAAAGATGTGCTTTTGTATCAATTATCCCACCTCTCCAAAAAAAATCATAACTCTCTTTTCATAAGACTCTTCTTGCACTAAAGAAAGCAATTAAATACTTTTCTCATCTAGGTATCAGTAGATCCATGCAATTTCTTTACAATGATCCATTGGTATTAGTTAATTTTTCTTTTTCTTTGTTCCAAATATCTACATCTATATCTATATCTATATCTATATCTATATCTATATCTATACCTATATCTATATCTATATCTATATCCATATCCATATCCATATCCATATCCATATCCATATCCATATCCATATCTATATCTATATCTATATCTATCTATATATAACAAAATGGAATGTGTAATCCTGCTTTAGGTTTCACACAGCTAAGATTTTAGTGAAATAATCAAATTGGAATCTCATATCTCAATGAAACTCAAATTTGCCAATCTTGGTCTTTTATTTCTCATTATTGTTAGTCATAGCATTTTTTTAACTTACATTTTCTATTAATTTCACTCTCTGAAAAGAGATTAGCAAGGCAATCAATAAAATATAATTTTTTCATGTGCCAACTAGTTTCACTCTTTGATTGTCATTCATTTATTAATCATTTGTACTTTGAGAGACACAAATATTAAGAAACTTACTATCCTCTATGTAAAGCAAATCACCAAGGGAATGCATGAGCTTGATTCATATTTCATATTTATTCTCCTACTTCTCCTTCTTTTATTCCTTCATTGACTACCTTAAGCTTCAAAGCAATTTGTACTTAAATACACTGTAAAAGAACCTTCAGTTCTGTATTAGCATCTAATATCCAATCTTTTAAAAATATTTTATTGATTTTTTTTTTTACGGAGGAAGGGAGATGGATAGAGAGTAGAAACACTGAGAGAGAAACATCAACCAGCTGCCTCTTGCACCCTCCCCCCCGCCCTGCCCCTACTGGGGATATAACCATAACCAAGGTACATGCCCTAGACCAGAATCGAACCTGGGACCCTTGAGTCCACAGGCTGATGATTTACTACCCACTGAGCCAAACTGGTTAAGGTTCTAATATCCAATCTGTAGTATGGATAGTAAAGTGGTAATTAAAAGTAACTACTATTTATAACCAACAAATTAACTTATTAATAACAAAGTAAGGCTTTATGGTGATTGTTTGTTTTAAAGTCAGCTCTCCTAGGGATTACTTTGTGATTTTCCCAGGAGGCAGTTTTCAATAGTAGTTGTTGAAAGAATGACAACTTCTCCAAAATTTCGGAAATATTACATGTACTTCTTCCCCTTTGTCTACTCTATCATCAAAGGGAATTAAATTGTCCCCTGACTCTTTCTTTATCACAAAGCTGCTTTGGTTATTGCTCAGGAACATTGTTATGATTGATTGAAAATGGGTTGCTTGACTATTTGTCCAGGCATCTTGCCTGAGTTCAGCATGAGTTGGGTGTTATTACCTACCAATCTATTTTATTTCTGAGATTGGACTCTAAAACAGAATTATACTTAAATATTTGGTATGTGTTCCTATTTTTCTTTCATTGTAAAACATACTATTTAGTGAATTTAGAGATTCCCAGTTTTTATATTTTATATAAACAAAGCCTCCCCATTTGCATTTTAAATATTCTGGAAGAACTATCTTTTGTGTTGTAGTTTGGCTTAGGGCTATTCTGGCTTTTGGTGGTCTCTGTTCCAGCAGGGAAGTCTCTGAACATGGTCAGAACTGAGCATAATCGATTGATTGCCTATTTTACAAATTCAGAGGCCCTGCTGTAACTATACATGAGTTATTATATGTGAGATCAAAGGATAAATACAGGATGGAGCAAATTGAGGGTTACATTTTACCCCTTATTTCTATCACATTTTTCTCATTTTGGTGGTCATTTTTGCTTGCTAGCTGAACATTTTTATATCAATTTTAGAAATAAAAAAAAAACATCTACCCATTTCTACTTCAGATTTTTTAAATCTCTATATTGAAGTCACATCATGGTTTTCCCAAATTTCTTACTGTTTTCTTCACTTCTACATATACTTATTCTAATTAGAAAAATTCCTAATAGGATAAGGGCTTCTCAGAAAGCATCTGGCTTAAATATTTCATTTCAATGAAATAATTCAGGCATGCAAACAATTTATATGTAATGTTATAAACCTCTGTGTACTCAAGATTCAGCCTGAAAAATAAAGCACTGAAAATTTGGCTGAAAAATCACTGTGATGCCTTCTCAATTTCATTAAACTCTATTCTTCCCAGACATAACTTCTACCCCGAACTTCATGTTATTATTATGATGCATGTGCATACACTTTAGCCACATGTACAAATGCTCAAAATAATACATATAATTGGTTTTCATGTTTTTAAAACACGATTTACCT
This sequence comes from Vespertilio murinus, assembly GCA_963924515.1. Classification (NCBI taxonomy): domain Eukaryota; kingdom Metazoa; phylum Chordata; class Mammalia; order Chiroptera; family Vespertilionidae; genus Vespertilio; species Vespertilio murinus. Next base: position 170,326,414 of record OZ004706.1, on the reverse strand, counting down.
TTTCTGCAACCTGCTTTTGTTGTTGCTGCTTCACATCACATTTTCGAGATGAATATGCTTTCATTCAAGTGGTTTTAGTGTGTTCCTTTTTCTTTTTACTGCATTTACTTCAGTGTTGCAGTGTGCGAATAGTCTATAGATTACTTACTTTTTAAACCAAAGGCATTTCAATTATTTCCTTTTTTGTTTGTTTGCTTGCTTTTCCAATAATTCTGTAATGGGTATTTTCTTTTTTTAAATAATATATTTTATTGATTTTTTTATGGAGAGGGATAGAGAGAAACATCAATGAGAGAGAAACATTCATCAGCTGCCTCATGCACACCCCCTACTGGGGATGTAATAGAAACCAAGGTACATGCCCTTGACCGGGGACCTTTCTGTCCTCAGGCCAATGCTTTATCCACAGATGAACAGGTTAGGGCTGTAATGGGTATTTTCTATACATGACTGGAGATGTACACAAGTGTATATAGACACTGGACTTTGGGTATGCAAATCTTCAAATACAACTAAATTGTTTTCTGAAGTCGTTGCCCTATTATATACTCTCCATGGATACTCCATATCCTCATCAATATTTTGTATTATTGGACTTATTAAACTTTTGCCAATTTCATAGTTGTGACATGATATACCATCATTTTAACTTGCATTTCTCTAATAACTAGGAAAATTAAATATATTTTTTGTATGTCTACTGGACATTGCGAATTTTCTCCTATCAATTGACTGTTCTTTTCAGCTCATTTTTTCTCCCTATTATTTGTCTTTGTAGATTTATAAGAAAGCTTTATGTACTAACACTTCTTTGGTCATACGTATAACAAATATCCTCTCTCAACCAATGCATTGATTTCTTTTATGTAAATGAATTTTTCATCTTTTAAAAAATTATACCAACAGTATAGCATCTATTTCAAAAGATTTCAGTATATCTCCACATCAGAGATTTTGCTATAGGGATTTGCTATAAATGATTAATATATTACTTCCTTCAGGTTCCAGTGAAAGAAAAGAGTTGTAGATTACTGATTTAGAAAGAAATTATCACATTAGGTCAATTCTAAGATGATTTTTTTTTTTTACATTTTAACACCACTAAAATTGGGATGCTTCTTAATATTTATAGTGCCAGATTTTATGAAAGACAGTAATGTTTAAGAAAAATCACAATTGGGAATATATATATATATATATATATATATATATATATATATATATATAGTTCGGGGTCCTGCGTTAATTACTTAATTTTATTATATTAATTTTATTTAGCCCTGAACTTATACTCACTCTCCTCTTTGGAATACTCACTCTCCTCTTTGGAATAGTCTGAAATTGGGATATTTACTTTAAGGAGACTATCAAAGTGGTGTACCACTTTTCATCTTAATACATCAGATTTAATATTTTTTTCTTTATGTACTTCACTTTTTATGTCTTAATGTTTAATAGACCCTTCTCTTCCAATCTGCCCCAATCATTAGTTATCTTTTTCTAAATGTTTTTAAACTTTTCTTTACATCTTTAAGTCTTTATTCTACCTCAGATACATATGTGAAGTGGGGAGAGCTAGTAGTATAATATTTTATATATCTAATTTATTGTGTGAATAATTACTTTATTTGCACTGTACCCTAATGCCAGCTATTGATCAAGTTTTTATAAATTCACCAGTATATTTCTGAGCCCACTATTATAATAAGCCATTGTGCATTTCTGAAGCAAGGCTACATTGCTTCAATTGCTATCATTTTATATTAAGCCTTAATAGTTCATATGAAAATTCCCTAATACATGTTGTTTAAAGTTGTATTGACAAGTTTTGACCCTTTGCTTTTGCAAACATATTTTAGAATTGACTAAGTTCTATGAAAAATTATAGTGATATTTTTATAATATTACATTCATTTCATAGATTAACTTACAGTATTGAGTCTTCCATCTAGAAACAGGTATATTTGTTCATTTATTTGGGTTTACTCTTTGATTTTAATGATTAAGTATGGGCTCAAAACCGCTATCACATAACTAGTTAATAACAAAACTAGTAGTAAAAGGAAGGTTTTTTGACTCCTTACCAGCTCCCACACTCAAAAGGCTCAATTATTTAGTCAGTTAAGCAAAAGACCTTGGGGTCCTTGCAGTTTCTGCACCCACCAGCGTGAAAAAGGATCCAACTTGCAGAGTTTACTAGGCCCTTGATGATCAGAGTGTGGTCAGAGGACTTGTTACAAATGCAGAATCTCATTCCTTCCTTGGTCCTACACAACCATGATCCTCATTATTAAAAGATTCATGGGTTATCAGTAGGTACAGTAAGTCTGGGAAGTATAACTTACAAAAAAAGGAGGCCTAAAATGTATTGTACGGGCTCATTGTATCTAAAAAACTGTCAAAATGGTGGTAGTAAGCTTGATGTCCTTGACTTGCAAAGGATTCAGGCAAGAAACATTGAGGCCCATGTAATGACCCTTAGGCCATGCTCTTCCACCACAAGCTTACAGCAGCCATAATCTGCTTTGCTGAATGAACATCAAAAGTCCAAAATGAGAAGAGTTGGTGTAACACACACACACACACACACACACACACACACACACACACCTTTGTTTCCTTTAAAGAAATATACATATTTCTTTTTTTCCTTTTTTATTGTTTGAATGATTACAAATAGTAGTACATATGTCTCCTCCCCCCCACTTGACCTCCCCAGCCTCCCTCACCCCCACTCCCACATATGCCTTCACCTGCCCCCATCTCTCCCTGCCCCACCCCCCACTTTTGTAACCATTGGTTATGTTTATATGCATGCATACAAGTCCTTTGGTTGATCTCTTACAGCGCCAACCCCCACCCCAACCTGCCTTGCCTTCCCGCGATAGTTTGACAGTCTGTTCAATGGTTCTTTATCTCTATAACTATTTTTCCCCCCATTTCTTTTCTTGGAGAAAAATCCTGCAAGATACATATTTCTTTAAAGGAAAAAAATGTTGAGTTTTTCTAGAAGTAGAAGCTTCTTTTGATATCTAGTTATTCAAGAAACAAATGCACTTGCTTTGAAATCAGTAGCTGTCCCGTTGGGGGAAATTATGTAGGAAAAAAAAAAGATACCGGGGAGACAAGCACAGAGAATTCAGTCTTTACAGTAAAACAAAAAAAGATCTGACGATTTTTTTTTCAAGTAATCATATACTATTCATGTTAATCTTCATTCAGCCTTCTTGTTTAACTACTATGGCAGTCAGTTATATGCAAGGCGGGGTGGGGGGGGGGGAGGATGGGAAAAAAAAAAGGTGAGGAGAGGGGATTGGGAAAGTGAGATCCCTGCAATATCACATCGAGCCACTAGGGGTATCTTTGTACCATTTTTCATCCGGCACTGATTTGAAGTAGAAACCTATATTAGGGGAAAACCAGGGTCCTCGGCATTTTTTTGCGAGCAGTGCACCCAGAATCCAAAAAAGATTTTTTAAAAAGAAGAAAGAACGAGAGAAAGGAGCCACAGTTCTTTCGGGCACCCGAACCGGGCTACGGATTTCTCCCTCCGTTGGACACCAGACCCGGGGATTCGTTTTTTTTTTTGAGGTCAATTTCCAATCGAGATAAATCTATTGGATTAGTAGGATTATCTGATTGCAGCTCGAACGAAGTAACGCGGTGTGATCATTTGTGTTTCTTGCCTGATGGTCGGATTTACATGGAGGTGGCTTCGGGTCCCCAGGATTCCGGATCCCGGTTGCAGCTGGAGAGGAAAAAGGATCAATCGGCACGTTTTGGAAGTGTCCGTGGGTGAATAAAAAAAGAAGAAAAAAAAAGAGAGAAAGAAAGAAAAAGAAAAAAGGAGGCGAGAGGGGCGCAATACTGGGGTTGCGGCTGCTTAAAGAAGAAAAATATATATATATATATAAAGGAAGCATCTTGAATTCTGAAACGATATTTTGGGGGGGGGGGCGCGTTTGTTTCAAGATTCCAAAACAAAAAGGGGGACTGGGAACTGGTAAATACTTTGGCCAATTCCAGCTCGGATTCCACGGCGAAGTGCTGTGGAGACTGCCTCCTTGAACGGTCGGAAGGGGGCTGGGGAAGATGAGGGGTCCCCCTCTGTGGATTTATGTTGCTGAGGGTAAGTCGGGGCTCCTTTCCGAGGAGGGGGCGCCGGGGGCGGTGTGCCCGGCGCGGGGGGAGGAAGGCGCTGTGGCCGCGGAGCCGGTGACCGGGGGAGGGATGGGGAAGGGATGGGGAAGGGATGGGGCAGGGATGGGGAAGGGAAGGGGAAGAGAAGGGGAAGGGAAGGGGAAGGAATGGGGCAGGGATGGGGAAGGGATGGGGAAAGGATGGGGGGAGGCACAGCCGCCTCCTCGCGCACCTCGGGATGGATGGAGCTTAAACGCCCCGTTGTGTGGCGCCGGTGGGGAAGCCAAGCCACCCTCCAAGCTCTCAACTTTTTCATGGAGAATCTTTCCGCTGGGAGATCCCTTTCGGATGCAGTGCGTTCTCCTAGCGGTACTTTCCCAAGGAGAGGCTGGGGAGCCTTGGAAGGAAAACCTGCATGTGGAGGGGGGGAGCCCCGGCGACAAGCGCGGCGCGGCTCGCGGGTTTCCGCGGCTGTGTGTGGCTTCTCGGGGAATTTTGCAGATGGAATTGGCCGTTTTTCGCATTGTCTCTCCCCCCCACCCCCCGCCGCACCCCCTTGCTCTTGCCGCCTCCCCCCATCGCTCAGCCTACACCACCAAAGGGTTGCAGGGTCACTGCATGGGATAGAGACAGAAGTGAGTGACTGGCCGCACAGGCTGCATTGTGATTCCCTGGCACGACTTTGCAGCTGACGGTCCGGGGTAACTTTGCGGAGTCGGGGAGCCCCGGACGCCCTGCAGCCTCCTGCCCGGGGGCCCCGGGGAGCGCGCCAGGAGGCAGCTGCGTTTCTGATGCATCCCTGCCCCGGCCCGGCCGCCCCGCCGCCTGGCTCTCCTTCCTCGCCGAGGAGCGCAGCGCGCGCTCCCATTTTCTTGCAGCAGAATCCAGGGCAGTTTCTCTCTTTAAAGCATCATTTTGTACCTCCAGAAGAAGCTCGTTTTTAGGGGCAGGAGGAGAATGCGTCTTAGCAGCTATCAGTAAAATGAATCACGCAGGGGAGCGAATATTAATTGAGTTAGGAAACTCAGAGTTAGTTGGCTTTGGAATCAAGGAAGGCAGTAGTATTCTAAACCAGTGTTGGAAGCCACATAGGTTTGGAACAATAACATAAAAAAAATACCAAAAAGCAGATCCATTTAAAATATGTACCTGGCTTTGTAGATATGCAAATAGGCTAATGGGTGTGTTAAGGAACACCCCCATCCTTCTGACAGGACAGCGATGTAATTTTAGTTGGCTTTCTAAATGGAAGGGCAAGTCTTCGCAGTTTAAACCTTCAGACTCTCACATGCATTAGAGTAAAATGGAGATAGATACTCCTTAAACTATAAAATACTGTGCTGTGTCTATTTTAATCTTTTGAAGAAAAAAGCATCAGATATTTTTTTTCAGGGGTTTCTGTTTACAGATTATGAAATGGGCATAGATGCATTTATGGCTTCAACATGGAAGCCTCTCCATTATTTGTGAACTCATTAGAAGGCAACTCCTTAATGTCATCCGAAGAGCTCATCCTGCCAGTCCTTACCTCAGGCACTCCAGGTGCACCCCACATTCTGGCACTGAGAGGGGCGCCTCCCCAAACTTTCTTCGTGTGTGTGTGTGTGTGTGTGTGTGTGTGTGTGTGTTTCTTAAATCTAAATATCGAGACAAGAACATGTTATTTTCTTTTTCTTTTCTTTTTAAGATGAAACAGCAAAATAATATAACTTGTCTCCCAAGGATTCGACGGGGGAAGTTAGTTTTTATTTCTGCAGACTCCGTGTAAGCTTGTCTCCAATGAGAGAAAAATAGCAGGAAATCGTTTCTGCAAGCCCGGTGGTTAGTTTGAAGGAGGCATCTGAGTGGCGAGGTTTGCCTTTTATTTTGCACAGCCGAGTCACGTGGTTTCTTGTGCAGTGTGAGCCAGAAGAATGGATGTTCTGTGTATGGGTACATGTCTAGCTGCCGATTCTAGCTGCACAGTCCATTAAAATGTAACGCCTTTTAGAAAAATTAAATCAATAAGACAAGGCAGCTGGTAAATAACATATTGCACGATAATGTTAAATAAATAGGGAAGGTGAACAGGAGGGAGTCTGGGATTTCTCTTTTTTAGACCGAAAGATGACATAATGTTGATATGAAAAGTAGATGAAGAATGTGGAACGTGAGAAAGGAGGTTCTTTTCAAAGTTAATTCGCATACTCTGCAATCTTTGAGTCAGGGGTCATGGCATGTCCTGTAGTGCTAAAGAAGAAAATTCAGCTTCTTGTGGCTTTTCTTGTTCAAACAATATGTTTCTCTATCAAGAACACTCAGTACTTCCTACTCCCTCATTCTATTCTCTTTTGGCAGGGGGGATAAGAAGGGGGAAAACTTTGGCCTACCCTTTGATTTCTACAGTCTCTAATGCAAAACTTCGGTGAACTTTGTAGGTGGTAACTTCGCTTTGGAAGGCCCATAACAATGGAAATAAACAAAGCTACACGCCATAAAAGTTTTTAAAACTGCAGCCAGGAAGCGAAGAGCAAGGTGCCCCATTACATAAACGTTCCCCATGAATAGAGTAGAGAACATTTGCATTGGGAACCTTGCAGTTTTCAGTGTGGAGGACTACTGAGAAACCTCAAGAGTTCACTTAGAAAATTACGCGTTGCTCCAATACACTACATCCAAATGCACTTTTTTGTTCATGATTGTTAAAAAGAACATGGCGGCTTTTAGCTGATCCACTTGTGCGACACATAGCATGGGATGCGGTAGTTTGGAGTAAAGGAATGGAAGCTCTCAATGAGCCCCAAAAGCTGCAAGCGCAGTTTCTAATGTGTGCCAAGAAATGGCATTGGATTCCCCAAAACTTGAGAGGTGACTGTTTCCTTTACTGGAGCTGCACTTGTCAGCTGCACCTGTCCCTCGAAACCCTCCCATGTGTTCCAAGTGGCCTAACATTCAGGGCGAGATAACACATTTGCTGTAGCTTCCTTTGATTTTGAGATGATTAAGTACAGTTAAATGTTATTCTACATTAACTATTTTTTAAAAAAAGTTAAATTACTGCACAGTCAACTGAAAGCAAAATGTAAAGGGCAGTCTTTTTTTTTTTTAATGATTTGTAGATGTTTAACAAATGACACCCTCCATGCAAACCTCTCTTCTCTTTTGCTTTGTTGAAAATGCAAAGAAGTTCAGCTTTCAGTTCATTTAACATTTTAACCTGGAGTATCTCAAATTTGCAAAGCCCATAAAAAATTGAAAACAACAACCATCAAAAATAGGGAGCACTCTTGATGAATCCGGAGTGTCATTTTTTAATGCATTTTCAAAGATAATTTGAAGTATTTTGAGGGAGCTAACTGCTTAATCTAATGGGATGGCAACATTCTCCACTGTTTCTAAGAATGATTCCTTGACGGTAACGGTAACGGTAACAGGTTTGATTACTTTTGCTTTGCTGTTAATGAAATCACATTGCCAGTGTCAAATACTGCTCTGATGCTATGAATTATCCCTGCCTTTAAGATTCCCCTTGCCCCCCCCCCCCCATGCTCCCAAACCTATAACTTTTGGTAGCAAGCCTGTGTGAAAGGAAGATTGCCCACTCTAAGCATCACGGAAGCCAGAGAAAACTAGTAAATCACTCCAGACATTTGAAATGATTAAACATTAAACTTTTGGAGGGGGGTTTATACGAATTCTTTTTATGACAGTCAATATAATCTCTTCTGTGCCTATTTCCATTGCATGTAAGAGAAATTCTAGTCAATGGCAAAAACGCTTTACTGCTGCCATTACTGCAGACTTTATGGATCAGAGATGTGTCAGCATGTTAGCTTTCTCAGTAATGCCTCTTTTGTGTGAAACCTTATGGGCCTTGCAGGCACTCTCACTCTGACACTCATAAAACGCTCAAGTCCCCGCATTTATTATTTAATTTTCTTCCTATAGATAGCAACAGAGAGCTTCAGTATATGAATGTGTAGCCAAAAATTGACAGGCAAGCGTGAATGGGACTATCGCGTTTCAGTAATACACATATTAGGAACCACTAAAGGAAGTTTAATTAAGAAAAACAAGTTGAGCATGAAATTCATTTTGGAACAAATGGAATCTACGTTACCGCTACAGATGTGAAGTCAAAAACCACAGTGATGCATCCCAGGAAATAAAGTTCTGAGCTGAGACTCAGATCTACCCAACACAGTTGACATCTCAGGACCCGACTTTAACTTGAGGAGCTTGGGTTTGACTTATGAAATAGAAGGACATATTTTTTTTATAGTGCTTTCACTTTTATCTGCATCTTTAGCAATTTTTGTTTAGTATTTAACTATATATCTAGTCACACTTTTTTGTACATAAACTTGTTCCTTTGAGACAAGCCAGACAAGAGCCTCTTCTTTCTCTAATGTCTGCCTTTCTAATACCACCTGTGTCTGCAGTTAGAGCTACCTGCTGAAGCCCATGTCAATGCTTTGGGTGTGCTGTTAGGGGTGTTTCAATAAGAAACGGGTTTATCTATCTTTTACCTGTACCTATGATTCTGTTTAATTTTTGGCGTAATCTAGAAAATAAGTCAGCTTATTTATTCATTTGCTTGCTTACTTATTTGGTAGTGGCAATGTGTTTCGGGGGGGCAACCTTAGGGAGGAGATAGAGTATCAAGAAAATAGTTTCCTAGAATATGTGTGTGTGTGTGTGTGTGTGTGTGTGTGTGTGTGTGTTTAACATTTTGTCTGTATCTAAATAACATAGTAAATTCCAAAAAGAATGAAAAAGTCAGGGAATGATATGGAGGTCTTTAGTATGTTTCTCAACCTCTGCCTTTTTAAAAAATATACAACTGATGTACAACTTACTCCTGGTGCAGATGTTTGGCACAGCTTATGTGTACCAGTAGTTAGTTTTTACTCCCTTGATACACCCAATGAAGGTTGAGTCTTCAGGAAAAAAAAACCCAAACAGGTTAATTTTAATATTTCAGCATGAATTGAAAATTCTTGTTGCCTTAGAATGTTTTGATGAGTATCTTTTTATTGTCATAGGAAATACTTCCTATTCTTAGAGATTCAACAAGGTCATGCATAAAAACAATGGACATTGATTTGATAGAAATTAACTTGGGCTTGTAACCATAACTTCCCCTATAGGACAATCACTTCTTTAATGGCAGAACTGACAGTGATTAGTATATATGACATTGACCAACAGTTTTCACAAAATGTGTACCTGAAAGTGATATTTGAGTCACTTAATAGTTAACCATAACACTGGAAGGAATAAAGACTGACTTCAGTAACCATTATGTTTCAAGTACCTGCATCTGCCATTTTTAATTTATATCTATATTACTTAGCTGTCCACAACTTTACATACAAGTGACAATGTTATCTATCCTTTTCTTGGGTAAAGAAAGTCACCAGTTTCATTAACTCTTTTAACTGTTCCAAGTGTTCTAATGTATATGCTACTAAGAGATATCGAAAGTGCCTATTATTTAAAGCTGTGGCCTTTAAATAACACCTAGATATTAAATGAATATACAAAGGTAAAATATTGTATGTAACGAAACAATATTGTAGTAGCAGTGATGGCAGGGATTTCTGTCTGCTTTCTCAGAGCTGTGTGTTTCTCACCAGCACCTAGAACAGTGACTGGCACATTACTGGTGACCGAGAAATACTTGTTCAATGAATGAAGAGACCTGGCTCTAGCCTTGCTGCTTGTTACCCTTTTGCCTAATAATCGGTTTCTTCATTTCTGCTTTTATTTTTTTTCTTAAATAAATGATTTCTTATTTGAATTGATAGACATTTTGAAGTTTTGTGCAAAACCCCCAAAGTAGAAAGGAATATACTTAAAAGATTGCATTTTAAGCAGACAAATAATAATTGACTTTTTTTTTAGTGAGTTTTGTACAAAGTTTGTTTACCTTATTTAGATAAATTATTTTATCAAGACTTACAAGTATAATATAATTATTTCTGGTTATAATTTACCAAAATGTACATTAGAATTGTTTTTTTACCATGGAAAAACATGTGATATTTCAAGGAACTTGGAAACACTAAAAATTATTTCAAACACTTAGAACTTGGACAGTACGATCTAAAATATAATGAAGGTTGCTTGTTTGGTCATTATTTATGGCTTAGAAATTTTTTTGAAACACTTATTAGTCAATTTTATTTAAATGGTGAATTCATCTAACAATTCATATCCCATGGGTATATTAAATCCTTGTGAATAACTATTCATTGGTGTTCCGTTACACAAATGGCCCATGAATAGAACATTGTTTTGCAACTTGCCAGTATTAGCACTGGAAGAACTGTAATATGAATGGCATTAAGAATGTGGATATCCGAGGAAGGTTACCAGTGTAAAATTATTTAGCCGTTGGGGCACTGGTTGAGCTCTAAGCCATGTCAGGAATGCCAGGAAGCCATTATGATTGTTTGGTGCCTTATGTGAAAGGAGTTGGTGGTTTTAGTCCAGTTCCTAGTAGACACTTACTTCTTAAACAATAGTCACTATAGTATTTGCCAATTCCAGCAGAAGCCTGGGAATGAATGGACACAAAAGTTTAACTACCGTGTCTCTGCTAATCATCCTTCCAGGGGTCAAGATTGACACACCCTGGCACAAGGCCATACTGAGAAACTTAACACTGCTTCTGCCAAAGCTGTAGTTATTCTCTAGCAATAAGGGATTTTTTTTAAAAAGGACTTTAATTAAGCAGGGCACCAGGATCAGTGATTCTCCACTATTCCCAGGAACAGGAACTCCCTAGAAACAAAAAATAAGCTTAAATAGTAAATTGAGAATATAGAACTGCCGTTAGGTCGTGCTATCTTCCCTATAAAGACACTGGCAGACATATGTAAGTTGCTTCAGGAAGCAATGACTTGTGACCCAAAGGTTGCTCCTTTCAGACCAAAAGCATCAATTTAACATCAAGGGAAATAACCAACTCTACCTGGCTGTCTCTCCTAAGCTCTTGAGCGATTCTTCATTTTCTTCTGGGGGATCACATGGCTGCCGGTTGGTTTTCAAAATGCATCACACAGTAGTTTACGCATACAGTAAAATTGTGGCACAGGCTTTTTAAAATATAAAATAAAAATTCAACTTTCTGTTTTCTTGATCTCTGCCCTTTACCCAGTTTCACTTTCTTAATCCTTGGCAGTCAAGACTTAGAAGTACAATCGAGATTTAACAATTCATACTTGGGAGATTCTATCTGAGAGTAGGTTCATAGTCAATGAAAAGTAAAACTTATTGTATATAGTAGTTAAATGTTAAATGACTTGTTTCAGCCTCTCCCTGAAAACAAAACAGGTAAGACACTCTAATATTTAGCCTGTTACAGAATTTACCAGGTGACCGAAAAATACACAGGAGTACCTGGAGATACAGGAAAAACCCATTTATTTCCAGATGTGCTAGTACCATGACTCAGGGGAGCCTGTTTCCAAGTTCTGAGCCAACCAATATGGAGGAAGCTTTCTCTTTATACCCTTTGGTTTCTTTGTTCCCCAAATATGGATCAGTCTTTGGGATCTTTCCTGGGCTTTGCAAAAAACCCTGTGTGTTGGGATGGGGGATGTGAGACCACACCTAAAGGGTTGGCCTGGCACCAGCGCTGATAACCGTCTCTGAATGTTGTGTATTGTTCATGGTTTGTGGCCTCTATAAAATGTGAGTATTTAGGTAAAAGGTTTTGCAAATCCAGATAATTATGGGGCAGTGACTACTATAGGCTGACAGGAATGTGCATTAGGGAGACTGATTAACTAGGTACAATGTCAGGCTGCTGGTCTCTCCCCAGAAAATGTCTTATTTTCCTCATCAAGCCATTAGTTGTAATGATGGTCATAGTAGAAATTCAGTTGTGGAATATAAAAGTGGAATATAAAAGGAAAGGCTATCACTTGGGTATGTTTTCCTTGCATTGCGTAAAAAGCTTCCATGGTATCTTAGAATCTTACCTTTTTTTTTTTTTTTTTTTTTTTTTTTTTTTTTTTTTTTTTTTTTTTTTTTGCCAAACAGTAATGGAATTAGCTGCCAGTCTATATGGTCACCCATGCACACCCCTGTGTGATGTGTTTTCAGTGTATTTCAATTTGTTTCCCCTGTTTCAGCCCTCCTTGCTCCAACTCTAATTAAGATGATGCCATCATCACAGAGGTCAGTCATCACAAGTATATTTTTAAATATCTGAGTGTAGGGTTACTTGATGAAAAGTAATCATGAAAAAGTGAAATGTTTCCGCTTATTTGTATCAAGAAATATTTTCTGATGACCTACAATGTAAAGATTTGTTCTGGGGAAGGTTACTAAAACTCAACCGTTCAAAAGTGATAGCCTCTTTTTTGTTTTGAAGAGTGAGGCTAAGTTGATCATATTATATTTATGATTATAATTCTTCTCAGACTTGGGATGTGATTGCCTATTTTTCCTAAAATGGAATAGAAATTATTGACTTGTTCTCTCCTCTCCAACCTGTTGTCCACTCTTCTTTCAAGTCACACTGGTCTCTTTGTTGTTGGAAAGCCTCCGGTGGTTTCACAGCATCTGGGTCTTCCCCTGCCTCTGTCTGGCACACTCCATCCTCTGGTCCTTACCTGCCAGTTCCTACTCAACTTTCAGAGCCCAGTTTATAGATCACTTCTTCAAGATCACATTCTCACTACAGATCCATTAAATCTTCCCTCAGAGCACCGTACATTATCCTTTTGGCAAAGCATTTATGACCAGATAGTTATTTGTATACTTGACTTACATAAAGTTTGTCTTCCCTATTGAACTGCAGTATCCATGCAAATTAGCACTATTCCTTTGTTATTCGTAAGCTGCTTCCCACTAAATAGTGTAAGGATGAAGAGAGAAGGATGAATGTATAAATTGCTGTGATTAAAAACTAATATAGGTTCAGATACAAGAACAGTAACATATGCTTTGGGGGCTGGGAGAATCTGGGAAGGATGTACTCATCTTTGAGCCAGGCCTTGAGGAATCCTCACTGGCAAAAACTGAGCCTGGGGAGCATATTCTCCAGGAAGGAAGATCTTGGTAAACAAGTTGGGCCCAATTCACTGACCACTGCTCCTAGTGCTGTGTGCTGCCTTCCATTAGTATCGTTTGTTCTTTGTTTGTTTTCCCCCATGAAGATAGGGTGCCACTAGCTAGAACCTCTGCATATACTCAGGATTCCCCGCCCCCCCGCATATTCTTTAAAACATTTAGTTGGTAATTTTTTTTTCTTCTATTACTGTCAAATTTTTGTGTGCTGTTTCTCCTTAGCATTCTATTTTCTCTTATTTTCTCACATGTTTGGAGAGGTTCATTTAGAATAGAAGTAACCCAAGAAGAAAGAGAAAAAGTAGAATTATATATATATTTTTTTTCAAAGGAAGAGGGAATGGGATGTAATTGGAAAACTATTGAGGCTTTCCTACCTTTTATCCTAGAAGGAGGCTATGGACAACATTGAGAAGGAGGCAGGGTTATCTGTAGAGTCTATTGATTCTTCCGCCTTATCTCTTTCTATTTGTAGAATATTTACTCTAATTCTGTGAATCACACCATTGGCATCTTGGTAAGAAGTGCATTAAATGTATAGATTGTTTTGAGGAGTATTGGCATTTTAATTATATTAATTCTTCCTATCCATGAATATGGTATATGCTTCTACTTATTTGTATCTTCTTCAATTTCTTTGTTCAGTGTCTTATAATTTTCCTACTACAGGTCTTTTACATCTTTGGTTAAATTTATTACCAGATACATTTTTTAAAGTGATTTTAAATGGGCTTGTTTTCTTAGTTTCTCTTTCTTATAGTTCATTATTATTACTGTATAAAAAGCAACTGATTTCTGGATATTTATTTTGTACCCTACTACTTTATTAAATTCATTTATCATTTCTAGTCATTTTTTGGTGGCATCTATTGATTCTATCTATATAGTATCATGTTATCTACAAATAATGACATTTTACTTCTTCCTTTACAATTTGGATGCCTTTTATTTATTTATTTTTCCTTGGTTTGTTGCTGTAGCTAAAACTTCCAGTACTATATTGAATAACTGTGGTGAAAGCAGGCTGTCTTGCCTTGTTCCTGATCTTAAGGAAAATGGTTTTAGTTTTTGCCCATTGAGTATGATGTTGGCTATGGGTTTGTCATACATGGCTTTTATTACATTGTGGTATGTTCCCTCCATTCCCACCTTGCTGAGAGTTTCACTTTTTTATAAAAATAAATGGGTGCTCTATTTTATCAAATGCCTTTTCTACAACTAGTTATATGATTTTTATCCTTCATTTTTTGTTATTTGATGTATCACATTTATTGATTTGTAGTTATTTTACTACCCTTGCATCCCTTAGATAAATCCCACTTGATCATGGCATATGATCTTTCTAAAGTATTACTGATAATTTTAGCATGAATTGTTAAGAATTTTAGCATATAGGCTTATCATGGATATAGGCCTATAATTTCATTTTGCTTTGTGGTATCTTTATCTAGTTTTGTAATTAGGCTAATGTTGGCCATATAGAATGAGCTTGAATTTCCTCTGCTTGAGTTTTTTTGAATGGTTTCAAAAGGACAGATATTTATTCTCCTTTGAATGTTTGGTAAAATCACCTCTGAATCCATGTGGTCTAGAACTTTCGTTTGTTGTGAGTTTGTTGTCTAGTGATCTCCAGATTTATAGATTCAAACGTGGTGCTATTGCTGGGTTTGAGGTCACTCAGCATATGTCCCAGTGCATACAAAGGTTAGCTGACACCCTGTGGGTGCTCACACACCTTTGTGGTTGGGCAGAGTCTCAGGCAATCAGCAGTGTGAGGCCAGCAGAGTTTATCATACCCAAGCAGAGCAATATTTGACTGTGTGAAGGGAAGGCTCTGCATCTGTCTGGCATGTGAGGAAAAAATGTTCCCTGTCTTAGATCCACGCAGCTCAGTCTGTCTAGATTTTGCCTGAGTTTGATCACAATAGTATGAGGCCACCAGGAGTTGGGTGGATGGGCTAGCATACCTCCCTTGAAGGGGAGGTAGAGGCCAGTCTTTTTTTTTTTTTTTTTTTTTTTTTTTTTTTTAATAAATCTTTATTGTTCATATTATTACAAATGTTCCTCATTCCCCCCCCCATTGCTCCCCTACACCAAGTTTCCATTCAATTCTCTGCCCTTTCCCCATCCCCCATTGTCCTCATCCATAGGTGCAGTTTATGTTCAGTCTCTTCCCGCCCCGCTCCACTCCCCATTTCCCCAAGAATCATCAGTCCACTCCCCTCCCATACCTCTGATTCTATTATATTCACCAGTTAATATTGTTCATCATTTTTACTTCCCTTGGTTTTTAGACTCACTTGTTGATAGTTACGTGTTTGTTCATAATTTTTATCTTTATTTTCTTCCTCTTCCTAAAGAACCCCTTTTAACACTTCATATAATTCTGGCTTGGCAGTGATGAATTCCTTTAGCTTAAATTTATTTGTGAAGCTCTTTATCTGGCCTTCGATTCTGAGTGATAGCTTTGCTGGGTAGAGTATTTTTGGCCGTAGGTTCTTGTTATTCATCACCTTGAATATTTCTTGCCATTCCCGTCTGGCCTGCATGGTTTCTGTTGAGAAATCAGCTGACAGTCGTATGGGTGCCCCTTTATAGGTAACTACCTGCTTTTGTCTTGCTGCTTTTAATATTCTCTCTTTGTCTTTAGCTCTTGGAATTTTAATTATGATGTGTCTTGGTGTGGTTCTTTTTGGATTCCTTTTGTTTGGGGTTCTGTGTGCTTCCTGGACATGTAAATCTATTTCTTTCACCAGGTGGGGGAAGTTTTCTGTCACTATTTCTTTCAATATGTTTTCGGTATTTTGCTCTCTGTCATCTTCTGGGATGCCCATAATTCTGATGTTGGTTCGCTTGAAGTTGTCCCAGAGGTTTCTTACATTATCTTCAACTTTCTGGATTCTCTTGTCTTCTTGCTTCTGTGGAGGAGTGTCCTCTGGCTCTTTGTGTTGCAAATCTTGGACTTGATTCTTACAATCTTCCATTCTGTTTTTAGGACTCTGTATAATATTATTTATTTCAGAGATTGTATTCTTTATTTCTAGTTGACCTTTTATTATTTCTTGTTGACCCTTTATTATTTCTTGTTGATCTTTTTTCATATCCTCATAGGTCTCATTTATTTTATCGGCCTTTTCTAGGAGATTGTTGAACAACCTTATAAGCGTGGTTTTGAACTCTATATCCCGTCGCTTTTTGTCCTCCATTTCTTTCGTTTGTGATCTGTTTCCTCGTTTCGACATTTTCGCTGCTTCCCTGAGTTGGTAGGTTGGGAGGATCAGCTGTGTCTATGCCAGGAGATAACCTTATTCCACTAGACTTGGAAACCTGCAAAAGCCTCTCTGAGTTCAGCTTGGATGGGGCAGAGTTTCAGGGCGGAACCTACAGCCTTGGCTTCCGGTTAGCCCCGCCCTCTGAGGTTCCTGAGTCTCAGTGTACCTCAGTGTCCTTTGGTATTCGCTGTAAGCACCTCTGAGAGAAAGGCGCCCTGGAGCTTCGCCCGCTTCCAGACAGTGTAGTCTCTCCCCCAACAAGCCCACAACTGGGGTTCAGAGCAGTTGGAAGTGGGGTTAAGAACAGTCCGGAGCTTATGTCTCCTTCCCGCTAGGGCGATCTCGCGGCCCAAACAACAGTCTGTCCTCTGTGCGCGTAAAGTGCGCGACTCAGGGGATCTGCTTTTCGCTCCCCTGAGCTTCTGCCTTACAGCCCAGATTCCCCCTGTATGAGGCTGGGGCCCGAGGGTCTTGCCCAGGACTGGGGTTCAGTGCAGTCAGAACTGGGGCTCAGCACATTCCTGAGCTTTTGAGTCCTTCCCGCTGGGGCAATTCAGCAGCTCAGGGAACAGTCCCTCCTCTGCGCGCAATGTGCGCGACTCCGGAGCTCTGCCTTTCTCGCCGCTCGGCTGAGCTTCCGCCTTACAGCCCAGATTCCCTCTGTATGAGCCTGGGACCCCCGGGGTCTCGCCCAGAACTGGGGTTCAGTGCAGTCGGAGTTGGGGTTCAGCACGGTCCGGAGCTTTTATCTCCTTCCCGCTGGGGAACGCCAGCCAGGTACTCAGCCGCCCCTCCTCTCCGGCTTAGTCCTCTCCCCGCGCGCACCGTGCCTCCGTACCTCAGGCTTTTACAGCTCCTCTGGTTTTCCTTCTGGTTTTCTCTTTCCTTCTAGTTGTAGAATTCCCAGTCAGTCAACTTTCCTGTAGTTCTGGATAGTGTCCACTCTATATTTTAGTTGTATTTTTTTAAATTGTTGAGGGCGGCTGCAGTTAGGCTTTTACCTCTGCCGCCATCTTGTTGTGTCTCCCCTAGAGGCCAGTCTTGAGGGAAGGTTGAGAGAGTTGCCCTTGCCACTGAACCTCCAAGATAGTCTGTCCCATATTCTGGCCAGACCTGAGCAAGGCAGAGCCACCAAAAATTTGGAGGTTGGGGCCACCAGGAGTGTGGAGAATGGGGCTAGGGAGTCTCTGGTGAGGGGAGAGACCAGTCAAGTCCATGGGGAAGTAGGAAGATTGGTCCCCACCACAAAGTCATACAACTCAGTCACTGACACTCCCTAAGTCTTCCCATATCTTTACACCCTGGGCCAGGAAGCTGACTCCTCAGCAGAGCACAAACTCCACAGAATGGGGTGACAGGGTGTCCAGAGGGTGGAATGATTGCTTTTCCCCAGCCCGATGCCGTTTTAGGGGAGTGCACCACACATGAAAGATGGCATCTGTAGTGTGGGAGAGGAACTTAACTCAGGGATCCCGGGGGCTGTTCCTTCAGCTCTCTCCAGAGCCACACATTCCCATCTCTCCTCATGCTTTTCAATGTTTTTTGTCTGAAGTTATTATAGAGGATTAAACAGACCTTGTTTTGAGTCTTTCAATGTAGCTGAAGAAGAGCTTGTACTAGAAGTAGGAGTTCCATTTTTCCTTGTTTCTTTCTCTTATGATTGCCTTGCTAGTATTTCCCTTAATCCACATTTATCTTGTGGGGAAAACAATACAGTGGTCTGTTCTGTGAAGATCGCTTCAATTAAAACATGATGCAATGTATAAATCCACCTGCCCAACGATGTAAACTCCAATACATCACTATACCTTGAAAAAGAACCAGAACAACGATGGAATGCCACTGCTGGCAAGCCTACGGCTTTATAGAACTTCACACCTTCCCAAGTATATCTCTAGTGCCTCATGCATCACACAACAAACCGTGTGAAGGCACTGGCATTGCACCATATATTCATATTAGCAAAGCACAATATCTTACTCTTTTTTGCTTTATGCTTTATGTAAAACATTATGATACACAGAAGTTCAACAGCTTACTTCCTTTTGGTTTTCTGGTGGCATATGAGCACACTGCTTTGGAGATCCCTACTCCACAGTACTGCCAGCTTAACTTTTTTTGTGAGTTGCTTTAATGATACTCTTCCCCTGCTAGGAATATGTAATGGCTTTTCATCATCCAGTGAATAAAATCCAAATTATTTAGCCTTTTAATGAAGTGCTTGCTTGATTTGGCTGTAATCGGACTTTCCTGTCTCATTCAATGCTGAACCTCATTTATTCTGTATTCTGGCCAAACTAAACTAAACCGTCCTCAAATGTCGCTGCTCCTGTCCTCTCTGTCATAGGTTAGATTTCCCAGGGAAAATATAAAGGCTCTGGGATGGAAGTGTGCCAGCAGGAAGTCTATTGGGGCATGCCCTGGGACAAAATACCTGGGAAGTAGGGAGAGACTCACAGGCAACGCCTCCCTCTGCTCCTTCCCACAGGGAGGCTTGGGGCAGGGATGTCCCGGTAAAGTTGAAATGCATTGAGGCAAGAAGGACAGGCCTTTCTACATTGGTGAGGACCGGTCATTGGCATGTGAGCTAGGTCCAAGCAGGCTGAGCACCAGAGAATACGCTACACATCCTTTCTACTGTTTCTGGAATGTACGTGAGGTCTCTTCCATGACCTCCAATGCTTCTTCCAATCTTATTCGTTCTTTGAGGCCCCACTCAAATTCCCCCTGATTCATGAACTCTTTCCTATTCTGTCAACTCAAGGCAGACCCGTCTCTTCTTTTAAAGACTACCAACATTTTGTGTAATTGCGTTCGTTTGCTTACTCATCCCATTTTAGGGTGAATGAATTACACATTAGCTACTTACGTGTTCAGTCACTGAAAGGACTCACAGGACTTAAAATAGTTTATACTCACTGGACAGCTTTGTTACAGGCAAAGGCTGTAATACAGCAACAGCAGAAGGGCAGGTATTGAATGGGGTCTGGAAATCTCAGACTCAGGCTTTGTTCTCCCATTGCTGGGTCTCACAGGGTACTCCTTGTCTCCGGGTCATGAACCACCACCAGTGTGCATGTGAAACATATTGGGAGAGAAAGCCCAAAATCTGTTGGTGGTCATGTTTTCTTACAGTGGGGGCTGGTCACACAGGCTCATTTTAGTTACATAGCTATATTGGGTCATTGAAAATCACCACACTCCACCAACGCCAGCTATTATTAAATGCAAGTATTATTAAATTATTATTATTATTAAGTCCAATTCTTAAATCAAATATTATTACTAGGCACCCTTGACAGGCTGATGTATTCTGAACTCAAAACAACTCATAAACGCATAGGTATAAAACATTATTTAGCTTTAGTTAATACAGTCAGTCTTTATTAATCCTAGATCTGTATTTTTCAAATTTTCCTGTTCACTAAAATGTATTTGTAACTCCTAAATCAATACTCATGGTGCTTTCACAGTTATTCACGGGCATGAGCAAAGCAGTACATCATTTGAGTTACCCTATGAGCACATTTCCAGC
This sequence comes from Vespertilio murinus, assembly GCA_963924515.1. Lineage (NCBI taxonomy): Eukaryota > Metazoa > Chordata > Mammalia > Chiroptera > Vespertilionidae > Vespertilio > Vespertilio murinus. The sequence continues at coordinate 170,306,404 of OZ004706.1, read as the reverse complement.
TGAGGTTGAGTAAGGTGATACTTTGCTTGCTTGTTTCAGCTCTCAGACAAAGCTGAATAGAGGACAGGGATGGTAGTGAGATAGTACAGCATAGTCCTACAAACTCTCTCTCTTGGCAAGTTGGAGAGGGGTCTGAGTTCCAACTCTGACCTATTAGTGGCCTCAGACAAGTCTCTTAACACATCAGAACTTTATTGTCTCTTTTGTAAAATAAATAAAATAAAATCTACTAAGGTAAATTGTTTTTAGGACTTAAGATTATAAGTTATAATTGTGTGTGTGTGTGTGTGTGTGTGTGTGTGTGTTTACCTAGAGGAAATGGATCTATGTTCCCTAATTCAATGTTTGCAATGACTCAGTAGAGCATTACTGCAGTGAATAATGCGTCAACTGAATTGGCCAGACTCTACATTGCTCAGTGATAAGCATGCATTCAACCCAGATCAGCTGAAATTTACCGAGGCCTATACTATGTAAAGGATTTTCATATATATTTTATGTTGGATATAAAAATATTATTAAAACACACACACACAACAACACAAAGTCCTTACCCCTGAATAAGAAATTCAGTGGGCTGGGGATGGGGAATAAGTTCAACAATAAAACAAAAACAAAGCAAGGGAGGAGAAAACAGGTGACATAAAAAAGATAACACACAAAAAGTTATGTAATTGTTAGCAGTCAGAGGCTTCCTGCTGGATCCTACCTCCCACTCATCATTTATTTATTTTTAAAAAAAATATATATATTTTATTGATTTTTTTACTGAGAGGAAGAGAGAAGGATAGAGAGTTAGAAACATTGCTGAAGGAGAAACATCGATCAGCTGCCTCTTGCACACCCACTACTGGAGATGTGCCCGCAACCAATGTACATGCCCTTGACCGGAATCGAACCTGGGGACCTTCCAGTCCACAGGCCGACGCTCTATCCACTGAACCAAACCGGTTTCTGCCCACTCATCATTTATTGATTGAACATGTCACTTTCCAATCTGCATTAGAGACATTTTTATGTAATTTATTTATTTATGTGACTTATTTTTATGTGACCTATCTATCTATCTATCTATCTAATCATCTATCTATCTTAAAAAAAAAAAAAACCACAGAGAAATATGCTAATTAACCGGCATGTCCTAATGGGTTGACCAGACAGGAGGAGGTTTCGCATGCAGCGTCAGGGACAGGGCGGCAGGGGTCTCCGTGTGCCTGCGCTGGAGGAGGGCCTGATGAGCAGTAGCCACAGCTGCTTCAAGGGCCAGAGAGGGAGACAGGGCCAGACTGGTGACTTGAAGGTGGGTGGCACCATGTGATTTTGAATCGTGCGCTGGGCTCCTAGTTTCTTTACAATATTATAGCTATTTGGGAGCAATGACTGGATTGTACTTCTCTCTGCTCTCTCTGTAATCATCCTTTTGGTCTGGGTCACTCAGGCACAAACTAGTGGACAAACCAGTTATTTTGATAAATCAGTGAAGGTGACATAAGATATTCCAATTTATGTCTCTTTAAGTTTTACTCACTTTTAATATTATTTCTCTCAGTACAATAATACATGCTTTAACCCAAGGGGAGAAACAATCAATGAATTTGTGAGCTAGTATCTCCACTAACTTCAAAGCCAGATAAAGTGAGTCCTGTATGGATTGATAAGCTCAACTACTTGCCTGCTCTGCTGAGTTATTTTAATATACTTATTACAAAATATTTCAAACATTTAGGAAAATACAGAAAATTCCATAACAAAGGTGTGTGTATATATGTGTGTGTGTGTGTATTATCACCCACCACTATCAAATGCTAAGATATGTAAGACTTAATTAATTGCTGTTTTTTTAAGGCCTCACCACAGGTTATCCATCTTAGATGCCAATTAATTAATTATGTGAATTAATTAATTAATAACTAGAAGTAATTTCATTCTCTTTTCTTCTTACTTAGGGGTGAAACATGTTTTGTTAATACGTACTTGCGTATAAATGAATATTATATGGCATTATTTTACTTATTTTAATCTTTATTTATTTAATAGCATTTTATTCTCCTAATGTTCTGCAACTTGTTTTATTAATTTTTTTATATGTATTTATGTTCATATATTTAGCTGAAGTCCTTTATTTTCACTGAAGTACAGAATTTCAATTTATGAATCTATCATAATTAATTTGTGAATATCTTTTAGTGGACATTTAGGCTATTTGAATTTGGGTTTTTTTTTTTGTTACCCATTATTTTAACATGAACAACCTATCGTGGTTTTCAATGTAAATGTAAAAAGGTAAAAAATATAACAATAAAATATAAACTTTCAATAAGAACAGGGCATATAATTTACATTTCTCTGTTTCTATAACATTGTCAGTGTTTTTACCAACCAGTGTTTCCCAAACTTTTGACATATGTGTACCCCTTCTATAATTTTCGTAACGCTGAGTACCCCTTGTCAAAAAAAAATGGATGTATTTTAAAAACAATCAAAATATATTTATTTTTTATTTTTTTGGTACATACACAAAAGAATAATAAATGAAAAATAAAATTATTTATAATAAAATATAAATAAAAGTTTATTTGCACACCGAACCATCTCACGCCTCACAAGACTGTCTTGACTTGACTCATGAGAACGTAGAATTAGGCGCAGCTAAGCACGGTGCAGTGCATATCCCCACCAAACTCCGGTGCAACAGTACCCCCACCAAACTCTTCCCGTACCCCTGGGGGTACGCGCACCATACTTTGGGAAACACTGAATCTTCTGAAGGAACATAAATACTCTTACAATTCAATTTTAAATGTACTAGGATCAATTTTTTAAAGTGCTAATTGTGGAATGAAAGACTATATCATGTACAATGATCAAGAGAATGGCCTTTCAATCAGACTGGGCTCCTGAATTTGCTATTGATCAGCTAATCAGTTGAGAAACCTTGGCCAAGGCATTTAACCTCTTTAACTCTTAGTTTCTCATGAGTAAAAAGGGGATGATTGTTGAACCCATATAATAGGGTTGTTGTAAATGAGATGTAAACACATAAAAGTTAAGGGTTGGCATATACTAAAGGAGAACCAATAAATAGAAAAATATCTGTAACTATATCTATCTGTCTATATTTTAATTTTAGTTATTCAAACCAGCCACATTTTCACATTAGACTTGGGTGACTGCTAATATAATAGCAACTCTTAAAACATCTTTGGGGTCAACATTCTAGTTCTTCATACATTGAACCCATGAGAAATGGGATAATTTTGTAACCGGAAGCTAAGCATTATTCAAATTTGAAAATTTACCATTTATGTGCAGAATTCGAATCCGTCACAGTTTGGGTTAAGTAGAACATCAGTGGGAAACAGGGAGCCCCTTTATTTGAATTAAGGATTCGCAGATACAAAAAGAAGGGTTTTTTTTTTAAAAAAAATAATATTTCAAAAAATATTTTCATTGACTTCAGAGAGGAAAGGAGAGGGAGAGATAGAAACTTCAATGATGATCGGCTTCCTCCTGCACACCCCCAGCTGGGGGCTGAGCCTGAGATCTGGGTGGCATGTTCCCTGAGTGGGAATGGAACCGTGACCTCCTGGTTCATAAATTGATGCTAAACCACTGATCTATGCTAGCTGGGCCTGTTATTTTGTTAATAACCTAACAAACCCTTTGTATTGTTTTTTTTTAAATATATTTTATTGATATTTTACAGAGAGGAAAGGAGAGAGATAGAGAGCTAGAAACGTCGATGAGAGAGAATCATCGACCAGCTGCCTCCTGCACACCCCTCACCGGGGATGTGCCCACAACCAATGTACATGCCCTTGACCGGAATCGAACCCGGGACCTTTCAGTCCGCAGACCGACGCTCTACCACTGAGCCAAACCGGTTTCGGCAACCCTTTGTATTGTTAATGAACTACCAAGTGTGTAAAGAAGAACTCTTGGGAATGGTTGTACTTGGAAATCAGACTGAACAGAAAACAGTGACAGTGACTTTTAAGGCTTAACCACAGGTTCTTTATTTTAGGGATAAGAGGGTGCTTTTTAACACCGGCATGTTACCAGGAAAGACAGCCATGCTGTGGCCCACCCGGATTCTGCACAAGAATAAGCATCCTATACTCCAAACAGAAATGAGTTTGCGTAGCTACATCTTCAATACACACTAACGTTCTGGGACGGGAATGGGATGGGTCTAAGCCCGTCTTTTGTATGTTAATGCGCTTTCACAGCAAGAGGTATGTGAATTAACAGGGGCTGGAGTATTTTTGAGGGAAAGACATTTATCCCCTTATTGCCTTCTGTGATGCGCTAAAGGAACACGAGGCCTGAACCAAATCTCTTGCTGACCTCCATGGTTTTTGCAATCTCCTTTTCCATAGCTAGTCAGGGCAGCCTCCCTGCCAGAGCAGCCCTTCTTCAAGAATCCTCTCAGAATGTGACGGAAGCATCTGTCACACATATCAACACTATTATTTTCAAAGTAAGCTCTTTAAAAGGTGGCTTGAATAAGAAAAGACAGATTTGCCAAGTTGTATGCTCCTTTGCAGTGAATGTGAGATTACACGGTGAATGGCGCTGCACGGAATGTTACATTTTATGCGGATGCATTTTAAGTTGAACTGGGTAGACAGTGTTAGATGTTTGATTACTGTTCACAGGCAAGATGCAATGATTAGGAGTGATTGTTCTTTTAAACTCCGAAACAGTCTTTTCTTTTTTAATTCTTCCTCTGATTTCTAACGGAGAGTGACAACAAAATTTGTAATTTAAAATAGATCGGCTTTGGCTCAGAAATTAATTTTCACCTTGCAAGTTTACTGATATTTACACTGTAGAGTTAGATGGTAAGAAAACTGTCTGTAAAAAAAAAATGATGCTAACTCTGTTTCTCTTTGAGTTAATGATTTTATGCAGGCTTTTGCTAAACAGCCAAGAGGTTTATGTTCTCAGGTAGTTGTACTTAAATGATTTTATACTTCAACTCATAGTAGTTTTCTTGTTATAACATTAGCTTTGTGTGTTTCCTCCATAGCATAGATAGGGGACAACTTTAAAAAAAATATGTATATATATATATATATATATATATATATATATATATATTATTGATATTTTACAGAGAGGAAGGGAGAGAGATAGAGAGCTAGAAACGTCAATGAGAGAGAAACATCGACCAGCTGCCTCCTGCACACCCCCCACCATAAATGTGCTGGCAACCAATGTACATGCCCTTGACCAGAATTGAACCCGGGACCCTTCAGTCCACAGACCAATGCTCTACCGCTGAGCCAAACCGGTTTCGGCACTTTTTGTTTGTTCTTTAATATATACAATTATTCTAGCAGATTTTGTTTATGTCCTACTTATTCTCTACCACTATTTATTTTTTCAATAAAGTTTTCTGTGATTGAGTTCTGATTTTGAGCATGTTTGCTGATTAATTGTGTTGCTTCTTGATGTGATTGAAGACTATCAATAAAGGGGGAATTTCACACATCATTTTTATTTGAAAAATACTACACTGCGAAATGCTCTTGAAACTGTGTGTTTTGACAAGGCCTGCTTCCACTTAAAAGTGTCTCAAGTTGGCAGGCAAGTCTCTCAATCTAATAGGTATTTCACTTGTCATGTCGTGTCAGACCGAAATTTTCCTATAGTAATATTTGACTCAACTTGGCTGTAGCCACTCTTAATGTTTCCTGGAGCTTGTAAAACATCTAGTCGTCACTCTGCCCATTTTAGCTTGTTTGTGCTAATGATTCATTTTCATTTTCTCTAGGATAGAGACCTGCAGCTAAGTGGATTTGATTTATAAGAAGGGAATCTACAGTCCATGGCCTCTCTCCCCACGTAGCCACGATGGAACACAGAGCGGTCAACAGGATTTGGTCTGAAAAATGGTGATGACTGAAGATGCCACTTCAGCGCATGTGAAGTCAACGGGACATGCTGGCTGCAGGAAGAGCTTTCTGAGCTGTTCTCCACAAGTTCACCTGTAAGAAACAGGAGGTGGATTTCTACCCTTCTAAGGTCTCTCTCACGTGGATACAGATACTTTTGCCTCGCTGCAACCGGACAACTAGACAACCGATGTGGGACCATGGCGCTGCCCAGATGCACGTGGCCAGGTTATGTGTGGAGAGCAGTAATGGCATGCTTGTTACACAGGGGGCTGGGTGCCTCGTTGACTCTCTGTGTGTTGGCATGTTTGCTTCAGGCTGCCCATGTACTCTCCCAAAAACTGGACGACGCAGATCCACTGGTGACTACCAACTTCGGCAAGATAAGGGGGGTTAAGAAAGAACTCAATAATGAAATCCTGGGGCCTGTTATTCAGTTTCTTGGGGTTCCGTATGCAGCACCGCCCACAGGGGAACATCGCTTTCAGCCTCCGGAGCCGCCGTCCCCCTGGTCAGATACCAGGAATGCCACTCAATTTGCTCCTGTGTGCCCCCAGAATATCATCGATGGCAGATTGCCGGAAGTCATGCTTCCTGTGTGGTTTACTAATAACTTGGATGTGGTTTCATCGTACGTACAAGACCAGAGTGAAGACTGCCTGTATTTAAACATATATGTCCCAACCGAGGATGGTGAGTTTACAGCAGGAAAAACAGGGAGATCTATATTTATATATTTTTTTCTTTTCTATTCTAAGTTTTAACAATATGAATTCATGTGTACCGGTAGCATGCATGGCTTTTTCCTGTGGGCATGTAGACATATTTTACATGCGTGCATGCCGCTCTTTTTGTTTATGTGTGTCGGTGTACCTGTTATTTTTTTGCCCCCCTATGCCTATTTCATTTTCTTTCCTCCACAGCACGTGTCTTTAGGTAGAAATGGGTTTCTAATTTCCATTTCCTACCGAATGACTTCTGAGAAGATGCATCAACCTTTCTCCATTGCATGTGCAGGCTCAACGAATTGGGGATTTTTCGCACTCAGTAAAAAAAAAACAAAAAAAAAACAGGATTATATCAAGTTAGATAGTGGTGTTGCATGTTACGGCGGTCTGTGATGGAGCGCCATGTTATTTTCTAGTCTTCTATTCATTTTTCAGTAAAAAGAATATCCAAGGAATGTGCCAGAAAACCCGGCAAGAAAATATGTAGAAAAGGAGGTATGTATAAAAGTGGAAATAAAACACGGGGAAAAAAGCTTGCAGAGGAAGAACAAGACATTCTCCCTAAGGATGATTTGCTGATGTTGGAAAGCGAACGGTTAGGTGATATGTGGAATTTAACGAAGCCTGTCTAAGCATAGAAAGATGGTTAAGGAATGTTCTAGCTGAGTGGATAACATTTACAAAGCTCATAGGTGGTGTGTTCTGGTGCTGGTAGCATCCACAGGCACTGGTAGCATGTACAGGAGTTGACTCTCTGCATTGAGTTGGTGCATTGAGGAAAGGATACTTAGGTTATTACATTGCCTGCAAGGAACCCGAGCAATGCTTCCTTCATCTTTTGTTCTCTGAACCCTGTCCTACAGATAGAAATTTCTGTTCCTCGAAACATTGATAAATTCAGTCACAGACGTAGTGTTCTGTTTATTTATTCTTAGCTCCTTCCGAACATCATATGAACTTTCTCATGTAAGGGTAAATTTGATATAACTCCTGGGAAATTACTATTATTAGGTAATGTGTCTTTCTCCAAGACAGTCTTTTCATTTTTCAGTTACTCTTCCAAAAGAGAATGAGATTTTGCAGATTTTTATACTAAATATTTACAGTCTTAAAATTACTTTAACATTTTTATATTTATGTTAAACATTTTAAAACATAGGGAAGAACATGATTCAGAAGCTACAATTAAATCAACCTTCAAATCATCCTCTAGCCAGATTGAGCAAATGTAGACACTGACAGCTGCAAGCTTGCATCTGAATGTATCTTGTCCACACTTTATTTTTATACAACATCCAGTAAATCACTCATAGGAGAGTATGATTTTCTATGGCAGTAAATCATCTAAGTTGTATTTTTTTTACCCTATTCATAACTTTGTAGAATTTCAATCTTCATACAGAAGTCATATTAATATTCAAGTGCTGTACATTCTATCTCTCTATGCACTTCTAGTCTTCTGGCTGGGCCAAGTCACATTTTATTACAAAACCCCTGTGGGGTGGGGAATGACTACAGGTTCTATTTTACTGGGATTAAATTATACGGAAGAAGCTTTATGTAACAAAATTCTTGACTTCAGATTAGAAGTATCTGCGTTGAATTGCATTTGGTTTGGTTTTGTTCTTGTTCTTATATCTTTGGTCATACTAGTAGAATGGGACTCAACCTCCATTTTATTATGGATATGATGGTTTGGGTGAAAATTGGAGTATACTTAAGAAGGTGGGATATGGGGGCAACAAAGAAGGGTGTTTTAAAATAACTGAAACAAAGTCTGTTTTTTTTCCCCTCAAATGATAAACACTGCAGTAATTTACATCTCTTCAACTAATGTATGATACTGCAGTGGTTATGATTATGGTGCTTATTAATTAGCTAAGTGACTTTCACTTCTTATCACATAGATGTTGATTCACAAAGTCATAAATAAAGATGTTATTGATGATTGCATAAATAGAGCATAATACAAAATATTAACAATAAAAAATGATAAGGGGTACCAAAAGATAAGCTAGTAGATGAGAAAGTGACCTTTCTCCTCATACAGTTTCACAGGGGAATGGATTCATTAGAAAATTCCTTTTTTATTGTTCTTTGGATTGCTCGATCTATCTACTTTATGAGAGAGTTGGCAAAGAAGTTGTGCTAATTACTTAGGCAAATTTTGAACTAACTTATGATTAGCCTCAGGGCAAAAATCTATAGATCCCTACTTTAATCTGTGTGGTTTATATTCCACATCTTTTGTGTTTATGTAGCAAGCATTCTAAAAATTATTTTACTTTGGCATTTATTATATCCTATTACTATTAAATAAATCCTGCTCATAGTTGACTGCATGTCATATCGACATCTAAAAAGAATTTAATTTAATTTTTTATAGTCTTTTTAAAGTAAAGAAAACTAAAGTTTAGGGCTTTGACAAAGGAGTAGATACTTTCCCCAAAAACTGTTTTTTCTTCTCTATCACAAAGGGTATATATTCTGCCCATTTCAAGAATTTATATTATCCTGGTTCAAGAAAATATTAGACATTTTGTCTTTGTACATATACTAATACATATTACATATGGACTACACAGTTCTTCCATAGAAGTTTAGGAGTTTATAAATGATGGTTTAAAAACTATAGTAATGGCTATAGTGCATTTTTTCTAGATGCTAATAAAAGTTGGGCTTTATTATTTTTTAATTGTATATGGTCACCTGCAGAGGCAGATGGAACCCACCCCAGTGCCAAGTGCACCACAATCTGTGCATACTGTACTCATTAAAAACTATATCTTAATTGCCTATTAAAAGTCATGTACTATTTAAAGGAGTTAGCAATAAATAAAACAAAGATCTGCCTTCCCATAGTGCTTATATTCAACTATGTTTATAAAGGAAAAAGCATTGTTTTTTTTCACATTAGTCTGTACAGAAGGAAGAAAATCTTCTTCAAGAGATGTCTTGCCATGGTTTTTAATTAGGGATTTTGTAATATTTTTCTGTGCAATTGAAGAAACACATATTTTTATCAATAAGCTGGCTTTGGTTTAAAACAAACCCCAGTTGCATTTTTAAATCTATCTTTTTATATTTCCCCTGATAGTTTTAGCCATATGTTAATTACTCTAGATATTTTTTTGAGGGTTTTATCTTTTTAAAATTGAAAGAAAAGATGAGGCTTAAAATGAGATGACTGTCAACCCTTGGCCAGATAGGCTGAACACATGTGATTGAAACTGAAATTTGAAGGACATACATAATTTATTACAAAAATATTATTAGGAAGTTGATTTATATTATTATTATACAAATAAGAAAGTAGATTATGAGTTATGTGTTTTGACCCAGTTTCTACTACTAGTATGTGGAAGAATCTGAATTGGTCCTAATTCTTGCTTACATTAGATACACTTCCATAATGTTAAATTTCTTCCAGTAGATAATTTCTGTAGCAGAGACTTGTATCTTTCCACCCTCCTACTCTCCCATTTTTCCCTCTTCTTTTGCATATTTAGATATATTTGTGAATTCTTTTTATTCTATGTGTTGACTCTAAGACAGTTTTAATTCTAAACTCAATTACATTGGGTTAACCAATGTTAGTAACTGTTTTCCAGTACTTCATTTAGTGAATGCATTTAAATGCTAAGCATATATATATATATATAATTTAATGTTCAGACCAAGATCCCAACATAGTGTCCTGGCTGCTTTAAATCATGTTTCATTTTGTTACTCTGGTTTTATCTCTTGTGAGAGTTACCAATAGGTGGTTCAATGGTCAAATTATCAGCAGTAAATATGAGAAGGAGGAACAAGAGACCCAGAGAATCCACAGACAAATTGATTGGCTCATGGATACCCTAGAACTGTGTAACTTTGAATTTCTCTAAACTTTATTATTTTCATAGTTCATTTAAAAATATTTTTATTGGTTGCAGAGAGGAAAGGAGAAAGAGAGAGATAGAAACATCAGTGATGAGAGGGAATCATTGGTCGGCAGCCTCCTGTAAGCTCCCATTGGGGATTGAGTTTACAGCCTGGGCATGTGCCCTGACACTTGTCCTCCTGGTTCATAGGTTGTTACTCAAGCACTGAGTGACACAGGCTTGTCTTCATAATTCTTTTGAGATAAATACAAGATAGGTTTTATTTCTGCAGTAGCAATAAATTGCTTTTTAAAAAATTTCCCCAATTTTTATTGTACAGAAAATAATCATCTCAATAGATGGCTCTGGTACCATTCTTAACTCATTGAGCATTTTTATTCCTGATTTTCATACTATTTTACTTTTATATGCTGTGTTTAGTAGTCTTTACCTGAGATAATTTTGAATTCATTCAAAAGCCTTTCCACAGTTTTAGGGGTTTTTGGTTGTTTGTTGAACAGAGACTGATTTTCCCATAATTAAATACGTAGGTCTCCTATTTCTGTCTGTGTGTCTATGATTTTATTTATTTATTTTTATTTTTTAAAATACATTTTATTGATATTTTACAGAGAGGAAGGGAGAGATATAGGGATAGAGAGTTAGAAACGTCGATGAGAGAGAAATATGGACCAGCTGCCTCCTGCACACCCCGACCGGGGATGTGCCCGCAACCAGTGTACATTCCCTTTACCGGAATCGAACCCGGGACCTTTTAGTCTGCAGACCGATGCTCTACCACTGAGCCAAACTGGTTTCGGCTGTGTGTCTATGATTTTAAAAGGAGATTATATTCCAGAAAGTCCTTCCTTCTTGCTTATATATTTAAATTAATTTATTTATTTAACAAATACTTATTAAGTTCTTTCTCTGTGCCAATTAGATTGCTGTGCTAGATCCCAGAGATACATCACAGAAACAAACAAACAAATGAAAAACAAAACAAAAAATGGGCCCTTCTAGAGCTTATATTTCTGTGTAGAGACACATGTAGCAATAGATAACTAAATTTAAAAGGTATAAGAAGATAAGAAACAAACAAACTATGGAGGTTCAAGAGTACTGGTGTGGAAGGTGAAGATGATTTTAAATACACTAATCAGTATAGTCCTCATTAGGAAGGAGATGAAGTGGGTATCTTGGGGGAAAGCTAGTACAAAGGCATTAAGATGAGTGTCTTATGTATTTAAGGAACATCTAGTAGTATAGCATATCTGGAAAAATAGAAGTAATAAGATTAAAAGGATCTGAGTTTATATTAAATAGATAATTCTGGATGATGTATTAAAAGTAGATTGAACAAATTTGCTTAAAACTGATTTGCCATCAATTAAGATAGAATAAATGGGTGGTAGAATGGCTTAGGGGAAAACATAGTAGAAAGATGATGTTTAGTTTTATACATGTTTAAATTCAGGTAACTCTTAGACATCTAACTGTAGACATCAAAGAACCAGTTTGAAGTTCAGGAGTGAGTTCTAGGTTGAGATATCAATTTGGGAGTCCCTATGATCTAGAAGGTAAAGATTTAAAGTCTTGAGGCTAAGTGAGAACAAAAGGAATTCAATAAAAATAGGGAGAGAAAAAAACACCAAAGACTAAGCTTTGAGACATTCCAACATGAAGAGGTCTGGGAGCAAAAAAGAAAAGGCAATGGAGACTCAGAAATTATTTTACATTGAGATGGGAGGAAAACCAATATTTTTTGTTGTTGTCCTGGAAGCTAAGTAAAGAAAATACATCAAAATAAAGAGTGATCAATTCTGACAAATGAACTTTAGTAGAGTTCTACTGGAGTGGGTCTAAGAAAGAATGAGAGAAGATTTATAGTTGCTGAGGATAAATATAATGATTTTAAGGAATTATGATTAAAAAAAAGAGCAGAAAAAATGATAACACAAGAACAACAGAGATTGCTTTTGTTTATGGAGTTCAAGAAAGAAGAAATAAATAAATGTTTGTATGCAATAGGAAGGGAGCAATTAAAAATATAGGAGAAAGATCTTAGTCTATAGAATAATATCCTTAGATACAGGTGGGATGTGGTAAACAATTGGAAGCTTGGGATTAAACCCTAACCCCTAACCCTAACTCTAACCCTGTCCTGAGAGCATAGGTAGGTAATTTAAATTAACACATAGTTAGGCAAAGTCTATAAGTACATAGGTAGAAATGCTAGTGGAGTTCTAATCTCTTCTATTGTTTCTATTTTATTTGCTTGATGTGTAATATTAAGGGACATGGAAATAGAATTAGAACTGGTGAGCTCTTAATCCATTCTCGGCCTTATTAATTTATCTAATATCACAAAAATCCTGTGATGTTCTTATTTCCATTTGACAAATGCAGAAATAGAAGACTAAATAAGTTACTAGTAAGTATCTTGCCCAAAGATACACAATTTGTTTATGACCAACTATGTTTTCTTTGAGGGGATTATTTTAGAACAGAGGGGACAAAACAAAACAAAATGGCAACTGTGTATATGGGATATTTGATCACATAGAAAAAAGTTGCTAATAGAAAAATCATACCTGGTTTATTTGGGGTTTGAAGTAAATGGGAAACCAGACAAACGGGAGATTTTGCTTCAGATCTGTATTAGTAGCCCTGGTCACATGTGGTTAAGTCATTTAAAAGCTAAGCAGTTTTAGTTGTAATTCTGAAATGAAATAGATATAAAGGGCTATAAGTTTTGAAAGAACAACATCAATCGTTCCATTGTTTACTGACAAGCAGAGGGATCTCCCAAAGCAGATGATTAAAAGACCATTGTAGTTGTCCAACTCAATTTCTCCAGAGAATAAATACTTTTAGAAACGTACAGAAATTGGGGTTCAGTTGAAAAAAATATAAGACATAAACCATCAGCAAAAAGTTATGCCACAAAATAAATACTTTGTAGAAATGGCTTTCTTTTCTCCTATCCAGTGTAATGACACATTTTTTAAATGTATTGTCCTCACATATAGAACATACTATTAGCTTAATCATTTTGATGCAGTTTTTGGTCTAATTCACTTCTATCTTACTTACCATTACAGATTTTGTTGATAATATTTTTTTCTTTAATATTTCTTCTATATACCCCTTTTCTTCCTCCCTCCATCATGGTACATGCTAATGTAGTTTAGAAAATGACCACTCTAGTGTGGGAGAAGGATGGGGGGGCGGGGTGCAAAAGATGAGGGGATTAAGAAGTACAAATTAGCAGTTAAAAATAGTCACCGGATATAAAGTACAGCATAGGGAATACTGTCAATAATATTGTAATAACTACCATATGTATAGTGCCAGATGGGTACTAGACTTATCAGGGAGACCACTTTGTAGTTACATAAATGTCTAACCACTATGTGTATACCTAAAACGGACAGAATGTGAATTTCAACTGTAACTAAAAGATCACCCCAGGATTTGATAATCTTAAACTCTGGACTAGATGCGGAAACCTAATTTTTAATCCTAAATCTTTACATAGCTCTTTATCAGTAGACTGAGAACTTTAGCAAATGCTTCCTATATTGTTTTTCAAGGGCTGCTGTAATGATTTGACACAAAATATGTGGCTTAAAAAGGCAAGGATGTAGAAACTGGGTTGGCTCAGTGGATAGAGCATTGGCCTGCTGACTGAGGGGTCCCGGGTTTGATTCTAGTCAAGGGCATATACGTTGGTTGTGGGCACATCTCTGGTAGGGGGAGTCCGAGGGGCAGCTGGTCAATGTTTCCCTCTCATCAGTGTTTCTAGCTTTCTATCTCTCTTCCTTCCTCTCTGTAAAGAAATCAATAAAACATATTAAAAAAAAAAAAAAAAAAAAAAAAAAAAAAACAAGGCAGAGATTTATTCTCTCACAGTTCTGGGGTGGAGATGTCCAAAATCAAGGAGTTGGCAGGGTGGTTCTTTCTGGAGCCTCTGAAGGAGGAGAACGTCCCTGCCTCTCTCCTAGCTTCTGGTGGTTGCCAATGGTCCTTGGCTGCCCTTGCCTTGTAGTCACACTGCTTCTGTCTCTACCTCTGTCGTCATAGGGCTTTCTTCCCTGCGTGTCTCCCGGGGTCTCTGTGTCTTCTCATGACTTTCTTATAAGGACACCAGTCATAGGATTTATAGCCCACCCTAATCCAGTATGATGTCATCTTAAATACATTTGCAAAGCCCCTGTTTCTAAACAAGGTCGTTGTATTATATTGCCAGGGATGCTCTGGCAAAGTACCAGGAACTGTGTGGCTGAAACAGCAGAAGACTTTTGTCTCATAGTTTCGGTGGCTTGGAAGTGTGAGATCAAAGTGTCAGCAGTGCTGGTTCCTACTGAGGGCTGCGTGGAAGATTCTGTGCTGGCTCTCTCCCCTTGGCTGTCTTCTCCCTGAGGCTCTTCACGTGGATTCTCTTCACATGTGTGTGTGGTGTGTTCAAATTACCTCTTTTTATAAAGACACCAATTGTTTTGGATTAGGTCCACTCGAATGACCTCCTTTAACTAATTATATCTATAAAATCACTAATTCTAAATAAGATCACAATCTGAGGTACTTGGGATTAGGAAGTAAACATATGATTTTGGATTAACACAATTTAGTCAAATTCAGAGGTTCGAGTTGGCCATGAATATTGAGGGACACCATGCACACTTCCACTTTTTGCAAACTGAATGCCACCAAATATCTCAAAATGGTGTTATCATTATGCCCATTTTATAGCCTGAAAATTCATTGCTTATTGGGTTTAAATAACTTACCCGAGAATAGGTGGCTGCTAGCTGGGAGTGCTGGGACTTCTTTCCAAATCAAAAGTAAAATTTCATGTTATATTCAGTCCCTCCCACAGATAGAGATTCTACCTGTTCTCTTGAGAAGTTTCTTTAAATTATATTTAAATATTTTTCCCCTGTGGAGATAGAGTACTATGCATTAGTCTAGCTACTTTGAAATATCCAAGTGTTTAACTCTGTGTAGACAAAATAATTTAGATTTTTTTCATCTTCCCCTGAATTTTAAGTGTTTTATCCAGCTGGTTACTTCCTTGAAAACATAGTTTTAGTTAAAATTAAGATCCTATCAGCTTAAAACTGTAGTAGCATTGATTTTCAGTTTTATTTCATTCATCATATTTAGGCAATTAGATGAAGTTCTTTTTAAAATGATTTTTAACTCAAGACCTCTTTCTTTGTTTACTGTAATCCATTTCATGTATTATCTAGGTAATGATAGCATTTAGAGCAATTTAATTATAGCCCATGATTTTCATTAAAGCATGCAAAATGTTGCAAAATTCAGTTTTAAACAATGGCAAAAGGAAATCATAATAAAAGTAGCTCTAACCATAATGATCATTTTCAAAAGTAGAAAACCTGAGTAATCAACAATGGTCTTAATTTTCTGCTTCTCCTTTTAGGTGTGAAGGAAAAAGTATCCATTCTCCCCTCCATCCCTTTCCTGTGAGGCAATATCTTTGAAGCAGTTATGCCAAAAATAAATGACATACTGTCTTCTAATCTTAGGAGGTAAATACAAGAACTCCTTAGCTCTCACCACTTCCTCTCACAAAAGAGTGCCTGTTCTGTTTCCTCACAAAGCTTGGGCTCCTCTCTTAGAAGCTTCTTCCAAAGTTCCTCAGCGTGGAAGGGGATAGAAGGATAAGTGTACAGAACAGATATGACAAGAGGACAAATGTGACCCTGCCAAGTAGATAAGATGCATTTGTAAATATAGTTACTCCCGGAAAATTTTACCATGGATAGAATTATTAAGGACATGTATGCCCCTTTTGATTTGGATTCCTAGGTCCCTTAGGAATATATATGTCCTTAAGAAGGGGTCTTTGGAAAGAGGAATGCCCATAAGTAGGGCTAAATCTTTATTCCTGCTCTATTCCCATGCACTACCCATCTTCCTCAGCTCTCCATCTTTCCTGATAGTGATCAGGTGGCCTGTTTGCAGCTCCAAGCTTCATCAGAAAGATGTAATATATCCTTTCGGCTCAGGAATATACAAGCCAGACAGATTCTGATGTTTCTGAATCAGGCATCTGCGTAGCCAGCCAGTGCTCCTCTTGACCTACCCCAATCCGCACCATCACACACCTCCATGCTCCCACACACCTGGCCCATCTGGCAGCTGGGCTTGCATTTCTTACACATAGAGAGAGAACACTGCAAAGGTCCGTTTGCAACAAAAGAACCAATGAGGGAGCAAGGAGATTTCTGTTATTTAAAAAAAAAACTTTGGAAGTCATTTATTTAAGGGATTAGCCGCATTTCAATGAAAACTGAAAATTTCTCTAAATCTGGATTCTGAAGAGAAAATTTTCTATGATGACCATTTAAAATATTTTGTATTCCAACCTACTCTGAAAGGCCAAGAATGAGATTTTTTGTTTTGTTTTTATGTGATGAATAAAAATTGGCACAGTTTAACAAAGGACATTTTGAGGAAGGGAAAAACAAACAAACAAACCACAAACAACACCATGCATCCTTATAGAATACTTACTGGGGCCTCAGATTGTCATTAATGGAATCTTTGAACATCACAATAATGCTTCCCTTTCTCCCTCCCTCCCTTCTTCCCTTCTTCTTTTCCTTCCTATTTTTTAATATATATATATATATATATATATATATATATATATATATATATATTTTTATTGATTTCAGAGAGGAAGAAGAAAGAGAGGAAGACAGAAACGTCCATGATGAAAGAGAATCATGGATCCGCTGCCTCCTGAAAGTCCCCCACTGGGGATCGAGCCCACAACCCAGGCATGTGCCCTTGATCAGAATTGAACCTGAGACCTTTCAGTTCACAGGCCGATACTCTATCCACTAAGCCAAACCATCTAGGGCCGTGTGTGTGTGTGTGTGTGTGTGTGTGTGTGTTTGTGTGTGTGACTTTGCTCTGCTTATGTTCTGTTGATGTTGCTTTGCTCTGTTTTATGCTCTGTGTACAAAAGCACAGCCTCAGATTTCCCCCGTGGCTGTTCCTTCTCTCATCTGGAGTCTGCTGTGGACAAAGTACCCACGTCCAGCACCTTTGGGCAGGTATACTGGCATTCTTTGGACTCACGGAGCTTACATTGCAATGACATCCTGCTCGTAACACAAAACGGGACATTTTGTGGCCATGTCAATATTACCAAGTAAATATAAGCCTGGTTTGTTTTAAACTTTCAAAACAAAATGAGGGAATGGATGTTTCTATGGGGGGGGGGGGAGCCATGATGCTGATATTTGGCACTGCGTTCCCTATAATAAAATATTTAATTAAATTTTTAAGTGTGTATGGAGCACAAAATATGCTCATCAGAATAAAACACATCAGGCATAACCAAAACTGTAATTAGATCAGCCCTGTTGCACGGGCCCGCCTTAGTTGCTCTAACAAGAAGCCGTGGTTGAAAACTTTTTATCCACCTGCTTAAAACAGAAACAAAAACAGCCTGTGCTGTCCCTATACAATCTCTGTAAAGCTTGGGAATGCTTTAGTCGCTGACACAGCAGCTGCTGAATACCTGGGCCACACAGACTGTCTCCTCTAGAGGTAAATGAGCTACCATCGGAGGTTCTTCCCACGCTTTTGATGCGTGTCTACTCTGTGTAGCGCCCTGTGTTTGGCCCCAGAGACGCTGAGATAAAGAGGGATTAACGAGCTCCCCTCCAAGTGCTCACTATCTCGGGGGGGTGGCAGCGACAGAAAGAGAAAATAACAAGGCAGTAAGCGCCCCAAGGAAGGGAAGCAAAGGGGCAGTATGGGAACACGCAAGGGGAGGTGCCTGCGGCACAGAGATGCTTTGCTACAGAAAGCTGCCCCGGATGGAGCATTCAGGAATGAGTGTAGAAGCCCCTTGCTAGTGTGGTCTCTGGGACCATTTTACTGAGCATCCTCAGACTGAAATCTTTCTGAGTGCTTATTTTAAAAGCTTGTTTGTTTATGTGTGTGTGTGTGTGTGTGTGTGTGTGTGTGTGTGTGTGTGTGTGTGTGTGCAGCAGTATTTCTCCTTCTCCGTTGCCTGGATACTAGTGGTCTCCTTTTATTGCTCCCATTTTACCAGACTTTGGAGACACTACCTGTCACTTCTGAGGTGCTTAAGCCAATCGCCCCGGGGTGGGAAAAGGGAACAACCAGCTGGGACCGGTTTGGCTCAGTGGATAGAGCGTCAGCCTGAGGACTGAAAGGTCCTGGGTTCGATTCCGGTCAAGGGCATGTACATCTCCAGTCGGGGGTGTGCAAGAGGCAGCTGATCGATGTTTCTCTCTCATCGCCTTTCTAGCTCTCTATCCCTCTCTCTTCCTCTCTGTGAAAAATCAATAAAATATATTTTTTAAAAAAAGAAAAAGAAAGAAAAGGGAACAACCATAACCGAAACAAAATACAAAGAAACAAACTTGTTCCTGAAATACAAACAAACAGGCTTGCTATGAGTGTCTCCACCAGGAGTAATCCATAGCAATTTAAATATGTAGACTTTGTTCAAAGACAGTTATTCCATTTTATTTACTAAATAACCGAGGCTTTTGAAGAAGCAATTCCAGATAAGTGAGGTGTTTAAATGTGAAGCTATTGGAGCCAGCCCTCTCCCCCAGGGGTGGGGCTCAGGCAAGTGTAGGGAAGTGTGCCAGCAGTGCTGAGCCCTGAACTGGAATGTTACAAGCATCACCTACCACCACTGTGCACACTTTTCCTCTGTCCTTCTCTATGTTCTCACCTTAATTTAGGACCTCCATCATTTCTTTTTTTTTTTTTTAATATATTTTATTGATTTTACACAGAGAGGGATTGAGAGGGATAGAGAGTTAGAAACGTCAATGAGAGAGATACATCAACCAGCTGCCTCTTGCACACTCCACACCGGGGATGTGCCTGCAACCAAGGTATGTGCCCTTGACCGGAATCGAACCCGGGACCTTTCAGTCCGCAGGCCAACGCTCTATCCACTGATCCAAACCGGTCTCGGCTATTTCTTGCCTGAACCCCTACAGTAGCCTAATAACAGGTCCTCCTATTTCTGCTCCTGCTCCAATTCAATCTATACATAGCAGCCAGGGTAATCTTTAAAGTCTGAAATCAGATTATACAACTTCTTTTTAATCCCCTCAGGAATTTCCTCTTGCTTTTATTTTATTTTTTAAAATTTATTTATTGATTTAGGTATCACCTATTTGTCCTGATCTCCCCATTCCCATCCCAAACCCCTCCCCACGCATGCCCACACCCCCCTGTTGTCCGTGACCACTGGTTAGGCTTATATGCATGCACAGAAGTCCTTTGGTTGGTCCCTCCCTTTACCCCCACTCTCCCCTTCTTTCCCTCTGAGGTTTGACAGTATATTCGATGCTTCCCTGTCTCTGGGTCTGTTTTTGTTCATCAGTTTATGTTGTTCTTTATTTCCCCTAGATGAGTGAGCTCATGTGATACTAGAAATAGACTTACAAAACCGAAAATGAGGCAAGCAATAATGGTGATGCTGAGAGACAAATGAATCAGTCTATAGTGAGTTTCTTTCTGGGCCAACAGTTCTTTAGAGTCCTAATTTCAATGTCAAACAGTTCCTTATGTGTACATGTCAGCAATGATATTTCATTTTTTAAAATATATTTTATTGATTTTTTACAGAGAAGAAGAGAGGGATAGAGAGCTAGAAATATCAATGAGAGAGAAACATCGATCAGCTGCCTCTTGCACACCCCTCACTGGAGATGTGCCCACAACCAAGGTACATGCCCTTGACCGGAATCGAACCTAGGACCTTTCAGTCCGCAGGCCGATGCTCTATCCACTGAGCCAAACCATTCTCGGCAGCAATGATATTTCAGTTATGGATGGCTAGAATAAAAGTTGGACTCCAGACCATGGACTCCAGATCCCATAGAGTGGCTCCTGCCCACTTCCGAAATCTCCTTCCAAAAAAAGCACCCCCTCATTCTCCACAATCTAATCTTGCTAATCTCCTTTTGGTTATTGGAATAGCCAGTATCTGTCCTACCTCAGGACCTTTGCACTTGCTGGTCCTTCTACCTTGAATGTACAGAGTATACCTCTTTTCCTAAGTCTTATAATTCCAGTCTCAGCAGCATGCCACCTTGTGGAAGCAACCTTTGCTGAGCTGTCTGGGAAGCTAACCTCCCCTCACCATCTTCCTCCCGTTATTCTTTGAGGTCCCCTTGGTTATTTCCTGGGCTGTGCTTTAATCTTTATGTGAAGCTATCTTGTTCATTTATGCGCTTACACATTTACTCTCTGTCTGCCCCAGAAGAACATTTCTCCCCTTCACTGCTATACCCACAGTACTCACGGGGACTTAATACATATTCATTGAAAACATAAACATCCTTAAGAAACAATGCACTTTGCTGGAGAGAGCCTTCATCTCCCACCGTCTGCATTTGTTTGAGTAATACTGCACCTGGAATCATTCCTCACCAGGCATAGCAAGTAGGCATACATTCCCTTTCCTCGCTGCTCTGCAATCACTATTTGTGGATGGCTCCCCAACTGAAGAAAATGCCGAAGCCAACATCAGAGTCCTTAACTAAGAAGTAACGGCGTTCAGTGGCTCAGTGTCTGACAGATATCACCTGGGCTCTGTTGCAGGGCCCTCGGGGCCAGTGGCTGCCAACAGCCGAGGCTCTTGGCTCTCTGCCTGCGCACGTTACTTCCAGCCTTATTGCCTCTGCACGGAATTTATATTTTAATACAGGACGCCAACAGTGCATTTGTGTAATAGGAGCACGGAGGATGATTTTTCTTTTCCAGACCAAAAGCTTCATTTATCCTCCCCACCTTCTAATTGAATTTCCTTTTCCTCTTACCCAACTCCCATTTCCCTCCCTTGACAAATAGGTCTTCTCTTGTAATTATTTTGATTCCTTTGTCCTTGTCCTATCATCTACCTCTGTGACAGGACTTCCTGCGACTGTTGCTGCTAAGGCATGTCAGTTGGGGTTCATGAGGAGGTACAGCCTGAGTAGCAGATGATCTAAGAAGAGGTCTGACGGGATTTAAGAGATTCTCTACCTACCATCAAAGAGCCCTCCGGTGGTCTGTGCTGGGGGTCTCCTTCCTTATGGTGTAGCTTTTAGTTGGTTCATAGCGCTATTAATATGTACATACATCCAGATGGTTACTTACCGTATTTGCCGGCGTATAAGAGGACTGGGCTTATAAGACGACCCCCTAACATTTCCACTCAAAATACAGAGTTTGTTATATACTCACCGTATAAGACTACCCCCCACTTGGAGGCATATTTTTCAGGGCCAAAAAATCGTCTTATACGCCGTCAAATACGGTATTAGTTTTTTATGTAATATTAGCAATTATCAGCTTTTCCAGAAAAAGAAATCCAGAAATCACTTAATAAAATGGGGCAAATTAGAGATCTTACTATATGGACAGTACCATAGGCAGAGTTCTGGAACATGGTGGATGCCCAATAAGCGGTTGGCAGTTGCAGGAACATTTGCAGAATGACAGCTACCACACAGCTTAGATCATTGAGGTAAATGGAGAGGCCAGTGGCTTTTCTAGTGGATGGCGGAGGCTGGATCTGGACAGCTCCGGGTGGAGAGGCATAGTAAGAGCATTACAGACCCAGACTCTCTGTCTTGTTTGAGGGAGACTAGCTCAGTGTCTTAGAACACAGGTTGCAGCTGAGGGAGAAGAGGGTGTTAGATTCCTCATAGAGTGGGCATCATAAAAAGGTGATCTGTGCCGTCAGACAGATCCTGTGCTCAGAGCAGCTTCATACTTAGTTAAATGCTCTACTCACTCTCTTGAAATGAATAATAATATTTTTACATGGGATCCTGCATTTCTGTTTGGCACATATCTCCCCCCCCCCCCCGAATATGTATGTTCCACAATGCTGCATACCCAAACGTGCTCATGTGATTTAAAAAAGGTAATAGAATATAAACCCTCTGTGCATATTCAAAAGTTCAGTTAAAGCCCTGGCCAGTTTGGCTCAGTGGAGAGAGCATCGGCCTGGGAACTGAAAGGTCCCAGGTTCGATTCTGGTCAAGGGCACATGCCTGGTTTGTTGGCTGAATTCCCCAGTGGGAGACTTGGAGGAGGCAGCTGAGCCATGATTCTCTCTCATCAAGGATGTTTCTATCTCTTTCCCTCTTCCTTCCTCTCTGAAATCAACTAAAAAAAAAAAAAAAGTTCAGGTTCAGTTAAAGTTCTCAACTAAAACCCTATGAACATTTGTGTTGGTAACCTTACAGTTCTCTTCAGCTCTAAGGGGAACAATGAAATAGGATGTGTTGTAACTTTGGGAAATTGAGGTCTTCTTTGTATGCCTATTATTATGCATTTGTTCATTGTCTCCTGAAAGAGTTATAAGTGTCTCATCTTTCCTAGGGATTATGATAGATAAGATAAAAACATCTAACGGTGGTATTTGCCCTTAAGGAGCAATCAAGCAAAGGATGAAAAAATCCGATATAATAGAAGCCTAAGTCTCCAGTCTACTGGTTGGCCGTTTAACCAATCAATGTGTAATATGCTAATGATATGCTAAGGCTGCTCAACCACTCACTATGATGTGCACTGACCACCATGGGTAGACAGTTGACCAGTTGCTATAACGTGCACCGACCACCAGGGAGCAGACACTCCGACTGGTAGGTTAGCTTGCTTCTGGGGTCTAGCAGATGGGACTGAGTCCTCCAGTGGTTCCTCCCTGGCTGGCCAAACTCTCGCATCCCTCCCCGTCCACAATCGTGTACTGGTGGGGTCCCTTGGCCTGGCCTGTGCCCTTTCGCAATCCGGATCCCTCAGGGGATGTGGGAGAGCCATTTTCAGACCAATCCCACAGGCCAGGCTGAGGAATCCCACTGGTGTAAGAATTCATGCACTGGGCCTCTAGAAATTATTATAATAGCCACCACTTGTACAGTGCCTATCATAGAACAGCCATGTGTCACTTGGTGAGGAGGATACATTCTGAGAAATGCATTGCTAGGTGATTTTGACATTGTGCAAATTTGTAGGGGTCATGATGAACAAAACATGTGATTAAATCAAGTATAAGAGAAGATGGTGCAATCAAGAGCTGTGGTAGACATGAGGTGTATGAGGCTGCTGCTAGTATAGCACTGCATACTGTTATATCACAAACTTTTTTATAAGTAGGCAGAGTACATACTAAAGTAATGATAAAATGTATAGTATAGTATATAATAAATGTATCAATCAATAACATGTTCATTTATTATTATTATCAAGTATTATGCCTGTTACATAATTTTATGTACTGTGCTTTCATATGACTGGCACTGCAGCAGGTTACTTACATTGGCATCACCACAAACAGGTGTGCAGTGTACTGTGCTGAACTTTATGATAGCTACGATGTCACTAGGCAGTAGGATGTTTTCAGCTCCATTATAATCTTACTAGAGGCCCGATGCATGAAAATTGTGCAAGGGTAGGCCTTCCTTCCCCAGGCTGCCAGCACCTGCTTCCCTCTGGCACCTGAGACCTGGGCTTCCCTCGCAGCCCCGCTTTGTCCAGAAGGTCATCCAGAAGGACACCTGGTCTAATTAGCATATTATGCTTTTGTTATTATAGATGGGACCACCTAGATAGGTGTGTCCCATTATTGACTAAAACATCATTACATGGCTCATGGGTGTATTAAGTTACTTAATTCTCACAAAAGCCCCATGAAATTGTTATTATTAGAATTCTCACTTTACTGATTAGAAACATGAGAAACAGATTGGTTGCATATACTGTTTAAGGTTCCATAGCTACAAAGTGGCAGAGTCAGAATTCAAACCCAAGTACCTAACTCCATAGATTATACCCTTATCCACAAAGTGAGAGAAGGGTTAGAGGTGCTCCGAGGGAACTAATTAGGGTAGGATGCTGCCCAAAGAAAGGGCTGTTTTATCTTGGGTGGGACATGGTGGTAAAGGGTTTTAATCTTGCTTGAAATGGACTGTGAAGAATGAGGAAGTGGCCCCTCCTGGGAGGAAGAGGGTTTCCTGGTGTGGGGTGCTGTGGGGTGGGGTGGGGCAGAGAGCAGCCTGTGAGCAGAGAGTGCCCTGAGTGGTAAGCCTGGGCTGGGCAGCTCTCACAGCTTTGTGTCTGAGGAGCTTGGAGGTTTTCTCCAGGTGATGACAACCTGTTAAAAATTTCAAGCAAAGGCTTGACTTGATCAGATGAGCACTTTAGAATACTTTCTCTGACCACAGTGTAAACGACAGAATCCAAGTAAAAAACCCCACAAAATCCAAGGATGAAAATCCACTGTAGAGACAAGTAGAAGAGTATTGCCATGACCATGAAGGCCATACCAAAGGCAATGGCTAGGGGTATAGAGGAGGAAATGAAGGGTAAGAGGTGATATTGACAGTTCCATAAGATTGGGGGGGTTGACTGGTTGTTGAGAGGTCAGAGAAAGGGATAGAGCCTGTTATCTCACTGGGCAAAGCCTTTCTTTTTGACCCTCTGTCCTTACTAGCCTTGATCAGCTCTCTTCACCAGGGCATCTTCAGCAGGACTGAAGGAGGAGGTATACATAGGATAGAGAGTCAGGTACAATGACAAAATGAAGTTTGAGAAAATTGGAAGTGCCAGTGGCAGAGGAGTGGGGGTGGGGAATGGGTTCCAGAAAACAAACAGAAGGACAGAATGGGATGCTGAACAAATTTTTATCTATCTGTTACCTATAAGGTTAACTCTTGAAAATAATGGCTCCGACCTGTCAAATATAAGGTAAACACTTGAAAATAATGCCACAAATGTATATTTATTTTGCTGAGCCATCTTTTAAAAATAGAACTTGAAGGGGAGATAAGTGTGTCAGACAAGACAGAGACAGATGAAAGGGAAGTTTGGCAATGAGTAGAGGAAAGAGTCAGAACTCTATAGCCAAGCCCTGGTCAGAGAAAGCTGGAAAATGAGAAGAAAGACGTGCATAGGCAGGAAATCACAAACTGTCAACTGGAAAGAAAGCAAAATTATTCAGTTAAATGTAAATTGCTAAGAAGAACAGACAGGTACATAATTTATGTAGATTTGTATTAATGACACAACAACAGAACATAATTTTTCAGAACACTGGTAACTCAGAAAATACATATTTATTGAAGTCAACATGTATTTTTGGAGCACTATGTGGCATGTGTTATGCTAGGTACTAGGATACAAATCTAGTCTGTACAAATTAGTAACACACACAGACATATATACATATGCTGCACTCCGGTACTTGGAATCTAGTAATGAAGGAAAATTATTAATAATCTGGTACATATCTATATTATAAAAAACCAGTGGCTATAATGCCATAACACAAGAATGACTAAATAACCAGTCACCAGGTTATTGGTGGGTGGGTCCTATGGTGGCAGTGGGAGGGACTCTGGGTCTTGTGCGATTTTGAGCACTGGGCCTCTAGTACTACCAGAATAGTGAGGTCATTGGGGGAATGAAATGTTATAGATCTTCATTTGAATTCAAGAACTCATTAAGTTGGGTGAATCAGAAAAGTCTCTTAAAGGAGGTAATACTTGGATTAGCCTCAAAGAATGAGGAGGCTCTCAGAAGGCAGAGATATAGAGACCTATGGGTTTTCCCCCCAGTAAATAACAAAATCAACAATAAAAACACATAGCAGTTAGCAATGTAAGAGGAATGAATATTTGGTTACTTATACCACACAAGATATTGAATTGTGATGAAATATTGGTTGTAATGAAATATCAGAATACTTAGCAGGCCAAGATGAGTGGTTTTACTATCAACTAGCATGTATTGATGATATTTTGGGCAAGGGATTGTGATAAAAAAGGAGTGTGGTTTTAGAGGGTATCTGGAAAGGAACAGGAAGGATAGACAATAAATTAGATTATAGGATAGGAAACTAGATAAGAGGCAACAGCTCTATTGTTCATATAAAAAGTCACTGTAATATAAAAAAAAAGCTGATGGATTTGAGAAACAGTTCATAAAGAATCGGAAATTGATTGCAAAAATATGGAGGTGGACAGTGAGCCAGGAGACAATGGCAAGATTGACAGCAGATTGGAGACTGTGTAGCCCAGAGGAAGGTGAAGCACTAATTATAGATAGTATTTCTAGATCTACTGCAGAAATAGATGAACTTGTGAAATTTTCAGCAAAATTGATCATGTGGATGAATTTGCCATTCTTTTATTTATTCTTATTAATACAAAAGTATAAGAAAAACCATTTGTGCCTTTGTAGTGTGTTCATATAAAATATGAACCTTATCAACACAAAACAATGTTCTGGAAAAAGATCCTACATTTATTATTTTACCAAACAGGGGATAAAAAAGATGATGCATCTTCTGCACTAAAAATTCTCTATTACTGTCATTTCTGAGCTGTGTATTGTGCTAGGTTTCTCAAAGAGAAATGAATAGGGTACAATAATACTTCTATAAGAAAAAAAGGCCACCCACTGCCATCGGCTGTGTGAGTATAATTCTCGTTGACAAGCCAAGATTGAAGAACGTATACAAGACCAATTGCACAGACTCGGTCTGTTTGCAGCTCTTTAACTGTTCATGTCAAGTGCTGTGTTTATTTGCATGGAAGTGAAATGGACCCCAAGAACTTGAAATAACTTGCATGTCTTAGTGTCAGAAATACAGATGGGACTCGTAAGGTTTTATTCCTGAGACTTGTACACCTAGATCATTAAAACCACATCACCCTCAGAGAAAGCCTGGGAATACCGAATGGGGGACATGAAGTAGAAAATTATTTAAAGCAATGGCAGGGACAGCTGGCAAGATTAGAGCATGAGAGAATGCCCGGATTTCTTTTTAATGCTGACTTGCTGGAAGAAGAAAGAGAAAAAGTCCCAGGAAAAAGCAAGTGGGGGGCGGGGAGGGGAGAATCAAAATCCTTTTAAGATTTTAGGAAAATGAAAGTTCATATTTGTCAAGTGATCATACTGATCACTTTGCATAATATGATTCAATTGGGAAAATTGCTTACTTGACATCTCTAAAAAATAAAACAGCAGTTATTGGCTGACCTAATTAGTAAACACAGCCAGTTGCCATCTTTCCTACCCAATAACAGATGCGGGTTTTAGGGGAGCTGCACACCACCTTCCAAGTCATTGAAGAAATGCCTTCTTCAGTACACTCATTATGCTGAGAGAGTTAAAGTTGCTTCTGAATGTGTTGAATCCCAAGGGAGTGTTGAATCCCAGCGAAGCTTAGCTGAATGAAGAACCAGAGTATGGCTATTCCTGAAATCCCAAATGCAGGCAGCCTGTCCCCATCTACCTCAACATAGATTGACATTGAGTGGCCAGGTTATTATGATCTCTGTATGCATAATATTCTGGCCACTCAGAGTTTTCATATCTCAAATGGGTACCAAAAGTATTCTAGACTTTTGCTGGAGATCACCTATTTGCCCTGAGCTTTCTATCAGCCGGTGCAAAGCTCTGATCAGTGGAAAACTGATCAGGTACACAATGTATGGTATCTTTGATATCAAATAAATGAGGTACTCAAGAGAAGTTCACTGAGGGGCCAGATTATTATGCGTTCAGAGATCATCATAACCTGGCCACTCAGTGTATTTCTCTTGGTTGACCTTTTTCCTGCCATGACCATGTTGGTAACCGGCCTCTAACATGGCTTCCACATAAGCTTCAGTGGGAGTTAACCTTAGTGAAGGTTAAATGAGTCTTGTGTCCTTTAAACGCTGGGACATGAAAGTCCACAATACAGATTGATTGTTGACAGCAGGGGAGCCTATTGACTATGCTGGCAAGGAGCTCAGCCTGATGGGAAAGGAAGTGAGGACAGGTGCATATGCTTTGTAAATGCTAATGTTTGCTAAAGAAGAAAAAGCTAGTCTTTGGGGGCTTAAAAGGAAGGAGGAAGGATATGTAATTGGGGATGTGTTTTGGATGTGGTTGGAGAGTGGACAACCAGAAATCCATAACATTTAAGGTGACCTAAAATAATACAGGCTTTTTGACCGGTAGGTATGGAAGGAGAGAACGAGCGCCAAGAAAAGAGAGTAGCTTGAGCAGAGGGAGGCGTGAAGGTGGGAAAGAACAAGGATCGTGACCATAGTGCAGAGGGAGTTGGGCTTGGACACAGGTAAGCCGGAACAGGAAGGCAAGATTTATTGGGACTTTGGTGAAGGACTCTGAATGCCAGTGCGAGGATTTTACATTTAATTTGGGAGGCAAAGGGGAGCCACCAGATGTTTGTATATAAGAGAGTGACATGATTGAAACTGGTTTAGGGCTATTAATTAGGTAGTTGTCTCCGGTTAGATTGATGTTACAAGAGGCTGGGACTTGGAAAGTAGTCAATCGTTTTATTGCGTCTTTGACAAGTGGTTGATCAGTAATTTTTAACAATTACAAGTTGCGATTTTCCTGTAGTCCCATTGATAAATGTTTAAAAGGCTCCAAAGGGTTGGCAATAAAGAGCATTATTAGTCTATTTGCTTTCCCTTCGTTCTTTTTTTTTTTTTTTTTCCCAAAGGAAGGTATTTTGGAAGAACCAGTTTACAAAGTTGAAAGGTCATATTCTGAGGAAGGGGCTGGGCCCTCTGGCCTCTTGCCAGCGTATTAGTGGTGGGAAGAATTATGGCTGGTTTCATGGCTTCCTGTCCTTGTTCTGTCGTTGTGTTGCTGTGTGACTTTGAAAAAGTCATGTCACTTCTTTGGGCCCCAGTTTTCACTTGTATGGCGTGAGGATTTGGGCTCTGTGACCTCCAGAGTCATTTCTGTATTTCACATTTTCAGGTTATTGTGAGAAAAGGCAATTGCGGTGGATAAAAGGGTTACTATCTGTCTGCGTTTTCTTCTGCCTGTTTCACTGACTCACCAAGAATTCTAGAGAGAAGGATGAGTTCCATTCATGCATGGATTTAATGGAGCATGAGCTTGTTTCATTTCTTGCAACAGTTTAAATACCATCTTTAATGTTTTCTTGTCACGCTACTACTATTGCTTTCCCCCCCTGTTTCCAAGAAACTAAACTGTTGCAGATGTCTGCTCCCATGTCCTACAATGAATTAAGACTACATTAAGACTACATTTTATTTTTTATATTTAAGTAGATTTAGAATATTCATTTAAATAAATTAGCTGTGGTATAATATTGTGTATTTTAGTTATAACTGCCATGGACTCACTTATAGATCTCAAGTTATCTAATTTTGCTCAACTAGGAAGATGTTATAGCTAACAACAATCTTTTATATTTATTTATATTTTTTCCCTTGGAGGCATCCACGTAGTTTTGTAAAAAGGCGTGTGAGGATAAATGTGATTAATATGTATTACAGTAAATATCTTCTTGAACTCTACAGTAATTATCAGAGATTACATTCATATCAGTTTGGCCAGGGGGTGTAGAGAATAGTTGAGACAAATATTCTCAACTCCACCTACTTGTCATTTCCTTGATTCTAATGAGAGAGCCATCAATTGTTTTTGGATTTATTCTATTATGTTTAAATAGTATTTAACAGATTGACTTTGAGTTATCAGGGGGCTGGGACTATCACTGTTAGAAGTGTCATTCCTCTTTCATCCCCCCCCCCTTCTAATTTTAGAGAAGAACAAAATAGGTGAATTAAAATGTTGAAGAATTTGGGTAAAGGAATGACATTACATAAATTATAAAAATATATCTGTGATACAGGGTTTTAGAAATAAGCTAATAGGAACTGGTTTGAGACATGAACAGCAATTTTGTGATTGCAGATTTTGGAAAGATTATGCCTCTCTCCTATATGTATATTCCATTTATAATAGATCTGCCCCTCAAAGATCCCGAGACACCCTGCTTGGTCACACTGCCGAATTCAGCAGAGTATTGGGGTTCCTAGAAGCCTAGGACAAGGAGCTTTTCTTAAGTTAGAGAATCAATGACTCAGTCACTCACAGATTTTGCTAAGTCCCTACCAAGTCCCAGGCATGTTCTGTTCAAGAGCATAGCAGTAAACATGGCAGGTGCCCACACTCCAGAGACACACATAACAGCATAACCACCACCCTGCAACTTACTCAGATTGCAGTTGAATAAAACGAAATTTGGATTGGCTTATTAGTTTTAGTATATTTGTTTAAATGGATAAATACGTCTATTTACTCATCTTCTCCCAGTTAATATGTCAGTGAGGGTGTGGTATGATTGTGTGGGTCTCTGTCTTAGTCTTCTCTCTTGGAGAAGGCAGAAAAGAAGGCTGTTTCAGCTACAAATCATGAACTATTTAATAAGTAACCTGTTATGAAATATTTATGGCTTAATTCATTAATCCTTATTTTAGTTAGCAATATTAAGAGAGTATGTTAATTAATAAAACAAGAAGGTAGCTAAGGAGTATTCACTCAACTTGCCTGAACTATTCACTTGAATCTGCCTAGAAAAATCTCAGACTATTTAATGAAATACAAGAAGTCTTTAAGAAGTCTAAAACACAAATTAATGGACTTGTAACAGAGTTACCAGCTTAAAAAACTCAGTAAAAATGGAAATAAACTCACTGGAGGAACTGTGGGGACTTACCAAAATCTGTGCTTTGTTATAATATAAAGGATGACAGAAACATATTTGAAATTTAGTGTTATTTTTCTGGTAGCTAGAAATACAACTTTGGTAATTCAATTGAATTTAGCATCTATATCATAATATATTCAAATGTACCACATTCCTTCTAATTTTACAGACTGAACATCAGAGCTTAGAGAACTTTATGCACTCATAGCAATGTTCTGTATCTGTGCTGATGGGTATGGCAGCTACTAACTACACATGGCTGTCAAGCACTCAAGACATGGCTAATGGGATTGAGAAACTATTTAATTTTTATTAATGTAAATTAAAATTTAAATAGCTATCAATGATTAATAGCTACCATTTTGGGCAGAGCAGCTGCCGGATGAATATAAGTATCAATAGAAGAAAATTAAAAATCATCCAGCATTTTCAAGTTTGAGCAAAAACTCAGTGTCTGTATGTATATTGAAAAAATTTAAATTTAGAAGAAAATAACCAGAAATTATTATAAGAAATGCACTTATTCAAACAGAAAATATCAAGTATGATCATTTTTAATTTCAGATGTTTTTAAAATAACACACTATAGAATTTATTTTAGCTAACTACAGATTTTTTTTTGCAGAAAATATATCATCAATGCTTTAAAAGTAAAACAAAAGGCATTCGAAACAATGTTACATAAAATGCTATTTTATTTAGGGTGTCTCTTACTATATATTTTTTCAAGAGGTATATAGTTAAGAACTTGTTTTGTTTCTGGAACTAATGTTTACCATATTTTCTCCCAAGAATATATGCTAGATTGGCCATATTCTGCCAACTATTCTAGAATCGGTCCCTGAAAAATGACTTAATCATTTGGAAATATTTTTATTAGTTGTTTTTATGACTCTCAGCTTACACACTTGTCACAAGGTTTGCTTTTAGAGATTTTAAATTGACCATTATAACTGTTGACATTTCAAATCATTTTCTAAGACTGTGCTGATGATTCATAATCTATTCTGTGTTTTCAAAAACTAGCTGTTGGCAAAAATGGCAAAACTATCCCTGTGGGAGAGAAAGGTAGATTTCCCTTGAGATCTCTTGAAAGTCATTGACTGGAAAACAAAAACATTTTCATAAGACTGGCTCATGAGGTAACATATCAATAGTGATATCTTCTTTCTTGTTTTTCTCACTTTATTCTCATATGCCATGGCTTTAAGTTGAATACATTATATGGCGACATTTGAAATTTGTGATTTTTCTAGCATATTAACCTAGGACCAAATTACTTTTCATTTGAATCCCGATATCATCTCAATGAGTATTGGTTTCTTTGTAGCAAATTAACTTCTTCCAGACGTTGATATAATCCTCTCATGTTTAAAATTGTTATTTTTTTAATGCATGGATTTGTTTTCTTCTTATTATTTATTTCAGAGAGAGGAAGGGAGAAGGAGAGAGGGAGAGAAGCAACAATGATGAGAGAGAATCATTGATTGGGCTGATTCTTGCACACTCCCTACTGGGGATTGAGCCTGCAACCTGGGCATACGCCCTGATCTGGGATTGAAATGTGACCTCCTGGTTTATGGGCCCATGCTCAACCATTGAGCTGCACTGGCCAGGCTATCCATGGTCTTCTTAATAGCAGCTTGAGTTTTTTTTTTTTTTCCTTTCTAATTTTAGGAAGATATATGCCATTTATTTTGCATACTTTTTTCCCCCCTTACAAGGACTCATGCTTTAAATTATTCAAGCAGCTTGCCATACATTTCATCCAGGTAAGACTTTGTTCTTTTCAATATGTTGCCTGTTCAGAAAAAGAAACCATTCCATCAGAAATTGTCTGAATTCTTCAGCATTGTCTGAATTCTTCTGCTGTCTCCCATGAGGCTTTGGTTGATGTCGAACCTGATTCCAGTATTTGTTCAATGAATGTGTTTTTTTTATATCTCTGTATCTTTCTCCCTTATGTGAACGCTCACTTTGTCAGATATTGCTCTCATCTTCTATCATTTGCATAGTTGGAGCTTTAGACAGTGAAAATAGTTCTTACTAACTTGAGGCTGGCCTGCCTGGTAGACAAGCTTTCTACAGCCCATGATTTTTGGAAAGTGCTTGGGTTCCTCACTTCCTAGGCAACCTTGCTCCATAACAAGCTCTTCTTAGTGGAGAATTTTTTTCTGTTGTTTACAGATGTGGGAATGTCTCATGGCATTTTGCTTAGAGTTGAACCATCCATTTGGGGGAAAGACTCAAAAACGTCTCTGTTACCGTTTTATGATTAATACGTTTTTATGCTAGAAATTCATGAGAACATGCCTTTCAGTGATTCTCAACCTTTCTAATGCCACAACCCTTTAATACAGTTCCTCATGTTGTGGTGACCCCCAACCATAAAATTATTTCCATTGCTACTTCATAACTATAATTTTGCTACTGTTATGGATTGTAATGTAAATATCTGTGTTTTCCGATGGTCTTGGGCTCTACAGCAACGGTTCTCAACTAGAGCCCAAGATAATCGGAAAACATGGATATTTGCTTCAGAAAGGTTGAGAACCACTGCCTTCGATTTTGCCTTTTAACAATAGTTACTGAGCATCCATGCTGTGCAAGACAACTTATTGGCTTCTGATTGTGATCTTAGATATGGAAGAAAACTGTGTAAATATACCCCCAAACAATGAATGACATGCCCTAGCCAGTTTTCCTTAGTAGATGGAGCATCAGCCTACAGACTGAAGGGTCCCAGGTTTGATTCCAATGAAGGGCACATGCTCAGGATGGAGGCTTGATTCCTAGTGTGAGGCATGCAGGAGGCAGCTGATCAATGATTCCCTCTCATCACTGATGTTTCTATCTTTCTCTCCCTCTCCCTTCCTCTCTGAAATCAATAAAATATATTTAAAAAATGAATGCCAGGGTATTGCAAATAAAAGTTTAAATATATATTCAATTAATATGTGTAATTATGGTCTAATAAATTGGGAAGAATCTTAGAGATTTTTTAGTCTACATCTTTATCTTTTCAAGAAGTTACTTTATTTGGGGCATGATGTGACTAAAATTTTATCTACAAAACTTAAAGAAGTCAAAGCACTTTGTAGAGCATTATATAAATAACTGTTATTACTGTATAAGCAATTTTGAGATTCCTATAGTTATTTTTCTTCACTTTTGGATTTTCTACAATGGTGAGAAACATAGCTGAGTTGTTGAATATCTTGTTGCTCTTTACTTGTTTTGTTTGATAAAGTCTTCTAAATAGGAGAATCTAATTATTTCCTTATTCATGGACTATGTTCCCACACTGGAGTTGATCTAATGTAATTAGTTGGCAAACACCACCTCTATGTTCCTAAAAATTAGATTTCAAGAACAGCAAAATGACCAATGGAAAATTATCTCTTTAATTAACAAGTACTTCTCAGATTTAAACAAATATTCTTTATTCAGAGACTTAGATTTAGTTATCGTTACACAAAGAAAATAATAATTTAGATTTAAAGGAAGAGCCTTTAATGTCAGGTTTTAAAATGTCCAGTGAAAGGTTATTGAAGACTGGGAACCTTTAGATAAAGGGCTTTCAGCAAAGTTGTATATCAAGTTCTATCATATAATATATGGATACTTGAATCACATATGCATAACAAATCCATTTTTCTCCAACTCCATCACACCCTGCTTAATATTGCTGGCTTAAATATCTGTAACTTCATTGCTTCTAAAAAAGGGTTGATTCTGTTAACACACCGAAGAATCAATCTCCATTTCAGACTTGTACAATTATAGTTGAAAAAGGTTTCAAGATTCAATGTTCTTTTTCTTTTCCTT
Source organism: Vespertilio murinus (assembly GCA_963924515.1). NCBI lineage: Eukaryota > Metazoa > Chordata > Mammalia > Chiroptera > Vespertilionidae > Vespertilio > Vespertilio murinus. Next base: position 170,271,507 of record OZ004706.1, on the reverse strand, counting down.
TCTAGAACAGTTTTTTCCCTCTTTAATATGGTATACCAAAGATTCAGGAGAACTTGAAAAATGCTGAAGGTCAAAGAAGGCAAAAGTTGTTCTGTTCAATGGGATTTTCTGTTTTAAAGATAAAGGAAAAGAAAAAGAATGCATGTCTTTAGAATAAATTCTACTTCTCAGTTGCTATGGATGAGCCATGCCTGGGAAAGTGAACAAAGGCAGAGCCAAGTCAATGTAATTGGGAGGCTAAGCTGTTTTGGAAGGTATTACCAAGTCTCCAAGACAAGGAAGAAAGTATTCTCAGGGGAGCACTTAAATGGCTGATATCCTCTCCAAACTCTGAGGAAGATTTTCAAGGCATATAGCTAATGTCCCATGTTGGCATCATGAACACTGAATAATAATATTTTAAAGAAATAAATTTGAAGTTTTGGAATCCCTAACTGTAATTATTCACACTTGAGTTTTTTTTTTTAAATTTGTGAATATGTCTGCTATATTTAAGGAAATAAAAGCAAAGATCATTTTAAAATAAAACTCAGTATAATCTAAAAGAAATAAAGAAAGAAAGAAATTAAAACTATGTTTAGTATGTGTGGATGGCAGTGTCCTGCATTCCTCCAAAATCAAGTAGTAGAATAGAGTTCCTTCAAGTGGATATTACAGGCCTTTCACTAGTATAAGTAGATTCTCATCCCCCATCTTCTCTTTGGATGCAGAAGTTCATTTTAACATCATCCTTTTTCTTTAATATCTTTCAGAATTTCTTCTCTTCCATAGATGTTCATTCCTTTGGAAATCTATTTGTCATTTCTTCAAGGACATGTCTTATTGGGCATTTCTGTTCTTTAAAAGTTCTTTTCACAAAGGTTTCCCTATTGTAGAGCACTGTTCTTCTGACTTGCCTTGCTTAAAATTTCTTTCAAGGGCCATAAACCTCTTAACTTTGTTACTTCAGTTACCATTGTATGCAAATATTAGAGTTACTGGAGGTTGGGGAAGGAGACCCTTGGGAGAGATGAGACTTGAGTGTCCTAGTAAGGAAATGAAGGTGAGAAGAAGGGTAGTTTGGTGGAAGTTGTGTGTGTGGGGGGGGGGGGTGAGAGAAAACCCAAGGTGAGAACCAGAAGGTAAGTTGCCTTCTCAGGACTTGAAGGTGTGGCATGACAACTTGTCCTTCTCCATGATTCCAACGGGTAACTGTATTGGTTGTTTTAGATATGAATACTTTGAGAGAGACAAGTCCATTTGGAAAGTGGTCATTTTAAACAAATGTGTTGTTCAGATTATTATTATTAGCAACTCTCTATTAAGTGATCTCCAAGGAAGGAACATCATGTTCAGTGGATCTGCACCTGTAGAGGAGACAGAATCTTTGTTTTAAAGGAAGATTGTTTATGAAGTTATTTGTTCATCTTTTCTAAGTCTAGATTTTTTTTAGTCATCGGGGCTTAACTTTCCTTTTTCCCTCTTATTTATTTTGAGACTTGACTTTTCATTTATTTCTGAAAAGCCCAGAACAACAACAACAACAACAACAACAACAACAACAGGCTTTGTGCTTGGCCCTTATGTATCCATTGTGTTTGTGTATGTGTGTTGCAGGTGTTGGGGGAGGGTGTTTGTGTGAATTTATGTATTTATGTGAGTAAGAAAGAAATGCTACCAGAAGCAAGGATTTTACTTCTATCTTTGTACTTCACAATGTTGGTTTGTATCCAAGAGTTGTTTTTCAAGTATAATTTCTTTTGACAACTCAGTAAGTATAGATATTTGTAGTTACATATATCCATGGTTACAAGAGTAAATCCAATCTAAGTAGGAGTAAAATCTACTCTGGGATGACAGCTATTTACTTGAAGTTATTTTTCAGTATGCATTCTGAGTACATGAAAATGGGTTTCCATCCCATAAATTTCTCATCATTATTTTCTTGCGTTATATATTCAGATTAGGTTGTGGCACAAAACTCTTGAAAATTATGCTTTTATAATTTGTAATTTCAAGAAGTGGTTTAAAATGTGTTTTATTTTTAATTTCATAATGAACTTTAATATTTTTCTATTTCCTTAAGCCTACAAATATGATCTGGGAGCAGATTCTTTACAGCTGGGTTATAAACCCTTGGAAAATGTTGTTTATAATAGAAATGCTGCCATAAACTTTAAATCTACCAGTGCTAAGAGGCAGCCTTCAATCTTTATGATATGCTGACAACATAGAAGTTTGTTTTCAGATGCATCTGCAATGTCTATCTTGAGCGTTCCAGATTGTAGGAAATGAAGTTTCTTTATCTTAGAGGAAAAAAAAACACAAACTCATCATTTTGCTGAGGGCAGCATCAGTGGAAATGGGTTTAGTATTCTGTATATAACACTTAGTACTTCTTGAATTTTGCTCAATATGGGGCTTCCCAAATGGTGGTTGTTCTGCTTCATTTCCTCCCCCCTCCCTGGAATGTGTGAGAAACATACCATATTGTCCCACGTATAAGATGATATTCTTTTCTAAAATTGTTAGACTGAAAATTGAGGGGTGCCTTATACACAGAAGTCAGCTGAAGAGGGAGCTAGCTCCTGGGTGTATGGCTGCCCATACCTTGGCAAATAGGCTTCCTCCAATCAGGAGCCTTATTGTCACTGATGTCAGCTGATGCTGTACTTGAGAAAGAGGTAGAGAGTACGCAGATTCAACAGGGATCTGAGCGTTCTGAGACCATAAAGATGTCAAAAAATAAATAAAAAAAAGATTAATACTGGTAAGTGATTGTCTTACTCTGCACAATTCAAACTGAATGTAATTAGCTATGCAAAAAAGCATGGAAATAGAGCTGCAGAGAGAAAATTTGGACCTCCTCCCACTGAGTGTGTGGTCAGACTGTGGAGAAAACAGGACGAACGACTTCTTAAGATGTCAAAAAAGAAGGCCTTAAGAGGAAAACCAGCAAAATGTTTAAAATATTGATTTCTTAATTAGGGGTTGGGAAAATGGGGGGCGTCTTATAAATGAGGCATCTTATGCATGGAAAAATATGTTAACTATGAAATTTCTAGGAATAGGGTAAATAATTTTGTCATGCTTCTCTTTAAAAAAAATGGTGCATCCTAGTTTTATGGAAAATGTCTGAAGTCACTATGAGTTTATTTTGTCTGAAGGGGTGCTTTTGTTGATGGTAGAAACATGCACATTTAAAGAATGACCATAAAGTAAGATTATCGGAAGAAAATGGCCTCAATTTACTTTTAGTTCTGTCATTTTATGCTTTACTAGTAGCCCTGCGCATGAATCTATGCGCCAGTATCTTGCTGCTGCTCTCCTGTAGCTCCCTCTCCCTCTCCCCTCCTTCCCCCTCTTAGCTTGCTCCCCTGCAGCCCCCTCCAATAGCTTTCTGCCTCCCACTTTCTTTCTACCCTGCCCTCCTCAGTAGCTCTCTGCCCACTGCCCTGCCCTCCTGTAGCTCCCCCTCACCTTTGGAAAATGTTATTTATACTAGAAATGCTGCCCTGCCCCCTCATGGTGTAACGGATAATTAGCATAATCCTCTCTTATTATATAGGATGTTCAGGTGAAGGTCAGAGAATCAGTCCCTCAACCATTACATATTTGAATAACTGTTTGGCCTGCAAATATATTTACATGTCCTAAGAAGCTCATTGGGGCAGGATTTTTCTACAGCTGATTAGGCTCCTATGGTCTAGTCTTTCTCTCTTGAGATCACAAGCTATGAAAAACAGGCCCAGACACTTGTGCTTCTGTAGCATTGTGGTGCACTAGGCACACAGACAGGGTTTTTCAAGAGGACACAGGGTTTCCCTGCAGGGGTGGCTTTCGTAGCTGCCTTCTAAAGAAGAGAAGGGATAAGATTACTTTTAATACTTGTTCTCAGATTACTCTTGGTACCTGCTCTAATTGCTTCAAGAAATATTTTCCAGTGACCAAAAGTTGGTATGCTTCTTTTAAAATATGTTGTATTTTGATGCAGTAAAAAAAAATGATATGTAGGCCTAGCCAGTTTGACTCAGTGAATAGAGTGTCATTCTGTGGACCTACGGGTCCTGGGTTTAATTCTGGTGAAGGGCACATGCCTAGGTTGTGGGCTTGATCTTCAGGAGGGGGCATGCCAGAGGCAGCCAACCTAGAAGTCTCATCATGGATGTTTCTCTCTCTCTCTCTCTGTCTCTGTCTCTCTCTCTCTCTCTCTCTCTCTCTCTCTCTCTCTCTCTTCCCCCCACTCCATCTCCCTTCCTCTCTGATATATATATATATAATTGTTATGTAAAAGAGATTCCTGGGAGCTAGAATCTGAGAATGGGGGCCAGATCATAGAAAGCTTGTAGGATAGGATATACTTTAAAGACTTTGGCATTTACTGTTTAAGATGAGCAGCCTTTGAAGGGCTCCGAATGAAGGACTGACATGAGCTGATTTGTTGGCCCCTTTCAATCTGTTCATAACTGTACAGCCAGAAAGGGCATCTTTCTAACTGACTCCGATTATTTTATCATCCTTCTGCAGCGCCAATTAAAAACTCTTCTATGGGTGTTCATTGCTCTTCATATTATATCCTCCATGGTTTGATCTCTGCCAACTATTCTAGCTTTATCTGGTTCTATACTTATCCTGCAGTCACTTTGTCCTTCTTTAGCATTTCTAACATACTAGCCTAGTTTTCCTAATGGTGTGTTCTTAGCCACATATACATCACCTTCATATTATTAAATGACAAATTGGGTATTTACAATTGATCTGATAGGAATGGGGGAATTTGTTAATTCCTGGAAAGAGAAGTTTTGTTGTTCAGGGGCTCACACATGGTCCCAGGAGTTCTATGTGGACTCTCCAGGGACAGGCAGGAAATTGCCAACTATGAAGGAAGCTCAGTCTTTTGGGTGTTTAGGAATAGTACTTCTGAATAAAGGATTTCTAGTGAAGTGTTTCAAGTGGAGAAAATTCGGCTTCTAGGTCCCACAACAAAAAGAAACTCCCCATTTCCCCTAGAAATACTCATTTAGCAGCACAGTGTTTATAGGAAAAGAGAATATTTTGGGCTGGATTTTTAAAATTTATTTTATTTATTTATTTATTTATTTTTTTACCTAACTCGCACTGATTTCCCTTAGCTTGTTCAACTTCTTACATATAATCCACTTATATTAGCTTATACTCACAACACTGCAGGGCATTGTTCTATTGCTTATTTTAATAGAATTCTGAGATGGTATAACTGTAATAAATAACAACCTTCCTAAGTAATTCCCTATGACAGTAAAGACAGTCTACTCAAGGCTACATCTGCCAGTAAAGTTAATCTTGCCTAAATTAATATTTTTATTTAAAACCTTATGGGATTAAAAATTTTTAAATTACTTAAGAAATGCATGTTCTATGTTTTTCAAAAATGTAGACAATACAAGGATAAAACAATAACTGAAAATCCTCGTTGACTTCTGCAATCTTATTAGGTAATTTGTTGATAACATATATCAAAGATATGGTTTTAAAAAGTTAAACAAAATGTTCACATCCCCTATAAAAGAAATGAATAAGTAAATGTAATCTCCTTTTCCATGCTTCCTAACACCATTCCATAGATATGATCATTATGTAGAAATTCATAATCATCTGTATTTACATGTATTACTGTTTCATATAATATGTTTCTTCATATGCATTTCAAATATCAATATGTATATGTTTTACACTTTTACAAAATTGAGTGACATAATATATCTTATTCAACAATTTGCTTTTCCCCCCTCAATTAACAATAACTTATATACCTCTTCCCACATTAATAATGCATCTTTTTTTTTACTAATTATTTAATGCATACGTAGTAAGAGGAATATAGCATAATTCATTTAACAATTACTGTCTTGAATATATTTGCAAGTGCCTTATTTTATTTTGTGTGTTTATAATTTGGCTGATTTACCATTATTAATGACTACTATGCTTTAGAAAGATCATACTGTCATCAGTGTGCATTGAGTTGGAACTGGGAAAGAAGGTGCACACAGGGCTGTAAGATATTGTTTCTCACTTAGCTGGTGTGGCTCAGTGATAGAGCATCAACCTATGAACCAAAAGGTCACTGGTTTGATTCCCAGTTGGAGCATATGCTGGCGTTGCATCCCTGATCCCCAGTAGGGGACATGCAGGAGGCAGTCTATACGTGATGTTTCTCTCTTGTAGATTCTTCTATTTCTCTACCTCTCTCACCTCCTTTTTTTTTCTACAGATCAATAAAAACATAGTGAACATATTGTTTCTCTCTGTGATGATCCATCCTGTAGATTGAGAGAAGTATACCAGAATGGGGCAGAGGAGTGGGCTAACACTGACAGATGGAGGAAGCACAGTCAGGGAGGAGCCCTTGAGATGACAATAAGACATGCAGGTGAATGTAGAGAGCATGAGGAAAAAGTGCTTTGCTATACAATGCAGAAATGTTTCCACTGTGACACATGAATGGGTGAATTTAAGTTTGGATCTTTTCTAAAATACAATGCACTTTAAAAAATAAGGTTGTCAGTAGTAGAATGCTGCTTTAAATCACCTTTTACAGAGTCTATAAACATGTATTTTGCCTAAAAATGCTAATAGTTACATAATACTATGAATCAGACAAATATCTACTGGTTATTGTATGTTTTCATTTGTCACTTGCTTGTTGTACATATACCATCCACTATCCACAACTCCTGTGAGAGACATTGTCATCCTCATTTTATTTAAATTATGTGGTTCGGAGATATTCTGTAATTTAAGTTTATAGGGAGCTATTACCTTTAGAGATATTCTGCTTCTGCTGATAAGGGCAAGGGAGCTCCTGTTTGCTATATTAATTCTCATTATTTCTCTGATAAAGACATAAGGAGAATAGTAGTAGAGTCCTCAATATTTTTGAAATAATGTCATTCCACTATTCTGTTTTCAATGGAACATTTGGGTTCATATTTTTTATTTGCGAGAAGAGAAAATCACAAATATCCATAGTATCTCCACTGTATTTCACATAGGAATATACAAGAAAAGATTTTTCTGAAAGAAAATGATTACAGAAGACACTTTTCTAGAAATGAATACTCACTAGGCTATTTGAGGAACTGACTAAAATTTAAATTCATTTTCTTTGTTTGGCTGCTTTCTATACACAAAATGATTTTATTTTATTATTTTAATTTTCTCATTAATGTTATTAATTAGAAGACAGTTTATATCCTCAAAAGCTTGAAATGACATTCATTCTTCAAAATTATGAGAGACTCTGTGGGGGGTTAAGTTAATTGGGTAAAATATTTTTGAAAGGACAGAGTTTTATGTTCAGTAAATGAAACCCACGTTTCTACTGAATTCTTTTCCTATCCGTTAACAACTAGCTATGGAGGAAGATCACGAGCAAGAACGTGAAGCAGGCTCCTGATGTGCAATTCTAAGCAGAGACCTTTAGTTTATTTATTAGCCTTGAAAAGACGTCAAGGGTAGCAGTGTTTTATTCCTAGCTCCTAAATTACTTCAGCTTGTTATTTGCTAACGCATCCTAGTTTTCCATATTTCTACTAAAAAGTAAGAAAATAATGACGTTTTTTCTTTTTATTTTTATCAATTTGTTGTTCGGGAGAATGTAATTAGTCAGTATAAGGGGAAAATGCCATAGGTAAGTTATATCTGTGATACCCCCTAGCTCACTGCTACATTGCTGCACAAGAACAGGTTTTGTCATTTGCTTTTGGTACTTCCTTGTGGTGCCAAAAGAGAGAAGAAAAGGAAAAAAGATTGCTTTGTATCAACCACCCTTTCCATTGCCTACCTAACACGGCAGTGAAGTGGTTCTATTGCTTTTAGGGATAATATAGAGCCATTATATTATCTATACAAGATGTTTCTCTCTTATAGATGTAGAGCCATTTAAACCTGAAAATCTCAGGTGCACTAGTTGGAGGGGTTGGATAAACCCCTCAAGAAAATTATAACCATTGTATAGATTATAAAACTGAGATTCAGATGTTGAGTGTCTTCCCTGTGATCACAGTTTGTCCATGACATTTCCCTCTTTTTCCTTTCTTTCCTCCTTTCCACTTTTCTTTTTTAAATTTAAAATTTTTCAAAAAATATATATTTTATTGATTTTTTACAGAGAGGAAGAGAGAAGGATAGAGAGTTAGAAACATCGATGAGAGAGAATCATCGATCAGCTGCCTCTTGCACACCCCCTACTGGGGATGTGCCCTCAACCAAGGTACATGCCCCTGACCTGAATGGAACCGGGACCTTTCAGTCCAAAGGCCTACCCTCTATCTGCTGAGCCAAACAGCCTCCTTCCCACTTTTCTTCTCTCCCTCCCTTCCTTCATAATGTTATGTTATGTTATGTTATGTTATGTTATGTTATGTTATGTTATGTTATGTTAATTAGTTCTCTTTTATCTTGTTAACCAGAACACCCCTCATTCTTTATTTTTTGTTGCTAATCCTCACCTTAGGATATTTATTTTTCCATTGATCTTTTAGAGAGATTGGAAGAGAGAGGGAAAGATAGAGAGAAACATTAATGTGAGAGAAACACATTGATTGGTTGCCTCCTGCATGCCCCTCAATCAGGGCGCAGGCCAGGGAAGAGCCTGCAACCAAGGTATGTGCCCTTGACTGGAATGGAATTGAACCCAGGGCCCTTCGTCCCACAGGTTGATGCTCTATCCATTGAGCCAAACCAGGATCTCATTCTTATTTTATAATATGTTTTCATTGATTTTAGAGAGAGAAATGGAGAGGATAGGAACATCAATGATGAGAGACAATCATTGGCTACTTCTTGCATGACCCTATGGGGGATAGAGCTCACAACCCATGCTTGTGCCCTGATCCGGAATCGAACTATTACCTCCTGGTTCATTGGTCCATACTCAACCACTGGGCCATACTAGCCTTACCATCCTTTATTCTTCATCCTTAGAGTATTTGCTTTTTTGGGGGGTGTTTCAATTTTTAACTCTTTTAGACTAGGACATTCTTTGGTATCACTAAAGATGTGTAAGCCAAACTAATTGGGTTCCTGGTCTGGAAATTTAGAATATGATTATTGTCAACTTTTGTTCATTCTTGGGATTAACTGAAAAATAGTTCAGTGGGGATTTAATGTTAACTTAATACAACCTTCAGAGGAAAAGGATAGTTTTCTTCTAGATAACACAATGACCTTTTTTCTTTTTCATTTCATACACTCTTGAGACCAATAGTACTTGTAAAAAATTATAACAACAAAAAAATTAGAAACCTAAAACCAAGAATTAGGATGAAAATGATTGACTTCTAGTGAAAAAAGGTCAATAAATCAGAATAAAAAATAAATACATTCTCATTTGTTAACTTTATGATTCAAAGTACAATTAGAAATAATATAAATTTGGGAAAAACTTTTTGTCTTCTTCTGTTAGTCTAATCCAGGTTACTTTGTGATAAATTCAGAAAAGAAAAAAAAGTTACCTTTGCTGAAAGCACACACTGGGTGATATGAAAGAGTCTTTATTTCCAAGAAAAGAACTTGGCTGTGTAAGGACTCACCTAACTCCAAAATCTGAAAGTTAAAAAAAAATCCAAAAAGCTAGAGGCCTATGAGACATCTTAGAGTATTATATGTGTAATTATTAGGTAACCATATTTAAGTGATAATTTATTATAAAACTAGAGGCCCAGTGCACAAAATTTATGCATGAGTAGGCCTTCCTTCCCCTGGCTGCCTGCACTGGCTTCCCTCTGGCACTTGGGACCCGGGCTTACCTTGAAGCCCTGGCTTCTTCTGGAAGTTCATCTGGAAGTATGTCTGGTCTAATTATCATGTTGCACTATTATTATTATATTTGTCTTTGGAAATATATCCATTTAAAATATTGAGAAACATTTTTGTTTCCTTCTATATTTTATATTTTTTTCTGCTATCCTAGTGCATCATGGACTGTTTAAAATGGTCCATAATTGACCCCCAAAATTAATAAAATTCAATGACCTACACTTGGTATGAGCCATAGGATATTATTCTTACCATTAGTCCTTCATATATAACTTTTTAATTTTTTTTATTTTAGTTACTTTAAATAGTAACAGTAATATTTAAAAGCTAGTCATATTACAGTATATTAATTTAAGGGCTCTCAATATAATCAGAATTTGATTTTTATGACCCATATTGCTTTCATAGACATTATTTTATGGTTAAGATGCTTTGATGCTATGATGTTATGATGCATGTCTACATTGCAAAGGTGTTTGTTCTTTGGAACTGAGCTCAGAGAAGCTTCTATGATTCTTTAAAGTATAGAAGAAAGTAATGGGTAAGAAGACCATGGAAAACATACATTGATGAGTCATTAAAATGTATGTTGTTGTTTTTCCTTTTGTGGGAAAGGGGAGTGCTGTAAGTCACTATAGTATGTACATAGGATATAGATTTTGATGAGTGCTTATGGTTCTCTGTACCTGTGTTTTGGATTTAGCTCTCTGGATTCAGATACAATTCACCAGAGATGCTGTTTTATTCCTTACCTTTCAACATTTGGAAGTGAAAAGTGAAACTTTGATATTAAACCACTAAAGGCAGTTAAAGATATATACTATTAGATAGATTTTAGTAGAGTTGTTTGCCTTCCTTGCATCCTTCAGAGAGCTAAAACTTGAGCTATTTTCCCCCCACCTGAATAAAACTCTGGATTTATGCTACTTCACATTCATCAATAGAGTTCTTTTAAAAATACACACTAATGAATAGATGGGTAGATGCATTTGTTAGAGTATTTCTTTTGTGTAGTCACAGAGGTGAAAAAGCTTGGTGCGCCTCTGTTTTGATGTTTCAGGGTGAGAAAGTGTAATTGTAGCTGTGAAATGAAGTGGGAGTAAAATGAGTTTGATGGTTCAGTCAACTTCAGGAGACAGATGCTGATTTTATATTTTAATAGGAAAGGTTATACAATGATAGTTATAAAATTGAAAGGACAATAAGTTGCCAATTTGAGAGCATTATTAAAGGAAATATAGATGTGAAATTTTAAAATAACATGTGAGATCATACTCTTATAAACATGCTGCTTTTATTTTTTAACAGTTCCCTCCTATCACCCTGAACGTGTGATGTTAGTTAGGTATTTCTTAGCCTTTGATATTTTCGCTGTTCTTTAGTAAAATGAAGATGATGCCGATTATAAAAGAATTCATAAGTAATTAGCTGAGAAAAATAATGAATACTTTTATCAAAGATATATTTCATGAATTCCTCTTTATGCAAATATTTTAAATGTATGATTTATATAGGATTATGGTTATATAATACTAGAGGCTTGGTGCACAGAATTCGTGCACAGTGGGGGGTGGTCCTCAGCACAGCCTGTGCCCTCTCCAATCCAAAACCCCTTGGGGGATGTTTGACTTCTGTTTAGGCCTGATCCTGGGGATTGGACCTAAACCAGAGGTCTGATATCCCTCTCACAATGCAGGACTGCTGGCTCCTAACTGCTCACCTTGCCTGCCTTCCTGGTCACCCCTAACTGCTCCCCCCCACCCTTGACAGCCTGATCACCCCTAACTGCCTCCCCTACCAGCCTGGCTGCTTGCAACTACCTCCCCTGTCTGCCTGGTTGCTCCCAGTTGCCCTCATCCCCCCTGCCTCCCCCTGTCAGCTTGGCATCCCCTAACTGACCCCTCCCACCATCCTGGTTGCCCCTTACTACTCCCCTGCCATCCTGGTTGTCCCCAAATGCCCCTCTGCTGGCCTGGTTGCCCCATGCAGCCTGCTGTTTGGTCATCCATCTGGTTATTTCAGTTGTGGCAGCCCCTGGCTTTTTATATATTAGAAATTTTCCTGTAAAATATTGTGAAAAGTATCCAGAGTAACTTTGGAGGGAAGAATTCTTTTCAGGTATTAATTTTCATTACTAATTATAGGCATTAATTGCTTTTTGAGTTGACAGAATATATACATGTAGTGCAGGATGTATTGCCACATACTGAACAAAATATTGCATAAATTGGAGAAGTATATTAATAATATTAAACACCCAATGAAGTGAAACTTAAGGAAAAGTTTAAATATAGCTCCCCATATTTTTTAATTCTAGCTTATTCATTTTTATTGTTAACAGTGGTGAATTATTTATGTAAAATATGAGTTATGGCATTTTTAAATTATTTTGAATGAAGAAAGAAGAGGTGCCTATACAAAAGGAAAAAAATCATAAGTCAAACTTTAAAATGCATGATTGTAATGTCTTTGTGTTATTTCTAGGCCTTTCACATGCTAAACAGGAATATTAAATTGATCAGCAGTACTATAGGGATGGGGAAAACAATATTATTGAACTTGAATCTTTGATTTAAGATACTTCACCCACTTAAAATTTTATTTCACTGTTTGCTTTCTAGCTCTAAATATGAATGGGACTGGTCACTAAGAATAGACTATCTAATTAATATATTGTTTTCCTGGCCAGCATCTTTTTTTCTGGCTCCTTTAGCATGACTCCCTCGGGAAATGCTGCCAAGGATCAATCTTCTCATGCCTATCCACCCAATGGACTGAAGTAGTTATTTAGGGTCTTGCAATCCTGCAAGTTCAACCAGGCAGGTAGCTAGCTTGAGTCAAGAAGTAGAGTAAAGGTTATAGAACTTGGTCTGGCAGCCAGCAACATGACAGACAGGCACACTGTTAGGCATCTCTAAAAGCTGGATGCTTTCAGCCCTATGGTGTTGTGAAAATTAATGGGGGCCAAGATGGTTTCCCAGTCATGCAAATGATTCTAGGCAACTTCTCAAGGTATGGTGAGACATAGAAAATTGAAGTAGGAAGCTAATTAATGAAAATAAAAATGAAGTGCACAAATGTAGTAACTAGGCTATTTTTAAGGTGATCAGAACAGAAGTAGCTATTTCTTTGTGATCTAACAATGAGTGTCTTGAGCTACTACATTTGAGTTCTGAAAATCATTGAGAGGAAGGCCCAGGCCAGTGCTAGAATATTGGACTGGTTGAATGCACAATTAGAAGTTTAGTCCCTGGCTAGGAAAGAGGATTGCCTCAGGGAGCAATGCAAATTTTTATAATGTTCACTCTGCAACTATCTGCCTGCTTCCTCCTTCTCTCATTTGTATCACTAGAGGCCCAATGTATGAAATTCATGCAAGGGGCTCAGCCCTCGCAGCCCTGGCTTCATCCAGAAGATTGTCCAGAAGGACATCTGGAGGGTCCTTCAGCTGTCTGGTCTAATAAGTATATTATGCTTTTATTATTATAGATATTCTTCCTTTCTTTCATTTTTCTCCTATTTTATTTTCCTCCATCTCTTCATCCCTTTTTCTTCTCTCTCTTAAACTCTCTTTTGTCCTACCCTTCCACTCTTTCATGTGTGGTTTTTAGCAATGGTTTAAACTCCAAAATTTGAATAGAATGTTGAAAGGAAAACCTTTGTAATCACCTATCTGCATGTTGTTTGATGCCTCATCTTTCAAGAACAGCAGAGTGCATAATATGGAGGATGTACCAACTATATTACATATAAAGGATTAATTGCAAATTATTTACAAAACCATTTCTCAATAAAATTAATGAATTAAACAATCTAGTGATCAGATAAACTCTAAAGTCAGTCTATGTTTAAATTTACTCAGTTACACAAGCAACATTTTTTATAACTTCAGTGTTTTAATTTTCATCTAGGATTCAGATGAAATTCATAAAAAGTTTTTTTAATATCTTAATCTAGTTTCCTCACATTCTGATTTTTTTTCAGGACAGTTATGTTTTTCAATGGCTTACTTCAAGTGTTGTTCATAATAACCCGTATTCACTATTTGATTATTTTCTCAGAGTTAGATCAGTTTAAAAATTTATGGCAGGAATATTACCTAGGTGACACTACTTACTTTTATAGTGAGAGGAATAGTGTTAGGGTATCCTGCTATTAATAATGTCATATATTTGAAGACTTGATTAAGACACTGCCTATTATATCTCACCATTGAAATACTGGAGTAGCATTGATTTATCTCAGAAATGGATAAACTAGGGCCCGCGGGCCATATCCAGTATCTTTCCTGTTTCTATAGTAACAGTTTATTGAAACTCTTATGCTTAGTTGTTTACATATTCTCTTTGTTATTTTCACACTACAATGGCAGCGTTGAGCAGTTGCCACAGAGACCATATGACTTTCAAAACCTAAAATATGTATTATTTGACCCCTTTATAGAAGAACAGTGTGTGTCAACCTCTGATTTAGATACTGTCAATAGCCTGATAGAAATACATTTCTTTAAATGTGATGAGTTCATTTCTCTTCTGTCCAAATGGAGTAATAATAAAGACTGAATTTACCTCTTGTCTAAAACAAGAACAACAACAAACCCTAAATTAAAACTAGGTAAGGTTTATGAAGCAAGGCGTTTTAAACAGTGGATGTCAGGCTATGAAAACGAGAGAGGAGCAATCCCCAAGGAACAGGGAACCAACAAAGTGAGTCCTGAAACTGTCCCAGCTTATTGCCTCATAAGCATTTCTGGACCACAGCAAGGGGAAGGAAAATCCAGGTGGAATCCAGCCAACGCCCAGAGTTGGAAATATATAATTCAAGAGATCAAGATGGTCATGGTGTAAGAGAGCTGTACACAGAGAGAAGCTCAGATGTATTCAGAAGACCTTCTTCAAGTATCCAGCACAGTGACTAGAGCATGCATGTGAATAAAAGGTCAGAGGTCAGGGGAAGGCTCATCTGAAAGTATTAAAGTGAACCATGCACAATGCACACACAGAGCTGGAATCAATGCATGCTCCCACTAGCCAGAATGGGAAAACTTGTAATTCATGAGGCACAGGCTAGGGGACTTAGAAAAGTCTTTCCTCAGGAGATTTGGGAAATAATTAACTCTAGATTAAGCACTGCTCTGCACCTACTTAACACTTATTAAAGCAAGACTTGAAAGACCAAACTGTTTTCATGTAACCTAACAGAGGACTAGAACAAAACTCAAGAATACTTATAATACTACAAACATATTCAGTATCCAACCAAGTAAAAGCCAACATGTTTGGAATCCAATCCATGGTTACCAGGCATGCAAAGAAGGAACCTATCACCTTAATGAGGAAAAGTAGACAATTGACAATGACCTAGAATGGCAAAGATGTTAGAATTAGCAGGTAAGGGCATTGAAACAGTTATTATTATAATTGCATTCCAGATGTTTAAGCAAAGTTAAATAGATATATGGAAATTACAGCGTGTAAGATAAAACATACATCCATGAGGTAATGGCAAAATTAGCATTGCAGAAAAAAGCTGTGAACTTGAAGACATGAAAATAGACACTATTCAACATGAAGCCTGAGTAGCAGATGTTAGAAAAAAAAATAAACAGAATATCAGTGACCAGTATTACAACTTCAGGAAGCCTAATATTCACACACACAACACTTGCCAAGATAAACCATATTCTGGGCCACAAAACAGGCCTCAGTGAATCTAAAAGAATTCAAATCATGCAAATAGCATTTTCTAACCTTATGGAGATTAAATCGGAAATCAGTAAGAGAAAGCCTGGAAAATTCCCAAGTATTTAGAAACTAAGTAGTGTAATGTTAAGTAACATATGAGTCAAGACAATTCAAAGTGAGTTTTAGAAAGTGTTTTAAACTGAATGAAAATACAATATATCAGAATTTATGAGCTCTCCCTACAGACAAATATAAGGAGGGCAACATTTGTAACATTAAACTACAGTATTAGGAAAGAAGAAAAATTTTACATTCATTGCATCATCTTCCACTTTATGAAACTGGAAAAATGGAAGCAAATTTAACATCAAAATGTATGAAATGCATAGGGATAAATCTGCTGGTAGATGTTCAAGACCTGCATTCTGAAACCGGAAATGATTTTTTGAGATAAAGAAGACTGAAATAAGTGGAGATATACCTTGATCTTTGATTAAAAGAGTAGCTATTGTTAAGAGATCAGTTCTCTCTCTAATGATCTATGGATTCAATGTAATGGCAATAAAAATACCAGCAGACTTAAAAAAAAAGAAATTGATGCCTGATTCTCAAGTTTATAGGGTTATGCAAAGAATCTAAAATAGCCAAAACAACTTTGTAAGAGGAAAACATAGTAGGATAAATAATACTATGTGATTTCAATAAAAAATTAATAAATTGAGCTTCACCAAAATTTAAAACTTCTCAGCAAACGGACACTGATAGGGTCATAAACAGACAGGGCATATATTGGGAGAACATACTTGCAAATCATATATCTGTAAAGGACTTATATATAGGATATATAACAAAAATGTAAAAAAATAATAAGAAGAAACAAAACACAAAATAAAAACTGGTCACAAAGTTTGAACAATACTTCACAAAAGAAGGTTTAGGGATAGGAAGCAAGTACATGAGATGATGTTCAGCATAATTACTCTCTGGAGAATTTCAAATTAAAACAATGAGAAATAACTACATATGTGTTACCGTATTTGTCGGCGTATAAGACGATTTTTTTGCCCTGAAAAATATGCCTCCAAGTGGGGGGTAGTCTTATACGGCGAGTATATAACAAACTGTATTTTTAGTGGAAATGTTAGGGGGTCGTCTTATACGCCGGCAAATACGTATTTTTCAGGGCCAAAATTCGTCTTATATGCCGGCAAATACGGTAGATAAGTTTAAAAGAATGCCCAGGCCAACTCTTCCAAGGAGGTTGAGGAATGGAAACTTTTGTACATTGCTGGGAGAAATGTAAAATGGTACAACCACTTTGGAAAAACAGTTTGTCAGACTCAAAAGTCTTAAGAGACACCCACTATATGATTAAGTCATCCCACATCTAAGTCTTTAAACAAGAAAAAAAGAAAACATGTGTCCATGAAAAGATTTGTGTGTGACGTTCATAGAGTCTTTATTTGTATTAGCAAAGAATCTGAAACAGCCCAAATATCCATCAATAGGTTAACAGATAAACAAATTGTGGAATACTACTCAGTACCAAAAGTGAATAAACTTGATACTAGCAACAAAATACGTGAATCTCAAAATAATTGTGCTAAATGGAAGCCAGGCTCTCTTCTTGACCAAACAAGCTTGTGTTGAATAATTCCACTTATGCAAACTGATCGACAGTTACAGAAAGAAAGTAGATGCAGAGAGGGGAAACTAGAGAGGAAGGACAAATCAGGGTTTACAAAGGAATATGAGAAAACTGTGGGAAGTGATACATCTGAATGCAATCTTTATTGTAACAATAGTTAACTGGTATATACAGATGTCAACACTTATCAAATTGTACATTTTAAATATGTGCATTTTATTGTATGCCAATTATACCTCAACGAAGCAATTTTAAAAACGTTGAATTTACATCACTATTCCAATTTCAAATGCAATGCCATAAGATTCATTTTCAACTTCCCTCATTCTATATTTATACTAGAGGCCCGGTGCATAAAATTAGTGCACTGGGGAAGAGGTGTCCCTCAGCCCAGCTTGCACCCTCTCAGCAGACCAGGACCCCTCAGGGGAATTCCGCCTGCCAGCTTAGGCCAACTCCCTGCAGGGATCAGGTTTAAGCAGGCAGTCAGATATGCGTATCAGAGTCTAGGACTTCTTGCTACTTAATGCCTGCCTGCTCTTTGCTCCTTAGCACTGCTGCAGAGCCAAGAGAGGCTCCCATTACCACCTCTGTGCTTGCTAGCTGTGAGCCAGGCTTCTGGCGGTTCTATGCTCCCCTGTGGGATCACACTGACCACCAGGGGGCAGCTCCTGCATTGAACATGTACCCCCTGGTGGTCAGTGTGCATCATAGCAACCAGTTGTTCTGGTCATTCCACCGTAATGGCCACTTAGGCTTTTATTATATAGATTTTCCTTCTCTCACAGTGCAAACTGGTTCCTAACAAGATCAAAGTATGCATTCATTGTTTCATCTGGTAACACCCAGGAAGAGTGAGATAGAGAGAGAGAGTATATGAATAGGAGAGTGTTTTAAGATCACATCTGCACCGCTATTATCAAAACGAACCAAAGAAGCCAAGTCCAGTCCTTATATTTCTGGTATCTGTCAAGTGTCAGTCAATAAATATTTGTTTATGCCTTAGTTGAATTTCACGATTTGCCTTTTTTATTCTGATTAATTTAATTTTTGAATATGTATAACATTTACATGATCTAAAAGATAAAAACATATAAAGTATATAGTCAATTTTTTCTCCCATTCACTCTCTATATCTCTTTTCTGCACAAGAAATCATTTTCTTATATTTTTTACCAAAAGAAACAAATTTATGTTTTTTCATATATATGTATGTGTATGGCATATGCACATTTCTTCTTATTTCTTATTTTTGATTCAAAATGTGACATACTGCACAATATCTATTTATCACTCTTTTACAGTTTGCTTTTATGACTTAATAACACACCTTGGCTATAACACACTCAGTTCATTGCCATCTTTCATTTTTCAGCCACACACTTCTCTCTCATTATTCTTTACTCAGATCAGCTTCCTATGGATGGCATTTACATGGTTTCCACTATTTTGCTTTGACAAACAATGACACATTGAGTAACCTGTTGCACATGTAGTTTTAATATTTGGAGGATTATCTTCAGGATGGACTTATAGAAAAGGGATTGCTTTTGTTGTGGAAGTTACTGTCAATTTCTACTGCATGTGGTTATACATTTTATACTCCTAACAGCAATTTATAGATTATTATTTCCTCACAGCCTCTCTTCTGTTTGTGTTGCCAAACTTTTAAATTTTTATCAATTTGACAGTGTAGAAATAGTATTACACTTTAGGTTAAACTTGTATCTCTCTGGTAATGATGTTGAACACCCTTTACTATTTTTTTAAAATAATATCTATTTCTTTTTCTCTATATTGTCTGTTCATCTCTCTGTTTCTGTATCTGATCTTAATTTTTAGATCTCTTTACCTATTAGGGAGATAGCGTTTTTATGATATAACCATTTTATTCCAATGAGAAATTTGTCTTCTTGTTTTTGCTTATGGTGCTTTAGAATATGAGTTTTTAAAAAGTGTTATTAAACTTATCAAACTTTTATTACTTAGGATATTTAATTATAATTAAGAAAGATCTTTCCACACTCAGTTTACACAACCAGTTTATAAAGCGATGTTAGGTGTGGAGCCAATCTGATTGTTTTAAAAATGACTATCCGCTTATCTCAACGTATTTTATATAAAACATATTTTTCACAGTGATTTAGAACACTATTTTTGCCATCCATTAAATGTTCATAGACTTTTTTTTAGTGTATTTCTGGCCTTCTATTTTGTTCCATTGGAGAAGTATCATACTGTTTTAATTGTAGAGGCTGTAGAGCATGTTTTCATATTTGGCAGTGCTGGTACCTAATTATTATACTAATCTAGGATTTCTTAGCTATTCTTGCATGATGAATTTCTCATGTTAATGTTAGCATCAACTTATTTAGCTTACAAAAATGAAAACCTAGCATTTCATAGACATCATGTTCAAGTTATATATTGATATGATTGGTTGGAGATAGCTACACATTCTTTGCTACTCACATACTCTTTACTACCCATACTTGAAGATGTAGTCTAATACCCTTTCCCTTGAATTTCGGCTGACCATAGTGACTAGCTTGTCTAGTGTAACAGAATGTAGCAGAAATGATATTCTGGGACCGAGTGTCTAGGGCAGAGAATGTGTCACAAACACTTGCCAGGTCCCTTGGGACTTCTTGGGATAGAGGCATCACGCTGTGAGAAAACCCAAGCTGCTCCATGGAGAGCAAGCACATGGACAGGAACCAAAGGTTCTGGCAAACCATGTGTGTGAGTCTTCTTAGGTGTGGGTTCTCCAGCCCAAATGTGTTACTCCAGCTGATGCTGTAGGGAGCACCGATGAATAATCCCTACCAAGTTCTACTCAAATTTCAGATTTTTAAAGAAAATAAATAATTGCTAAAGGTTATTGCTGTTTTAAGCCACTGGTATTTGGTGTAGTTTATTGCTTAGGAATAGATTGTCAGAGAACTTACTTTAGGGAGAAATAAAACTAGAGGGATAATATTTGAACGTTTTTTTGTGAACTAAGATGCCATCGTAAACTTAAAAAAACCCCACTTTATTTTTATTGTTAACACTAATACTTCTTTTTTTCCTACCCTATTCTATGAATGGTGGGATGAGTGTAGTATCCTGTATTTAAGTAAAAATGACCCTGAATAGCATAACATTTATTTTAAAAGAAATAAGATATCTAAAAGTTGAAAACAATTTATTACTTTTATTACATCTATTTAAAATAAGTATTCAAGGCAGTTAAAATATATATCTATATCAGTTTCTTGTTATAACAAAATAGAAGGAGAAACCTATAAAAATAGGGATTAAATTATTATATTATTTTCTTGGTTCTAAGTTTCATATTTTTAATATCTTAGTATTTATCAATTGGATTTTATATTATGATCGGCATATATGTTTAATATAGTATTTCTTCCCCCCAATATCTATTATTAAATCCAAGAATCTCACAGTTGAGGAACTCTGAATACATCATAAACCTTTACATTTTTCAAAAATAAAATCAGCATCTAAGGATAGATTCAAATATCTGCCAGGAAATTGTTCAGGCATTTCATTTGAAATAGCAAGTGCAGATAGACCTATATTCTAATTTGCAAAGAAGGTGAGGAATTAATGCACAATTTATTTTTTCTCTCTTTTATCAATATATTTTCAATTGATTTAAGAGAAAAAGGGAGAGTGAGAGAGTGGTAGAAACATCAATGATGAGATAATCATTGATCCTTGGCCTCCTGCACACCCCCTACTGGGGATTGAGCCTGGGATCCAGCCATGTGCCTTTTCCTGGAATAGAACTTTATATGACCTCCTGGTTCATAGGCCGATGCTCAGTGACTGAGCCACACTAGGCAGGATGTTTCTTCTCTCTTAAGACATTGCCTTTTGAGCAAAAATATGTTATATACAGTCAGTAGGGTATGCAATGGTCTGAAATCAGATTTCTTGGGTTCATTCACATCTCAACTCTTTCAACTATGTGAAAATGGGGAAGTTTTGTCTATATTATAGTTTTCTGTGGAGATTAAATGTGCTAATATGTATAAAGCACACAGGGAATTATTTGCACATAGTTGGCATCATGCACATGTTTGTTAAATAAAAGGCATAAAGGACGATGTAAGGGAGGAAATACCTAAGTGTTAATATTGGGGAAATAAATGGAAAGAGAAATAGCCTGATACCATTGTAACAGGATTTATTTAAGCAGATGCTGTTCATTTACATCAGCTACTGTTCTCTTATATTTAGCATTCCTATAGCAAATGGGAAAGGTGCTTTTGAAAAGTTTTCAAGGCCTTAGAAAGTTCCAAGGTCTAAATGTATACAAACCTTTCTGCATTGCAGCAAGTCATTCTCTTATGTACACATTTTAGTACAGATGGCTATTTTGAGAGAGTGTAAGCAAAACTGGTTGTAACAAATGAATTTTGTATTCCCAAGATTTCTGTTTCTCTCAGTATGTTATCATTTTGAGCTACATTTTTGGAAGCATATATGACAGGTGTACTTACCAACTGTGCCTGAAAGAATTTTGTTTTGGAAAAAAAATCTACCACTGCATATATCTAGCTACTTATTCTTTCTTCGGGTGAAAATTATTTCTACATGAATTTGTTTACTTATATCTTAGACATATTTATTACTGATTTAAACCCTGTCTACTTACCAATAATTTCAAGGAAACTTTAAAATTCATGAATAATATGACAATTAAAATAAAAATAGCTCAGGGACCATGACAAGGTTGTAGGCTCAATCCCCAGTGTGGGGCATAAGAGAGTCAGCCAATCAATGATTCTCTCTCATCATTGATGTTTCTATTTCTCTCTCCCTCTCCCTTCCTCTCTGAGATCAGTAAAAATGTATTAAAAATATAAAAAAATAGCTCTGACTCCTATGAATGCATGTGAATTTAAGGTTCTCAGTGAAAAAAGTACATATGTAAAAACTCTTGGTAATTTATATTAAATTTAGGTTTTCACTTCCTAGTAGCATGACAAAGAGGAAAATAGAGACTATCCCAAGTTGATTACAACTGATAACCATTCACTTTTTCTGGTCCTGAATTCGGAAAAGCATTTCTTACATGGTTTCTTATCTAACCAGGAAAAATATCTCTACAGAGATTCTGCAAAAGCTTCTGATATGTTCTCCATATCCTAACACACTCTTGATAATAGTCAGAGGTATACTTTGATAGTCACTCAGTGAAAGTAGTATTGGTTTTGAATTGGGGGCTATTTTGTTTGTTTTTGGTGGAACTTAGCTAATGCAGTTCAGATTTATTGTGTCTACTTTGGTGACAATTAGAATCCTATATAATCTTATATAATAAAAAGGCTAATATGCAAATAGACTGAATAGCTGAATAACCAAACAATGGAATAACCAGTTGCTATGATGTGTACTGACCACCAGAGGGTGTGTGCAGAACATGGCTGGCATCAGACAGGGCAGGATTGTGGAGCAGGTGAGTGGAGGCGCCAGAACCAGGTGAGGCACTGGTCTCTGTCATGAGGGTGAGCATCTGGTGGTTACTGAAAATTCTCTGTGGTCCCACCTGGCACTTGCACCTGCTGCTGACACCCAGTGCTGGCCCTGATTGCTTGGCGCTGTGAGCAGATGCAAGCAGAGGCTGCTAGCCCCAATGGCCCCTCATAACTTCTTCACCTCCTTCTACTACTTAGGGGCCATCAGGGCCAGCATCCATCTCTTGCATCCACTGCCGGCACCAGAGCTGCTGCTTGCACCTGCTGTCAGCGCCGGGGCCAGTCCTGATAGCTTGGTGCTGTGTGCGGGTGCAAGCTGCAGCTGTTGGCCCTCATCATCCCTCAGCACTTCTCCACTCCTCCTGCTCCTGAGGGGAAACCAGGGCGGCAGCCACTGCTCACACTCACTGATGGCATTGGCCCTGCTCACACCTGCTGCTGGTGCTGGCCCCAATTGCTCCATGCTGTCAGTGGATGCAAGTGGGGCAAGTGCCATCAGCTCATGAGAGCAGCAGTGGGTAGTGGGAGTAAGGCTGCTGGCAGACAGGGGAGCTGGGGCCATGGTGAGAGGGGCCAAGCGGGAGCATGGAGGATGGGCCGAGACCTGCCCCTGTGCCTACCACAGCTTCATGGCCCACAGTTCCTTCCCAGGTGCACGGATTCATGCACTGGGTCCCTAGTATTTATTATTTTCTCCTCCATCTCTATTAGAATCACCTGAAATGAATTGTTAATTATTCAGGGTGTCACCATACTCTTACTAAATGAAAATCTTCGGGTCTGGGTTATTTTAATCAGGTTCCTCAAGGGATGTTATAAACATTAATGACGGTAAATCACTTTTTCGGAGAAGTATCCTGCAGGAAGAGATCAAAGTCAATCTAAGCTCCAACAAATTTAGATTTGAAGATTTTCTATGCCAATATCCAAGGTTTCACAACTAGTAAGTTGATTAATTTACCTGAATTTTTACTAATCTAAAAAGAGAATAAATTACTTTGTCTTAACTACTGGAGATGGTAGGTAGTACTGATTACTTTAGACAGTAAATGTAAAATGTTCTGGAAACCATGAAATTTAACAAAAATATGTGTCAGTTTTAAATAGTATGATAGAAGACATGTGGATAATAATCTTACTGTACCAAGGAAGTTGCATAGCATGGGAGGTTTGCGATCGCATGGTGTACTTAACTTCTGCATGCTACTTACTATGGTATCTCAGGGGAGAGCCTTATATTCTGGGGATGCAATGATCTAGAAATCCTGCTTTTTAAATAGACTCTCAAACAATCCTGCCATTTTTAACCTTGGATTCACTACGCTTGTGACTGCTTGTGCTAACATGTCCTGGGACATTAGTTCTGCATTGCAAATTGGGTTGGTTTTTGACTTTCTCTCCTGCCAGCTCAGGAATCAACTTCCTTAGCTAAGTACTTGCTTTCTGCATCCTGGCTTCTAAAATAGTACTACTGCCTGCTCTCTCTTCTTTTGTTAGTGAAATTTTGACTCTTTACGAAGGCTTTGAGCTGCCATTTTAAGGTGCGCTGAGGAGCAGGGAGATCTTATACAAAGTGTTTCCTTTGAATTTATTCTTTTAAAGTGTAAATGCTTTTGCTTCAAAATCATTAGTTTGAAACCTGATTCACACTCTTGTTTTAGAATGTTGTAAAATATGGGAAATATGATCTATGTATTCTTCCTTCAGCCAGAACATTTAGAATTATTCCACACACTGCAAAGTTCCAGATCCACTTACTTCATTCTTAGTAGCATTAAATGCATACACACATACTACATACATACACACACCAAGGCATCCTGAGAGATGGAGCCATGGATAATGAATATTACTTTTGAAAAGTGCTGGATGGAGATCCTTGTTGGAAATGTGCTTTCCTAAAGTTTCTTACTACTTCATTTTTTTTTTCTCATAAGAGCTGATAAATCTGACAGCAGATGTATGCTTGTATCCTCTGTGGGGGTGATAAAACCAAGTTGAAAGTACATAGATATTTTCTCCAAAATACAGTAAAGGGGATTGAAAGAGATTAGGTTTAATTTATTTTTTATCTATTTATTTTAAAAAATATATATTTTATTGATTTCTTGTAGAGAGGAAGAAAGAGGGATAGAGAGTTAGAAACATCGATGAGAGAGAATCCTGGATCAGCTGCCTCTTATACACCCCCTACTGGGGATGTGCCCGCAACCAAGGTACATGTCCTTGACTGGAATCAAACTTGGGACCTTTCAGTCTGCAGGCTGAAGCACTGTCCATTGAGCCAAACTGGTTTTGGCAGAAATTAGGTTTTATTAATTTAACAGACAATTAAGGAAAGAAATGGTATAATTTGTATATCTGAGATAAAGTAACTTATTGAGCACAGTATACAGTATACATCTTAGTAGATCGCTGCCCGCTGCATGTGTTTATACCATTAGTTCAAGATATCACGTCATACACCTGTGAGCAGTCAGGAAGATCTTGGGTCTTTACAAACACAGGCCCCACAGCATCTCATTGTTGTTAGGTCTGTTGCTATCTGGTGTGTGATAACAAGCACTAATATCCTAAATTACTATTCTATTGACTCTCAATTGGGTGTAATTCCATTAATTACTTTATACAAAAGAGAAGTAGCTTGGGAAAGACAAGTTTTGATGAGAAATAAGAAAAGCAATCTGGATTTTTAAGGTGGAATCTAAGAAAGTGACCTATAAAATAATAATCTGATTCTTTTTACATGTTAGGACAGTGATTGGCAAACTCATTAGTCAACAGAACCAAATTATCAACAGTACAATGATTGAAATTTATTTTGAGAGCCAAAGTTTTTAAACTTAAACTTCTTCTAACACCACTTCTTTAAAATAGACTTGTCCAGGCCATGGTATTTTGTGTAAGAGCCACACTTAAGGGGCCAAAGAGCCACATGTGGCTCACGAGCCGCAATTTACTGACCACGGTGCTAGGATAATACTACTTCTACTCTCTATACTGAAGCATTTTGACTAACCTTAATTTGGAAATAGCAAAGAACCTCCTGTTCTATCAGATGACTTTTGATGTGTCCATTCTCAGTTGTGCATGCTCTTGCAAAAACCCATCAGGGCAAAGAAGGCATCAAAGCCATCTTACTCATTTGCTTTGGTTCAAAGCTAAAGGTGCTATTAAACTAAGACTTTCTTGTGGTTTAATATTGCTAGTCCTTCCCCAGGGCCCTGTTTCAAAGTTATGATGACATTATGTTGATCCCAGTGCCACTGAACAGTGGTCTCTCAATGGAGGCTCCAAATGATCCATTGGGCCATAACACCTGTGTGTGTGGTGTAGAATGTACACTGTTCATAAAGGGCTGCATATATATGATTTACGCACACGCATAGGATGGAAGTGTATTATCAAAACATTTGCAAAACTGTCCTATAACAAAAGGGAAATTATTTGAAGAGGATAAATCTCCCTGGTAGTCTCATTTGATGCTTCTTTGAAGACAGGCATGCACTTATGGCAGTCCTCTCTTCTATACACAAATGTAACACCAGGAACTAGCAGCCTAGGGCTGTTTCATTAGGCTAATGAGCCTCTTAATTTCTATTACCTCTATTTTCATATTTTAACTAAAGAATCGGCGCTTACTATATGTCAATATCCAACATGTTGAGCAGTCAATAAATGCATGTAGTCATGAAATATCCAGTGATAATAAAACACAAATATAGGATTTTAGAATTTATAATGGTGGCAAATTAAGATATATGCATTCTCATATTATATTTAATGGTGCTATATAAAGGTATTAAAAAGTGGATTACAGAAAAGTCATTAGTAATTTTTTTTCAAATAAGCAAGTGGTGATTTCTAAGTCTCTTCTGTTTGCTGACTCCTCTTTTTGCTGAATTGTCAACTGTGAGAGCTAAAATGACAGTCACTGCATGACATAAGTATCTACCTGGTGTATAGAAGGGTATGTCAGAAATATTAACCATGTGGGAGCCATTTAAAAAGCAAGTCAGTATGACCAGAATCATTTAGCACTTAGAACCTTCCAGAGCAGCAGTTTAAAAAATAGCCTTGGGCCAGAGGGTCTTCCTTGCCAGCTAACATATTGGGTTTATTACATAAAAGGGACATTGTGATGCCTTGATCCCTGATTCAGAAAATCTATAGCATTGCTGGCTTCAAATCTTGATATAAGTATTGTTGTTTCTTATTTGTGACTCTTATTTGTGTGGCTGTTTTATTTTTGGTTTTTGAGGGGGGGTTGCTTTTATCATTTGCATGCCTGTGTGTTTTCCTTTAATTTATCTTTATTATTGAAAGTGTTATAGTTATCTCCCCCTTTCCCCAGCCCCAGGCCTTCACCACACTATTGTTTGTTTGTTGTTTTTTTTAGAAATATGTTTACTGGTTTCAGAGAGGAAGGGAGTGGGAGAGAGAGATAGGAACATCAGTGATGAGAGATAATCATTGATTGGCTGCCTCTTGCGTGCTCCCTACTGGGGATCGAACCTGAAACTCAGGCATATGCCCTGACCAGGAATTGAAATGTGGCCTCCTGGTTTATAGTCAACACTCAACCACTGAGCAACACTGGCTGGCTTCTGTGTGTGTGATTTTTAGGTAGCAATTATGTGTGTGGTTCTATAGTTTGTCAGAATTCTTTATCCAAGCTTTCCTCCACCTCTAATATTGATATTGAAGGCTGTGTGATGCTTGAAAGTC
Organism: Vespertilio murinus; assembly: GCA_963924515.1. NCBI lineage: Eukaryota > Metazoa > Chordata > Mammalia > Chiroptera > Vespertilionidae > Vespertilio > Vespertilio murinus. Next base: position 170,244,178 of record OZ004706.1, on the reverse strand, counting down.
TTATGTGTTTTGTTCTGAATTTACCTACTTCTTTTGTTTAATCGACAGAAAAGTATGTTTGCTCCTCTGTTATTGTTTTGCTCTGTTAGTTTATGCAGTTCTCATGTTCCAAGAACATAGCAAGAGAAAATGGGGAACATGCTGTAGTAAAATGAGTGTTTATCCCTGCCATCCTATAGAAATCTCTATGACACAGAGGCAGAAGAGGCAGGTGAAGTGTTCCACTCTGACAGCCCCAACCTAAGTGGAGCGTTACCTTTTCCACACAGTGAAAGCATATAGAGCAGCCGTGGGCAAACTAGGGCCCGTGGGCCAGATCTGGCCTGTTCTGCTGTTCTGTCCGGCCCGCGGAGCCAAAAGAGCGGAGGGTTCTCTTGCTCTCCCCTCCGCTCCTTCACCAGCAGCCCAAGATGAGAGTGCCAGCATGGTCAGGTTGCTTTTGTTCCTGCCCTCCCATCCAGTTTAAGAACCCATTGTGTCCCTCAGGTCAAAAAGTTTGCCCACCCCTGATCTAGAGGAAATGCAAAGTCATTTCCATTGTACAACTAAGCATTTATTAAAGTCAATTGACATCCAAGGAACACTTGTTTCAGATATTGCAGCTATTGGGACAAAAGCTAGTTACCGAAGAAAGGCAGACTACCACACTGGCCCTATCATTCCTTTGGTTTCTTTTCAAATGAAAAGAGAATAGTCCATTGAAAAATTTCTGCATATGTGCATTGAAATTTATCTCCCACAACTTTTGAATCTCCTGCTACAAGTTTCTGAGCATATTTTCCCTATTATAATTTCTGGAAAGTTATGGAAACTATTAAATTGTCCAAAAGATTGAGGATCAAAGCCAGTACAGGCAATTCATATGAGAATTCCATTTGAATAAAGATATTTAGAACATGATGCTTCATATACTAATTCAGCTTGTATTACAACTTAGGTAAAACCAAACAATTTACACGGGACAAAAATTGCTTTAATGTATTATTTCTTGTCTAAGCAACTATTAAAATGCTGAAACCTTGCTACTAGTTTATAATGAGGAAACAGGACCCAAATATATGATATAAAGTCCCTTTGGTGAGAAAAAATATTGGTTATATTTTATCTGAGTCTTCCCAATTTAGCCGCTCTTCACATTACATTTGGTGATATCATTAGTGCCAGAAGGAACTTTGGCTCAACTTCAGACTTAACTATTTACTTTGTGTGTGGTCTCAAATCCATGAACTTCTTAAGGCTTGAGTTTCCTCAACCGTAAACCAAGAGAGTATGAGAGTATGAAATGTTTCAAAAGTTGAAGAGCAAACATGTGTGAGTAGTGTCCAGTTAAAGGTCTGTTATAATAGTTTACTTGAGAATTATTATGCCTTTCACAGGTGTTGTAGCAGCAGAAATAGAGAGGGATGAACTGATTAAAGAAGTATTTAGATTAATAGGGTTGAAAGAGTTAAAAGTAGAGTAGTGAACTGAAAAATTATGTGAAGTTTCTATAGGACTGCAGGTGAATAAATTTGATTGATAACTCTATAATTATTATAATGATAATGCTTATTAAAGGCTTACTATGTGTCTTAATAAAAGACAGAGGAGTGGTACTATTCACATTGTTTAGATCAGAAAATTAAAATCAGAGAAGTTGAACATTTTACCTAGAATTGCATGGCTGATAAGTGGGAACATCTGGATTTGCATCTATGACTAATTTCAAAGTCCAAGACCCATTTTTAGGTACCACACCAAACTATGTCATAAGAGTACATGGTCATTATTATATCACATGGTGGTAGTGGCAGTGTAGAACACTAATGACGTCTTATAAAATGCCGATTTTACCTTCTACATTAGAGAAAAAAGAATTTCATCTTTAATTAGATACCCCGTATTCATGTTCTTAGAACTGTTTCATCAGATATGTCATTGTTGTGGTTGGAGAAATGTATACCATTCCTTGTCTTTAGCTATCTTTTAATGTGGCTGTCATTCAAGATTATAAATTACTTAAAATCATTAAGTAAATTGCATAAACCAGCATTTTGACCATTTAGTGAAGGTCATTAGAATAACCATTTTATTAATTAAAATGCTTACCAGTATAGTGAATGTAAATAGTGCAGTAGCATTTGGGATCCTGGCTGATCAGAGGACAGCAGCTTTTTACTAATTAAGTTCCTGTGGGTTGACTGCTGAAGGCTTTGCTCTGTCAGAACTCGAATGGCAAGACTCATACACATACATGTGTGTCCATAGTACTTGCCTTAATTTTTTAATACTTTCTTCATTCTATAGATTATAGCTCTGTTACCCTTTCAATGAAAGACAAACAAGCTATCTTTCTCTGGTTGCTAAAGACTTCTTTCAGCTCATGTACCCTTATAACAGAGGACATTATGGGATATTAAGAAGAAAAATATTAAAGCTGTCCAATTCCATTGTCAGTTAGGCCCTTGCCGGTCCTAAACATAATGCATGAGAAAGGAATATGAACTGAGACCCTGATCACATAATTTAACTAAAAAAAAAGTCAGTCTTGACCAAGTCACTTACTCTCAGTTTTCTCACATGAATTGAGGAGGTTGTACAATTTAAGGTTTCTTTCATCTCTGATATCCTATGTTTCATCTCATGTTCTATTTAAATTTATTGGAATAATCTGTGCAGTTTGAGGTGGATTCCAAATTTATCCATTTGAGGTATCTATTTCAAGATGGTTGCATGCCTGACTTACATTTTATAAAATATTACATACTTAATTCTCTATAGAAAATAGGAATCTCTTTTAGCCATCCCATATAATAAAAGGCTATTGTGCAAGTAGACTGGATGGCGGAACAAGCTGAACAACTGAACAACCAGTCACTATGGCATGCACTGACCACCAGGGGGCAGGTGCAGACCATGGCAGGCATTGGCTGAGGCTGGATGGTGGAGCAGGTGAGCTGCCAGACCAAGGCTGGGTGTCAGTCACTGTCATTGGGGCAAGCCACTGATGGTTACTGAAAATTCTTTGCTCCCACTCTCTGTGCTTGCACCTGCTGCTGGTGTTGGAGCCATCGCTCGCACTCACTGCCAGTGCTGGCCCTGCTCATACCTGCAGCCAGTGCCGGAGCTGCTGCTTGCACCCACTGCAGGTCCTGATCACTCAGTGCCATCATCAGCTGTGAACAGCATCTGCCAGCCCTGATCACCCCTGAGAGCTTCTCTACCCCCCCCCCACTCCTAAGGGATGATCAGGCAGCAGCTGCAGCTCATACCTGCTGTTGGCGCCAGCCCCAATTGCTCTGCGCCATCAGCAGGTGTGAGTGTGGTTAGCACGTCAGTGTGTGGGAGCAGTGGTGGAGTGAGTGGGGCTCCCAGCAGACAGGGGACTAGGGGTTGCAGTGTGTGTGTGGGGGGGCTGGGTGGGAGCATGGAGGATGGTCTGAGACCTTCCCCTGTGCATACCACAGCTTCCTGGCCCACAGTTCCTTTCAAGGTGCACAAATTCATACACTGGATCCTTAGTTAGAATCTAATTTCATTAACTTCTTTTATCTTAATCTCTTAACTGGAGATGTTTGGCAATGTCTAGAGACATTTTTTTTATTGTCATAAATTAGGGAATGCAACTGGTATCTAATAGGAAAAACAAAAGGATGTTCTTTTCCATCCTACAATGTACAGCAGAGACCCCTACCCCCAATAAAGAATTATCCTGCTCAAAATGTCAACAGTGCCAAGGTTTTAAATCCTAACTAAATATGTATTTTAGAGTGAAGAGGAATTTAGTCTGCAAGTCTTATTTTTGTACCAAATATTATAAGCACATTACAGAGAAAAAGTATATATTAATTTATTAATTATCTTAAAAGCACCAAGCAACATCTAGTCATAATTTTATTATTTTAAATTTTTATAAAAATATTTAAAAAAGAGCTAGATGTTAAGAGATAGATTCTAAAGTAGGCAGACAGAAGTTTATATCTTGACTTTATCATTTGATAGTTATATGACCTTTGAGAACTTATTTTACTTTTTTAAGCTTCTATTCTCTTATCTGAAAAGGTATTTAATTATGTCTTCCTTTCATTGTTATAAGACTTAAAATAGAACATTAAGTGCTTATAACTAAAAGTGGTTTAAAACTGACACATGCCATGATTATATTAACAATGGTTTTAGGTTTTATTCATTGATTTAATAATGAAAATGAATCTAATTTATCTTGGCACCAATTGTTTGACTTCTTTACTAAGGGTTTTCAGCAGAAAATGAATATTGAGTTATACTCATTGCTTACTTAACCTAGAAGACAAAATAAGACAAAAAACAAAACAAAACCCATGTTGAACAAGTTTTGTCTCCATTTGAAAATATATAGACCAATCTTAGAGGGAAGGCAGGGAATGGTTGGGTGCTTGGGGAGAGATTAACCGAAGAATATACATGCATATATGCATAACCCATAGACAGAGACAATAGTGTGGTGAAGGCATGGGCAGCGGGGAGGGGTCGTTGGAGTAGAGGGGGGTCCATGGGGGAAAAAGGGCATCTCTAATACTTTCAACAATAAAGATTTAATGGATATATATGTGTGTATATATATATATATATATATATATATATGTATATGATATATATATATGATATATATGTGGGAAAATAACTTCATATGCTGCAAAAGAGAAAGTATTTGATATATGGAAACTGATGCCAACATAATAAATAGCACTGGAAAGACACCATAAAGAATTATGCTAAACAAGAGAAGCTCCTAAAGAGATTAAAACCACCCACAAATGAATCAGAAAAAAAAGCAGCCGCTGAAGGATGACTAGCAATGTATTTATTGGCACTTGAGCTGGGAAGCATGTTTCGTTTCTACACATATTATCTTTACTGCACTGGCATGTCCGCTGAGGGTCAGTAACCTTGACCGGAAAATGGTCACCGGTAGAGCAGTGAATTCACAGGCACCTGATGGCCAAGCTCCCTGAATATCCTCAGTTTAAAATCTTAGATCTGTGCTACTTTTTTTCCATTCTGAGCAGTCTCTTTTCCCAAAGGAGCCCTGTCTAATGAGTAGGAGTGCATTGTTTGAAGGAACAGCAGAAGTACTTCTTAGGTGTTTTTCCCCTTTAGCAAACTGTTGGTAAGATGGAGGAGTATTCAGCATGAGGTATGCTTTCATTATATTTATTCTGGGCCTTTTTAGCACTGTAATTTATTTCTGTGCCAAAACAATATGAATTGTTAAAAAATGTACTTCTCCATAAAATGAAACAATTGAACTGGGTCCCTATTGAATTATGCACATATATTAGCTAAGAAAATGCCATTTTTTGAATTAAAAAAAAACAATCACATTTTATTTTTTATTTTTTTTTTGCAGAAACAAAATACTTGAAGTCTTTATCAGTACATTTTAAGGGCTACTCTCCCAGGGGCACCAGAAATGAACTGTTATAAAATTTCAATAATTCCCTGAGAGCTTGCCACATCTTTAATTTAGATTAGATTATACCATCATCTCTTATCTTCTTATTGAGATGCTTTTTTTTTTCCTGAAAACGGACACTTAAGTGGAATCAGTGTTTAATTTTTATAAATAAACACTTTGTACATAGAACCCCTTCTGCAGTGTAAGTATGGCCAGTTCATATCCTCTATGAAAAAGAGAGGGCAGCTATGACCAGGGAACAATTAGAAGTCTAAAAATTGAGCACTAGACACAATTAGCAGCAGCCCCCTCTTCTGTGACCCTAAGGCTAGGATAAGGAACATTCTAGTCATTGAGTGCGCACTATAGGTAAAGTACTCTTCTGACACGTTCACCTGTTTCATGGAATTCTCAGAGCCACCATGTAGGGTGAGTAGAACTGGATTGTGTCTATTTCATAATTGAAGACACTGAGTCACTGAGAGGTTAAGCTCATTCAGTTAGTGAGTCGTTCTGAATTGGAGTCCAGATTTGAAGGTCTCTAAAGTTTAATGCCCTTCCCTCTACATGGCACTGCTTGCCTTATTTATTGCGGTTTTGTGTGTATGCTTCTGTTTGAGCACTTCAGACCACTAAGTTTCCACTTCCAGACGAGCTCCTCAATGTCAGGAGCCACGCCTCGTGCACCTGAGTGGCTCATCAAGTATTCCGTATAATTACTGGCATACGGTTGACTCCTGTAAATATTTGTTACTTAGATGCCAAGATGGAAAATATTCATGAAGCACATCTACCTTCATTTGTCAAACAAAGGTGGTAGAATGGCACGCCTGTCAAAGCATTTAGATATTCTGGAGATCAATGTTAAGTAAATGTGTGGTTATGTTTTGACTGAAGTGACAAGGTTTACCTAATTGACACTGAAGACTCCCAACATGTGGACACAGTGCTTAACTTTTGTCTATTTGGATCACCTTCCCAGAAAGGAAAAAGAATCCTTTGGGTATGTGCTCAGAAAAAAAAAAAAAAGTATTTGTCTAGGGGTGGGCAAACTTTTTGACTCCAGGGCCACAATGGGTTCTTAAACTGGACCGGAGGGCCGGAACAAAAGCAACCTGACCATGCTGGCACTCTCATCTTGGGCTGTTGGTGAAGGAGCAGAGGGGAGAACAAGAGAACCCTTTGCTCTTTCAGCTCCGTGGGCCGGATAGAATAGCCAAACGGGCCGGATCTGGCCCATGGGCCGTAGTTTGCCCACGGCTGGCTAGCATAAAATGAAAAAAAATTAAAATATACATATTGAAAAGGAAGCCGTTCATATTTACCCAAGTGATGTGTGCATTTCTTAATGTGCAGTGGAGAAAAATAAACTGTAATTAGATTTAACGTGGTTGTGACCAAATTCTTTGGTTAGTGTTTTTTCCCCCTTTATAATATTGAGTTTATTATCATCATTAATTTTTTTAGAGTTGTAATTGCTATTAGTTTCTAGCCCCCATTGATATTATGCTGAAACATTTTGTTTGGATGCCTGACCTCTTCTCACTAACACCTGGAGGGCAGAGACTGCTATTCATCTTCGTATCCCTGCAGGTGGTTAATGGGTAAATTTCCCGGAGTGTTGCATGTGACTGAGGAGGCAAATTGTGGTATAATTGGAAAAAGCATCCTCATGAACTAGAAGCTTTAGCCTAACTCTTCTGTTAATGTGTCTTGTCTTTGAGTTTCTGATAAGTAAAATCATAAAGCCCTTTCTCTCCCCTGACAATCATATTCTATTGATATAGAAAAACACAAGCGAAGGATCCTTTAAAAAATTAATTTCCCTATTAATAGGATACATGGATACAACTCTGGACCAAACCATAATTTCTAAACAAAATGTGTATAATTTTAAATGAGCTGTATGTAGTAAGGGTTAATTCCATTATAAGGGTAGTTGATGCATGTCTGATATATTGGGAGTTGAAAGCATGTCTGATATATTCATGTTAAAACAATTTATTGTTTTTGAAGGAAAATTCTGTTAAGTTAAAAACAACACAGTTCCATTTTAATTAAAAGATGTCAGAGATTAAGGATTTTTCCTTCTGTACAGAGATGTGATTAACAGATCAGTCATTCTCTATCAGGCACTCTCTTGATGATGCTGTCTTTCTTTGAAAATGATCCCAGTTCTTGTTGGATGTGTCATAGATTCATTGCTATCTTGAGGGTGAAAACTCTGCTCCAGTGACAATTTTTTTAAAAGCCTACATTTGCATGAAAACTACCAAAATGATAATAAAGATGAGAAGCTTTATTTATAATATTGGTTCGTTTATTTATGCTATCCATCACCAAAACATCTTGAATTCTACAAACAACATAGTTTTTAATAGCACTATTAGGATAGTACAGCTATTGAAAATACACATTTATGAACAAAGCACTTATTATCCTAATTCACATAAAAATAAAATGTTTATATTTATTGTATATTACTTAAGATCAATTCCTTTGCACATATTCATAAATAGAAACTTAAAAAATGCACATAAAATAAGTTAGATTGTATTTAGTATGTATTTTTTAATGTGATAATAGATTACAAACCTCTCTATTTGACAATAAATCTAAGAAACTATTGTAAATTTCAAGGCTGCCTATAGTGATGTAACAATTATTTGTTGGACATTTATGTTATTTCCATTTTAATTTTTAAATCATGTCATACGATAATACACACATATACGCACATGCACACACACATGCATAGGCATGTATGCCTACATAAAGCCTTGTGGGCTTATATCCTTGATATAAATTGCTATAGGTAAATAGATGGGGTTCAGAATCATACACACTTTTTTTTACATTTTAAAAAATATGTAATTTTAGACATACTAAGATATGTCTAAAATAATACTGTGATTTCCTCACGTCCCTTCCTTTAATGATGACATCAAGCGTAACCATAGTACAATGATTAAAACCAGAAAACTACATTGGTGTGACACAGACCTTAAGTGAGTCTCACCAGTTTTCTCTGCAATATCTTTTTTTTCCTGTATCAGTTTCCCATATTGCATTTAGTTGTTATTCCTCTGTAGTCTCTTCCAATCTGCGACAGACCTGCAGTCTTTTCTTGTCTTTCAAGATTTTCTTGACACGTTTGAAGAATACCAGACAGTTGTTTTCTAGAATTATCCTCAATTTAGGTTTGTAATGTTTGCCTATGATTCAAATGAAGTTAAGCATTTTTGTGGAGAATGTGAGAGAAGTCACATCACATCCTTTGCAGTGCACAGCACTGAGAGTTTGGCGATATGCTGTGTCTCTTGAATGGTCACATTTCTACCTTGAATACGTGGATAAGGTGCTGTCTGCTGAGTTTCTCCGCTATAAAGTTGCTGTATTTCCCTTTGCAATTAACAAGCACCTTCGGAGAGATACTTTGAGACTATACAAATGTTTGTCCTCACTTTTGCTCACTAATTTTAGTACCCATGAATGAGTCTTGTCTGCAGCAATTATTACTGTGGAATTAGCCTGATGGTAGTATTTTTATTTCCTTTCCTTCTATATTGACACAACACATTTTCTAAAAAAAATCTGATTGTTGAAAGTATGCACATTTGAAATTATTTGTTTTTTTATTTTTAATTATGGAATATTTAAAATGTGAAATTTCAGGAAATAATCAAATGATGTATATCATCTCTTGTAAGTACTATGGAATGGAGAAACAATGTGCTTTTCTTAAGGAGCTTACAGTAGAAGGAAGATATAGACCTGGAATAATAATAGCATTGTCTAAATGCTGTAATTGGCATCTTCCAATTACCATCAATTTTGAAAATAGGCAGTGATCATCACATTTTTTTAAAAGGGGAACATAACTAGACTTTGTAAAAAAAAATGGTAATTGTCAGGTCTTTAATACACGAGTTCTCATTTTGGTTGGGCTTTCAAAGGTGAAAGGGGGAAGGTGTTAGCAGAAGTAACAAGCAGAGAAACACCAGCACATAATTTAAAGTGGGTTCTTGTAGATTTGGAGGTCAGAAGTCTGAAATCAAGGTGTCAGCCAGGCCATGCTCCTTCTGACAGTGCTAAGAAGGGATCTAGCTTCTGGTAGGTCTTTGGTTTGTGGCACTGTAACTCCAATTTTCTAATGTTTTGTTTCTGTGTGACTGTGAATTTCTTTGTGTAACTTTCTTTTTACAAGGACACCCATCATCTTGGTTTAGCAGCCCATCCTACTCCAGTAAGACCTACTGGACAAGTGTTGAATAATGTCTTTACTTTTGTTTACAACAACGTAATTAGAACTATGAAAGGTATATTCATGTGTGGAATTTACCAGACTAAAGTTAAGTATTAGTTTTATTATGATGGTAAGAATATGATTCCCCGCCCTGAAATGGTCTTTAACTTCATTTCTCCTATACATAAAGAGAAAGCAAATGCATTCAAAACTGATAGCTCTTACTCCTACATCTTGCTTTCCAGGCAATTTGAAAACAATCATATTCTCAGCACAAAGCAAAGCTTAACAAATGCTCAGTGTCTTAATGTCATTATTAATACCACATTGCAGATGTAACATGACTAGACCACTGGATTGCTTTACTATATCTATTCCATTTTTAGTTTAACTATTGGCCTATTTGTTAATGCTAAGGGAAATAACTTTAAACTCATTTGGCCTCCTTTTATTTTAGAGTAAGAATAAAAAGTGATATTCATCTCATTTATTCACAGGAGGATTATAAAGTGTCATAGCAGTTTTTTTCTTTTTGGAAAAATAATTTTGGAATTTGAGTAAAAATGCAGTGCTTTTGTGCATACTAAGAAGAAAAATACAAATGTGCCATTTATTAATTACAAATTACTGATGATATATTTTAGAAATTCTGTAAGTAGCTGCATTTAAAAAATAAATAAATGGAAAAGGTATATGAATTTATTTGGGGGAACAAAATGTCATTACTGAAGGTGTACTTTTTCATATATTGAACTCATAAATAGTTTGGAAAGTCCTTTGCAAATTTATCAAAATGTCATCTTCAGGTACTGGTTTGGAAAATTAGTAACTGCTGGAGTGTGTGACTATTGAAAGGAGTCACTGTGTGCAGGGGCCTATCAGCTTTTAACTTCTGGCCTAAAGCAGAGATGTTAATCATTAGTGTTGAGATAGAAAATGTCAGAAGTTTTTAGCATACAAATAAAGGCTAGAAGTTGTACTGTGAACTCCAATATACAGAGAGAAAACACAGTACTCCCAAAGTAGTCCAATAAAGTACAGTAGTGAAAACTGACAGACAGCAAACAGCTTTATAGTATACCAGTAGCCCATCACTCCATGTCACACACAGTAGGCTGCCCAATGCTTCCGCGGGAGCTGGATTCCTTCAAAGGGAGCTGTGTGGCTTCCACAGAGGCAGGAGCAAGTGTGGGCTCTGGGAGGGAGCAGCACTGCTTCTGTGGGAGGTGGGCCCACAGTCTCCTCTCTAGGCCTGCACGGAAGCTATGGGCCAGCCCCCATGTCTCTCAGAGGTCCTCCGTGTCCTGGGGTGTTGCCATGACGATGAAGCAAGCACCCCACCCTGGCTTCTCTGTGCCTGCTGCCCAGAGGCCCTCTGTCGCCATGGCGATGAAGCAAGCATTCTGCCAGGCTGCTCATGCTGCCTGCTCTAAGCAGCAGCAGCCCCCCCCCCCCCCCCCCGCTCCCCAGGACTGGGGGACTCCGGAGAGGCTGAGGGGACTGGGTGCTGCCATCTTGTGGCTATGGGCACCACCATCTTTTTTGTGTGTGATGGAGTGATGATTAATTTGCATATTACCTTTTTTATTAGATAGGAGAATGGCTTACTTAATTTTATGCCTATAAGACAATTTGCCTTGGCTTTTAATTACTATAGAGTGTCTGAAGGATGGTGTATTTTTAGTCCACACTTCATACCTTTATCATTCATTCTTAAATGCATTTGTGGCCATTAATATGTTTGAATCAGAATAAATTTCCTCCCCTGACAAAATTCTGAGTAAGTGGAAGAAGTAGCATAAAATATCTCATGAAATGATACAGGATTAGATCATTAACCTTAACGTGATTAACTACATTGAAAGAGCGAGACCTAGAAACAAAATGACTCCATGCGTCACTATACATGTAACAATATTTCTCCTGCCATATTGCATTTGGCTCTTTGTTCAGGTTCCCAACACTTTCACATATATTTTTCTCATTCACTTCTCTCCATGATGCAGATGAAATAGGTAAGAAATCTCATTTGAGACATGAGGAAACTGAGTCTCTGATATTTTTAGTTCCTGACCAAGGGCAAACACAGGCTAAAGCTTGAAAAACCTGCATTTGGTCAGTCCTAAAATAAAAAGCATTGTAGACAAAATGTTTTAAATGCAAAATAAGGACTTAGAGCTTAGTGGAATTCAAAAAAAAATGAAGAAATCTTTTAGTTGTAGTCATAAAGCTATATTGGTCTTTAAGGTTATAGCAGAATAACACTTGGGTTTTCTTTTTCTTTTTAAAAAATATATATTTTATTGATATTTTACAAAGAGGAAGGGAGAGAGATAGAGAGATAGAAATGTCAATGAGAGAGAAACATCGACCAGCTGCCTCCTGCACACCCCCCAGTGGGGATGTGCCCACAACCAAGGTACATGCCCTTGACCGGAATTGAACCCGGGACCTTTCAGTCCGCAGACTGACGCTCTACCACTGAGCCAAACCGGTTTTGGCAACACTTGGGTTTTCTATGAAATGTTCAAATGTTATTGATCTAACAGGTATAGATTATAGTAGATGAAGGCTGGCCTAAATGCATACGGGACTCTACCTGATGATGCAGAAGTCCTCTGAAAGGTGAACACTGAGTCCCGGGTGAATTTTCAATTTCTAATAGTCTCTGTGCTTCATCAGTCCTATTGGGATGCCAATAATACCTCTTGGATAGAGGGATTAAATGAAGGCAGCAGATGTAAATTGCCTAAGAGAGGCCTGATACACTTATGATGCAGTTCTTCCCTTTCTTTCCTCTCAGACACTTTTTTTTTTATTATTTTAGCCTGGGTTACTTGTATGAGGCCTAGTTATTATTTACCTGATTACCATACTTTAGTATTTTAGAGTTTTATCCTCAAGTTTAGGTACCTATTTGTCTGTACCTTTTTCAGCCATATTGTTTTATTCCTCTTGCTGAAAAATATTGGTCAACGTCACTTTGTAACAGCACAAATGACCATGCATTCCTCACTATTTGGGAGGTTTTTTTGGAAGGTCACAGACCTTTAGAGACTCATTGTAGGTATTGCTGGTTTAAGCTTTGTCAATAAACAATTGATCTCTCAGAGTAAAAGAACTTCAAAGGACTCAGTTGTAACTTTAAGAACCTTGACAAGGAGCTAGTTTGTGATCTATAAAGGTTGGCTTTTTAAAGGACCAAATGGAGATTTTAGTAAATTTTATGGGCAATTCACAGATTTACATGATCAGTATCAATTTTTATCTCTCATGAATAAGGTAGAATAATTGCTCATTATTAGAATTCATTCTCTTGATACTGTGAAATGGGTCCCTGAGTAATTAAGCAAACTTTGTTTCTGAAAGGTAAAACTGTGAAGCGTATCTTCAAAGACAGTGATTTCAATTTGAGCACAACTCATTTAGTCATTACTCTGGCCAGCCTGGCCAGACCACACTGTGCATGAAATGGTGCACTGGGCCTCTAATAAAAAAATAATAAAAAAGCAAACAAACAAACCAACAAACAAAAAGCAAAAAACACACACTTAGGAGTGAATCAGGACAAGAGTATATTAAAGATTAATGCCCAATAACTATTAGAATAGTTTTTAAAATGTATGGTATAAAGAACTTCCCTAACCCCTTCCCCCATAATATGTGGTAAATAATACATGTTGAGAGGGTTTAGAGTTGTAGTTGGGATAAAGCATATGTTCATAAATTTGGAAACAATGATTCAGACTAGCTGGGTTTTCTGTCTCCTATGAATCTGTAATAAATTTTAATAATAGAAATTTGATATCTATTTTCATTGTTACAAAACAAAACAAAACAAATTTTCCCTAGGTTTTTGCATGATGAGTTTATTCAGGTTAACTAAATCTAAATTTCTTTGTGTGTGTATCTGTTTTTTTTTGTTTTTTTTTGGTGTGTGTGTGTGTGTTGCTTTTTTTACTCAATTCCACCAACCAGATGATAGTATTATTTTCCCCATGCAGGCCAGCATTGATTGGCAGTTATATGTCTTTAATTTATAAAAATACATTTATTATTAATGAGTTTGTTAGTCATAGGGCATGAAATTTTGGATTTACTATATAGAAAGTGAGAATCAATAAAAGGGAAGAAATCTTTGTTTGATTAAATGTTAGAAAATAATTGCACTGATGTCCATGTGGGCTCTTGTTAAAAAATATTTTTATCCAAACATTGATGAATGTAAGTATAATATTCTTTTTTCTTCCCTTTTAGATCTTCAAAGTAGTTGACTTTTAAAATGCCAAAATCCCAGGCTCATTACATTTCACATACATTCAATTAACCAGCCCTATCAATCTCCAGAGCTTTGAGTTGCAGATGTAAACCGTGGAATTTACTAGAACGAATAAACAAAAACAGCTCTGAGAAGTCCCTCAGTAGAAGAACTCATCTGAAAATCAAACTGTAGGTAAATAAGAAAAAAATGGATATAAGTAGGGAATGTATCATGTTACCCTGTACTTTTTTTCATACTTTTAAAAAATTGATTAAGGTATTACGTATGTGTCCTTATCTCCACATTGCGGCCTTCACCGCTCATGCCCTCATCCCCTGGTGTCTGCGTCCATTGGTTGGGTTTATATGCATGCATACAAGTCATTTGGTTGACCACTCCCCTTTGTCCCCGCCCTCTCCTACCTTCCCTCTGAGGTTTGAACATCTGATCAATGCTTCTCAGTCTCTGGATCTGTTTTTGCTCATTAGTTTATACCCTGCACTTTTAACCAACTTTTTATTCTTGATGACTGCTTACACTTTATTAGCTACTATTTACTGATGGCAGGGCCCAAGCTAGATATCTTATAAATATGTAGTTTATTATTCTGTAGGACATTTGAGGTTTGTATATACATTAAATATGTTATGTAGCCCAGCTGGTGTCGCTCAGTGGTCCCAGGTCAACCTATGAACCGAGGGGTCACTGTTCACTTCCCTATCAGGGCACATGCCGCTGTTGCAGTTCAGTCCCCAGTGTGGGGTGTGTTGGAGGCAGCCAGTCAATGATTCTCCATCACCATTGATGTTTCTATCTCTCTCTCTCCCTCTCTCTTTCTCTATGAAGCCAATGCAAACATATTTTGCCCTAGCTGGTTTTGCTTAATGGATAGAGCATTGGCCTGTGGATTGGAAGGTCCCAGGTTTGATTCTGGTCAAGGGCACATGCCCGAGTTGTGAGCTTGACCCCCAAATAGGGGCAGGAGGCAGCCAATCAATGATTATCTATCATCATTGATGTTTCTATCCCCCTCTCCCTTCCTCTCTGAAATCAATAAAAATATATATACAAATTAAAAATTAAAAATAATTTGATGTGACTTGTGCAAGGTTATATTGCTTGGGACTGAACCCAACCTTGCCTGATGATCCCTTTCTGTTATGCTATTTTTAAACGGAGTATGCTAAAATATATAGAAATGCTACCATGGCATACTACTTAGCAACAGAAAAGAAAGGCATTGATGATACACTCAAGTTGAATGATATTTAAGGATATTATATTGAGTGAGAAAAAAGGCCCATCCTAAATGATTACACACTATATGATTCCATCTACATAACATCCTTGAAATGAAAAAGTATAGAAATGGGGAACAAGTTAATGGTTTATAAGGTTAGGGAAGGAGTATATGTGTGAGGGGACAAGAGGGAAATGGATGTGGTTCCAAAGGAACACGAGGGCTTTTTGTGGTGATAGGATTGTTCCATTTCTTGAATTTGGTGGTGAATCCATGAACCTACACACGTGATAAAAGTATATAGAAATATACACACTAGCCCAGCCACATGTGCACACATGCACACACATACATACATGCACATGCAGACATATGAGTAAACTGAGGAAATCTGCATAAGGTCAGTGAATTGTATCATTGCAAATATCTATCATAGTATAGTTTTTCAAGATATTACCATTGGAGGAAAACAGGTAAAGAACACAGAGAATCTCTGCCAATAGTTCTTTCAACTGCCTGTGAATCTGCAATTATCTAAAAGAGGTTTAATTTTAAAAATTGTAATGGTGGGGAAATTGAAAGGGAAACCTTCAGTGAACTTTGAAGCCTGCCGATCTTTCTTGCTTTCTGCTCAGCCAGAGAGCCGGGGTAGGGATGCCTTTGACAGATTGTAGAATCTGAGGAGGCTAACAGGCGCATCAACAGGATTGGATGCTAACCAGGTCCAGATGGAAACTGGAACAAACAACAAGGCCTGGCAATGGGGACAGAATCATGTCTGTTCTAAGTCAGTACAGCTTCCATGTGAAGAACTTTAGCCAGTCTATCTTCATTGGGCTCTGACAGTGGCCATCAGCCCTGATAATTACTAAAATATAGAGAACACACCTTTTGTCTTTTCCAGATGATATAAAATTTATATCTTTTTAATAATAAAGGTAGTATGTTAAACATACAGCTGATTTTATGTATATACGTTTAGTGTATTTCTTACAAAGTTATATACTGGAAAGTGTATGTACTTCAAGTAAGATTTTTATTGGGAAGACGTAGTCACTGAATACTGGAAATATTAAGTAAACGTACATTCTTAGACTCGAGAATGCCTAAATGTTCATTGCATAGCTCAACATACTCCAAACAAACCAACTGTCATGCTTTCTTATAATTATTCATTTTCATGTTTATCGCCTGTCTCAACATTGAGTACTAGGATTGTGGAATAATTCTTCTTTGTTTGTCTGTATGGCTCTTCTCCCTTTTACCCTGGACCCCAATGTCTAACATGATACTATGCGAATAGTGTTGCACAATCGATGTGGGTTGAAATAATTTAAAAGTGAATGGTAGGGAGAAAAAGTTTGGTGACATAGCATATATAACTCTACTGAGTAGTATTAAAGTTTCAGAGAAAGTGAAGCCTACAGAATGAGGACCAAAGGACCTGTTACTCATAGAAATTATAGTTCCTTGGAGCTAGATGCTAGAATATATTTCTGACATTCAGCCTTGTCCAGAAACACACAAAATTTAAGCCTTTTTTTGCATGTAATTCCATGCATTTTATATTTCTTTTGTATGCTTTTATTGCTTCATTTTTATTTGCCTTGATTTATTAATAAATTTATCATTGTTATTCACATTGCCTATACATTATTGAGGAGAGTTGTTTTGACTTCCTTAGCAATATTTTTTTTAAACCAGGATATTTTCTTCATAGATGGACAGAATTATTGCCCAGAGACCACCATATGTATTTGAAAACTATATAACCAATATATGTATCTTATACATTCTGAATGTCTATGCTTCAAAAACATCTTTTAATATAGATAAAAATGTAGATACACAAATATTTAGATCCATGGCAAAAAGGGCTACTATAATAGATCCCATCCTATATAATAAAAAGCTAAAATGCAAATCAACTGAACAGTGGAACGAATGGTCACTATGGTACACACTGACCACCAGGGAACAGATGCTTAATTCAGGAGCTGCCCCTGGTTGTCAGTGCACTCTTACAGGGGGAGTGCCCCCTCAGCCAGAAACCAGGCTCACGGCTGGCAAGTACAGAGAAGGTTGTGGGTGCCTTTCCCGCTTCTGTGGCAGTGCTAAGGATGTCCTACTGCTGGCTTAGGGGAGCAGGCCTAAGCCATCTGTCAGACATCCCCCAAAGGCTCCCAGACTACAAGAGAGCACAGGCTCGTTGAGGGACCCCTCTCTCCTGAGTTCATAAATTCATGCACTGGGCCTCTATTTATTAATAAGATAGACAGTGTATGTTAACCATTCACATAACTTCCTAACAATTATCTCTTTTTATATATTAATGTCCACATTTGATAAGTACAGAAATCAAACTTTGGAAAAATTAAGTATTTGATTGCAAGTCACACAAAAAGTACTTGCTTCATATGGGGTTATATCTGATGGCTTACTGGAATGCCTGCTCATTTTGTGACATCGCATTGCTATTTTCACACACACACACACACACACACACACACACACAGAGAGAGAGAGAGAGAGAGAGAGAGAGAGAGAGAGAGAGAGAGGATCTAGTGTGATATAATTTTATTTTTAGTTTTCAAGAGTTCCCGGTGCGTTTAAAAGTTTGTTCAATTTTGTGAGTAGGATTATATATGTAATGTCCTTAATCTGTCTCACATTTTGTGATATGTAGAACAATTATGATACCAGCTGTTGAAACAGTTATGCATTGAAAACCATACATCTACTCAACATGAGAGCCACATGCCTCTAATATGACAAGAATAGTTCATTCTCACAAGATTTCTGATATAATTATCCAACAAACATATGCTAAATGACTACTGCTTATCAGTACTTGTTCTATATGCTGGGGAGCTAAGATGTATATAATATGGTTCCAGCTTTTAAGGTACTCACAGATTAGTAGGAGGCATGTATGAGAAATAATAACTACACAGAGCAGTTAGCAGTAGAGGTAATAGAAAAGGCCATTGGTGGTACAAAGAAGAGAGAGCTTATATTTGCCTAGTTATTATGAAGCCATGGAAAATCTAGGGCAGGTTTCACAAAGGAAGTGAGGGATGCTTGGCCTGTGAATTGAAGGAGTAGTAGGAATCCTCAGGTGGACAAAGGCTGGTGTTCTTTCCAAACAGAAAGATCCATGCCATGGGATTACAGTAGTTTATTGTTGCTGTAGAGATTATAGAATAAAGAAGTTTAGAAAATGTTGAAAGGTGAGGCTTAGGAATGTGTGTTGGGGCCAGATATTAAATGAACTTGTATACTAGTCAAGGGGTTTTTGTCTTCATTCTCCTGATGGTTAATTTTTTTTTTCTTGCCAGGAGAATGATGTGGTCAGATACAGATTTCAAAATGATTTGCATTAGTAACAACATTTTTAGAAAAGTTTGGAAAACCTGAAACCAGAATGCTAGTTGGGGTGCCACAGAGCTACTCTAAGTGAGAAATATCGGGGCCTCAAGTTAAGGCATTGACAGTGGGAATTAAAGAGGATCAGATAGTAGAGAAATTTAGGAGGATGTGCTGTTTTGTAACATGTCGAAGTTGAAGAGTCTATAATAACTGGGTGGTCCCATTAACTAAGATACAGACTATACTAAGTGGAGCAGGATTCATTTGGGAATTGAATAAGTTTCGCTTAAGTATGTTGTTGAGTTTGAGAATACTCTGGAAACTCATTCTGTCAGCACATAGATTTCCATTATGCTGTGTTATGCAGCCTAAATGCAAAGAGAGTGCAATTAGATTTTAGAAGCTATCCAGGATTGATGAAAAACAAGTAGATGGGTTGATTGAGATTTTTTGGTGAGAGAAAAATTCAATTCACCTGGTGTAGTAAAAAAAATATGAGAGTAAGAAGAAATTGATCAGCAGAAAATACACAGATCAAGGAAGTAGAGTTTTCAAAAGGAATAAGGGAATGAAAAAAAGGTGAAAATAGTTTAAAGACATTATAGGTAGAAAAATGCTAAGTCATATGGCATTCTATAGGTTAGGGTTGTAAGACTGGGTTGCTGAAATGATTTGGGGATAAATGTTACTACAGGAGAAAAGAGAGAGAAAACAACAAATGAGAAACCAACAAATGAGGATATTGGATAGGTTATCTCCATGTATTGAAATCTATCAGAATCATCACAGGAATTAAATTGAAGAGGGAGTCTGCAGGATGATTTTTTTTCCCCCTTGAATATAGAGGAATGATATGAAGATCAATAGGCGAAATGGTGAGGAAGAACAGAAAAGGACAGTATAATAAAATATGTTGGTCTTTAGGAGAAAAAGTTTTTCAAGAATAGATTTAGTATATTCTTCAGATTGAAACCAGAAGCAAGCAAAATTCCTGAGCTAGTACCAGTGTCTGATTTTGTAATTGCTACAACATAAGAAAACAACTTTATGAATACCATCGGCATTGAACATTGATGAATGATATGGAATCCTGCTCTATGTCCTAAACATAGTGTGTTTTATGATGGACATTCTTTGGAAAGTTCATGGTGAGGGAACGTATATGATTGGGAGAAGTGAGGGAATGTTCTGCAAAAGAGAAAATATCGGATTAGTACTTAAAAGGAGTATTGGGTTTTGGCGGGAGGAAAAAGGAAGGAGTCAGAAATATTTTGGAATAGCAAATATTTTGAGGCTTGAGTGAAAAGATGAGATGAAAATACTTTGTGCTTGGGAAATCATGTTTTCTTTTTTCTTTTTTCCTTAGAGAATGATGTTTGTGCTAATTTATTTAGGTTTCTTAGTAATATATTGCTTATTGATAATTTGTATAACAGTAACTTAGTGTTATTTGAAAAAGAAGATGACATTTTAAGGATGATCAGAAAAATACTTTTAGTATAAATCACCACTGTTATAGTTCTAGAAAATCCTAAAAGTAAAAGCAAAGGGGAAAAAAAGTAGTAGGGTGATCTTTGGATTATCTCAATCATCCAGATTTCTAATTACAATTATCAGTTTTAAAAACAATGTTCTCTGTATTTTGAAGGTGGTAAATTTTAAAAAGTATAAATTACTAAATTCATTTTAAATGGTAATTCTCAGGATGTCAAGTTAGATCAAGGTCATGGTTCTTGTGTTTTCTCAATAATAGCATTTTATGATAAATTCCAGACTACATTTGGGATGTGTTAATGACAGTTAATTGAAGGAGAGAGAGTTTGTTGACAATCCAGTCAGACCTCTGTCATTTGGTCTATGTAAAGAAACTGAAGTAACTTTGAGGATTGAAAAATATGACATCATTTGTTTCAATTTTTGGTTTGGAATGTTCTTTGACCTGATATATATATATATATAGATACATCTGTATGCAAATGTATAATCTATATATGTATTTATATAAACATATTTATATGTACTTATATATAAACATATTTATATATATTTATAAATATGTATAAATTATATATAATACATATTAAATATATATTTTATAGATGTGATACACACACACACACACACACACACACATTTACACAGACACACTCACAATAGAAGGTCAAACAATGTTTTGGACCAAAAACTGAAACAAATGCACATTTCTGGTTCCAGCTTAAGCAGTTTCAAGGTTTGGAATCAGAATTTGAGACTTGGGAAACTGGGTCACAGTTTCTTTCTGCTGCAGGCTGCATTTAGAGAAACAACCCCCTGGAACAATTCATCTTAAATATTGCCCATTTGCTTCACGTTAAAGCAGCATTTTTCAAGGAAATAATGTTTACCAGCAGGGATTTTAGCTACATATTTTTATTTGAAATTTGCTAGGCTATCAACAATGTGATGACAGAATTGACTGTTAACTTTGTGTATGTTCAGACTACCCTGTCTTCAGAATATAGGTAGCATTTTCTCTTCTTTGCGATGAGATAAGCAGAGGTTGGTTTACATGAGGAGCGTTATATTTCTAATATCATAAGGAAACAGAAGCATGAAATGTGTGCTTCAAGCCAATGTAACTAAATGACTTTATGGTCAGTGTTTGGATCTGAGAGAAGAATAGATGAAGATGGCTATTTTGATGGGTCATAATTGACTCTTAGCTGTTCTCACTCTTCTAAAGGCACGGATACATTTGCACTGATGCTTCCTTGCTGTCATTCTAAATAATATATTTCTGTGGCTCAAGCTGTTATCAGTAATTGTAAGTAGGTATTTCTGTGACAGTCAGTCCTCTGGAGCCCTCATGATGAATCTGTCCTTGTCCTCTCTAGGCCTCTCTGGCTGATGGACTTGAGGTTTGCATCTCCGTTCCCCCTGCCTCTTAGGGCACAATCTTTCTGGAACTGGTTTTCTGAGAAACTCCCTGGATAAGAAGCATTTGAATACTCTGATTAAGTGCTTGGGCTCTGGACTCAGACTGCCAGTAACGACCTACTTGATGTATGATCAGGGCAAGTTATTTAAGCTCTCTGCACCAGTTTCCTAAATTGAAAATGGAAATATTAACAGACAGGAACTAACCTCCCAGGGACATTGTCAATTTGAATGAGCAGGCATGAAATGACCTCAGTATAAAGCTAATAAGTGCTCCACCAATGCTTGATATCATACTTACTATGATGTTTGGGAATTCATTTAACTACTCTAATCAACCTCCTTATTTCTAAAACAAAACAAAACAAAACAAACAAACAAAAAACAAAACAAAAAAACTATTTGCAAAGTATTCTGAGATCTGCAAAATCAATTTACTAAGAACTGAAAGATGGCATAAACCCTATTTAGTTGGGACACGAACTGTTAAGTTTGAGAACTGATTTGAACCTGATTGTGCCATGTACTTGGGTTTGTCTGTGGGAAGTTAACCTCTCTTTGTTTTTCATTTTCAAAATGGTGATAACAATAGTAATATTCATCTCACAGGGTTTGGATAGGGTTAGATGGGAGAGTGCATATATCCCATTTATACAGTTAATTCAATAAATGGTAACCATTGTCATTATTAATATTATTTTGAAATATTTAATTAAATAATTCCATTTTTGAACTCATCTATGCCAACCTATAAAACAGTGCCTACTACTATGTATGCCACGATTTTCCATATCTAAGAACTCAAGTCTTTTAAATTGCTGCCCGAGGTATCAATGAAATATATACTAGAACATTATAGATGTTAAAACCTGAGGTTCATATCAAATTTAGATAGCTCTCTAGTTGAAGAAACTCACTGAAACTATTATGATTTAAGTAGTTTTCTCCAGCATGAGAGAATACTTAGAGACGTTTATTAAATTGTCATCTTGTATAAGTTGCTACCTTTGCAACCGTTGACAGAGATTAAAGTAGTGCGTTTCACTGTAGGACATTCTGTATACAGCGTGCATTTTTATGGTTACTTTTACAAAAATAAATTTAAGTATTCCTTCCATTTGGTATTAATATGTAGCTGACATGTATTTATAAATGATGTATAAGTAGCTATTTTTTTCTCCTTTAAAAATACAGAGGTTTCATTTTATTTCCTTGTTTTTCATTTATCACTTTGTGTTCTCTCAGGAGCAGAAATGATCTTTCCTACACAGTCCAAGCACACACCCGCCCTCTATTTCCCCTCTGCCCGGATTTAATACTGATTAATGCACTGTGTGTTTGAAAACACCACGTTTAGTGAGTACTGGTGTTATCTTTTGGGAAATAGAGCTGAAATTTCCTCAGACCCCCCTGAGCTTTCCTTAGCTCCATCACTCTAAGGATGTGGAGTTGACTTTAAGTGGGGAAATCTCCCAGTGGCAGGCAGTAGCCATTGCTGAGACATATAACAGGTAAAGAATTAAAAACAAAACAAAACTAGATTTTGGTAACTTAGAGGTAGTAACTCAAAATATGATTTTTCTCCCCATTTTCACGGTAATATAAAAATTACTGACACTTTCAAGTTAATCACTTCCTTGGAGCAAATAATTGATGCCTATGCAACCTCAGATTCTTTTCATACAATTAATACACAAGTAATTCCCTTGACACAATTAATAGGACCTTATAAAATAATGTATAGGAAGGTGTCTGGTAAACTGGAAAGTTGAGAAGGGCATGTCGAGGAGGATGCTTTGTACTTTGCAAATGTTTTCTAACTTAACGATCTTTTACAGCTCTGTGAGATGCATATGATCACCATTTTGCGGGTGAAGAAACAGATGCTAAGAATACATGCTAATAAGTGGCGGCAGTGTTTGATTTCTATCGGGCTCCAGCTGATTCCAAAGCCAGTAGTTTTTTGCTTTCTGTTTTATAATTTATCACAATGTGCAAATATAAGATATTACAATTACTTAATTATAGATAGTAAGAGTACTTCATTTTAGTCATTGTCCTAAAATTCAAACCTACTAAATGAGAAAATAATTCAGAGTAATTATTAATTTTAAAAAAAGATTTCTTTTGAAGACACAATAGTGTCTTTTTAAAATATATTTTATTGATATTTCGCAGAGAGGAAGGGAGAGAGATAGAGAGCTAGAAACATTGATGAGAGAGATACATCGACCAGCTGCCTCCTGCACACCCCCTACCGAGGATGTGCCCGCAACCAATGTACATGCCCTTGACCGGAATCGAACCCGGGACCCTTCAGTCCGCAGACCGACGCTCTACTACTGAGCCAAACCGGCTTCGGCAAATAGTGTCTTTTTAAATAGAGCATTTTCTAGTGCCATTGAGATGTAATTTGATTTTCAGAGACTTAATTTATATACAAATTTCCAGAAACGTGTTTTAGCCATACTCATGTGTCCCTATAGTGCCTTTCATTTTGAGCTCAGGTAATAGATGAAGCACATTTGACAAAAAATGAATGTAAAAGTCAGAATTTACATAGTATACTTTCCATGTCTTCATGATAGAGTAAATCTGAAATGTACTTGGTTAATATGATATAAAAGATGTTTAATGCTGTAATTTACTTACAGGGCATTAGATTTCCACATGTCTGAGCTTTGAAGAACTTAGACAAAATGAAAAGATGTTTATGATGTCCAAAGAACTAAAATTTTAAAATGTGCTAAAGAAGTCCCTTTAGATACTTGAGCTCACGTGATACCCAATTTAGAGCATATTAGAAGTAATGGTTACTGAATCAGGTTAATTTTTGTTTCTTTGTTTTAAAACTATATTTTGAGAATTTATATGAAGTAGGTGTTTATGGAGAAGATATTTGAAATTGTGAGATTTGTATGTAGTTTAATTGTATATGTTCATTTCAGTTTAGTATTTTAGTATGATCTTAGTTAAAGTCATAACTAAGCTATTGTAAAACGTAATCAAATGAACAACGGAATGTTATTCCAAACACCTTTAGAAGTAAATAATCCTGTCTCACATTTGATGATTCAGAAGATATTGTTTTTAATAAAGTTCTTTTGCATTGAAGATTCTATATTATTTCATATTGATAGAACTTAATTTGCATCACCATTTTGAAACTCAAGGATGGTGCCTGCTGAGTCATACCATGATGTTAGCCTTCATTATTAGACCATCTAAGGGTCCTTCTCTTTACTAATGGGAACTCATTTAATACTGCATAGTTTGCATTACATAAAAGATAATTACAGGATACCTAATAGTAGCTCCGGTTGAAAATCAATTTACATAAGTTGCTCCCAATATTACAATAGACACAAAATGAGGCTTATTGGTAATTACTAATTATGAGACAAAAATCATTAAAAATTCTGAGAATAAGAGGAGAACAGATTTGAATCATTTTTTATGTATAGTTAAGGCATATTCCCAAGTTTTATGAGCTATGAGGGTTGAGGTTACTAATAACTTAGGAAAATTAAGTGCTAAACATGTTTTAAATGCATCAATAATTTAAAATGTCCTAAACCCTATCGTAAAATTATTCCCACGGTTCCTACCCAAATAATATTGCTGGGCGGTTTGTGAGGTTTTATTTTAATAGGATCATTTTCATCCCTCGACCTCTGCATAGAACCTAGGACTGCCGGGTAGATTTCAAATGTAAAGAAAAGGGCATATTAGGACTCACTATTAGAGATAGGTCGGAAGTCATTGATAAGACAGGAAGACAGCTGTGTCTGGTAAAACCCAAATCCAGAAAAGTTAGTAAATCAACCTAAACATATAATAAAGATTGGGTAATTTTGGGTAAGTTAAAAGCAGGGACGAGGCCTTTCTGTAGATACTATGTCAAAAGATTAGCATGATGGGAGTGTTTAATGTGAGCATGGACTCACTGTTTAATTTTCTTCTACCTTAGATGCCATTATATATTAAAATCAAATTACTACTCTTCTCACTTGATTGAGAGGATCAGAACTTAAACTTTTGCAGTGTATTTTTGTGGAGGGGGTGGGGAGTGGACACAGATACCACAAGCAGCTCTGATGTCCATCACTCGATTTTCCTAAATGATAACTCACTCTTGATAATGTTCTAGAGAATAAAATGCAAACCTCCATGTATTTATAAAATTATTTTTTGAAGAATTCATATTTACATTAAATTGTAATAAAAGTGAAATACTTAAATATTAATGTGTAAGAAGGGAGTTAAATCATGGGCTCATATAACAGTACATGCATACTTTTTTCACTTGCACATGTTCAGGAACATATTTTGAAATGTGTGTGAGATGTAAGATAATTACTCACTTGGCAGGACTGTTCTTGAATGCAAAACATTTAGCAATTAAATTTCAGTAAATCAATTAGTTCTGTAAGAAAGGTCTAAAATCAAATATAATGGTATGGAAAGTAATAATAAGACATGCTGGTGTCTAAAATGCTGACATTATGGGTGTTCTGAAGTTTATTTAAGTAAAAATGTATGTGTTTGAGTTGGAGACCTAGACCATGTCTGAGTGAGATACTGGTGGCCTTGTATCTTGACTTTTCAAATCCCCTTTCTTAAAATATTTAATTGATGCTATATGACATGGCACATGTGCACATGCTTTATAAACTGTTTAAGGCAACTACAAATGTTAGCAATTTTATTATGGAGATTTTCTTAAGTACTGACACAATCATTTGTTAATGGCTCCTGAGAAGGCAGTACAATCCTCTTAATCCATTTGTTCTCCAGGGGTAGTACGTTTAAGTAAGCTTAGACAAAGCTAATGATTCATTAGGCTTTGAATGTTGGCCTCTGAAAACAACACTAGTTTCTGAGCACTTTGTATTCCTCTGAGTGCTATTTGCCTGGACAGCAGATAGTGATTTGAAGGTCATTTATATTTTTTTAATCTTAACAATGCATTGGAATCAAAGAATTACAGCTATTTAGAGAAAATTTTTAATTATTTTAGTCATTAAAATAATACAATTGATTGAACACTAAACACGTGCCAGAAACTATGCTATTAAAGGTATTTAGGCAAGTCACATGGTCTGCTTCTTACTCTAACTGCATATGTAGGAAGACTAATTGCCTTTCTCTACTAGTTAAAAATTAAGCATCTATTCTGTTTTAAACATTCCTACTGTCAGTGCTCAAAATTAGTCTTCAAAAATCTCATGCAAAAAAAAAAATCACTGATTTCTGAAGTAAACTTTTGTTTCTGCCCTTTCTCTCCCTAAAATGATAGAGCATTTGGGAAGATGTCACGAATGCAATGGGCAAAAGTCGAAATTCTCTATTTCAGCATCCTGTTGTCTCATTTAATCCCTGTACCTTCTACTTGGGTATGCCAATTATTTATGATTGACATCTGTAGCTGGTGCAATTTTTATCCTACTCTGACTGACTGCCTTGGCCCCATTTGGCTCCAAGAAAGCCAGATTCTGGTTTCTGCCCTGATTCACTTTCAACTTTGGGTTTTTCTATATTATTCTGGTGGACTAGATAGCACTAACTTGGTCATGTGGGATTGTGCTTGCAACACAGAAAAAGCAAAGTCAAGAAAGAGCCTCTCTGACTATTTTTGTCTCCCAGGTTATGAGATGTAGCTGTGCTTTGGAGCAGTATGGGATAGCCCATGAAGTAGGTTCCTTATAGCTACCAGAGTACTGGTGGAGCTTTTAGTTGTATACACCCCAATCTGTGCATAATGTTACTCTCACTTACCTGATACTCTACTCTATTTGTCAAGTAAATATCTGAGAAAGTTGAGAAATAAATCTGCTGGAATTATTCTTCTACTTTTCTTCCTTGTTCCTAATAGTCTCTGGGGCAGGAAAAAAGAGAGCAGGATTTGGTCCTATACCTTTTTCCATTGGCCCTGACAAGTCTTATCCTCATTGGGCTAAAGGAGGAGTCAACATAATTTTGACAATTATTTCTCAAGACAATGGCCAGGATTGCAAGGCCAGAGTGTGCTGAAAAATCCTAGTTTGAATTTCAAAACATTAATTTTATCTTGTTTTCTTTTTCTTTTTTTAGTCCATCTGTTACCTAATCCTCCCATTCTAACTTGCCTCATTCAACTAGGAACCTCAGGAAATCTATAATAAAAAACAAACAAACAAAAACAAACAAACAAAAAACCTTGTTCTTAAATCTATACATTAGAAGCGAAGTTCAATAATTTTAAAATTAAATTCTTAGTAAACCAGGCATTTTTAATACAGTGGTGGAGAGGAAAGACATGATTTCCACCCTCATTCTGTTTGTAGAGAACCTTCACAAAATCTGTCTATCTATCTATCTATCTATCTATCTATCTATCTATCTATCTATCTATCTATCTATCAATCTATCTATCTATCATCTATCAAAGCCTAAGCTACTGAACGACCAAATAACTGGTCAACCGGTCAACCAGTTGATCTGTCACTATGATGCTCACTGACCACCAGGGGGCAGATGCTCAATGCAAGAGGTTCCCCCTAGTGGTTAGTGTGCTCCCACAGCCAACCACCCGTGGTCCCTTCTCTGTCCTCTCTCCGCCCCCCACTGGCTGTCTGGCCCTGATCCCTTGCCAGGCTGAGGGACCACACCCATGCATGAATTTCTGCACTGGGCCTCTCTCTGGTAAATAAATATGTACAAATAAAGTGGAATGTGTTTTAAAAAATAAGTAAACAAAATGTTAAGAGATTAGTGTGAGGTTTGAAAACATGAAAATTGGGTGTTTTTTGTTTGTTTGTTTATATTTGAAAAAATGGAGACTTTGAACACCTCAAGTAGCAATCATTGAGTTACTGGCAGAGTCAGGAATGTAGGGGAGACCCCAAAATCCTAACTGAGTGAACCCATTTTACAGGTGACAATTCAAAAATGGAATAACAATTCTGGCATAAGACTGGCTTCTATTAAATATCCTATCTAATAAGAGAGTAATATGCAAATTGACCATACCTGAGCTATACCCATAAACCAAGCTCTCAAGCCAAACCCACCAGCCAATCGAGAGTGAGTATGCAAAGTAGCCCAGTCAAGATGGCAGTTAATTTGCATATCCAGACACAGAGTGAAGACTGAAGACAGCATAGAAGGAAGCCAAGTGCTGCAAGAGGGAGTGAAGCTTCAGAGAAGCAAGCAAGTGGGGCTGCAGAGAAGGGAAGAAAGCAGGTGGGCAGAGGAGACCACAGCAGGAAGCCCTATTGCAGGAATCTTTCTGCAACGGGCCTCTAGTTATCACAAGTCCTCTGCTCCAATTAAACTGGGCTTCTCACAACCTTCATCATGACTTACATATGCCATACCTTTGTGCTTTTAGTTTGTCATGCCTGAAATTTCATCGGCTCTCACTTTCAGGCTTTATAATATTTTTTTCCAATTCAGATACATCATAATTCATAAGTCCAGCTCTGATTACTATACCTAGAAATAAGCTCTCAGCTCTTGATATTACCTTATGTGGCATTGTTCACATATTGCCTGAATTATTGTTTGGTTTCCCCTTGAATTGAAATCTAATTGTGGTCTGAAAATTACACACTGTAAATTTATGTAGTGTTTTGCTCACAGTTATCAGTGATATTTGGTGAATGAATACATGATGTAATGAGGCCCATGATCCTTTATTCTATAGTAATTCCTAGTACATAAATGGCTAAATGACTTTATAATCTAATTTAATTAATGAAGGGCATAATTTCTGCTTGTTTACAGCAACATTGAATGCATGAAAAAATAAAAGCACAGTGAAGCACAAACATAGGTATGTGACTAATTTTGTATATATGCAGATCAGAGCCAAGGGTGGTTAGTGAAGAGAGCCAAAGGCAAAAAGGCTTAAGTTTAAACCATTTTGAAGTATGGGCTGAACAGATTTGGTGCCTTAGGGAAAGTGCCTTAGGAGAAGCTGTAGAAATTACAGAAGTTGTAGAAGAGAGGACACAAGTTTGGTGTGGAGTATATTAAGTTGATATGCTTGACTGAAGTATTAGCTGGGGAATGTAAGGGATGGGTGTGTGTAAGCTTTGAAGCATGCAATTAGAAATCTTAATTATATTCAAGGGATAATTGGGAGCCATTGTTGGCTTCTGAGAAGGGGAACTTGAAATAACAGTTAGGGAATACTCCTACTCCTGTCCTTTGCTCATGCTGTTTTCCCATCTGGAAGATTTTTTTCCTTTCTTCCCACCTCTTTTTAGCCCATTTCCCTCCAAGGATTAGTTCAAGTTCCTTCATCTCTGAAGCTTTTCTAATTATTTTAGTCAATGATCTCTCCCCCCCCACTCTCCTCCTCTCTCCTTCTTTCTACACCATATACATTTATTGCATTCACAACAAAATTAGCATCATTTGTGATTCTTCATTTTTTAATTTCTAATTGATTACTTAAAATAGTTTTTGTCTTATTATATGGCCTTATGCAGTAGTTTAGACGTCGTTGTGTCCATCATATAGAAAAGAATATCTCTACAGCTAGAGATTGCATATTATGTTCTGATGTATTCCCCTTTGCATTGATTTGGGTTTGTGGGTGTTTAATTCATATCTTTAACTTGAAGTGGGAGAGCCTATTACTCAAGGATCAAGTTATAAATAAAGTTCAGGGTTAGAAGAGACCTTCAAGTCCTCTCAAGAGCTTGTGTTGGAATGAAATATGAAATAAGTGACCATGTTTGTAGTGATTTTTGACCCTCAGTGGTGCTCTCTAGCATAATCAAATGCTAGCTTCACTGTACCTGGTTCTGAGGTTATTGTTCTTCCTCCAAAACTGAGATAAAATGAAGTAACAACAATCATTTCCTCTAGGCCAAATGTTTGCAGTATTGAACATTTTTGAATGAGAGTTACTGTTTTCTAGTTGGTAATTGAAATATGAGTTAAATTCCCATTTGTTGATGGACTTTAGTCATGTAAAAGTCAAGATTGTGAAGCACAATGTGATATTTCTTAACTTAATAAAATTTTTATTGCAGACTGTGGATTTATTATATCAGAAATTAGTAGAACATTTAGTTTTCTGGTAGGAATAATAAATAAAATTCAATATATTACTTATGTAGCAGCATGACAGCATAGGATTTAACTTATTAATTGGTAGGGAGAAGAAATTTTCATTTGAAATCAATATTTTGTTAATATATTAGTATTTAAAGAAATAGATTGTTTTGATATTAACATGGTAGACGTGATTACAATAATTTACTTAAATAGTCACTATCTTTTTAGGTACACAGAAGTAAGTTGTACATCTTTTTTAGCAGCTACAACTTCTCTGTATATGTAGAAATCCATTTTTACTTAAATTGTTTTTAAAAAGCTATGCTATGTTGTCCCTCAGCCCAGCCTGCACCCTCTCCAATCTGGGACCTCTCCAGGGATATCTGACTGCCTGGTTAGGTCCGATCCTGCTAAGATCAAACCTAAAAGGGTAGTCGGATATCCTTCTCACAATCCAGGACTGCGGGCTCCCAACTGCTTGCCTGCCTGCCTTCCTGATTGCCCCTAACTGCTTCTGCCTGCCAGCCTGATCACCCCCTAACCACTTCCCTGCCAGCCTGATCACCCACTAACCACTCCCCTGCCAGCCTGATTGATGCCTAATTGCTCCCCTGCCAATCTATTTGCCTCCAACTTCCCTCCCCTCTAGGCCTGATCACCAGTAACTTTCCTCTGCAGGCCTGGTACCCCCCTACTTCCCTCCCCTGCAGGCCTGGGTTTCCCCCCAACTACCTTTCCTTGCAGGCCCAGTCACCTCCAACTCCAATTTCCCTCCTCTACCGTCCTGATCACCCCCAAGTGTTCTCCTTTGCAGGCCTGGTCCCTCCAAACTGCCCTCCCCTGCTGGCCATCTTGTGATGGCCATCTTGTGTCCACATGGAGGCAGCTATCTTGTGTGTTGGAGTGATGGTCTATTTGCATATTACTCTTTTATTAGATAGAATAGAGGCCTGGTGCATGGGTGGAAGCCAGCTGGTTTGACCTGAATGGTGTCCCGGATGAGGGTGGTAGTTCCCTGAGTGAGGAGCCTGTGGTAGTTTGCATGCTGGCCACACACCCCCGGCTATCCAAATGGAGACCTGAGCCTGCCAGGGTGTGCGGAAAGCTTGGTTTCCTCCATTTCCTCCATTGCTGGGGGCAATCCAAGCTGGCTGCTCACTAGGTGGCCACAATCATCTTGGTTGGGTTAATCTGCATACTCTCTCCTGATTGGATCATGGGCATGGTTTGTGGGTATAGCAGAGTGGTGGTTAATTTGCATTTCACTCTTTTATTAGATAGGATGACTATCTTGATCATTCTCAAATACCACGTGACCGCTTTATAATAAAACAAGTGATCAACTATATCTTTGAAAATGTCAAATGAAATATAAATACAAAATATGGTTTTTCCCAACCACATTGCTTTGCAGTAGAGCAGTAAAATTGGACTTTTCAAATATCTGCAGCTGGTGTCAAAAATCCTTGGTAACATACTAGTTTAACGTTTATATTGAATATCTTAGAAATGTGTTTGATAGCTGAGATTTGGAGATGCACAGAAAGTTACAGTGCCCTGAAGGCAAAGATGAGCTGCTTGAATTTAATATGAACTAAAATGATAATACCTTATACTTAAAAACTAACTTTTTTTTTTTTGCAAGAACTCAGAAATCTTCAGCTGCATTACCTCTAACCAGTGAAAAAGGTCTCTGTGAACAGGATTAAATACACTGGAAATAATGCTGATAGAAATAAGGAGAGGCCACTTCCCTGTTAACAGCTACAGTATAGTAAAACGTTATGTGCCTGGTTTCAGAAAAAGCCACTTACACAAGTGTCTTTCCACTAGTTCTACAGTTCAATGAATCAAGTATACTTGCTGTTTTGTGTGGTACCGGTTTGTGGCCTAGAGAGTTTTGTTAAATAATTTTCTTGAAATTCACTGCAAGTTAAAGTAGGAACTTGGGTTATGAGAAGTTGGCTAAGGAATCTTTAAAAAAAATAATAAATATATATATATATATATATATATATATATATATATATATATATATATAATTGATTGTTTTACAGAGAGGAAGGGAGATGGATAGAGACCTAGAAACATCGATGAGAGAGAAACATCGATCAGCTGCCTCCTGCATGCCCCATACTAGGGATGTGTCTGCAACCAAGGTACATGCCCTTGACTGGAATAGAACCTGAGACCCTCAGTCCGCAGGCCAACACTATCCACTGAGCCAAACTGGACAGGGCTAAGGAATCTTTGTAAGGTGACTTTATAATAAATTAACAAAGGCATCCATTTCCATATCTTAAAGCAGAATGAGATGAAAGTTTGCAGATCTTGCTCTAAGGGAGGCAGTTTTTTGGATGGCCAGTGGAACACCTGTGGGTCAGTCTATCCAGGACTGGGGATAGGTTTTAATTGTAAAATTCAAGGTAGAACTGACTGCTCTCCCTGCTGGCCTGATCGCCCCTGACTGCTCTCCCCTGCCAGCCTAATCGCTCCTAACTGCCTCTGCTTAGGCCTCCACCACCATGGCTTTGTTAGGAAAACATCCAATCTAATGATCATATTACTCTTTTATTAGTATAGATATTTACTCTTCTGTATATTTAAGTTGGTGATCCATTGTAGACAGGGTATGATAAAATATGACAAGATGAACCACCAAATAAAACATCACTTAATGAAAATGGTTTCAACACTTCAGGACTAAATGAAGTGCTAAGAGCTTGTGAACAATAATGATAAGGTCCCACTGAAAGTGTGTAGGGTTTATTGAACACATTGATGGGTACATCACAGATGGCTTTAATTAAATTGAGGTATGAATTAATTCAACAGGACACATTTTGCTATTATATTGTCTTATATTACAGAAAGAAGCATAAAAATTGCACAAGTTTCTTTCTGATTGTCTGTTAGAGTGAATGGTTGGGTCAATAAGACATGCTTTTGTGCATAGTTTCTGGTATCCAGAGTCAAAATCTGCCATCGTTACATAGATATCATTGAAAATTTTGCTTATCTGATAGATTCCATTCTTTGCTGTAAGTTGAAAGTAAGCTTATCAACCTGAGGCACACAGCATATCTATGCAATGCTCCTGATTAGAAGATTACTCACATGTGAAATTTGTGTTGACTTTTCTTGACTATGACACAACACCCATTGGAGTATCCATGCAACCAATTGCTCCAAAGAATATTAGCCATAAATTAATCCCAAAGTTGAAGATTCAAAACATATCTCATTGTCAGCATTCCACTGAAGTATTGATAGATAATTGATATATTGAAACTTACAGATTAATCAGAATGTACCAATAAATTCTACATTCACCTTTATTTGTCTTTGATTTTATTAGTAAGGGTATTGAGACTCTTGGGTTTGCTCTTTGAGATTTCTGAGAGACTTTTTGCTTATATGTCAAGTTTTCATATAGTCAAATACTTCTGAGTTTTTAATTAGTCTTTTTTAAAAAAGTCATACACTGTACAGATTAAATAAAGTTGCCAAAAAAAGGTATTTCAAAGAAAATTACTTTTTCAGGAGAAAAAGGGAATATCTACCTTCATTACCTAAAGGCATTTTGAAAATATGTCTCTGTAATTTTTAATATTCTATCAAGCCGAACTTTATTAATATGGTCAGTCCCCAAGTTTCAAAGGAGTTGTGTTCTGACATTCACTTGCTAGTCAATAGCCTGGAAATAAAAAAAAAAATACATTTTTATGTAGGAAATGGTGGTTAGGTTCCCAGACTCACAAAATCCTCCTCAATCCAGTTACACCCACAGGGATACATTCATACTTGGGATTTTATTACCACCTATTTATTGTTCTAAGTTACTGATGAAAGTTATAGTTGCAAAATGGGAGCCTCATATTTGAAGCTTTTGATCCTATTATTTTCCAGCTCCATTTCTGCTACTATGCTACATCTAAAAGGTTTGATTTTGTGTGTTTTTTTAATCCGATACTTATTAATAGTCCATAGATTTTCTCCAAACCATTATTATAGGAAGCATATCTACAAACATAATTCAACCTTGTCTTCATCACTTCTTGCAATTTAATCTCTCTCACTCAGTTTCTCTATGTGTAAAATGCAAAGAGCAATACCTTGATCCTAGCATATCTGTGACTATTGGAAATTTTGGGAAGTGCCTGGCACAGTGCCCAACTCATAGTGAGATACTCAACAAGAAGTGCTTCTTTATGCTGTTTGTGAGAAACTCACTCTAGATAACTTTACCAAAAAATGGAAATATATTAGATTAGATATTTCAAGAAAAGGTTGAGCCATAGAACAGTGGCACTGACCCTCAGAAATGACCATGAGCGAAAGTTTAAATGCTGACAACACCCTCTCCAAATCTTTTGTTTCTGCTTATCTTTGCATCTTGAATTCTGACTTTTTTCCATGACACAGTGAGAAAAATGGATGTTTTATCTCGCAAGACTTTCTCACCTTCTGGTTTTGCAACATGAGGAAGGGATTTTGAGTGACCCTGTTCATCTCCCCTTGCAGAACCCATCATCGGTGACTAAAGAAAGGAGTTATTCTGAACTAAGTTGAACATTCATATGACATCTATCTGAGAGAAGGAAGTACATTGTCACTTCTGGAATTTGGGAGAGAAGGTGGGGGAAAAACCCTATTTATTCCACTTGTTAGTTCTTTCCTTTCCTTCACTTTCCTTTCCTTTACCTAAGATGAATATGGCCCATTGACAATTGAAAGAACCCTAGGTAGACCTGTGTTTCCTTGTTTGCTATGACTTTTAGCCACAAAGAAATGTTGCTCTACATACAAAATAAATATGAATTTCTATAAATTAAAAATAATCCCATGATTATGTTGAAATATGTTAGAAGTCATATTTTGATAAAGCCTGCTGTTTGAATTCTA
Organism: Vespertilio murinus; assembly: GCA_963924515.1. NCBI lineage: Eukaryota > Metazoa > Chordata > Mammalia > Chiroptera > Vespertilionidae > Vespertilio > Vespertilio murinus. Next base: position 170,208,774 of record OZ004706.1, on the reverse strand, counting down.
ACGCTGCTAAGTCTGATTAAAACACAGGGTACTTACCTCAGCTTCCAAGTGGAGACCTGGAGGCTAAGGCAATTATCCTGTGCTTGAGACCAGAACCAGGAAATTGATTCCCACTGACTCAGTAGTTCAGGGATAGAAATTGTAGATAACCTTTAGGGACTAACCGCTGAGCTCTGCTTTTGTTTTGTGTATGGGCTATCACAAGATAGGGCCACATTCCAATGTCCAGCAGGATGTGACTGGGAACCAACCCTGCCGGCTGTCCCCAGTCTTTAGAATTTAGCCTTTAAAATTAAACCAAAGGAAAATCCCAGTGGTTTGAGCCTTTAAAAGGGCTAGCTACATCTATAACAGTCACAGTCATATAGAGTCTACCTGCGTGTAGTGCTCTGGCGGCTGTCCTGGCCAGTTTTTTTTTTTTTTCTTCTTTATTTTTTTATTTCAATAAACATTTGCCTGCTTTTAAAATTCATCATCAGCCTCCAGTGGTCTTATTTTGAACACAAAGTTTGACCCCACAACAATGTTATAATCATTATTCACCTAAAGGAAGTTCTGTAGATATTATGAGGTAGACATCTGAACAGAGGTGTGAATTTGATAGAAATTTTTTTTCCAGATAAGAATAGTTATTTTGTGAAGAGAAAGGATTAGTCTCTCCTGAAAATGGGTAGTGTGCTACAGCCATAGAATTAGCCTAGATGAGTACCCGACTATAATTACCAAAGCTACTCTTTTCATATAATTTTAAAATATGACCAGAAATATTACCATGTTAGTTTGATCCTGAAGAAGGTTAAATGTTTCTCTGCAGTTTTTTGTTTGCTTTATTCTATTTACTAACATTTAGACACATATTTTAATTATAGTAACATTTCATAGATGTCCATAGAAAAACCTGATGAGAGTTTACATGGCACTGTGTTAGAAGCACAGGGGAGTAGGCCATAGCAGGCCTCAGGATTTGGAATTTTGGGGGAAGTGTGTGTTTTTTTCAGCTGCGTATTCCTTCAAGCAAGTTATTTTACCTTTCTAAGCCTTAATTTCTGCATCTGTTTAAAAGGGAAATAGAGATGATAAATAGTGCTCACCTTATGAGATCTTTTATGAGGAATAAATAAAGCATGCAAAATGTTTAAAATACAATGTTTTGATATAGGTTGATGATGAAAGAGACAATTACAAATGAACTAAGGGTCATTTTTATCTTCTGTTGTCTGATTTAAAAAAATAAGATTTAGAGCAACATGCACATATTTATATTATTTATTAGAGAGGTATGGAGAGGAAGAAAAATGTTCAATCAAATTTTCCTGGCCATTCTCTTTTGGAGGTTGGACCTTCACTGTGATTAGAGAGTAAATTACTTAGCTTTTAGTGATACATTAAGTTTTTTGTTTTTGCTTTTTTTTCAGAATACTGGGGCAATTTTTTAAATAGTGTTATAGTGCATTGAATGGTAACCAGTGGCCTAAAAGCATTAAGATAAAGCTTCAAAAGTGAGGACATTTTATCCCCTATGTACTTTACAGTATTTTCAAGATAAAAACTACTATCTGCATTCTCAAGTTTTAGTTTATCAGGCCCATAAGTCCTTAGGAGAATCATTGCTTTGTTGCAGAAGATTGCTGATTTGTGGAGCTTTGTAGTCTATTCTGAACTACTAGACACTGAATAAATGCTGCTTGATGATAATGATGTTTTATGTTTTTCTAAGAAAAGGAAATCCAGGAAAGGAAATCATCACATTGCATTACTGAATTATCAAAAGGAAGATTATTTTTCCTGTTTGCAAGTAAAAACAAAATCAGGGCTCTGGTTTTCTTTCAAATGCTTATTCTTCCACTGATGAGAAATAAGAGACCTCCCAAACTTTGCAATGAAATAGATATTGCTCACCTAATGGATTCATGCGCTGTATTATGGAAGAACAGCCATATTTCTTGTTAATGTTTAAGATTTTACCCAGAGATGGCAAAATGCTTAAAACTGGTCATTGCTTCTCAGATTCATTGGCCACCAAATTTATTCAGTTTCCAGTATATACAGTGCTCTATGTCATGGCCTGTGGAACACACACAAAAATAAATATGTTCTCAAAAAAAAAACAAGCTTTATGTCAGATATATATTTTTCTGTATTAAGGGAGAAAATCTGAAATTCTGGCTCTGTTGTCCACACATACACAAAGTAAGCTTTCCTAAATAAAGGATTACTTTAAGAAAGAGTTAACTTTATTCTTGCTTGGCATCATTTGCCTCTATGTAATTAGGAGAATGCCAGTGATGAAATGGGGATAAGTACTGGGCATTGTGTAATTAGAAAACAATGCATTGTTAAAAACAAAAACTAGGGCCCTTTATCCCCTAAATCATGGCAAAACCAATTAATAGATTACTAATGTATTCAGCCATATCCTTAAATCATAAACACATCCTTGGCATAGCCAATCATAGGACCATCAATTCATCATCCTATTGGATAAAAATGACAAAATTAAGGCAATTGTCTCTTTAACCTAGTTATAAATAACAATTTTTGATGAATTGATTATACAGTGATTCCAACAACTATATGTTTGACTTAAATGGTAAAATTATTGCAGCTGTCCTATGTATACTTAGCTTAATAATAATGGAAATTGTATCAGGTCAAAATGCTTATAATCAGTGGAAAGGGATTAATCTAAAATTAATCTAAATGTTCTTGTATTTGTATTGACAACATCAGGTTAATTTGTAAACACTTGCAACCTCGATTTTATTACCTGTAATATATCTGTTTTTATTTTTTGTTTTATATGCACCCTTCTAGAAATTCTACTTATATTTGGAGTTGTAATAAAAGCTTATAATGATTTTATACTAAAATACATTTTCTCCCTCAAACAGAATTTGTCTTAATAGTATGTGCTATCTTGTTTAAAATGCAAACAAACAAACAAACAAACAAACCTACAAAGGCTTACCTCAGGACAGACATTTTTATAACTATAATTTGAAACTTAGTGGTACTTCATGCATGATATAGGTTTACATGTATAGCTATTTGCCTGTACAGCTATATTTGCAGTAACTTGACTATTACTTTTTATTTTTCTAAAAATAAACAAATATTTATCTAAGAGAAAGGAGTGCTTTAAAAGTCGGTATCGCTTCCATATTCATTGTATTCTGTATTCTATCTACCTTACCTGTTTTTCCATTTCAAAACCCAAATTTCATGGTGATTTACCAAGCATGAACATAAGATAAACGGATCCAAACTAAATGTCACCGATTCAGTGGGAAAAATGTACACCCATAAATTTTAGAGCAAATCCAAAATCAACCTGACATTAAATATGTTAGCTTACTCTTGTCAAGCTCTTTTCTTTTGGTTTGCTTTGACCTAAATTTCTAACCTGATATTCTTATTCAAATGTGTCATGAGGGCAGCCAGATGGCCTGATTTTTTTTTTCCAGAGCAGCAGTAAAAACTGTTCTGTTTTCTCATGGATTATTTGAAATATGTTGCTCTTGCAGTGAATGTAAATATAACTTGCTATCTCTGTGAGCTAAGCAACAGAACGGGAGGTTTAAAGTCAAAGATCTAACTCCTCCTTATCTCTAGGACTGAGTTACCATGCAGCCTCCGTGGCCTCGACTTGCTGGTCTTCGTTCTCGAAAATGAGAATTTATAATATGATAGAGTGTGTTTTATTTCCTAAGGTTCTGGGAGAAGAGTAATGTAGAAAGATATCAGAGTAGCAGCAGGTGATCTTTTGAGGACTGGTTAATAGAGACACTGCAAAGTGCCTCACCAATACTAATGAGTTCTCCTCTCCAGCAGTGGGGAGAAAATTGCCCACCGTCGGAAGGTTAGAGGAAGATAAGGGGGGAAAAAAAAGAAAAAGGAATTTTGCAGGTCACAGAGGTACTATTTAGTGCACTGGAGCATAATTTACTAAGTGGGTTTTTTTTTTGGGTAAAAAGAGCTACTTCACCTACCGAACTGAGCAAATTTACATTTTTCCCATCCAAAGGATGAAATTCTGCATAGCTAGTTATTCATCTTTTGGGAAATAACTGGATAAGATACGGGCAATGGAGTAAATCAGCAAAATGGAATGTATTCCCTAACTGCCAAAAGCCACAGGCTCCTGGGAAATATACTAAAATATTATTGTTAATTGTATATCTACAAAAATTCTTGTAAATGTACTCATGCTAATCACTACTGCAGAAGTGCTGTGCTTCCTTACTTTTTATAATGTCTCATTTCTTGGAAAAATACAAGATAATTTTAAAAGCAATCAAAAGAGCCGGATTAGTTCATTTTAATTAAATGTTACAGAAAATTGCCTTGTTATAATTGTGAACCCTGATTAGTGACTTTTCCAAGGTGAGGAAAGACATACCCAGACCTCTGTATTACTGTACTTTACTTTGTGCTCTACAGGTAGAAACAAATAAATTCCACCATCATTAAGACTGTTTGAGGATACCGAAACTTGTTTGGCTCAGTGGATAGAGTGTGGGTCTGCGGACTGAAAGGTCCCAGGTTCCATTCTGGTCAAGGGCATGTACCTTGGTTATGGTCACATCTCCGGTAGGGGGTGTGCAAGAGGCAGCTGGTCGATGTTTCTCTCTCATTGACGTTTCTAACTCTATAATTCTCTCCCTTCCTCTCTGTAAAAAAATCAATAAAATATGGATTTAAAAAAAGACTCTTTGAGGAAAGTTGAACAGTAGTAATTTCTATTTTCATAGTGAGATTCTTGTGCTGAAGGCAGAACTTCTGTCCCATTTTCATGGAGTTTTCATAGCATCTATATGTAATGAAACGCCTGTTTTCTCCTCTCTAATGCATAATCTATAGGCAGCAACCTGCTTTTGTGTATTTGGTGCCTAGATATTACCTGAATCTCACCTGGTCTCCAAAGATTTCTCTGACATTTATATTTTGCATGCAAAAGATTTTTCTGTAAAAGCTATAACTGACATATGGCAAGGCAAGCCAATTATGGAGGAGCCAGAGTAGAATGCTAACATTTGTACTTGGGAATGGCTAATAGCAGTCTTAAAATCTAGACCTCAAAAAGGTGCCAGAAAATCTCATTAAAGCTTATCTAAGATTTATTCTGAAGTATATAGACAGAATAATGGTCCCCCTGAAATATGTGAATATGTTGCTTTACATAGCAAAAAATCCTTTGCAGATGTGAGGTAAGTGTCTTGAGGTGAGAGATTATGCTGGATCATCTGGTGGACCTGTGGAATCACAGGGTTCTCCAAAAGGGAGACAGGAGAGCTGGAGTCTGGAGCAGCCGTGGACAAACTGCGGCCCGCTGGCCAGATCAGGCCCGTTCGGCTGTTCTATCCGGCCTGCGGAGCCGAAAGAGCGGAGGGTTCTCTTGCTCCCCGCTCCGCTCCTTCACCAGCAGCCCAAGATGAGAGTGCCAGCATGGTCAGGTTGCTTTTGTTCCGGCCCTCCGGTCCAGTTTAAGAACCCATTGTGGCCCTCGAGTCAAAAAGTTTGCCCACCCCTGGTCTGGAGGCAATGTGACAAGAGAGCAGACGGCAGGATGCAGCCTTGAGCCAAGAGGCAAGTTAGCCTCTCAGAGCTGGGAAGGACAAGGAAGCCTATTTTCCTAAAATCTCCAGGTAAAACAACAACAACAAAACAAAACAAAAACAAAAAAAACTCAGCCCTTCGGATACTTAATTCAGCCCAGGGAAACTGATTTTAGACTTCTGACCTCCACCCCTGTCAATGAATACGTTTCTGGCATTGTTAACCACTAAAACGTGTAGTCATTGTTTAATAGGAAACTCATACACAGTTGTTAATCTGTCTTTTTAATTTGAGAATACAGAATTCTGAGCTTTAAATAAGAGCACAGTGATTCAGACATAACCCTGAGCCATTACATCCTTCTCAAATCATAGAACTAGAATATATCTTTAGTAAGTTAGGCCTATTGCACACAAGTAATGGGAGCCAGAGGAGATAAGTAACCTGCTCACGGTAACCCAGCTAGTTAGTGACAGAGATGAGGCCAACTTTGGGGCTGCATGCAGCTCGTAGTCCCCCTGGTCCATAATTTTTACCACACTGCTTCTGCTTCATGGTATGAGAACATTTCTTACAAAAGGTCAGAGTTCAAGAAGTATCTTCAAGTATTGTGATAAGTGGGAGGGAGGAGATAAGGCTGGGAAGAGGTCCCTTCAGAGGAAGAATTCCTGTATGTCCTACTACGCTCCAGGGGAGGCAAATAGTCAGAAACGAATTAGCCAAGGCCCCTGCCTGCTTGGTGTCTGTTAGTTAGGAAGGTAAACATAAACACATATAACTATAATTAGTGAAAAACTTGTTAGGGGCAAGATTCTACAGAGAAGTCTTATGTTCTCCAACAGGCAAGATTTCCTGTTGGCCTTTGGCCATCTTCTGGCCTTGGAATCAGATGGCCTTATGGCATGGCCTTCGATGGCCAGAAATCATTTAGTTTCATCCAGAGAGTGTCATGTGATTTTTGAGCTGTTATTCTTTTTTTTAATATATATATATATTTTATTGATTTTTTACAGAGAGGAAGAGAGAGGGACAGAGAGTTAGAAACATCGATGAGAGAGAATCATCAATCAGCTGCCTCCTGCACACCCCCTACTGGGGATGTGCCCGCAACCCAGGTACATGCCCTTGACCAGAATCGAACCCTGGACCTTCCAGTCCGCAGGCCGACGCTCTATCCACTGAGCCAAACCGGTTCTGGCATGAGCTGTTATTCTTGTTCTGCAAACATTTAATGATCACTCTTTGGCAGGGCTGTATACATGTGTTTTTCTATGCCTTTGGAAACATGCTTGCATATATTTTGAAGCCCAGGTTTGTGGATGACACTTCACTGCGATGCCATCGGTTTCTATGGAGACACTAACTATTGTGCAGTTAAGGGGAAAAAGACTCCTCCGCCTCCCTGCGGCGTTAAAACTGTTTTTACTTGTTTTCCTATTCCACACATTCAGAAATAAAATTAAAGTGGTTTTCTTTTCAAGCAATATCATTTGAATGCCAATAGGATTCTCTTTTATTTCACGAAGAGTATAAAAAAAAATTAAGTACAGTCCACCAGAAAATGAGATCTTCCCTAGCCATCCCATTCTAATGGCAATGATAGCATTTCCTCTGTGTGATTTATAAATTATATTAAAAAAATGTTGGCAGTATTTTACTTAACTTTTCAAAATAACTTATACATGAAACACTACCGATGACTTCAACTTTGGTCTTTTGCACAGCTGTGGCGCGTAGATAACTTCCATTTTTATTAACTGGAGTCACATTTGCATGCTAGGAGGAAAGTACCCTTTTTTAGAACCAAATTAGTACAAAGCTTTATGAAAGAACAAATCTTTTCTACTCAGAAGAGGCACGGCAATTCTGTTTAATAGAGAAACGCTACATTAGTGGTTGCTTCCTGCATTCTGGTGGTTCCATTCGGCCTTATTTCGCATCATTCGTGTTAAATATATTTTTTTTTAATATTTGGTAAACCGCAGCTAGCGGTATGAATTCCCTTTTTACGCTGGATTGATTTACCAGTTGGATCTTTTAATTCATTTTTAATTCCTCCTTCCTATCGTATTCTTTACCTCACACTAAGGTTTTTGTTTTGTTTAAGTTCTATAAAATGCTGAATTCCATACATACCAGGAAATAGTACATGTTGCAAAAACTTAAAACCATTTCTAAAAATGGTTGTGAGAAGGCAAAAAAAAAAAAAAATCACTCCCAAATTCATACGTTTAAGTGTAGTTCCTCCAAGTTAAATGTTGTGTTCACAGTGAATCCATGGACATTGTGTTCATACTTTTCAGTCCAAGTACTTTTAAGAAGTAACGGCCCTTTCAACGTAATGAGCGCGGAATATTGAATCCCACCAGAAATATGGGACTCGTCATTAAGTTTAGAGGCCCCTTTATCTCTCCGAGTCTAATCATGTGTGCAGAAGACTAATTGGTAATGGCATGGTCTTTATTGCTCATAGCTTTCTTTTATTTTAAATGGAATGGTCTGCTTTGTGAGAAATAATTAGGCTTTATGGGTCTACCTGCATAGAGCCTTTTGTTGGATGTCTTATGGTTTTGCCAATTCAGATCCTGAGAGCAATTAGAGGCTCTGGCGGAACTGTTCCTTAAATCACACACATATTGTGCGATTGCCTGCTTTTATTTTTTACCTGCAGTAGCAGATGCAGAAGCTTCAGTTACTTATGAGTACACAGAGTAATTGTTAGCCAATGCAAAACTTGGTATGGGAGTCATAAGCTGGGGAGAAAAACATGTTATATAAGTCTGACACATGGCAGTGTGTCCTGATGTCTGACATTGTCCCCAAAATAATTATGTTCTCAAGTGGAGGGGAACAAGTCTTTCTTCGTTCTCTAAAATGGCATAGTGATTGAATTGTTTAAAAGGGTGGTCAGGACTGGCCAAGCTGTAGTCTTTTAGGACATATGGATTTGGTAAACCAGGATCATTATTTGCTGTGTATAGTCAATTAGAAATTATTTTTGTCAGTGAGGAAAATAAATAGGGACATTTTTTCACCAAAAGTGCTTATAAGAGTTGTAACAATCATTTTCCTTGTGGGAGGCTTCAGTTTATATGATGAGTCAGAGACTCCACCGGTGAGATCTGATCGTATTATATAATATAATGCAAGTTTTAATAGTTTTCAAGAGCAGTTCATAGTATGGTGAAAAATGTCACTCAATTACTTTGGTCATTTTGCCTACTTCTCCGTGACACACAAGGACTCAGTGAGATTACTATTAATGATTTAATGAAGGTGGGAATAATTTTAAAAAATATATATTTTATTGATTTTTCACACAGAGGAAGGGAGAAGGATAGAGAGCTAGAAACATCGATGAGAGAGAAACATCGACCAGCTGCCTGCCTCCTGCACACCCCTTACTGGGGTTATGCCCGGAACCAATGTACATGCCCTTGACCGGAATCGAACCTGGGACCTTTCAGTCTGCAGACTGACGCTCTATCCACTGAGCCAAACCGGTTTCGGCAGGGGAATAATTTTTATTTGTATATTAAAAGGCCCCTATAAAGTGCAGACTACTGTGGAGTTATTTGTTCAATAGTATTGATGGGTTGGTGTTCAATTTTCCAAAACTCTTTTATCAAGTGGCAATAAACTCTGTGTATATACTATTGCATTTGACTTGAACTTAACACTGCTTGTCTTTTCTGTATCTTCAACTGGTTAGGCAGTTACCGTTTTCTCAGGCTACTCTTGTTCTACTACCATATAATCCATAACCGCCTGGGGAATTCCAATCCTGATAATTATCCTTAGTGGAAATTTACTTTGCTTAGGCTTTGTACCATTCCACTTGACAAGCCACCTTCACTCAAATTTACAATGTCAGGAATTATCAACCCCAAAAGGACTTAGACTCGTGTGTGCATAAATCAATATTATTTTTCAACTAATATCATTTGAAAACATTTTTTTTCTGAAATAATAAAGCAAATGAATGTGTAACCTGAATCTAGTGGCAAATCTGAATCTAAATTTGAAAGATGTTATATGAAGTTGCAGGATCCACAGTGAAATACACTGGTGGGAAGTGGGGTGGGCCTCATATTTTTTTGATATGAAGAAATAGGTCATTGTGAAAGTGTTTTCATAGGAACCAGTGGTACTAAGATTTTTCTTTTCTTATTAAAAAAAAAAAAGGTTTTATTGATTTTCAAAGGGAGAAAAAGGGTTAGGGATAGAGAGGATGAGAGAGAAACACCACTGATTGGCTTCCTGCTACACAACCCCTAGTGGGGACTGAGCAAGCAACTCAGGAATGTTCCCTGACCTGGAATCCAACCAGTGACACTTGACTAAAAGGGTCGATGCTCACCCACTGAGCCACACTATCTGGGCAAGATGTTTATTTTCTAAATCTCTCTCTTTTTAAAAAATCTTCCATTGGATTAAGGAAGTAATAGAAAAATACTTTTATATTACTGGGTAAATTCCATTTTGGGTAATAGATTTTAGATAGCCAAAATGCATATTGTTGCTTTGTACTGTCCCTGACATTTTTGAAATCCTAACATGGGCTTATAGTTGTATAAGAAATTGGGTAATTAAAATATTGTTGAAAGATTATTTGAGGGAATATTTCCTTTTATTGAAATGGCATGAAGAAAGTAGAAAATCCCAGAATAATCTTACCAGGTAGAAAGGTTTTATTGAAATAATCTGCCTTTTTTTTAAGTGATAAAAATGAATGGAATGGTTATTTTGTCATGTAGAAAACCTAGCCTGCATGTCCTTCCCCTGCACATAGGTGAGAGTATTTTTCATTGAGAGTGTGATCCTTTAAGCCTGTTCATGCTGTTTGAACATTTTGGCCAGAAAAATATGTCCTTTGAATTCAAAGCATTAGGCCTTATAAAAATCTGTTGTAGTGTTCATTTGTGTTATCCTGAAGATAAAACTAACCAAAGAAACATTCTAAATAAGATTGGGATTACTTGAGTAATTTACCCCTTCTATGCCATAAGGTTTGAGCTGAATTTTGTGCTATTCGTTATGATAACTTATGGTAATTAAACTTAAAATAATTAAACTAGGAGTAATTTGCATATACATAGCAGACATTCAAACAGTTTTAGTGTTAAATAGAACATGAAAGTTCTTTTGAATCCAATTTTCAGAAGTAAATATTATCATTACTGTATGTTTATGATTTGGTTTATGATTTACTTAACATCCATACTCTTTATGCTTATGTTTTACCAACTTAGATGCAGGCATACTGTATTTACTGTCCATCCTTTGCTCTCTTCATTTAACAATGTAATGAGGATTTGTTATTACATATAAATCTACCGCATTTTAGAAACAGATCTACTCTAATTTATTTTAACAATTCCATATGGTTAAGATTTGGACTGTTTTCAAATTTTCTTTATCAGAAACACTACTACCATAAATGTTCTTAGTCACATATCTTTGTATACTTGCTCATTACATTTGCTGGCTCAACGGTATTCAATCATCTGATACTATCTACACTCCCAGCATCAATGCATGCACATTTGGGTTTTCACATTCCTCAGAAACATTGTCCTTAAATATCTTTGATAGACCTGTGTTACTGTGATAGATGAAAATATATCTGATTGGTTCTTTTTTTTTTTCTTCTCATTTTTATATTAAGGTATTATATGTGTACATACCTTACCAATCCCCACCCCTTACTTCCATACATGCCCTCCCTCCCCAGAGTTTTTCGTCCATTGATTATGCTTATATGAATGCATACCAGTCCTTCATGCATACAAGATCTCTTATCTCCCCCATATCTCCCTACCCTCCCCACTGTAATTTGACAGTCTGTTTTTTTCTTTACTTTCTCTGTATTTATCTATTTGTTCATCAGTTTATAATGTTCCTTATTATCCATAAATGAGTGAGATCATGTGGTGTTTTTCTTTCATTGGCTGGCTTATTTTACTCAGCATAATGTTCTCCAATTCCATCCAGGTCGCTGCAAATGATAAGAATTCCCACTCCTAGGAATACATCCTAATAAACTAGAAACACCAATCAAAAAGGATATACGCACACCTATGTTCATAGCAGCACAATCTACAATAGCTAGGATTTGGAAACAGCCTAGGTGCCCGCCAGCAGATGATTGGATCAAAAAACTATGGTACATCTGCACAATGGAATACTATGCTGCCATAAAAAAGAAGGAATTCTTATCATCTGGTTGGTTCTTAAATCTGGTGCCCTTTGTTACTAGTAGGTTGGCCTGCTTTTCAGTTGCCAGATTTAGCAGGTTTACCAAATCTGTAAATATAGATGCAATTATTGATTGTATAGCTATAGATGTAGATGCAGACACACTTATAAGTAAACATATAGTTATAAACATAGATGCACACATATACTAAGCATGTGTGTGCACACACCATATATACATATACACTCCTCTCCTACCCCAGCCTTCCTCGTAGCTGCAAGCTTTTCTTTTTTTAAAATATATTTTATTGATTTTTCACAGAGAGGAAGGGAGAGGGATAGAGAGCTAGAAACATCGATGAGAGAGATACATCGACCAGCTGCCTCCTGCATACCTCCCACCCCGGGGATATGCCCACAACCAATGTACATGCCCTTGACCGGAATCAAACCTGGGACCTTTTAGTCCTCAGACCAACGCTCTATCCACTGAGCCAAACCGGTTTCAGCATGTAAGCTTTTCTTATGAGGTTTCATCTATATGGAAACTCTGATATCTCTCTATTTACCTTGATTCATCCTGGGAAGCTGAGCTCCCATTCTGCTATCCCTACTTCACCATAGATGTTTTTTATTGTTCCTGTCAGAAATCTTATTTTCCTCCTTAGAACATCTATGGTGACTATAATCCTCTGGGACAGTTATCATCTTCTCTTTAATTTGACTTATGCATATCTCAATTTCTGAATTAGTAGATAAACTCCCTGGTTGCAGGGACTATGTCTTACTCATCTTTTATCCTTCGCAGATATCTTATGACCTGGCAACATTTCTTGATTCAGGGAAGGTAATAAGCAATGTTGTATACTTCTGCATTTTCATTGTCTGCCACAGAAGACATGATTTAGGGGAAGTATCTGGAAAAGAACATGGGAATTGGAGTAGAGAAGGTGCCACTTAATTGCTGTATGACTTTGGGATGTTCCTTAGGTTCTACCAGAGGCCTGGCACATGAATTCATACACAGGTAGCGTCCCTCAGCCTGGCTGGTGATGGGGGCTGATTGGGACCATGGGAGGTTGGCCAGGTAGAGGGGCCACAGGAAGGTTGGCGGGACAAGGGGAGATGTTGTGGAAGGTTGGCTGGCTGGTTGGGAGGAGGGGCCATGGGAAGTTAGCTGTGGGAGTGCACTGACCACCAGGGGGCAGCTCCTGTTTTGAATGTCTGCCCCCTGGTGGTCAGTAAGCATCATAGCCACCAGTCATTCAGTCATTGGGCTGTTTGGTTGCTTAGGTTTTCATACATATAGATGATCCTCAGTTTAATTCATCTGTGAAGTGAAGGTTATAACATACACAAAAAGCTGGGCTGAAGAATAAGCAAGACAATTTGACAAGTGTCTTTAACATGTTTTTCTGTAAACAAATATTATTACAGTGAAGATGTGAATTTTTATGTGAGTAGAAAGTAAATAAAAAGACCTATTCTCCCTCTCCTAATGTGTAACCAATGGTCTGAATGTTAAGTACATGAAGGGATAACAGTATTCCAGATGTAAATGTTATGACCATATGCATCCATCAGAGGTTGTTTAGTAAAAGCAGAAAGAAAAATAAACTCACAAATGGGGTTATACTCACTTTCCTGTATGATGGAATAGTTAAATGAATGGCTAAATCTAATTAAGAAACTGAAAAATTAGAGCATGCCTGCTGCCAATACTAAACCCAGTGGACTGTGAGAGCGGGATGTGGTGACACTGAGGAATCACCTCACTGTTGTTGAGTATTAAGGCGATTTTGCTACCTATCCTTAGAAATAAAACAGCCTGGGCAATTACTTGTAATTTGTTACTGGTCCAAAAATTAACTCCTTTTACTGCAATAAATGGATCATCGCAGGTGACAAAGCACAGTATTAATTAACAGTGACAGGTGAAGCTCCTTACAGTCAGATTGAATTTATATTAGCAATTATATAAGAAATTATATTTTGATCGTCACAGTTTTAACACTGAGGTTAAGAGTACTAACCATATACATACAAGTCCTCCCCCTAGGGTTGTGTGGGATGTTGTAAAATATATAATCTATAATAATAAAAGCATAATATGCTAAGTAGAGCGGACATCCTTCTGGATAACCTTCCCGACTAAGCTGGGGTTGTGAGGGAAGCCTAGGTCCCGGGTGCCTGCCAGCAGCCAGAGGGAAGCCGGTGCCGGCAGACAGGGGAAGGAGGGCCTACTCTTGAACAAATTTCATGCTTCTAGTAAACATTATAGAATTGGAAGGTTAAATCCTTCAATATGTTCTTTTCTCCTACCTTGATAAATAGACTTTTATAATGGCCTAGAGGCCCAGGTTTGAGTAGACAATTCTTCAACTCTTGGGCTTTCACATCCGAGTTTGGCTGACCAGCAGGCCCTTCATTTATTACCTGATCCACTGCCTTTCTATTCCTGCTCAGACCTGCAGCACAAAGGATTTTGTACTTTGCCTCTAGTGAGTCATTCTTCTGAGTTCCTCAATACCACTTCCCTTCCCTCCCCAATAAAAAACAAAAAAACAAACAAACAAAAAAAAAACACCACTATATCTTGCCAACTTTCTGGTCTAGGTTTGGGGATAAACAGTATTCTTCTTTCAGGGAGATGGACCAGGAAGGAGGCCTGCACAGACCCTGGATTGGGCTCAGAAGCATAGGGCAGGAAATGTCAGAGACTTATGTACCTGGACAATGGTCTAGAAAAGTTACTGTAAACTGCACGTGGACCCATCCATTTGCCTCTGCAGATTTCTTGCTCCCACCCCCCATGGAGCACAGGAAGGCAACAAGCCATACTAAGACCACGTAGAGTACAGGACCCAGGGATCCTCCTCACCTGGGCCCAGGGCTGTTATTTATCATATATGTGCATTGAAGATATCTTAGAGATGTCAATTAGGTAAGGGAACAGATATCTAAATGATAATAATGTCCAATACACTGACCTTAAATTATATATACTTTAGGAAAAAATAAAATTTTATATTTAAACCAATGCATTATTCAGTATATTAATTTTGTTTTTAAAATAAGGTTCTTAATAATGTGAGTCCTGTTGTGTTGTGGTATTCTTTCTTTTGAATGTATTTATAGAGCATGTGGTTCCTAAGAAATCTAGTTCCCATGTATCAGAGATACAAAGCATACCAAATAATTTATGCACAAGCAAATCTACAGCCATCAGAGCATCAAACCTCAGAGGGGAGATAGGGGAGGATGGGGGGAAGGGGGAAAGATCAACCAAAGGACTTGTATGCATGCATATAAGCCTAACCAATGGACACTAACAACAGGGGGGGTGAGGGCATGAGTTGGGAGGTTGAGAGAGTAACGGGGGGTGGGGGTAGGACACATACATAATACCTTAATCAATAAATAAATTAAAAAAACCTACAGCCATATTGTATGTACAAGTCTAGGTATTTGTCTATAAAAACCAAATCTAATCATGTATAAGGTGCACGTGTTCATCTGTAGAAAATTATAAGAAACATTAGAAGCATATGCACTAAATTGGTTTCTTGGGGGTAGAAACTGTGTGTATTTTCACTACTTTTGTAATATTTTTAAAACTCAGACCATATGGTAGACTCTAAAGGTATAAATACTAAATGCTATACTTATGTGGTAATTTTTTAAATATTTGTCCATCTTACATTAATTTTGCTTTCATATCATGCCAAATTCATGATGGACATATCTCTAACTATAAAGTTCATAGACACAACTATACATTTTTAAATATTTCATAAATGAATATATATTTAAACTGATACTGGAAGAAAATTAAAATAAACCTACCACAAGATATAGGAGAAAATATTAGCCTTACCTAAAATAGGAAAGAACAAATAAGGTTCGCAGCGTTCCTTTCTTGATGTCTTTGAAACTGTAGATTCTGGGATCTCTCACTACCAAGCTTAATGTTTCATTTAACAATCTATTGTTAGCTGCATTTCTACTCATTAAAAAATCAAACAAACAAACAAAAAACCTTGCATGGAATTTTCACGATTCATCATTTGTTTTGTTGTGGGGCGACCCGCGAATGACGACCACCAGTCAGCCAATTTGAAATTTAGGAAGCCTTTATTATGAACTCGAGTCCGGGCTCACGTCTCAACTGACACAGCAGAGAGCAACGAGAGCCCCGACCCACTCTAAGCATACTACTTTTATCCCCGTCTTAGGGATGCTTGGGAGTTTATGATTGGCTAAAATGTCTTTAACAAAGAAAGCTCAGCTATGAGCTATGAAAAATTCCTCTAGTACAGTAACATCGTTAAAAGTTTGCACTGCACCTGGGGCGGGGGGCTTCTGTGTGACCTGGGTTGGTCTGTTTGTGCTGCCTTTCGGTCACTTGGAGCAGGACGTGCCTGGGGGTTGGGAATTGCAAACAGGGTTAGTTTTATGACTAACATAAAGTGCATCACGCTACATTCTCTGTTGTGGGTCTGGTTGTTCGTTCCTCCCCTGGGCTGGAGCCCTGCCTCCACAGGGTCCTGCTGGCCATCTGGAGCCCTGCCTCGACCAGTCTTGCCAGCCATAACAGTTTCTTAATTGTCTAGGAATTCCAATTTTTCAGCACTTAAATAACAAAATTAAGTTTTAAATGCAATGTTTCTGAGATTTTTTGTTTGTTTTTTTTACAAGTTTTACCTAATGAAATGTCATGTAGCTTGAAAATAATTTCATTTTCTATAACTTGGTTTAGGAAGATTGTCTAAGTCTATGCCTGCAATGATTTAGAATGCCCTACTGCACACAAATGCAATGTTTGTGTTAAATTAAAGAAACATTAATAATTAACATTTTAATTGCATCTATACATTTTTTTGTTAGCCTGGGATATTTTAACAATCAGGTTTTACCTGACATACTTTAGAGAGACTATTGGAATCTTTTAATAGAGGCTTAGCGAACTCAAAAGCTTTATAAGATCCAGTCAAGTACCATGAGAGAGTACATTGTTTGGTCTGTAAGAAAACAAAGACTGTTTTCTGCAGAGGCCTGGGAATGCATTGCGTGCATCTCTTAAAGTGCTTCAAGTTAGAACTATTTTTTTTAAGTACCGTGCCAGTGAAATAGAATACTGTCATGGGCAAGATTTGAGTGTCTGGTATGAATTTGAGCCTAGAACCCAGATTATAATTTATATTTCACTTTTTACCCAAACAGACAAAGAGATCCATTGATTACCATACTTTAAATTGGGGAAACAAGAAAAACATAACATCGAGAAACAAGAAAAAACATAAACATTCTTAGTAGAAATAATAGTACTAATTTTACGATAGGTACCTGGCTTTCTTGACTTCATCATGGCCATGTTCTTTGGATTTAAATGATTTGGGACACTATTTCACAAGTATCATAATGTAGATGTTTTCTGGCTGTGAGCCGACAGTAAGCTAGCTAGTTTGTTTCTGGTGAGAAAAATCAAAGTGTAACTTCCTTTTCAGGTCAGGGATGCAAAGGGCAATCTCCCACATTGAAACCTGGAGCAGGAAGAAAAGACGTTCTCCAGTGAAACATAAGCTGCTAAAGCTACCCCTCACTGCAGGTTACCGCTCCCTCCTTTACTAATGCATGAAGGCAGCGAAGCTCATTCTTTTCACATTTCTAGGTTCAGGTCTGACAAAGGCTAAAAGAAAAAGGAAGGCTTAAGGACTTGTTTTTTGGCGGCAGGGGAGAAGGTTTCCCAATCTCTCTTAACCTTTCCCTGCTTTTAGGGGCACCCACTAGTATGATAGCTGTGTATACTTGTTGTTGTTATTAGAAATGATCTACCAAGGTGATGTTGGATTCCATGCAATAGCAGCCTAGTTACCCAAGAGGTAATGCTATGGTTTAGTAGAACCTGATTGGCAAAGAGGCTGTCTGGATGTTACCCAACATGCTGAGCGATAGTCCTTTACATTTCCCCGGAGGAGGGACAGTACTTATTCCGGGTGTAGAGTGTCACCCAGACCAAGGCTAATCTCTGAACGGGCCAGAGCGTGAGCAATAGAGATCTGAAGGCACAGAGAAATACAGATCACACTACTTTCAAATCTGGTATCTGGTCAGAAACCACAGTGTGTTTTCTGGTTCCTGCTTTCAGGAAGCTTTGAAAAGCAAACTGAATACAGATCAGGAAGTGTATACTTCTATGGCTGTGCTTCATAGTAATGCATAAGGCATGCTAGCCACTGTGTTGAGCGATTTTTGTGTGTTAGTTCACTTCCCACAGTGACGTGGGTATTGTGTTTGGATTTCCAGATGAAGAGACTGACATTCAGAGGTGACATGCTTGCCAGTAAGTAGAAAGAGGTCTTCAAACCCATGTCTGTTGACTTTCAAAGCCTAAGCTAGACACTCTACTACTTATGTGATCTTGAACAAGTTATTTTACTCTTTTGAACCTTAGGTTCTCACTTTAAAATAAGGATAATAATTAAATTTCATTCCTAGGAGTATGTAACATTAATATTAAATAAGTTAATACATGGAAAGCACTTACATCCAATTGTGCCTAGCCCAATTTAATAATAACAGCACTCATGGCTACTATTCTTAAAATAACTTTAAGAATAGTAGCCATGAGTGCTGTTATTATTACTACTATTACTAATTATTGAATAACACCAACCCTACATGTAAGGATGAAACAATACCTTTTTAAATAAATGAATGAATTGTGTATTTTTTTAAACATGAGGTATTAAAATTCAAATTTTTAAAGATGAGGAATATGCTGTATGTTAAATAATTGTAACAATTTAGAGTGGGCTGGCAAGGGTGGAGAGGCATCCTATCTAATAAAAGTAATATGCAAATTGACCGTCACACCAACACACAAGATGGCTGCCCCATGGGGACATAAGATGGACGCCACAAGATGGCCATCAGGAGAAGGCAGTTGGGAGGGACCAGACCTGCAAGGGAGAGCAGTTGGAAGCGATCAAGCCAGCAGGGGAGGTCAATTAGGGGTGACCAGGCCAGCAGAGGAGGGAAGTTGGGGATGACTGGGCCTGCAGAAAAGGGTAGTTTCGGGGAGACCAGGTCTGTAGGGGAGGGCAGTTAGGGGCAATCATGTTGGCAGGGGAGCAGTTAGGCATCAATGAGGTTGCCCGGGAGTGGTTAGGGGGTGATTAGGCTGGCAGGCAGAAGTGGTTAAGGACAGTAAGGAAGGCAGGCAGGAAAGCAGGAGCCAGCAGTCCTAGATTGTGAAAGGGATGTCCAACAGCCCATTTAGGCCTGATCCTATTGGCAGTTGGACATCCCTTGGGGGGTCTCAGATTGAAGAGGGTGCAGGCTAGGCTGAGGGTCACCCCCCCTCCCTGTGCGCGAATTTCATGCACTGGACCTCTATTATAAAATAGCAAGAAAAAAATTGTATGGAAAGAGACAGTCTGACTTGGAGGAAGAGACAGCAAGATAACTGGTAACAGCCAAATTCGAGACAGGTAAACTTAATGACAAAGAAGCAAATAGAATTCCTAGACCATTCATCATGCAATACAATTAGTTTTTTATTTCAAGGGAACCATTACTTTAAACAAGGTTGCATTTTCATAATTCTAGGCTGACACCAAAATATCTTTCTTTTTATTACTCAGAGGCTGAAATGAAGCTTTCTAAAAAATAGTTGTCCCAACATCATTGAACACTCTGTGATAATGTGGAAGTAGAATAGAGGATAGGGATAGGTCCCCAAGAAGAAAAAAAAAAAGATACATTACCAGTGTTCTCTTAACTCAATAAAATGTTCCCTCTGCAGAAACTGGTTTGGCTCAGTGGATAGAGCGGCGGCCTGTGGACTGAAAGGTCCCGGGTTCGATTCCAGTCAAGGGCATGTACATTGGTTGCGGGCACATCCCCAGTAGGGGGTGTGCAAGAGGCAGCTGATCGATGTTTCTCTATCATTGATGTTTCTAACTCTCTACCCCTCTCTCTTCCTCTCTGTGAAAAATCAATAATATATATTTTAAAAAATAAAAATAAATAAAATGAACTTTAAGTTAAACTTTAAAAAAAAATGTTCCCTCTGGTTGGTTTTTACAAATAACAGATAAATTACTTTATAACTTAGTTTTCATTTGTTTTAAAACCAAATTTATATTTTATCCGAGGGGAGCAAAGTGCTAATGAATTACTGCAATTGAAGAGGAGAACAGTTAAGGAAAAGGACGGCATGAATATTAGCTTTATGTCTGCAGATTTGGGGCTTGCCCTCCTTTAATTCTGAAAAAAGAAATTGTGACTTACTTTCATTTAAAGTTATAATAATACTATAGACTGCAGTCAGATTTTCTAGCATGGAATCTCAACTTCACCACCAGCTATATGGCTGACTTTGAACAGTTACTTGACCTTTCTGTATTTGACATCTTTAAGTTGGGATTATTGATGAAACAGGATTCTACTAGGAATTAAGTGGGATAATATATGCAAAGTATTTAGATTGGTGCTTTATACCTATCTGTACTCAATGGATGTTAACTAGCAGCAGTAGCTATTATGTACATTATTTTATTCTTTAAATTACTTTCCATAAAACATATGGTCCTGTTACCTATTACAAAAATGAATTAGTTATGCTTTACTTTATATGTGGCTTTATTCCTAAAGAGTTATGCTTTTTATTGTTTGCTCTCTTCTACCAAGTTCAAAATGGTCAAGAAGACAAAGTTAAAGCAGGAAGATGAAGGAACAGTTAAACATAGGAAAGGAGGGATGAAGGTTTAAATGCAAAGATAATGGAAATATAGTTATTATTCAACATTATTAGATAATAATGTCTTTTGAGCTCTCTACATTAAGATTCAAATTATAGCATTACATTGGTTATAATGATTGGTTATAACAATATCTTTGGAAAACATTTGTGTTTTTTGAGTAATATTGACAGCTCAGCTGAGGTGTATTAGTAGTGGAAATGCAAGAGTTTATAACTCTAAGTATATAACCTTTCACTCATTTATAAAATCTTTGTTAAGAACTTTGAAAAAGTGGCATTTAAGAAAATAGGCTCTGTCTGAAACTAATATCAAATACTATTAAATGTAAACTGGAATTGAAAAATAAAATTAAAAAAACAAAGAATGAAAATGGCTCTAGGGTCCTATTACTTAGTATTCAGGATTTATTTTTATCTCTGAGAACTACAACCCTAGAACACCATAGGATCACACCCCTTTGGAACTCATCAGAGCCCCTAGGTTTATCATGTCTTGATTTTCTGGTCTGACAAAAATGGCCAATGATAGTGTCTAAAAGGTAGTTATGAGATTATTTAGACTAATGCAGGTAAAGGGCTTAGAATTGTGCTTGACATAATGTTTGCATGTCATTATGATAACTCTTACTAGAGGCCCAGTGCATGAAATTTGTGCATGGGTTGGGTCCGTAGGCCTGGCTGGTGATCAGGGCCAATTGGAACCTTCTGGCTGCCCTCTGGGGGCTTCCTTCATTCTGCACCACCAACCCCTAGTTGTCAGTGCACGTCATAGTGAGTAGTCGGACTCCTGGTCTCCTGGTCGAACACCTGAGGGTATTATATTGTGTTCATATAATATATAGCATATTAGTATATATATATATATATATATATATATATATATATATATATATGGTATTATGTTATGTTCATACTTAGGCTCATATAGATGGTAATAAAGATACTGCTCTTGGTCTCCAGCAGATGGCAAGTCATTTGGAGGAGACTAAAGAGAAAACATGTTCTTACAGTACAATATGATACTTGTTTTGCAGGGGAGAGTTGTATGAATAGGTCCCTGCTAGACAAAAAGTAATGAACCCATTCATTTCAGGGAATGATGGGTGTACTTCTGGAGAAAGAGATCTGGGAACTGGATCCCGAGAAAATGAGATTTAAGTGAGAAGAAAGTGGAGAAGATTATCAAAAGTTGCGGGAACTGCATGTACCCAGAATACTTTTGGGAAAGTTCAAATATTCTAGTATTGCCAGAGGAAAATGTGGGAGTTGGCTGAGGGGAGTGGGGCGATTGCTATAAAATGAGGAGAAGGTGAGTAGGGGTAAGATAAAAGGATTTTTTTCCCTGAGTATTAGGGAGGTTAGACTGCTAGAGTTTACTTAGAGAAGTCACACGATGAGACTTAAAGCTGTAAAAAAATTACTCTTTTCTTCCTTTTGGTATAACAGAGTGAACAGATGAAAGAAAGCTAGTTTCTGGAAAGGCAGCCACTTTGGCGGCCCTGCCTAAAATTCAGCCAGGAGTTCTCAGTAGCCCCGCCTCTCCCAAAGGCCATGCAGCAGGGGTAGAAAGAAGTGGATGGATTCTATTCAGGAGGAATCAAGAGGACTTGATGTTTCCTCACATTTTTAAATGATTATTTCATACCCATTTTAACTTGACTTCCTGAGCATAAATCTGGACACTGTGAAGTATTTTTCCCTAATAAGAACTTATGCTACTCATGTTTGATAATCTTTATGTAAGCATTGTTCCTATGCTTTTCCATAATTATCAACGAGAATATTTCTACTTGAAATTTGTTGTTAAGTCCATGATTCCAAAAATAAGAGAATAAAAAAAAACATGCCTCTTCTTTTTTTTTCTTTTCCTTGTTCCTTAAATGGAATAATATATGCAATGAATTGTTTTCTCAGTGATTCATCTCATTTGTAAAAGAGCTTTATCATGTAAGGGTCTTGTTTAGCCTGATTTCAGAATAAAGGCAGCACAAAGGGACTAGGTGAGCTATTCCTCTGTGTCAGGAAAAAAGCTTTTCTTTTAGTACAAATTTGACTCCAGTTTTCTCTGCATTTTCTGCCCATTGAACAGAAATAGAAATTCAATTATACTTCCTGGTATTACATTGCTGAGAAAAATTAAATTGCTTGCATAGAAACTTTATTAGTTAAGAATATATAAATTATTCAACATATTGCTTTGGTTGGTAGTTTAAATGAAAAACAAATTTCTGGTTCTGTTTACAATTTTATGTCACATACTAAAAAAACAAGGTTTCAGATTTATTTAAAAAATTTATTAATTTATCTAGATTTTGATGAATATTTTTTAATTCTTGCTAAAACAACAAAACAAATAACACATTTAAATAAAAGAGTAGTAAGTTGTTTTTTTTAAAAAGAGTATTTGGATTATTTTAGTATAGTGTCTAATGGGCATATTTGCAATAGCCAAAGATATTCATAAAACAATTCTATCATTAATAATAAAAAGCTTTGAGTTATTTCACAAAACAAATTGAGTGAGCCGACAACTTTATTGGTTTTCTGTCAAAATTGGCTATAAATAAGAGCTGGTCGAGACAATAAGGGATTTAAAGAAATTAATCTTTATAGACATTTCTAATTTCTGAATTTAACTAGAACATTTTTCATTTTATGGAAATATTGGTCACAAATTCTGTAGATATATTCATGAGTGCTTGTCAATAGGTTGATTTTTTATTTATGTGTTATTTATACCATATATAGATAATGTCAGCATTTCAGCTTGAAGCACCATCCTATAAAATAAAAGCTTAATATGTTAAGTGTCTGGCCATCCATTCACCTGTTCAACCAATCAAAGCGTATTATGTTAATAATATGCTAAGGCTACTCAACAACTCTCTATGATGTGCACTGACCACTAGGGGGCAGGCATTCTGACAAGTAGGTTAGGTTGTTGCTGGTGTCCAGCTGATCAGAACTAAGCTAGACAG
This sequence comes from Vespertilio murinus, assembly GCA_963924515.1. Classification (NCBI taxonomy): domain Eukaryota; kingdom Metazoa; phylum Chordata; class Mammalia; order Chiroptera; family Vespertilionidae; genus Vespertilio; species Vespertilio murinus. The sequence goes on along the minus strand of OZ004706.1, from coordinate 170,185,275 downwards.
GCCAGACAGGTCTCAGGGGCCTCCCATGGTCCCTCCCCGGCCCGAATTGTGCATCAGTGAGGTCCCTCAGCCTGGCTTGCACCCTTTCACAATCCAGGACCTCTCAGGGGATGTCAGAGAGCCAATTTCAGCTGGATCCTGCAGGCCAGGCTAAGGGACCCACCCAATTGGTGCACGAATTCATGCATCAGCCCTTTAAAAAAAAGATATATATGTGTGTGTGTGTGTGTGTGTGTGTGTGTGTGTGTGTGTGTGTGTATGTGTGTGTGTGTGTAAATTTCAATTCCTCTCTCATGGCAGCTTTAGTGCTATTAATATACAGCAAGTAAGAGGCAGCAGTGGCTTTGCCTCCAGAACACCCAGGGATCATAGCCCTTTGGAGCTCATCAGAGCCCATCGGGTTTATACCAAAGGGTCACTTGACTCTCTCCCTGATACTCCTTCTAGGGCAGCTGAATGCACAGCTTCAACAAGACGCCCAACTGTTGCTGGCTTGAGAAAAGTGCTATTTTAATGATGATTGTAACGAGCTTTACTGTTGCTGGGAGCCAAATGTATCCTTAAATCCAAGTGAGAAGGCTGCAATCAGGGTGAATTGAAGTACAATGTAGCTTAGATTATTATTTGATAAGTTGCCCTTTTAATTAGGATTTTTCCATTCTTCGGTACTCATTTATTGCCTACTGTCCAAGGTGAATGATTTCCATGTATCATTATGAAGATATCATAGCAACACATTGAATGCACAGAAAGTAGGGGACTGCCTCAGACTGTCTATTCTGACACATTAATCAATGAAACTGCCTTTGATCCCAACACCTGAATTCATTTCTACTATTTGATTTTGCCTACAGCAACCATTACAAGTTGCATTTAAGTGACTCCAGCTTTAGTATATGGCTTTTTACTGCAGTTTCATAAGAAGTTCATTAAAGAAACATCTAAAAAGAGAAATTTCAGCCACACAATTCAGTATGAAGATCAAAACCTTAGATTTAGTGGCCTTGGAGAGTGAACTTTGCTCTTTAATACAATCTTATATAATCTGGTCTACAGTAAAATTGTAATTATTATTTTGCCTTCTGCCGGACTTGAACAGTTTATGAAAAAAGAAGTAAAGTTAGGTTTTATTTATTTGAGATGGTATGGCCTTTTAAAGGAAGTTCATTCACTTAATAGTTCCTCATTTCCATTTTTACAACAATAACAAAAAAGGTATATAAAGCCAGATTGTATGGGTAGGACATGAAAGGTAGGAAACTAGAGGTCTTGATCTGAGCTTGCTGTAACAGCTTTTGACCAGTGGGTTCCAAACTATTTAGACTATGATCCCTAGTATGTAACCCATATTACATGGTGACACAGTATACACAATGTATGTTAAAAACTGAGAAAAATGTTTCACAGAATAATGCTCAGTGAACTCTATTTTTCATTCTTTACTAATTCATGAAAGAAGAAATGCTGGTCATAAATAATTAAGTGGATTTCACAATCCATGAGTACGTCTCAGCTTGTAAAACACTAATTTAGACTACATGTTGCACAAATTCCTAAAAGTTCTCAACTGTAGGAAAGTTCTCTGACTAGAAGTTGCGTGTAGATATGATCCTTGCAAGTCAGATTTAAGTCAATGATTATCATGAATAATAAAGTCATTGCCTGCCTATATGATCCCTCTCAGTTATATTTCTATAATGCAAAATTGTTTCTAAAATAGGAGGTAAGATGTAAAAATATATATACATTTTTTAATAATCACCAAATTATGCTGAAAAGTATACTTGAAAACTTTTAAATTAAATTTATTGGAATAGTGATACTTGATCAGGTCATATGGGTTTTAACTATCCATTTCTATGATAAATCATCTGAATATTGCATTCTGTGCCTATCACCCAAAGCCAAATCATCTTCATCTTATATTTGAACCCCTTTACCTTTTACTACCCCTTCTTTTTCTTTGGTAACCACTATACTATTGTCTGCATCTAGGAGTCTCAGTTTTATATCCCACATATAAGTAAAATCATATGGTTCTCTCTAACTTATTTTGCTTAGCACAGTATTATCAAGGACCACTTAAGTTGTTGGCAAATAGCAGTATTTCCTATTTTCTTAAGGCTGAGCAGTATTCCATCTCCAAATATACTTCATCTTCTTCATCCATTCTCTATTGAAGGACATTGACTATCTCCATGTCTTGGCCCCCATGAATAATATATATTTGCAAACAAATGTTTTCAAGTTTTTCTGGGTAGGTACTCAGAAGAGGGATTACTCTGTTTGTATATGGTAACTCTATTCTTAATTTGTTGAGGAAGCATCATGTAGTTTTCCATAGTGTCTGTACCAGTTTATATTCCCACCAGTAGTGAATGAGGGTTCCTTTTCTCTACATCCTCTCCAACACTTGTTATTACCTGTCTTAGTAATAAGAGCCATTATAATAGGGGCAAGGTGGTATCTCATTGCAGTTTTAATTTGCATTTTCCTAATAGCTAGTGGAGCTGAGCATCTTTTCATACATCTGTTGATCATTTGTATATATTCTTGGGAGACGTGTTTGTTCAGATCCTCTACCTATTTTTTAATTGATTTGTTTGTTTGGTCTTGAGTTGTATGAACTCTATATATTTTAGATATTAACTCCTTGTTGGAGCTGTATGCAAATATCATCTCCTATTGGGTGTGTTGCCTTTCTGTTTTGTTGTTTGCTTCTTTTGCTCTGCAGAAGCGTTTTAGTTTGATATTGTCCTATCCATTTATTGTTACCTTTGCTTCCCTTGCCTTTGGAGTCAAATTCATAAAATGTCCTGTTTGGCTAAAATCCATTAGTTTAGTACTTAGGTTTTATTCTACGTAATTTATCGCTTCAGATCTTATATTTAGGCCTTTGATTTATTTTTAATTAATTTTTGTACATGGGAAAACTATAATCTATATTCATTCTTTTGCATGTAGCTTTCCAATTTCCCAGCACCATTTATTAAGGAAGCTTTCTTTTCTCGAGTGTGTGTTTCTGGCTCTTTTGTTAAATTTTCCCATATAGACATAGTTCTGAGAAATGGTACAGTGTAGAGATAGTGAATTGACCTAAAATGACTCTCTCCTAGTATAGATACTTTTTAATACTATGAAACAAGATAACATCACCTAGGGCTGTTTTTCTCAATGCTTTGGCCACTATCCACACTTGAAATAACATTTTACATCACAAATATACACAACCTACACACTGGAAAGGATGTACTATTTCATGTAATTTTACCTTGCTACATTTCTATTGTCTCTACTTTTCTTTTGGTTGTTGTTCAAAAACCCAAAGTTACTATATGTTCCGCAGATTAAAAAATACTGGCCAAGAGTGAGAATGAGAATAGGAAAGACAGTACTAAGCACTGAAGCTTGAGGCTCTCCAATGTTTAGAAGTCTAATTGTTGTAATACATCCAAAGATTTTCAACAATGCATAGCTAAAAAATGTTAGTTTCTATTATTAAAAGTAGGCTCCCTTCCCCCAATATTCCTTAATTTATTTGATCAGTTTAGAGGCCTCAGGCTAGACTATGCAGACAATAAATAGGTACTGTGTTAGTTTCCTATGGCTCATAGTTAATCATGTGAAACTCAGCAACTTAAAACAGGACACTTGTGCTGTCAGGTTCAATGGTGTAGAACTCTAGGTTGAGTTGAGCTAAGCTCTCTTTTTTAGGATTCCATTGGGTTACAGTCCAGGTGTAAGGCAGAAATGTAAGTTCCACTTGGGAAAGAACCAATTTGGAGCTCCTCTGATTATAGGCAGCATTTAGTTATGAGACAGAGGTCCCCACTTGTTTTCTGGCTTTTGGATAAGGGTCACTTTCATGTCCTAGAAGCCGCCTTTTGTTCCTTGCCATGTGACCTTATCCACAGACAGTTAAGAGTATGTCCTTTAATTTCTTTTTTTTAAATATTATTATTGATATTTTACAGAGAGGAAGGGAGAGAGATAGAGAGCTAGAAATGTCGAAGAGAGAGAAACATCCACCAGTGCCTCTTGCACACCCCCTACCAGGGATGTGCCTGCAACCAATGTACATGCCCTTGACTGGAATGGAACCTGGGATCTTTCAGTCCGCAGACCGATGCTCTACCACTGAGCCAAACCGGTTTTGGCAGGTCCTTTAATTTCTTCAAGGACAGCAGGATAATCTTTTATCCTCCGGTCTGCTAAGATGGAGGAGTCTTATATAATGCTAGAGGCCTGGTGCACACATTTGTGCACGGTTGGTGTCCCTTGGCCTGGCGGACTATCTTGGGTGATAGGGGTCATCTCACCCAGTCCTGATGGGGGTTATCGGGGACTGGCTGGCCTGGGGGATGGATCATGGGAGGTTGATGGGCCATAGGAGGTTGACTCTAGAAGGGCACTGACCACCAGGGGGTAGCTCCTATGTTAAGTGTCTATCCCTGGTGGTCCGCACACATCATAGCAAGTGATCGAACCCCTGGTCTCCTGGTAGAACACTCTAGGGGCCACTTTGCATATTCTGAGCTTCATTTGCAGTTTGGGAGGATACAGAAATGGTAGGAATAGCTTGTGGCTTTCATCCTGCTCTATACCTTGTTCATAGCAAGCTCTCAAACATTTGTTGAATAAATAAAGAATGTTTTCCTCCATTTTGGTTTATAACTAATTTAGTTTATCTTGGGAGCTATAGATAGTTTTAACTTCCTTTACAAAGTATGTTGGATTTTTAAAGCAAATCACAAGTGTTGTACAGTTTGTACTAAAGGACTACTTTATTGCTTTTTTTATTACCTAAAAAATGCAACAAAAGTTTAAAATTAATAACAGTCAGTGACAGGGAATAGGGATAATAAAAGTTATGTTCCTTGTTTGAGAAGCAGCTCACTTTCTATTTCCTTATTAAAAAAAGAAGAAGAAGAAGAAGATCAGAAGTTTCTGGTGGTTTATCAAGGGAGTAAAAGAAGGTGAGAAAGAGAGGAGAGAAAGACAAAGACACTTTAAGCATAACTTTTCTACTCAATATCTCTTAGTTGAAAACAGAATTAGGATTTGTTTGATTTTTAATATTTTATATTGATTTTAGAGAGAGAAAGGGAAACAGAGAGAAAGAGAGAGATATAAACAGCAATGTGAGAGAGAACAGTTTTTTTCCCCTCCTGCACACACCCTATGGGGGATCAAACCCAGAACCAGGTTATGCACCCTGATCAGGAATTGAATCTGCCACCCCCTGGTGTACAGTACAGCATCATGCTCCAAACAACCAAGCTGCAATGGTCATGGCTGTTTGATTTTTTATGGTTCCTTAACTCCCAGAAAACCCATATCTATGCCTGAAAAGAGAAAGCAACAGTGAAAACAGCAGGACTGCTGATTAGGGCACAGAAACATCTGAGTACCATAAGCGCATCATGGGGTTATGTCAGTGGTCAAATGGCAAGCTTCAATGCCCATTCCCAGAAATCTTATGTATTGCACTGAGCTGACTTCCCAGGACAGACATATTTTTCTTTGCAGGCCCAATACCTTTCCCCCAAAATATTTTTTAAAAAGTAGAAAAATTGAATCATCTTCTAATACTACTCATTAGAATAATTAAGTCCTACCCATATCTTCCATGTGTACTTGTGACTGATCTATTTACATGCTAGAATATTTTGCCCTTTTGGCATCCTAACTGGTCTCCTAGAAATGATATTGACACAGTCCAGGCTTTCCTTTCACCATCCGTTGGATATTTCCAAATGAATATTCTTCTTTTAATTGAAATTCACTTCGGCAAAAGCTAATTTCTAACCTTTCATCTGAGAGATTTCGCCTGACTCACGTTCACTTCTTTGTCTCCGCAAGAGGATCAATACCTTGCATGTGCTATGGGGCCCCATCCAGGACAAATATGTATTCAACATCTTTATCTTTCATTCAGAGAATGCATTCGGTACATTTACGAATCCTTTCAACCTTGGAATATTAGTTAAAAGTTCCTTTGGAGATGAAGGCAGAATATTTCTGGATATTTTTCGATGTGGCCTAGAAGGGATTTCTGTAATTACTTTCTCTTTCAATCAAGAAGTGAAGGAGGACATCAGACACAATAAAGTCAGACTTCCTGGAGATGAATTTTTCCATTTAGTTCTAAAAGAAAGTATATTTGGGTGAGTCAGGTCAGATCATAAAAGTGCTGTGGAGTTTCAATTCTACCTCAAAGAAATGGGGAGCCATCATTGATGGTTTAGTGATTATGTGACAAGGTGAATAAAAAGTTGGGAAATTAACCTCTAGTGGTTCATACAATGATTCAGAAGGCTTGAGGCAGGTATTGCTTTGACAATGATGATATCCATGTTGGTGTGAGGTGTTAAATTTTGGTGGAATTAGAAGAAAGAAAAATGGATATGAGAGAGGTAGAGAAAAAAAGGCTAGACTTAGTGACAGGGGGTAAGTGACAGATGGATGAGATATGGCTAGTTTATGTAAAACCTAAAAAACACACAAGCCAACAGAAATCCTTAGTAGAAAAATCTCTTAAAGTCTAATTTTGGAAATTAAAAAGGAATATTTTTGCCCTGCAGTTCAAATTAGACGTTGCATGTATGTACAAGAAGACAGTATATAAGAGTGGCTATCTCTTTTAAACTCTATTGTGTGTGTGTTTTTTTAACCTTTTTCTTATTTTACGTAAAGCCACATAAACCTTAGAATTAGTTAAATATATATAGTGGATTGAATAATGCCCATCCAAAATTTATGTCCACCAAAAACATCAAAATATGGCCTTATTTGAAAATAGTCTCCTTGTAGATGTATTTAGAAAAGATGAGTTAGGCTGCATTAGGGTGGGCTCTCTATCCAATGACTAGTGTCCTTGAAGGACATGTGGGGAAGAATGCCATGTGAAGACAGAGACAGGCTTTAAAGTGAGGCAGCTACAAGTGAAGCAACACTGTGTGTTGTGAGAATCACAGGGAGCCCAGGAGAGGCAAAGGAGGATTCTTTGCTAGACCCTTAAAATTAAGCATGGCCCTGCAGCAGCTGGATTTCAAACCTCAGGTCTCCAGCACTAAACACTCTTGAGTCAAGGCACCACATCTTTGGTATTTGTTACAGACACTGTACTTAGAGTTTCATTCAAATGAGTTCATAAAAATACGTTAGAGGGACAATTACAATGTACTTTTTAGATAAAGAAAAACCAGGCTTTGAAGGAATTTTGTCTGAGGACAACCTGGCTCCTTCTTCCTGCTGAGGCCAACGCCTGCCACACCCCCTGGTGGTCAGTGCATGTCATAGCAACCAGTTATTCCAATGTTAGGTTGTTCTGCCATTTGGTCTATTTTTAATATATATATATATATATATATATATATATATATATATATATATATTATTGATATTTTACAGAAAGGAAAGGAGAGAGATAGAGAGCTAGAAACATCGATGATAGAGAAACATCAACCAGCTTCTTCTTGCACACCCCCTACTGGGGATGTGCCCGCAACCAATGTACATGCCCCTGACCAGAATTGAACTCGGGACCTTTCAGTCTGCAGACCGACGCTCTACTACTGAGCCAAACCGGTTTTGGCCTATTTGGTTTATATATATATTTCTATCTCTCCTTTCCTCTCTGAAATCTATCCACCTATCTAGCATCTATCTATTATATATATATATATATATATATATATATATATATATATATATATATATATTTAAAGGAGTGGGGTTACAGACCCACTGAGCAAATTAATCTTTTCCTCTATGTGCTTCTCATAAACTCCTAGCAAATGCATCTTAAGCTTTAAGGGCCTCTGAAAAGCATTTTTTGTTGTTGTTGACAATTAGATTCAGCAGTGGGTCAAGGGTTCCTGCCTCTGACAAGACCTCAGACTCCTGCATTTAGACTTATCGGGCCTTCTGTGGACCTCTGAGCTGGCGGGGCTTGGAGGAACTTCATTTTATTTCCATTTCTCCCAGTTCTTTAAGCTTCGCATCTAAAGATTTTTATAACCTTTAAAAATTTATTTTACCCATGACATAAACTGTGTGGGTGGTTTTAAATATATACGCCCCATAAACTTGAAGTCACCCTGAAGCAATATGTAAAATATTTAAGCTTTTCTAACGATTCTCTTAATTTATCATAATGCTTTTGATGGAGTGCAAATCTGAGTTGTTGTTTAGAGAAGATGCTCACTGGCAAGTGAACCTTTTTTTGAAGGAGAGGTAACACCAAGAGTGAATAGAAAGCTTCAAAAATATTTTTTAACCATGTTTGCTTATATTAAAGGTTGAATGCATTTTAAAATTTCAAGATTGCTCACCTTATAAATTAATACACCTTTGAACTCATAGATTCACAAATTTTCATATTATTATAAAGGCTTCATAATTTCTATTTTTTCATTTACATGCTACTTTGCTTCAATTATTTCATTTATGGAATTTGGAATTTCTGAAAGGGCTGGCAAGCAGATTCTCCTACTCTGAATTGCGTTTAGTGCTGGAAAAACACATTGGTTCAAAATACAGTCAACAGTTATAGACTAAGCACCTGTTATTAGCAAGATGCCATTCTAGATATTAATAATATAACATTGAATAGGAGAGTAAAACATGTATATATGCTTATGTATGCATAGGAGATAACTTTATTAGTTCGATGTGAACTATCTATATATGTAAAAACCCAGTTCCCGTGACAACCATGATGACCAAATGACCGATCACCAGGAGGTGCATTGAGAACCTGTCGGTCCATTCCCCCATCCTCAGCCCTCGGGCTCTGATTGATCAGGGGATGGCTAACGGGGAAACTGCGATGGAAGGCGGACCTGTTGCTCCCTCCCCCCTGCCCTCAGGTTCCAATCAATAGGTGGCAGTGGCGACTGGTGAGCAGGTGGAAGGCAGGCCTCTTGGTGGACCCCTCCTGGCCTGCAGGCTCTGATTGACCAGGGGAGGCTAACGGGGGAACCAGAGTGAGCAGCAAGGCAGGGACTGGCGAGTGGGTGGAAGGTAGACTTCTTGTTCCCTCCTCCTGGCCTTCATGCTCCAATGATTGGTGGCAGCAGTAGGATGGAAATGGGGACTGGCAAATGGGCAGAACCTGGTCCTGATGGCAGGCTGAGTGGTCAGTCTGGAGTAGGTTTGGAGTGTGCTGGGAAAGGAAGAGGAAGGTCCAGTTAAAAAATGGCCTCACCACTGGCCTCTACCATGAAATGGCTCTGCTGGCCAAGCACCTGCTGATGCCGCTAGCCACAGATAAGCAGATCGAGACTGGGCCCTTCCTGGAGGCAGGTCCACCTGCCGCCCTTCTTCGATTGCCTTGGGTCCCCAGTATTTACACCCATCAAGGCAGACATAAGTGGTAACATCACGAAAATCAAAGCTGTGTACAACACCGACCTGGCCAAGTTCCAGACCCTGCAGAACATCCTGGAGGTGGAGAAGGAAATGTATGGAACAGAGTGGCCCAATGTGGGGGCCACGCTAGTGCTAATATGGCTGAAAAGGGGCCTCCGCTTCATCTAAGTCTTCCTGCAGAACATCTGTCAGTAAGTCGGATGAGAGCCACCCCAACCTCATCTGTGTCAATGCCACCAAGGCCTACAAGTTGGCACTCAAGAAGTACCACTGCTGGATCATGCAGAAGATCTTCCAGGCAATGCTGTATGCCATGCCTACAAGTTTGATTTCCTGAAGCACCCTCTAAGGGCCATGACATAGGAGGAGTGCCTAGAGAAGGTCTACCTGTTCCTGGTCACCAATGGCTACCATTGTCATAATCTACGAGATGTATACCACGATGAACATGAAGCTCAGCAATAAGGTGGCCAGCAATCCCAGAAACAGGCAAGTCAGAATCACTGTTAAGCAAGCTGGCGGGCCACCTTGGCCTGTGGGCCCCAGAGCGGCCCAGAGTCTTGCTGGGGTTGCAGGGGACAGCCCTGGTTTCTGAAAAGTCATTTTTGAGTTCTATCCTAACAGAGCAATAGATAACCACCCTACTTCTGAATCACCTTTAACTTCACAGCAGCACAGACTGACTGCCTTCATTTTATTGTGATAAAAATCACTTAATGTTGCTAATAAATCAAGGCCTAGGGTTTTCTGGCCCTGATTTCCACGTGATTCATACACCTCATTTTATAAATGAGGATCTGGTGCAGTGATGTTTTGAGTCGTGTAAGGACCACGAGGAGTGTGATTTGAAAGCATACAGTTGTTGTTTTTTTTGTGCTTTTTTTTAAAGCAGACTGCTGTGTGCTCTCCTGTGGTTGCTCGGTCCAATGTCACTGCGCTGACAGTATAGACCCCTCTCATTCCTAATATCTTTTTCCAGACAGATTTTTATAGTTGAAAACAACCAGCAAGACTTTGATTACCTTGACCAAGGGGACTTTATTTGAAAGCTATTAGGTAAGAGTAACTGACCACATATGAGTGAATTTGCATTTTTCTGCATAAGTATTTTCTCCAGGGATAGCCTACCCCACCTAAGAAACTATGTATTGTGTGTGTTCTCTCAGAGGGAAGACCACGAGCCCTCCCGATGCTGAGACCCAAGGAAACACCTCACTGCCTTAACTGTCCCTCTTTGCACTAACAAGAGCTGTATTTTGAAAGTGTTGGGGTGAATAGAGGGACCCACAAAGAATTCATGTGTGTTAAAAACCCAATGAGGAACAATTGGTAATTTTTATGTGAATAATAAATAATTCTTAATAAATAAATCTCTATTTTGGAATCACAAAAGCAAACAAACAAATGAACAAATTTTAGGAGATAGTGAAGGGCAGTTTGTGCAGACTGTTGAGAGCTCAGAATTAGAGTTTAATTGGGATAGAAATCCTGTTAATAGCACCTGATGCCTGAAATATGAGCACTGAACTTTTAGGTTTTCCAGTTCATGTTTTTGGAGACTGCCTATTAAAACAATACTGGTTGGAAAGTGTTTGTATAGAAGCCCATAAGTATTATTTTCTGTGTTTACCATGCTTAGCTCTCTGTAAGGAATATTAAATAATATTAAATGCCTCATGTTCTCAAGAAGCTTGAATTTTAAAATAAATATACATAAAAAAATAAAAAAAGAAGAAGCTTGAGTTGTAGGGGCAAAATCAGGCAGGCAGGCAAGCAGTTAGGAGCCAGCAGTCCCAAATTGCAAGAGGGATGTCCATTGGATTGGGCCTAAACCAGCAGTCAGTCATCCCTGAAGGGTCCCAGATTGCAAGAGGGTTAAAGCTGGACTGAGAGACCCACCCCCTCACAGGCATGGATTTCATGCACTGGGCCTCTAGTCTATCTTACCAAATAATAGACAAAAATGTAAATTGACCATACTTGCACTACAGCCACAGTCAATCAGAGTGAGTATGCAAATTAGAAGGCCAAATATGGCGGCCGCCCAGCTGCTCCAGGTGCAAAGTGGCCAGGTGGACAGGACACCTACTATGAGAGGGAGGGAGGGGGGCGAAGGGATCTACAGAAGTGGAGGGTGGCAGTGAAGATGAAGATGGCAGACTCTAGCTATAGTCTGCAGTGAAGACGAAGATGGCAGACTCCGGTCTGAGTCTACAGTGAAGTTGAAGAAGGCAGACTCTGGCTGGTGTGAAGACCTGGGTCCTGGGTGCTGGAGGAAAACCTGTGCTGGAAGCCAAGGGAAGCAAGGCCTATTCCACGAATCTCTTTATGAAATGGGTCTCTAGTATATTTATAAGGCTAAGTGACCAACCATATGTACCTCTGACCATCCGACTGACTGGGCAGTACATATGACACACACTGGCAATTTAAAAATAAACGTTGACTCGCACATGCATGATACATGTAAAACTCTCACTGGTGCTAATCGCATGCTTGTGTTTCAATCTGTCATTGTTGATCATGACACTTTGGTTGACACTTCTATTACAGAGAAAGGGCAAATAGCGATATTACAATATTTATGCTAATTAATTTCCTTTAAATGTGCATGAATCTATGCACCAGGCCACTAGTTAGGATATAAATTAAACAGGACAAGAAATTTGTTTTACAAAGCATTTGGTAGATAATATCAATGACTTAGGATTTAAACTGCAATGTGACATGCTTTGATTGTCTAACACAGAACTCACTGTGAGCTAGAAATTTAAGCCACATATGTAATTTAAAATGTTCTAGCAACCATTTGAAAAAAATGTGAAAAAAATAGGTGAAGTAGATGCTAAAAATAAATATTATTTAACCCAATATTTCCAAATATTATTACACTAAGAAACATCAAAATTATTAATGAAATTTTACATTTGTGTGTGTGTGTGTGTGTGTGTGTGTGTGTGTGTGTGTGTATTAAGCATTGAAATTCAATGGGTATTTTACACATACAATATATCTCAATTTGAACTAACTACATATCATGTATTCAATAGCCACATGTAACTAATGGCCAATTATGAGACAACACCTGTCTAATACCTTGATATTTTTCCTTGCCTTGTCCTTTTAAAATGGAGGCATTGGCTTACTCATATCTGTCTAACTTTTTCTTTGTTCAACATTCTGCAAGTGGAAAAGATGGGAGAAACCAAATATTTATACTGAATTATTTATCATATTACAATATAAAAACAAAATACATGATTTATTTGAAGGAATTTTAAAAATATAAAAGTAGCCTAGCCAGTGTTGCTCAATGGTTGAGCATCAACCTATCAAAGGAGATCATATTCCTTTCATGGTCAGGGAATATGCCCAGATTGCAGGCTTGATCCCCAGTAGAGGGTATGCAGGAGGCAGCCAATCAATGACACTCTCTCATCATTGATGTTTCTCTCTCTCTCTCCCTAACCCTTCATCACTGAAATAAATGAATATGTTTACAACTTACTTTATAATAATATCAAATTTGGATATGAAGAGTAGATAATAAAATCTGTAATATATTATCTTTGAAAATAACCAAACAATTGTGTTTTAAAATTAAAAAAAATAACATATCACAGTTTCTTAAAAACCTTTTCCAAACATGTCTATATTTGGAAAAGGCTTCTAAGAAGCTGTGATAGCTACCTTGAGAGATCCTTGGCTAGCAAGTTCTTTCTTTTGGAGCAGCTCTGCAGAGTAATTGAGCATATAACCTGTGACTGTTTCCATTTCAGTATTTACCACATTGAGTCTCAGAAGATAATTCACCATGGCTAAGATTTGGAAACAGCCCAAGTGCCCATCAGCAGATGAGTGGATTAGAAAACTGGTACATCTATACAAGGAAATACTATGCTGCTGTGAAAAGGATGGCACTTCTCCCAATTGCAACAGCATAGATAGATCTGGAGGGCATTATGCTAAGCAAAGTAAATCAGTCAGACAAAGATAAATATCACATGATCTCACTCACTTGTGGATTATAATGAACACCATAAACTGATGAACAAAAACAGATCCTGAGACAGAGAAGCATCAATCAGATGTTCAAACCTCAGAAGGAAGGTAGGGGAGGGTGGGGGAAAGAGCAAAAGATCAACCAAAGTGCTTGTATACATGCATATAAGCATAATCAATGGACACAGACACCAGGGAGGTGAGGACATGAATGGAGTGGGGTGGAGGGCAATAGGGGATAAGGACACATATCTAATACATTAATCAATAAAGAAAAAAAATAGGGTGAAAAAAGACGATTATTTCTCTTGTTCTCTGCAAGGATTCAGTGATGTTTTATGCATTATTTCAACTGTGTTAATATTAGACAGCTTTAAGAAGAAATGAGTTTATTTTTTTTCCAGTTCTTAGTTTCATTTTATTCGTGGTGAGTTTATAGTTCTGATGAGTTTTATACATTTGCTAATTATGACAATGAAAGTTGGCAGTGAACGATGGAGAATCAAAAGAAAAATAGAGTTACTTTCTAAGTTGTTTTTAATGTTTTAAAATCATTTAAATGTTGGCTGGACTATGTTTGATATAACATTTTTACTTTTAAGATGCACAAGAGGTCTAAAATAATTCATGGACTTTGTATTCTGGGTCCTATTAGACTTATGCATTTTTCACCGTGAGATGGGAGTAATAATATCTCCACTTATTTTGAGAGGATTAAGAGAAGTAAATGTGCTATACACAGCATTGTGTAAGTATTACAACAGGCTCTTAGTAAAGGTTAGCCTACCCTTTCTCTCTTACTCCTATTATGGCTTATTTCTCTGTTAAAAAAAATCAAGTTCTTCAATCTGAAAAACAGCAGATGAAAAACAAATTTTCCTACTTAAGGAAACTAATGGAAGAACAACATAAACTTGTTTTAAAAAATCAACCGAAGGACTGGTATGCATGCATATAAGTACAACCAATGGACACAAAACTCTGGGGAGGGAGGGCATGTATGGGAAGTGGGGGGTGCAATGGTAAGCTATGTACACATATAATACCTTAATAAAAATGATGGGGAAAAATAAAGAAGCTGTAGTAAGCAGCCTAAAAAAATACATTAAGAACAAAATATTGCTTTTATAATTTGTGTGGGCATATAAATATGAGCGTGACGTGTATTTAGATTTTGGCCTCATGACATTACTTGAAATAATCAAAAAGTGAAAAACAATTTTTTAAAATGAACATGCTGCTCTTTGCCAAGACTCATCAAAAGACAAAATCGTGGAGGAATTAGCTTAATAGAAATCATAAAGAATAATCATTATAGTTTTAGAATAGCTGATGGATATTGTTATTAAAAGAAGTATAGACTAAATTTATGTTAACATTTATTCTTATGGACACCTTCAATTTATCAGTGCTTGGGATGGTATTTCACACTACTTAAGGTAGCGTATTTTCTATCATTTAAATTGCTTGATCCACTTCTTTAGACCCTAAAAGCCCCAGTAGGACATCTTAGCTTAACTAGATGTTTTCCGTCTTTTAATTACTATGACTAATTTTTTACAGCTCAGTCACAAATCCTTGAGAATAATAAATATGGTGACACAATCTTAATTATAATGGTGCCAATAGCACCGCTCTCATACAGTGTGAGGCTTACATTGAAAAGGAATTTGCCCGGAATTGAAGCTCCTCTGATTGCTTTCCACATCACGTTTTAAACAAACACTGTGGTGCTTTAGCCATTACTTGGTTGCCTAGGATACACAGTTAATGTAGCCCTAAGATGCTGCTACCAGTTAGGCTTTGAGGCCATGCCTGGAAGTGCTGCTTTTTAACAAATTAGAAAAAAATTTAACAGAGGCACTCCGGGGAGGTGCGTTTTGATTGAGGAAGTAACCAACTGTATTTTTTGAGTAGTTATGCGAAAACAATTATTTTTATTTTACTTTAGCTTCCTGTGAAATGAAAGAGGCCAAAAGTTACCGTTTTTAAAAACAAATGCAAAATTGATTCCAGTGACCTAATTCTAAGACCCATTCTCCAAGAATATAATATTCTGATTCTTGATGTATCGGAAAAGGTAACCAGCTAAATCAGAGGGAGTCATTTTTGTAAGTTTCTTCATTTAATAGCGTCTTTAGTTGTTAGATTTTCATTTTGTCTGTGTAGTAAAAATATACACAGTTTATTTGTATTAAGATGCTAAAAGGTCTATATATTAGCATAAAAGGAGTTTTATAATAAAATAATTAGCAAAGTAATGTGTGTAATCTAGTGACTAATGAGAGTAACACAAACATACATCAATTTCAACATCATATGTCTAGGTTATCCATCGTATGTACAAATTATCTTTCAATTCCTTTAATAGTACACTTTAAAATTACTCAAAAAGCTGATTGTATAGCACCTTGTTTTAAATATTAGCACAATTTTAGGTTGTCTGTTATTTTTAAATGAATGGATAGCCTGTCATTTGCCTCTGAAATATTGAATTGTCTTCTTGGCTGATTTGAAAGCAAATCGAGTCAGAATTGTTGCTGAGTGGATAGGAGGATCCAGTGCTGAACCAGTAGGTGGTGCTTGAGTTATAAGTGCATTTAGAACAAAGATTAAGGAAAAAAAAATCTTGCACAATCTTTAGGAATGTTTGCTCTTGTTTCTATTTTGAAGGAGTCATTAGAGAGGAAATTCTTAATTAGGGTTTTGACTTTACTGGAACTGATGATCTTACCTCCTCTCCATTCTCTCTCTCCCTGCCCCCTTCCTCTGATCTTTGTTTCCTGTTCTCTGGCTTTCGGCAGGTATACTGTCGGGGAGGATGGATGAAATCTTTTCTCCAAGCAGAACACCTGGGTGGTAGGAATGGTAACATATTGGTTCTAAGTAAGACGTACAGGGACATATATCACCCGGGAGAGATTCAAGGAAGATCCTAGCCTCCCCTTGAAATCTTGGTATTTGTTTATGCCTCCACTTTTCAAGTTCACCCTTCTGTGCTTGATCTCTCTTTGCCTGTGGTTGTTAGCATGAGGAGCTCTCCTCCATGACTTCACTTCTTAAGTTCTTAAAATACATCCAGTTTGAAAGGTAACAAAGTTATGTCTTTTGGCATTTGTCACACTGAGGGATGGTGTTTATGTACTGAATTCACCAGAAAAAGAGTTGTCATTCAGCCAAATTTGACAGAAAAATTTTAAAAAATCATTGGGTTTGGATAGATTGTGTATTCATTTAGGTGTGATAATTAGTAAATGAAAATAGAACCCAAGTAACAAAGAGCCCTATATGGCTGATTGCCTAGTGTTTCTTCTTTCTGTGAGTATATCATTTGTATTTTACTATTACATTTAAAATATTAAATTATAAATCTAGCTGAAACCGGTTTGGCTCAGTGGATGGAGCGTCGGCCTGCGGATTGAGGGGTCCCGGATTCGATTCCAGTCAAGGGCATGTGCCTTGATTGCGTCCCCAGGGGAGGGTGTGCAGGAGGCAGCTGATTGATGATTCTCTCTCATTGATGTTTCTAGCTCTCTATCCCTCTCTCTTCCCTTCTGTAGAAAATCAATAAAATATATATTAAAAAATAAAATATTAAATTATAAATCTAAAAAATAGTTTTAGAAGTTTACTCTTTCTAAATAATCCACAACCGTTCATATTACATTTCTTGGGATATTAATGATTATCTTTATTAAACAATATTTTGCTTTGTAGTATTGATAATATTAACGTTGTTGGATCTAATTAATTTGAACTAACAAATTTTCAGATGTTTTAGTTCAGGATGATAATTACACTATACTTCTAAAGTAATAGATGTGCTGTTTCTCCATTCATTGTGAAACACATTGATAATTAAATTATGAGAATAGCTAGTTCATTTTAGTAAGCAATCTAAATAAATCACCTCTTCCCACCCCCCATAAAAAAAGAATCACCCTTTCTCTTTTTTTTTTATCAGAAGGAATTTTTCCTGAGGGAGTTATTATCTTCAACCAATTATTATAATGGTTTCCTGCTGAACTCTGATTTAAAATGGTGAAAGCAATTGATATCAGCAATGGTAGAGGAAAGTGAAAACAAAAACACAAAATAGCGGGCCTTCCCTTAGATTATGTGTAGACCTTCGTAGGTACAATTAACATGGCATTACATCCTTTTCTGACAATATTTGTCAGTTATAAATCAGACCAGACAGATAAGGGTATGATAGGTCTCTAGGAAGGGTATGAATTTCACTTTGCCTGTGTGAGCTCCATTGGTTTGCATCTCATATTACTATTTCAGTTTTTATGTTTTTAATGATTATAAGGGAACATAAAATTAAAAATATAAAGATGATTCATTTGAACTCCAACTGCTTTGAAAAAATTAAATAAATGAAAGCCAGCATTCTAACACACTTGAGTCCAGGGAGCGAATATTTTATTATTGTTTTTATACATGGGGGCTTATTTTTATGTCCTTTCTCTCTATGGCTCTTGCACACCAGAAGTGGTGAAACAAATTTCTCCTTTTCAAGCTCCTCAATGGCTACTTGAACTTATTGTAGAACTGCAGACAAGGGAGGTAAAATGCTAAGGAAGCCAATCCATCTCACGCCCTAGATGGCAGCAAATCAAGCTGAAAGGATTAGGGAAAAGGCCACTTATATCAGTTTATAAGAAGGACTAAAGTTTTTTTTTTTAAGCAGTTCATAAATTACATTTCACTTTTCATTCTTCAGCAGCATAGGAAGCTTGTCAGTTAGCTGATTCCTTGCACACCAGGCCAACACTTTTTGTCTCCAATTTGCATAGAGATCAGTTTTGAGAGGAGCAGAGTCCCTTTGGGGATGAAATTTGCTTTTGCTATTTTTGTTATTCCTTTTACACAGGAGATTGTATAATAATTTTCTGCTCTAGGGTCTTGAAATAACATTAAAGATTGACAGTTCAGTTGGGCTTATCACTCTCAGGGCCAAAGTTGACTCATCCTACACATGGGATTGGTGATGTCCACATGATTTTAAAAAATACCTTTTACATATAAATATTATTTTTCCAATTGCAGATGGCATTTCAAAATTCTTTTCTGTATTGTGTGTCATTCAAACACATTATAAAAATATATTTTATTTTTCTAGACTCATGTCTCCCTTAGGGTGATTTTAGTCTTTGGAGTAGCTCTTAGAAACTTCTTCCCCAGGCAAACCCAAGCAGATGGTAGCATAGAAAAGGTAGAAGAATATTTCATGTGTGGAAGATAAGCACAGGCTGAAGGAAGTGGATGCTCTACATTAGAGACAATGGGATTGTGGAAATGGAATAAAAACAAATTCAGCTTAGTTTGTTTGTAGGCTTTATATTGGCTACTTACCATAATTCATGAAAATGGCAATGCTTTCTATCTATGCTCAATTTTTTTTCTTATTTTTTTCCTCCTTCTCATCTGAGGAGGTGAAATTTCTCATTGATATCTATGATTGAAGGAGTAAATTTGACCTGTGCCCCACCCTTCTTCCCTCCAAAGCTCTGCAACTGGGATCTCTGAGCTTGGCAAAGCATATATTTATATATGATGTGCTGGGAAGTGTAATGTCCAGACAACATGATTTACATATAAGTATGCAGATCCAGTATCAGAGGAATGGAGGAGAATTACAAACACAGAAAGGGAGCAGAACATGACTTACAATGTGATGAAGCCTTCTCACTTTTTTAAATTTTTTATTTCCTTAAAAAATGTTTCCTTGGCCACCACTCATGGAGACTTTGGAGGAAGGAGGCTTAAGAGCTTGAGGAGGATTACAATGTGAGAAAGAAACTAATAGAGTTACCAAAATGAATCTTCACATGGAAATCCACATACCTATAAAACATTTAAAGAGGACAGTACACTATTAATTAAACTATAAAATAATTTTACAATCTCAACCTAATTCATCTACAATAAAATTGTGAATTCAAAGTAGAAATACCCTTGTGTATATTCCATTTTCATCAAGCATGTCAAATATAAAGGCTAACACAGGCCAAATAAACAAGGTTTAAGTTATTGTGGGCCACACACAAGAAAAAAAGCAAAAGCTTCAATTTTCATAGAAATGTAGGTTTATTTTGATAGAGACATGCTGAGTACAAAGGGCTAAAATAAACGAGTAATTATTAACATAAAATAATAAAACACTTTAATAAAGATCAATATTTTTTCTTGAATATTGACTTACCAGTCACTGAATAACTGGACAAATTAATAAGCATAAAGTAAATAAACCTATTTTTCTTGTTCTCAGAAAGCAAAATATTTCCTGTTGCCCACACCAAACAAGTTAGTCCGACTAATGATGTGGCAATTGGTTAAAATATTTGCTGCTATATTAGTGGAGAGAAATGGTACACCTGCACATAAGGTGTGTAAGGGAAATGAATGCAACATGATTATAGTAATTAGTGAATATAGTCATTAGTGAATGTTGTACTTTGTTATTATTAACTAGAGGCCCAGTTAATGGATCCATGCACAGGTGGGGACCCTCAGCCTGGCCTGTGCCTTCTCACAGTCTGGGAACCCTTGGGGGATGTTGGAGGCCCGGTGTACAGAGGGACCCCACCAGTGTACAAATCTGGGCCCTGGGCTGGTTTCAACCTGATCCCCGCAGGCCAGGCCAAGAGAGCCCATGAATTTGTGCACCATGCCTCTAGTATGCATATAAGATCTTTGATTAGTCTCTTCCCACCCTCCCCTTTCCCCCATTTCTTCTGAGATTCATCAGTCTTTGCCATGTTTCCATGCCTGTGCATTGAGGTTCTGCCCCCTGGTGATTAGTGCACATCATAATTATTGGTCGAATGGTCAAATGGTTGAACAAATGGCCAAATGGTCGCTTAGGCTTTTGTATATATAGACTAGAGGCCTAATGCACAAAAATTTGTGCAAGAATAGGCCTTCCTTCCCTGAGCTGCCAGCACTAGCTTCCCTTCAGCACCAGGAATGAGAGCTTCCCTACTCTGGCTGCCAGCAGGCACTTGGGACTTGGGCTGGCTTCCCTTCGGCCCTGGCTTTGTCAGGAAGAATGTCTGGAATATGTCTGGTCTAATTAACATATTATTCTTTTATTATTATAGATTATGTATAATAATAAATTTATTGTAAAAATTAAGTTACAATTTTTTTATTACAATGTTTCTTACATGCCATTTTATTGGCTAGGCTGCAAAAATATTCATTGTAGGCTGCATGTGGCCCGTGGGCTGAGAGTTTGAAATACTTTATGTACATGTCTGGAAATGATCATTATTGGTAAATTAACACTATGAACATTTGTATAAGAGTTGTTTAATAATGCACAATTTTGGTGCAAATAGTTCATTTTAAAGCTTATGTGAAATTTTAATGTTTAGCAGTAAATCAGAGAACCTATATAGGATTTCATTTTACCTACTCTAAAATGGCTATTACTTTTTTTTAAAAAAATATTTCAAATCATAGTCATATTACTAACCCAAAACTGTTTGCATTACTAGATCATTTGATAAGTATGAAAGTTAAGTTTACTGCGAATATGTTTAGAATTCAGATTTTGTTTGCTTGGAGGAATTGTGTGGAGCCATATGAGCTGAGTTTACACACTAGCCAACAAAAAATAATTTCCTGTTCTCAACATGAGTGCTGATATAGAATAGCTTCACCCAAAAAATATAACAGATTTATAGACATACTAGAAATCCAGTGCACAAATTTGTGCACCATTGGGGTCTCTTCGCCTGGCCTGCGTTATTGAGCTAAACTTGTTCTCCAACGTCCCCTGAGGGGTCCAGGGTTGTGAGAGGGTGCAGGCCAGGTCCAGGGGTTCCACCGGGTGTGATTAGGGCTGAGGAGAGACACAGGAGGTTGGTCAGCCAGGGGAGTACCTCAGGAAGGCTCCAGGGCATGCCCAGCCCATCTTACTCAGTCCCAATTGGCCAGAGCCCAACAGTAAACTCACCTACCAGTTGGAGCATCTTCCCCCTGATGATCAGTGCATGTCGTAGTGATTAGTCAACTGGTGGACTGTCTGTCCCCTGGTGGTCAGTGCACATCATAGTGAACAGCTGAGTTGTCTTAGCATATCATTAGTATATTGTTCTTTGATTGGTTGAATGGATGACTGGACACTTAGCATATTAGGCTCTTATTATATAGGATAATTCATGTAGCACACAACTATTTAAGTTCATCCATATTGTAGAATGTATTAGTGTTTAATTATTTTTTATTGACAGAGAATATTACATTGTATGGATATACTGAGTTTTATTGTTCTGTGCATTGATGGATATTTGTTTTTTTTATAACATTTTGACTATTGTATATAATGCTGCCTTGAATATTTGTAAGATTTTGCATGAAATATATGTTTTCATTTCTCTTAGGTATATACCTAAGTGTGAACTTGCTCAGTTACATGAAAACTCTTCATTATTACCCTTCAGATAATGACAGATTGTTTTCCAACTTGGATGTACCATTTTTACATTCCCATCAGTGGTGTGTGAAGGTTGAAATTAACTCTTCATCCTCACAACTTTTATTATTTAATCTTTCATTTTGATTATAGCAATTTTAATAGATGTGAAGTAGTATTTCATTGTGATTTTGCTCTGCCATTCTTTGATGACTAATGATCTTGAACAAACTTTGGCCATTTGTACATATACTTTGGATTGAACTTTATTTCTATTTTTATACCAGTACCACACAATCTTGCTTGGCAGTTAGTCTGAAATGTGATTTATGAGTCTTCCAACTTTGTTTTGTTTTTTTTTTTTTGTTTGTTTGTTTTTCACTATTAGTTTGGTTTTTCTGGATCAGTTTAATTCCCATATGAATTTTGAAACCAGTTTGTCAATTTATACTAATCATTCACCTGGAATTTTGAATGGAATTATATTGAATTTATAGATAAATTTGAAGATTACTGCCAACTTATATATATTAAGTATTTTGACCCATGAATGTGGGAGGCCTTTATTTTAAACTTAAGTCTTCTTTAGGTTATTTCTACACTGATTTGTATTTTTCAGATTGTTCGTTTTACACTTACTTTGTTTAAATTTATTCTAAATATTTTATAATCATTTTGATACTATTACCAAGGAATTGTTTTCTTAATCATTTTGTGATTATTCACTCTTAGTATACAGAAATACAATTTAGTTTTTACATTTATATTTTAAAGCTAAATATTTCAAAACTCATTGTTAGTACTAATAGTTTTTTAATGCATTCCTTAGAATTTCAGATAAATTGATAGCATCTGGATTTACATATAATTTTATCTCTTTTCTAAAATGGTATCTTTTATTTTAATATCTTGCCTAATTGCCATGGCAAAAATCTTCATTCCAGTGTTGGAGTATCAAGAGTAAACATGTTGGTCTCATGGGGAAAGCACTCAGTATTTAACAATTAAAATGGTGACATGAGCTCTGGGTGTTTTGTAGATGCCTTGTGTCAGGTTAAGGAAGCTCCTTTCTGTTTCTAGTTTATTTAGTATTTTGTTGTTGTTTGTTTGTTTGTTTGTTTTTAATCATGAAGAGGTGTCAAAGAATTTTTCAAATATTTTTCCTACATATAGTAATCACATGCTTTTTGTCTTTTATGCTATTGGTGTGGTATATTTCATTAATTGACTATAAAACCAGGCTCAAATTCTTGGGATAAAGCCAACTTGGCTATGGTGAATGATCCTATTTATATGTTCCTAGATATAGTTTTCTGATGTTTTGTTTAGGAGTATCCTCACTTTCACAGTGCAAAACATTGATAAAACCAGGCTGAATGACAAAGACAAATAGGAAACATGAGGAAAAATGTGGAGTTACAAATTAAAAGTATTTGGTATTTTTAACATGCACGTGCATTAGTGGCATGGCTAAAGAAATACATAAAACACCAAAAATAATGCCAATCCTACCAGATTATAATTAGAAGAAAACATTTTAGTCTGGGTCTAAGTGTCCCAGGAAGAAGGTCTCTGGCCCCCATTTTGAGGTAAGAAAACATTTTTATAGATTTAGATGTATCTATCATCTACCGTTATCTATCATCTATCTATCTATCTATCTATCTATCTATCTATCTATCTATCTATCATCTATCTATCATCTATCCATCTATCTATCATCTATCTATCTGTCCTTCTATCATATCATCTAGCTAGCTAGATAGCTATCATCTATCATCTATATCTATCATCACCTGCCTATCTAGTCTCAAATCCTCTTCCCACAAAATGAGATCACATTTGATGAACAAGGCCATTTTCTAGCCTGTACTTGGTAGGCAATGAAGAGACACTGCAAACTTTGATTGAGGATGTGCTGTAATTGAGGCTGTAAAATCTGGTCAGATGGAAAGCACATGTATTTGTGAAGATTTTAACCCACACAAAAGGCTACCTACTAAAGGTCCCCACTCTGACAACCAGCCTAGTAGATCTTCTGGAAAACAAAGGGAAACATTGTTTATCTTGTCAAGGAAGGAGTTTGCTTATATTAACTCAGGATTTAATAGCAAGCTAAGCCACAGGGAGCTGCTGTCATGATGAAAAACACCCCTGGAGTCCTCCCAGAAAAGGTACTTCTGATGTAAAAGACCTCAGGGAAAGGTTTCTGGGGAATCCATAATTAAATGTCACATCATGGCAAGGGCAGAGAGAAAAAATGACTCTACTTGGAAAATGGTAAAATATGACTGCCTGGTCAAAATATTTTTGCACCTTATAAAAAAAAGAGGGCTGACTCTCTAACTTGTAGCTCAGGACTTCCAGTCAAGCAGCCTCAGTGAATAAACTATTTGTTCACAGAGCACAGGTAGCAAATACTCTTCAGCACTGCTTGTCCTGATCACGGTGGCGGAAATTCCGGAATCCCGGGTGTGTTACTTGCATTCTGGATTGATGGTCAGGAGAAAATGGAACAGAGTGATGCAATAGCCATTTGTTTCCTAACAGGCAGTTTAAATTATACTGGCGATGAAATGGTGGTAGCTGCTTGTACACTTGAAACCTGTATAATTGTAGTAATCAATGTCACCCCAATGCATTTCATGAAGAAAAAAAAAGAAAAGAAAAAGAAAAAGTAAACATACTCCAGTTTGGCTTTTGATTGTGTAGTCTGATGGGAGAGATTTGTGATGCAAAGGCAGTACAGTCCTCTAGCTGGGTCCAGCTCACTGTGATAAACATACAGTATGTAGGTAGGTAAATTAACATTCATACTACCCCTGGGGGCTGCCACAGAAGCCAAACAATTGGCAGTGCTAGGCATCCACGGAACTAGGGAGTGGGAAAGAGTTCAGTGCTTTTGTATTCGACAGCAGAGGTAATTGAAAAATTATGACTGTTATTTTACACTGGATTCCCACTTCCTCTACCTTACCACCTTCTTGGGTGAGTTGAACGGTTAATGGATGGACGATCTTTTGTGCATAAATTAATATGCTTTTGTTGATAAAGTCAGGACCTACTTATATAAAATCAGCATCCTGGTCTAGATGCTCCTGTCCGCAGTTTCTCCCTAACGTCCAAGAAGTGCTGCTCGGAAAGAGAAGAAAGTGGGTTATAAACAAAAAGAAAGAAACATCTCAGGGTTAGAAGGAAAGGGGAAAAATATAGTAAGGTTTATGAAGTTGAGACTATGGAAAACAGAAGTTATTTGATAGGCAGTGATGTCTAAAATAAAAGTGTGCATGTCTTTCCTTATATCACAGTTCATAGGTGAGGAAACACCCATATGTTAAATTCTTGAGTAATGACAGATTTTAGAATTGAAGTAGAAAAGGAAAGAATAAATTGTTCTCAAAAACTAGAAAAGCTGTGCATAAGGTGGAAGAGGTAAGGGCTAAGGTTCAGCACTGACAAAGAAGAACTAAATTAAAGTAGATGAGATGTGAAAGCAAGAAGGAGTCACATTATCTTCTGTGGCATTTCCAAGGCATGCAGAAAAACAGTTTGACCTTACAAACTACACAGTGTATTATTAGCATCTGAAAGCAAGCTAGTCCATTTATGAAAACTCTTAGCACATAGATATGCAGTTAGTTACAAGAAAGACTAAATGCACAGAAATTTGATTGAGTCAATATTTTACAAATGAATAGAATCTAATTAAGATTGTTATTAGAGCACATATTACAATCTGAAATGTCATATGAATCAATGCAGTGATAATTCATTCACTTTCTGCTTGAGTTTCATTAAGTGGTGCCAATTGCGTTCTTGTTCCCAGTACAATGTCTGGCACATAGCATACGATCAGTAGCTATTTCTTAAGTTAACATATAAATAAGTTCTAGTCTATGCCTTCACAGAGTAGATGATATTATTGGCCTTCATCCAGCAAATATTTCCTACATGGCTACCCTGACGTTCCCAGGGGTTGGTAGTCTTTGAAATGACATAAATGGTCTCATTAGTAGCTGCTCTATTTACTGTGGTCTGTTAAAATAACGTCCAACCCTTGGACACATAGTCACATTTTGCTAGCTAAGTCCAAGATAGAAAGACTGAGAGCCGAGACCGGTTTAGCTCAGTGGATAGAGCACTGGCCTGTGGACTGAAGGGTCCAGGGTTTGATTCCGGTCAAGAGCACGTACCTTGGTTGCTGGCACATCCCAGGTGGGGAGTGTGCAAGAGGCAACTGGTTGATGTATCTCTCTCATCGATGTTTCTAACTCTCTATCCCTCTCAATTCCTCTCTGTGTAAAATCAATAAAATATATTTTTTAAATAAAAAAGAAAGTCTGAGAAAAGAAAGAAAGCTTCTATCCCCGAGAAAGTTGAGTATGCATGCATATACTGCATCACTCTAATTCACACTCATGAAAGCCAGCCTTCTCTCTCCTTCTAAGCCCTTCGGTGAGCAAGCAGGCATGCAGAGCGGGTCTCACTTCACTTCTTACATCAACCAAATCACAGAGATGTCTCCATTCCTTCTGTGACGCGTTGAATCCTTTCTGTTATACTAGTTTCATACTTAGTCCTTCTTTTCCAAAACTCCATTCCACCTCCTTCTCTCCAAGAATAACTATGCTATCTGTTCCTAGGGATGCACAGTATATCTATTTTCCACAGATAGTTTTACAGAAACTAAACACCAAAGCAGTCATAAACATGGACTGGGGAAGACCAGGGAGGGCATAAAATAACTGAGATTATTTTTTCATATTAGGATTGATATCACTGTGCCAGGTAATAAATGTAGAAATTTTCTATTTTTCCCAATTAATTAGATCTAATTAGTGTCTTTCCCAAAGTACATTGTTATGGTTCCTGAAAAATAGTAAGAGAAGTATTTTTTAAGCACTTGTCACATACTTGACATGTACCAATACACGCTATATAAATTTCTTTTAATTAAATTTATTAGGTTAGACCATGGAGGGCATCGAAAAACTGATAATATTAGGATTCATAGAACTGTGCGAGGTAATAAATGTAGAATTATTTTATTTGTTCCAATTGATTCAATATAATTAGAGTATTTTCCAAAGTACTTTATTTTCCTTCATGAAAAATGGTAAGAAAGATATTTTTTAAGCTTTTACATATATATATATATATATATATATATATATATATATATATATATACTAGTACATGCTATATACCTTTATTTTAATTAAGTTTATTGGGCCGCATTGCTTGATAAAATAATATGGGTCTCAAATGTATGATTCTATAATACATCATCTGGACATTACATTGTATGGTCATTACCCAAAGTCAAATCTCCTTTCAGCACCTTGTTTTAGACACCCTTTACCCATTACATCTTCCCTCCCATCCTCTTTTATTTCTAGTAGCCACCATACTGCTGTCTGTGTCTATGAGTTTTGCTTGTTTATCACGTTTGTTCATTTATTGCTTTTAGTTTTATATCCCATGTATAAAGTGAAATCATATGGTTCTTTATTTTTTCCTTTTGGTTATTTGGCTTAACGTGATACTAGCAAGGTTAATCCATGTTGTCACAACTGGAAGTATTTCATCTTTTTATGGCTAATTTACAAGTAATATTCCCTTGTATATATGTACCACATCTCCTTTATTCAATCATATATCAAAGGGCACTTCGGTTCTTTTCATGTCTTGGCCACTGGGTAATGCTGCAATAAGCACTGGGGACATGCATTGTCACAAATAATATATTTTTAAAAAGTTTCAGTAGCTATCCAGAAGAGGGGCCGCTGGGTCACACGATAGTCCCATTCTTCATTTTTTAAAAACCCCCGTACCATTTTCAGGAGTGGCTGTACCAGTTCACATTTACACTAGCAGTGAATGAGGGTTCCTTTTCTCCAGAACTTCTCCAGCACGTGTTATCCCTTGTCTTGTTGACAATAGCCATTCTAATAGTATGAGGTTCTGCGATGTGGTTTTAACCTTTACAATGATGTTTTTAGGGAGCGACTGCATTACTATTTTATAGGTGAGTAAACTAGATTTATTATGGATATAGCTCTAAACATTTATATTTTATTTTATTAAAGCACTAGTGGCCCAATGCACAAAATCTGTGCAAGGGGCTTGGCCTTTGTAGCCTTAGCTTCACCCGGAAGGTCGTCTGGAAGGTCGTTTGGCTGTCCGGTCTAAATAGCATCTTATGATTTTATTATCATAGATTAACCATGTGAGAAATCAAAACTTCATTTTTATATAACATTAACTCCTTCTGAGTTCAGGCATATATTCCTTCTTCATGTTTAATTTGTGGTAGATTCTCCCATAAGAGCGAAGAAACTGAGACTTTGTTTTTGTGAAAGTGGCTTCTGGTTTCCTCATTTTGGTTGAGGTTTTAGGAATCTATTCCCACTGGTCCTCTCTGATGTAAAA
The DNA here is from genome assembly GCA_963924515.1 of Vespertilio murinus. Classification (NCBI taxonomy): domain Eukaryota; kingdom Metazoa; phylum Chordata; class Mammalia; order Chiroptera; family Vespertilionidae; genus Vespertilio; species Vespertilio murinus. Next base: position 170,157,038 of record OZ004706.1, on the reverse strand, counting down.
AAAAATGTAGATTTTGGGTTCGGTTGTTTGATTATATCAATAAAATTCTTTGTTTAAAAACATTTTTCAAAAAAAAACTTCAATGAAAATATTGCCTCTTTAGGTCTGTGTGTTAATAATACAGCTCTGCTACAGTAGATTAATTCAGGGCATGCTTTGGTTTTATTAATATACTATGTTTACCAAAACTTATTTGGAAGGATTATTGTGACATCTCTCTAGATAGAAATGTTCTCGAGTTAACCCATAAACACTCATAATAAACTCATACTTCAGCAATATATGGGAACAGTGGAGTTCTGCAGGGTAATTTAATTTATTTTTATCATTAATATTTGATAATGGCTTTAATATTAAAAACCACACAAATATCTAACAAGGAGTGGTGACATGTATAGAAACTTAACTAGCTTGTCCTGGAGTGTAGTCTAAATTATGTTCTCTGTGCAAATAATCTCATAGTGACTAAGAACTCAACAGCTCGAGGAACTAATACACCGTTTATTCTATCATGTTATATTTCCTTTTTCGAACAGCTGCTACTTATTATTCATACTTCTTCATGTCAGTGCTTTGTACCATCAAATATATCAGGGCAGGTATTCCCATCTTTGCCTTTTTCACATAGAATTTGAGGAGAATAACAGGACTTGTTTTTTTTTTTTTTTCTTCAATATTTCTTCTTCACTTATTTTTCAGCTCTGTAACAGTACTGCCAACATTCACTTCTCTGTCTTAGGAGGGAATGTTTTATCCATTCGGGGGCCACAAGGATGAAATAACAGAACCAGAAAGCTGCTGGCCACTCATTTGGGCAGTTTGGTGGGGAGATAGTGGGAACTGCGCAGGATCTGACTCATTATCTGGGCAGGTTCTCTGTGTGCCCTTCAGGGTTAACTTCAGCTCTGTAATTCCTTTGCCTGCAGGATCCAATGCTCAGAGACAGATGCTCAGATTTCATTTGTCATAAGTTTAATATTGAACATAGTAAAACCTGTCAGAGGAGACAATTGCCAACTATTTCCAATTTCTGAGCACTGGACCATCACCATTAAAAAATAAATAAGCTAGTTAGGAAGTCAAATTTCCAAAACATAAAAAGACAGCATGATAGAGTAAGGCAGGTGGAAATGCATGGGTTTGGGGTCAAACTGATCAAGCTTTATAGCTGAGGTTATCAATTTTAGATGTGGAAGCTAATGCCATTGACTTCATTCTCCGAGATTCAGTGAAATGGAAATAATAGGACTTGCCTTGAAGGGTTGTCATGAGACACATGTAGCACATCAGGACAATGGATGCTATATAATAGAGGTACAAAAGTGTTTTTTCCCATCCTTCCTTTTTCTTCTTCCTTTAAGCAGATACTTACTGAACCCCAGACACTATGCTTAGGTCCAAGGAGATACTGATAAGCAAAGGCAGATGTGTTATCTGCTCACAGGGACAAGATAGAGAGAACACAGCAAAGAAACAGTTACACAAATAGAGGCACAATCTCACCATAACAGGTGCTGCAGGAGGAAAAGGTAGGTGGGAGCCTATTTTAGGAGGATTGAACCTGTCACAAAGGTCTGGGAATACTACTGTGAAAAGGTAAAAATTGAACTAAGATCTGAAAGATAAGTGGGAGTTAACTAGGCAAAGTGGAGAGTGAAGAGCCATTATCATCATCATCAGCAGCAGCACTACCATCACCCTTATACAACATTAATTTCTTGATTTGTCTAGAGAAGTAAAAGCCACACCAAAAATTGTAATTAATTGAATGTTGCTGTGCATCACATCCTGGGCTCCTTCTACCTTTCCCAGTGCGCAGTCCTGCCTTCGGTGACTTCCGGAGCCATGGATCAGCAGTGGTACTGACGAGGCTGTTACTCATCTTTGGCTTCTCCATTACTCCGTTGGAAGGAGGTTGATAGATGTTCATTCACTATTGCACACACTGTCCAACCAATTAAAAATCTCTCTATCCTTCAGCAGAGCCACATCCATCACTCGTTGTCCACATCACCAGCTCCAGATGTTCCTAGCATTGTTATCGGGCCACCTGTCTTTCCTTGCACTAAACTGCAACTGGGAGGCATGGTTGGATCAGTGGTGTGTATTCTTAATGGCTCCCTTCTGACCAGGGCAGATGAGCCCTGCGGATGGCAAGCATACACAACGGCAGTTGTTCATCTACCGTGGAATGTCTGTAGAATTTAGGGACTTGATAATTCAGCCCTTACCATGTTTTCTGTGTTCAGAGATACTTGGCTTGTGACTAATGTCCTTATTACCGTTTGAATGAAGGAAAACGGGAACCTGGGAGCAGAAGACAGCTTTCTCCATGCACTGAAAAAATATTATTCCTCCTTTTTTTTAATCTCCTTGTAATCATCTGAATATGTGCCCAAAGATCCTTCTTTAAGTAGTAGATCCTTTGAGATCCTGCCTAGTTTATGCTTAATTGGATTAGCATTTAGTGATCTGCTAATTTAGTTACATAAATTGATTATCTTATTTGCTATGTAATTATATCTAATGCTTTTTCACTGGAAAATTGATTAATTATTTATTTTACACAGATAGAAGTTCAAAGGAATCTAGAATTGCCTAAGTTGCATCAGTGATGAGAACAGACTGTGTTTAGGACAAAAAGAATTTTAAAGACCATCAAGGCTACATCTCTTGTCTTAGAGATGAGAGTATATGACTTGCCACAGATCACATGGCAGGCATTTATGGAAATATCCAAGCATCAGGTTAGATGTTTGGATGTAATGTGACATGGGTATTAGTGGCCTATTACCTAGTGCCAGGAAACAGCTACTCCAAAAATGAAAACAAACAAACAAACAACAACAAAAAATCCCCAACAGGTCAGATTTCAGTTTCTTTAAAAAAAAAATATATATATATATATATATATATATATATATATATATATATATATATTGTTGATTTTTTTACAGAGAGGAATGGAGGGGGATAGAGAGCTAGAAACATCAAGAGAATCATCGATCAGCTGCCTCTTGTACACCCCCCACTGGAGATATGCCCACAACCAAGGTACATGCCCTTGACTGGAATCGAACCTGGGACCTTTCAGTCTGCAGGCCAAAGCTCTATCCACTGAGCCAAACCGGTTTTGGCAGATTTCTGTTTCTTTTACTTTTGCCGAAAGAACTTTTGACAGAGCAATTGTAGACGCATTCACTTCATAGCTAGGGAAAATGAGACCCAAGAGTATGTACTTGATCTGCAACCAGGGCACTGAATTTAATCAAAGTTCACCAGGCATTTACCTAATGCCCCTCTAAGAGAGGCATTGTGTTAGGCCGTAGGTTTTGAAGATAATTTTAAGCGTTTACTTTCTGGTGGTTGATGTCTTGTTTTTCTAATTCCCAGCCAGCAGAAGGAATGAAGGGAGACTTCATACCCATCAATTCATTACAAGCTGATCTCAGATTAAGGGGACCCTCTTAAATTCCTTCAATTTTGTTCTCATTTTCTCAAGATCAAATTTAAAATCCTCAATCTAGATTCTACCTAGACTTCTACAGCTGGTGCTCCCTTCCTGGCAAATCTTACCTTTCTCTCTAGCTCCTGCCAGGATTCTGACACACTGTTGCCTCTATACTAATGCACTTAATGTGAATACTCTACATTAAGTCTGATTTATCACATGCTTTTATAGCATCTTTTAATGAGTTATTTATAGTCATATATATATATGTATATATATATATATATATATATATATATATATATATATATATATATAAACATTTACTCAAGATCTGTCTTCATCTCTGGAAGATAATTAATTTCCATGAAACAGGGACCATTTCTTTTTATTCAATATATCACCTGAGCACATAGAACAAAGCCTGGTGTACATAGTAGACCCTCAACACTTAGTTGGTACATGTCTGAATACGTGAATACATTTTTCTAAGAATGACTGTCCCTGCTCTGCTTAGTTGGCAAGGGAGAGTCCCAATCTAATCCCCAAAGAAGGCTTTCTTATAACCCCTTCCAAATCCTTTCAGAGATATTTTTTCATGTGCTCATTCGTTGACACACATGTACTTTTTACCCGCTGTAGAAGACTGGGTATCCACAAAACAATTCATACACCATTTGTTCCAAAATGATTTAGTCTTGTTATTTAAACAATATTCTTGGGATATGAGCACGTATTAGGGTATGATGTGGAGTCTATAAAACAAAACAAAATCTTTCTTGAAAACATATATTTAAGAGCCTAAAACATATTATTTGTTGATATATCACTGATCTGGAAATAACTGCCTTGTTTTCCTTTGTTTTAAGAATCAGAAAACATTCCACCTAGAAGGGAGCAAGTAATAGGAAATTTAAGCACAGAAGAAAACTGGTTATGCCTTAGATTTACCATTGCTGCTGACTTTTCTATTTTCATAGGCAAGCATTCTGTCTGGTCACATAGAAAAAGTATAAATTCTAATGGAGAAAATGATACCTACCTAGTATGTACAGATCAATTTTTTACTCTTAATGACTGTTGCTGGGGCAAAATTACAAGTTATCCTCATGTGAGAAGAAATGGGTTGTATATTTCATCTCCATATAAACATTGGCTATTTGTCTTTTCATATCTAAATGCAGGAGGAGAATGAGAAAAGACTAAATGTGAGGAATTCGTCTCATGGTAACTGACTACTTACTAGCAAAATATCCAGATGTAATATTTTTAAAAATCACCCTTTTCCATAAAATCACCCATTAACTGAAAACAGTTTAACCATTGCCTTTATGCTTTTTACTTTTAATTTAGTTATATGAACATCTACTTATTTATAATTGTGGCCATAATATCATAACTTTAGAAAATGTGTTTAAACAGTAGTAACACAACATTGGAATATCAACATAGACTCTGAGAAATAATCCAAATTCTTTTCAGTGCAGGTCTTAAGACTTTTTCTGTTTGAATGTATCACAACTAGATCAATTTCTATTATTTACTAATAGCAATATTATCCAATATTTGAATTACCTTTGAAAGTTTACTAAATATTTTTAAATACATTTTTAAATATTTTTCTCAATGAATCCTCACAATAATTCTCTAAAGGATATAAAAAGAAATAGCAAAAATGCTATCTAGATTGATGTGACAAAAATTAATACATATTAAAGTAGCAACTCACATTCAGATTTACAGATGCAAAGTCTTATTCTCCAGATATAATAAATTTAAGTCATGTCCATTAAATATATATTTTTTCATATATATATATATATATATATATATATATATATATAGTTTCAGAAACATAGAATATAAACTCTTAAAGTACACTTGTATTAAAATCCTGCTGTTGCTAACATTGCCCTTAATTCTATTTGTCCAGCTGAAAATACCCTACTAGTAATGAAGGCTTCAAAACATGGCTAATAAATATTTATTTTGTATATACAATTTAATTTAATGCCATTCTTCTTTGTATTCAAGGCACTCTATTTATCTATCTATCTATCTATCTATCTATCTATCTATCATATATCTGTCTATCTATCTATCTATCTATCTATCATCTATCTATCATCTATTCATCAATCCTATATAATAAAGAGCTAATATGCTAACTAGACCAAACAGCAGAATGACCAAACAACCTTCTAGACGAAGCTGTGGCTGTGAGGGGCTGTGTGGGCTGACTGAAGCTACGAAAGCGAAGCCCCTTGCAGAATTTCATGCATTGAGCCTCTAGTATAAACTTAAATATAAATATATCGTGCCCACTAGGAATTGACATCATTGGTATCTATTAGTATCTGCTGGTCTTTAGAAATACTTTGAAAGTTAGAGGTGAAGTGATAAGCTTGTGTTTTTCTATGTAGATAATATTTAACTTAATTTAAAATAATTTTATTAGCATGTAATGCTTAGCTTTTAATTACATATGAGATGAAACCTACTCTTAAAATGAATTTTACATTGCTATACATGGGTTATCTATTTCTACGTTATTATATGTGAATGTCTAGGAGTGGAGAGTTAACTGAAACACACTCCTTTCACATAGATTAAAAAAATGTGGTCATTTACCTACATAAGGGGGGGGAAAGTTTTTGAAACAAAGAACAGTTAGTAAATGGCAATTAAATAGATAGATGATGATAGATAGATGATGATGATGATGATGATGATGATAGATAGATAGATAGATAGATAGATATAAGAATGCATGCAAAGTAGTAGTGGCAGTGCAAAAGTGTCAGAATTCTAGTTATTCACATGCTTTGATATCTTTCACAAAGTACTATAGATACACTTGTAAAACATTTAATCATCTTCTGAGGGAGTGACACAGCCACTGAAAAAAATGACAAACTTTGGCCTTAGACCTATCTCTGATTCCCCAGCTCTTCATTCATTATCTGTGAGAGTTTAAGGAGCTTCTCACCCCTTCTGTAAAATAAGTCTAATTGGCTTCCTGGAATAATGGAGGAGATGCCATTATTATTTGCATACGTTCACACATTGTGCTGTGGTCCCCAGTAAAGTGTATGTGCCATACCCAGTACTTAAAATGTATAAAAATGCAGTCATCTGTCTTTAATTAAAAGGCAAGGAAGAAGCTAGCATTCTTGTAGCAGTAGCAAATTGGAGGAACTCTTCACATTATAAGATATGGACTATAAAACTTGAAGATATAAAAATCATTTATAATACAATGCCTCACATATTGACTAATTTATCTATTGTAACTCGTTACCTAGGAGCAGAGCCTAAGGTGTACTGAGAAATTGCTCATGCAAGAAATGGCACTAGGGAAGCAGGATAAGTGAGGAGATAAATCCCTTAAGCAAAGTGGTCCTAGTGGGAGCTTCAACTAGATCCCACAGATAGCCCTGGAACACTAATTACACCAAGGGGCTGGCTCCACCTTGAGATAGGGTTGGTTGTCCTTCTGTACAACATGTTCTTCATGGGGGAGGGTATGCCAGTGGTGTAATATGTAATCTCCTGGGTAATGTGGCACCTGACTGCCAAAGGTAATTCTCCAAAGAAAGGGGAAGTTGTGACCATTAGCAACCAACACTCATTGAAAATTAGAGAAGCTCTCTCGACTGATAAGGGAATTTTGGCAAAGCTACCACAGCATCCACCGTAGTACATCATCTCATTATACTATACTATATCACATATACCAGCTGAAGGAAGAGACACATAGGGTGAATTCTGGGAGAGTTCCAAATGAGAAACTTCCATCATTCTAACAGATGAGCTACTCAACCAGGAAGCTCAGATGAGCCTTTTGTATCAAGCATTTTATTGCTTTACCTAGTCACTATTGATTTAATTCACACCAACAACATTGAGCTCATTCTTCAACGTCCCTGTTCTTCTTGCAGATAGGTAGATATATGTGGCTCAAAACATGGGTTTGGCCTTTCTAGTATGATCAATCCTCAATGTTAAATCTCCTTGTCAATATGAACCATCAGGTGTGGGTCATGCAACCCTCCATGAGTCACCTCATTAGGAAAAACTCTAATGTCTGTGGGGAGAGGGAACATAAATACAAATACATTTCTATTACTCAGGGAATTCCGAAGGTTTAAAGGAGTCAGGGAAAAGACCAGACCCCTCCTAAAGTGTGGCCACATTCTTTAGAACACATATGTGATAATTCCATTCTTTAAAACAGTCTGCATTTTATTATGATACACTAGAGGCCCAGTGCATGAGATTCATGCACTCAGAGGGGGTCCCTCAGCCTGGCCCACATCCTCTCCTCAGCAGTCTGAGACTCTCACAGTCCAGGACCTCTCACTCCTTACGGGGCACCTATAGTGGATGTGGGAGAGGCTTCCACCACCACAGCCCTAACCTCTGCACTTGCCAGCTGTGAGCTGGCTTCTGGCTGAGCACACTGCCCCTGTGGAAGCGCACTGACCACGAGGGGCAGCTCCTGCATTAAGCATCTGCCCCCTGGTGGCCAGTGCACATCATAGCGACTGGTTGTTCCTCCATTTGGGAGGTTTGCATATTACATTTTTATTATATAGGATGAATTGCTCAATGGTTTATCTCATATAGACTCTAAATTAAATTTATTCTATTTCAAATTAGCCTAAAAACCAAGACACATTTTCTAAATATTACTCTTTATGAATGTGATCCAAACTAAGACTACAATTCTCATAAATAAAAGGTCAGAGAAACTCCAAAGTTCCTGTACAGGAAAGGCTTTGGTAGCAATACAGTTGGAAAAGTGGTAGACTTGTGTTTACCTCTGAACACTACATTTGTAGATCAAGGCTACTGTTGAGTAAGATTGCTTATTTATTTGGAGAAGTATGATAGGATCAAAAAGAGGCTACCTGAGACAATACAGGGGTTATTTCTCAGTGCTCTAGGTTGTTTATGGCCTGTGTTTGCAAAACTTGTGAAGTCATGATATGCATCTAGCACGATCAGTTATTGTGAATGAAAAAAAAAGCAGATCTGTTCAAATGCATGCATATGTCTTATTTGTATCTGTGACATCTTCTGTGTGCTTGATGCCATCATAGATATGCAGTTAGAATACTTGGTCATCTCTCTGGCACACTCAAAAGGTCTGGTATGCAGCTTGATTTCCCTGGCTGAATTCCCTGTTTTAATACCTAATTGGATGTATGGTCATCTTTTCTTGGTCATACTCTAGGGCATGCTTTCTTTACTTTTTTCTTTATTTATCTATTTCCTTTCTTTTAATTTCTTTCTCTAGGGAACTAAAAATGCTATACCACAGAAAGAAATCCCTTAGGTAGACTATTTTTATTTTATGCCTACTTTGCTCTAGTTAATCAATGACTAAAAACTGAAAATATGAGGTGAAGAACCCTCTATTGACTTAAATATGGCAATTATCTTAAAAAATGGTTCTCTCACTTTGTTTTTAACTTATGCTTTTTTTAACTTATGCTTTTTTTTGCTATAATTTAGAAAACAAATTTGGCATAAAGTCACAGTGCAAAATAAGAAGGTGGTTTAGGGCCTGCTTGACTTACAAAGTATTTTTTTTCCTCATGATTTAATAGTTTATTTAAAATGTTATTGAAAATCTAAGTGTTAGGAGGCCTATTGGCCCTGGATGGGTCAGTTTGCCCTCAGTTTCTTCATTTGCAAAGTGAGTAGATTTACCCAGCTGATGATCCTCTAAGGATACCTTCTAATTGTAACATACTGTTTATATTGAGTTACATTACTTGAGAATTTGGCATGTGTGGACAAATTTAATTAATGTTGACATAACTTGAATGCCAATAATCAAACCATAACTTCTCATTTAATTAATTAGAAAGACCCTGTCTCCAAAATAGCTCAACTTCCCAGTGTGAAACAGTACCAGTGATCCGCAAGTAAGACACCATTCCCTTAAGTAGTACGTCTACTCTAAAAATTAATTGATAGTAACATATTTATTGAAAACATTTATCTTCCAATAAAATATTATATAACACATTATACATTATGCCATTGTGTCATGATGGCCAGTGCATATTAACTAGCAATGGAATGAAGTGTTCCTTCATTATCTGGTTTTCTGGATTTACCTCCCCTTGTAACATGGTAACTATATCACAACAAAATTTTCATAATCTATGTAATCATATACAAAGAAGTGTTTCTGGTAAACTTTGTGTATCTTTGTTGCAGATAGCAGTGCTTGAACTGAGTAAATTTAATGAAGTCTGTCCCCAGTCTACTGCCCTATGCTTTTCTTTTCACTCTGGTCAGAGATTTGTCCAGCTGGATCTCTGGAGTGGACTCTGTCATTCCATCAGAGGCTTCTTCCAGAATGTGGAACCTGCCCTGACCTTGTTTGCTCAGTACCAAAGCAGCCCTCCTTACCCATTGTCCTTCACCTAAGCACACCTCCCCTCACCCTCCACTCCTTGTCACCCCGCTCATTATTTTGAATCACCTGATCAAGTCTATTTCACAGTGTCCAGGCCTTGTGACTTTATTTCACTCCATATTTATTTTTTTTTTCATCACTACAACATCACTTTTTTTTTCATACCTTAGACCATGCTCTGATGCTTCCTGTATTTGTTTTAAATTCAGGTAATGACGTTTCTGGTGAGTGTGTCACTGCATTGTGTTGCCTCTGCAAATTGGAGGTTACGGAACTAAGATAGAAAACTCATTTCCTTGGCGTAGTCAGAGTATTATATTTTGTATTTAACAAAACTTAACAAAACATTAGCTTACAGATTGAGTGGGATTTGTCAATTTTATAAGAACTAGAACACAGTTTGGCACAAGTAGCAGTGGATATGTACCAAATTAATTTTATATCTATTGAAAATTTGAAATGCACTTTTGTGCCTCAGAGGAATCATTAAACATACTAATTATTGTTGTACACTGCAGAAATAGAAGTTAGTAGAGGTGTCTTTAGGTAGAAGGGCAGATAAATCAACTTCCTTGTAGTTAATTCTTTAGATGGTGCATAATCCTTTATGCAAATGCAGGTCTTCCTGCAATTTACATTAAGGTCTAAACTCCAACAGAGTCATGATGCCAGGGAGAACATTCAAAGACAAAAAAAGTTCTTTGTAATGTACTTGACCCTAGGATCACTAGAATGAGAACAACTTGGCTGACTGGAGAAAGAACAGTGCTTTAGAAGTATTTCAGCTATTGTCTTTGGAGCAAATATCACGTTAAGCATAATAGTTTCAGAAGAACATGTTTCAAAACACAGCTAGGAGGCCAGGTCTTTGATCATGTGACAAATATGTTTCCTGAAACTGTGAATTCTGGTTGTAAACTATAGCAGGTATGAATTTCAATTTCACAATATGATTCCAGGGTGAACAGAGTAGGGCCATAACTATATCAGTACAACACTAGCTATAATGATGTTTTGTGTAAGGATAGACCATTTGCTTTTTGAAAAAAGAGAAAAAACTTCCATGATTCAGTTTCAAATGGCCTCAATATTCTGCTTTTCCCTTTGCTGCTTGCTAAGGAGGATCATAAAAGCAGAGAGTCTGTTTACAACTTATCCAATATAAATAATTTAAGACATGGTGGTCATAATTTGATTTAATCTAACATTTATTAATGTTCTAGTTCTTAACAAGGTAGCTTTACTGTAATCCTTTATTTTCTATATGTTTTTGTAAAAGTAAACGCATGTAAGCATAGCTACCCCTTTTCCACAAACTCAGCCATGTTGTATTCATTTATCAGATTCAGTCGAACAGGCCTTGAGTTGCCTCTGTGAGTGAGAGTCTGATGTAGTAAAAATTAGACACTGATGAGACAAAGCCTTATGTCAAAGCATAGACAGTCTAGATAACAATCCAACAGTTTTGTTGTATTCGGGAAAGGAAGAGCATACCATTTATAGGGAACAACAGAAGGAAAGTCATGGGGGTGTAAAAGTTTAATGAGATTTGGGGATAAAATATAATAGTTACTAAACGCAATTCAAGGCACTATGTAAGAGCATTACGTATCTATGTCACAAAAAGCTTGTGGTCGTGATGCCATAATGGTGTAACAACCAAAGGAGCAGCAGTTCTCCTGGCAGGGAGGGTGAGGTGCCAGCAGCATTCGAGGTGTCTTGGGGCGGGGTGCCAGCAGCAACATCAGCAGTGTCAGTGGAGCATGCAAGGCATCACGGGAGCAGCAGATATGGCTCTGATGGCAGGCTAGGCCTAGGGGATCCTACATGTGCATGATTTAATCATGCACTGGACCTTTAGCATTATATAACATGAGTCTCACAACCACCCTTCTAGTCAATTTTATTCTTCCTATTTTGCAGATAAGAAGCTGTGGGCTCAGGGGTTAAATAACTTGACCAAGTTGGCGCATCTAGTAAATCATGGAGCCCAGATGTGTGTCCTATTCTGACTCTGAGTCCTGTGCTGTGTATACACAGGTCAACGCTATACATACTACATATGTATGTATAGAACATACATACTGTGTTTTAGTGTGAGTGGTTTGGCACAGCTGGAGAAAAGGGTTCTGGGAAAAGTTGCAGAATCACAATCTCTTCCATGCTGGTGAAGGCCTTGGTGATGATAAACACTATATTTTGTGTTTTCTAAGACTCAAATTTTCATTCATGAATGTACATTATGTCTAGGATTATGGTGTTATCAAATATCTCTCCTGAGGAACAAATTAATTAATGATCCCAATGTCTTAAAGATTTGTATTCTTTGTTTTTTGTAAATCCTCACCCAAAGATATGTTTTTTAAATTGATTTTGAGAGAGAGAGAGAGAGAGAGAGAGAGAGATCTCAATGTGAGGGATAAAGATCAATTGATTGCCTTCTATATGTACCTTGAGCAGGGATCGAACCTGCAACCTGGATACATACCCTTGACTGGGATTGGAACCTGCAATCCTTTGGTCCACAGGCTAATGCTCCACCCATTGAACAAAACTTCCAGGGCTAGATTTGTATTCTTGACTTGGGCTTTTTTTTTTTTTTTTTTTTTTTTTTTACCATGGAACACTTACCTAATATTTAGTATGTATACCATTGACCTTCCAAATGCTTTTCCTTTCTTCTTACCATCCACCCTTTTAAACCATTCATTTCCACAGGCACATTCTATACCTTGTCACAAGCAGAAGTCTCCACAATCTTACTTCCCAGCATTCCACTCTCCAACCACCAGCTACATTTTCTTCTCAATATGCCGAAGATTACACATTTTTCAGTCTACCAGCAATGCACTTGATTCAACCAGCTCATCTGTGTTTCTCATCCCATTGATATCTTCTTTCTGTTTAGACAGCTTGCAGCCCTTCTTTATCATCTCTTATCTACCACTATACTTAAGCCCCTTCAACTCTGTCTTCCTTAATCTTGATTGTCCACTTCTCCACTCATTCTGCTAAGCATGACAGGGAAAAAGCAACAACCACATTAAGTGGTCCTCCACTTTAAATATATGGTCAACATCAAGTGGCTCTCAGGCTGTCCAGTAACTACATTGCAGTTCTCCTGGTCATTCTCCTTCCTCCTTCCCTAGTTGATTTTTCCCTTAAAATTTTTAACACTTCCTCTCATCTTCACTCTCAGCTGATTACTTTGCTTCCTATTTCAGTGAAAATATAGAAACGACGAGTAAATAATGTCTAACTTGCTTCATCTACCAACTGCCTATTCCCATCTCTAGTCTCATACTCAAAAAAAGGCCAAACCCTCAACGTGTATTACTAGACACCTTCACCTTTGCCAATGCCTGTCCATTGTTCCAGAAAACCTCATGCCTTTGTAGTACATCTACTTTTCTCTATCATGTAATTTCTATAAGCATGTATACATACTGCAGGGCTCAGTTCTTGAATGTCTTCTCTTTAAAGTTATACTTACTCCCTTATTCATTTCATCTGAACTCCTGGTGTTAAATACTATCTATAATCTTATATGCTCAGGTTTAGATTTCTGTTTCAGGACTCTCAATTCATCATTGAATATTTCACCGTCTATTCTTCATCTCTATGTGGGTATCCAATATTCATCTCGAACTTAACATGTCCAAATATTTGTATTTCCTTACTTGCTTAGTGGTCTTCCCTATTTTAGTGAAAAGCAACTTAAACTTCCAGTGGCTCAGGTTGAAAATCTTGAGATTATCTTTGACTTTCAATTTTCTCATATTCCTTATATCTAATATGCCAGCAAATTGTATTGAAAGTTTAGATATGTGGCATATCTATCTTCAAAATACAGGTGGGGCAAAAGTAGGATTACATTTGTGAGTTAGTCAGAGTTTATTCTTATATTATTTATTAAGTACTATATTATTTTTCATATGGACACCTGTAAGCCACTTTTGACACACCCTGTATATGTGAAACCTAATCTTTTCTTATTCTATGCACCTGGACCAATCTGGATTATAGTTTCCTTTCTACTATCCCTGCCCCTCTAAACCTATTTTAAATACAACAGCCACAGTGTTTATATTCTGATATAAGGAGTAGCATATTATCCTTTGTCTCAAAATCCTTCAATGGCTCCTTTTCCATTCAGAATAGAAACCACAGTCCACTAAGGGGCCTGGAGGGCTTCACAAAGTTTAGTTCCTGTTACTTTTCTGAGTCAACTACTTTCTATTCTCTCACTGTGCTCAAGATACATTAGCCTCCAGATTCTTCCTCAAAGGCAGGCATGATGCGTGCTCTAACTCCAAGACCTTTACTTAATGTGCTCTCTGCAAAGAATGCTTCCCCTCCAATATCTGCATTAGGTGGTCCTCTAGAATTTTAAGTCTTAACTAAAATGTCAGCATATTTTAAGGCTTTTTCTAACTATGAAATGTGAAATATGAAATTGCAATGACTCCTTCTTCTAACACTTCCTTTTGTCATTTTTATGTCATGTTCTTTTCCCTAGAGAACTCATCACCATCGAAAATATTATATAATTTACTTATTTATATGGTTTATTACCAGTCTCCTCATTAATTATTTTATTAGTGTAGGAATATTTTACTGTTTATTCACTCATGCAGCCCTTTGACTCATATAATGCCTAGCATATAGCAGGCATGCAAAATATTTGATGAATGAATGAACAAATCTGCAGGAAAATGAATAATAATTCTGTCATTAATGCAGGAAAATAAATATTCAAAAACAATGTTCAACTCAGCCCAAGACACTACTGAATTTTCTTAAAATATTTAAGAGTTTAGGGGAAAAAGCTCTTCTTTATAAAGAATTCTCTATATAAATTGTGGAACACAATATAACTAATAAAAAACAACATTTTTGCAATACTCACTGACTGATTCAGGTAAAAATAACAATTGAGGAAACCATTAGATAAAAGGTCAGTGGGAAATCAGATGTCACTATTTTGACCCACTTTCAATCTTAAAATCACTAAAGGCATGGCAATGTTATGTTATATTTTCATCATGATATTTTGGGAAATTAAGTACATAGACTCACTTATGAAATATTCTTAGTAGGAAAGCAGTTATCCCTAAATGTAATGAATTCTTTAGAGTTAAATTATAGTTTATAATAAATATAGATGATTGTGGGAAAAATTAAAAGACATCATAATAAGAAAACATTCATTTATAATATAGGACATTCTACAAAAAAAATTCTGACTCAGTTTCTTAATTAAGCTAATGATTAGGAAAAGTAGGTGAGAGAAGATAGTTATATTAAAATATATTTAAGATTTATAATACCCAGTGACAATGTGTGAATATAATGGAGACAATCATCATAATTTAAAAATAGTATGGTAGATTATACCAAGGAATCATAGTTAATTTTATTCAGTATGGAATAACCAAATGTTTGTATAAAGTTAATATATTTCAACATTCTGTACTAAAGTTTATAGGTATGAAATGAAATCTGAAACTTGCTTTAAAATACTTTCAACAATAAAAATTAAAAATAAGATATCTAAAAAATAAAGGGTTTTATAGCAAAATAAGCTATATATATATATATATATATATATATATATATATATATAGTAAAATCTATATATTTATCAAATTTGAAGATGGGTGCTCTGGACTAAATTGTGTCTTCCTCAAATCTATATTTAAATCCCTAACCCCCAATAAGATTTCATTTGGAAATGGGGCTTTTAGGAAGTAAGAAAAGTTGAATGAGTTCCTAAGGGTGAGACCTCAATCTGATATGACTGGTGGCCTTACAAAAAGAGAGAGATCTCTGGTCTTTCTCCACACGCAGGCAGGCACCAAGGAAAGGCCATACACGGACACAGCAAGAAGGAGGCTGTCTACAAGCCAGGAATAGTCCTTACCAGGAACTAAGTCAGCGGACACCTTGATCTTAGATTACCAGCTTCCAGAACACTTCCAGAACAGAAGGAGAAACACTTCTGTTTTTGAAGATATCTGGTCTATGGTATTTTGTTATAACAGCCCAAGCTGACTAACACAATGGTTATATGGAAATGTATGATATTAGGGTCTCTAATTTTATGTATTTTGAAAAGAAAAAAATATGTTCTTTGAAAGTTTTGACTCATGTTAATAGAGATAAAATGTTATTTGAAATTAAAATTTTCACTTTGCTACTTAGCTTCCTAACCCAAATTCATCTGACCTTGTAGCTTTCCTGCTAATATATTATTTACAGAGGAAGTCTAAGCTCTTAGTCTGCTGTCTCCCCCCACCACCACCACCATAATTATGGTCTAAATGAATCTTTCCAGAAATGTCTCCCTCTGCTCTCTATAACATATCCTTCAACTAAAAGAAACTAACTTTACATCTTCAAAAATACCCTCTTTCCATTTATATTTGTAATGATTCTTCAAGTTCAGCTCAATTTCTACATTAAAATAAAAAAAGATAACTAAGCAGTTACTATACCCAGTTATATGCCACTAATAAATGAAGGCTGTATAGTTTCTGATGCCAGCCTTCAATTTTTTCTTCCCAGGGAACTAGTAATAAACTTTAATCAGCTTGCCTATAGGGTTACTTCAGGTAGAATTGTAGATCCTCTCCTATCTTTCCCATTCAGGGAGCCCCGTTGGTGCAGGGTTGTCTCCTATTTTCAGTACCTTTATTAATGCATTCTTAGTTTTGCACTTATATACTTCAGAATGTTCAACCCATGCATATTAAGTATTATTTTTCTTTAAGCTTCTACATTTTCTCCCCTTCCCTACCATTTTCATGTGCATACCAAAACTTCAATTGTAACTTGCTTCTATGCATTCTGCCATATTCTTTTAATTCATATAATTATGCACAGGTACATATACACAAGTTTTAAGCTTTGGATTATAAAATAATAATATTGTATCTATGCTTCTCAAAAATATTTTTTTCCTAACAGAAATGCCTCCATATCAGCTGAGGAAGATTTGGCTCATTAAAAAGAATAGTTGCATAATATTTCACAGCAGAGATACATTTATTTAACCATTCTCCACAGATAACTTTTTAATTTTTATTTTCTGGTTTTGCCACCAACATCAATGAATTGACTTGTATATAATAGTTGTAGTTTTACTTCTATGGGAGTGGAATCACTGGTGTGCTGTATTCCAACACACGGTCTCACATTGCTTTCCAAAAAGTATGTGAGAAGTTACATTTCCTTAAGAAGTGTATGAAAGTACTCTATTGCATATAGGGACTTTAGGCATTATGATGCTTTTGTCTATAAGCCATCGACAGGGGAAGTAGTCAGATCTCAGGATTATTTTCATTTGTACATCTCTTTCTCAATGGCAGAGTTCCTCACACTTTCACACATCTGTTGGTCAACTTGCTCTGTAAGTTGTCTATGCTTATTCTTTGGCTCATTTTTCTACTGAAATGTCAATATTTGTATTATCAGTTACTAAAGCTTTTACTATATTAAATATAACAACCCCTTTTTACTAACTGTATTACAAGTATTTATTTCCCAAACTATTACTTATCTACTGCTTTAAATATTTTTTTCATATACACAATTTAAATATTTATATATCAAATACTTTCATATTTTGTTTCATAGTTTATAAGCTTTCTGTTTTGCTTTTAAATATCTAGCATATATATATATATATATATATATCCTCCTAAATTGTCTTCTAAGATTTTTTATTGTTTTATAATTACATCTTTAATCAACAGGAATTGGATGAGACAGGATAGTCAGTTATAACATCCGTTTACTAAATTAGACCATCCTTTTTAAATGAATTGAAATACCTCCTTAGTGATCCATTATATGCCACAATATATTGTGATCTCTTTGTGAGCATTTGTGCTTCTCTGCTGGTGGCTTTAAAATTCTAAATTCATATAAAATCTTTTCTCCCACTAGTTCCAAGTTCTGCTTCTTACTCTGGGTTCTCATAGAACTTTATTTTTTACTTGAGGCAATTACCAGTTCCTCCCTCAAGTTATCCTTGTTTATATACATCTTTCCTTGATCTCACTGTAAAATCTTTTAAGGGAAAAATCCCCATGCAATTTATTTTTGCACATTCCACAGTTTCTTGAGCAATTTAGAAACTTCTCATTTAGTATTGAATGGGTATAATATTGATTAAACCTAAATATGGTGAAAACCATAATAGTTTCATATAGTTTTAGAAACTTAAAATGATTGTGGTGATCCTAGTCAAGGTAAGGAAAATTTTTGTTCTTATTTTCCTTCCACATTTCTTGCTACAGTGAAGAGTTAAATCAATAAATTTTATTTATGCAATCTTTTAGTGTTTCATTCACTGGTACATAATTCCAGACCTCCCCTTCATGCAAATTTCACTGCAGTCTAGTTTCAATTTAATTAGTTTTATTTAGTATTTGTTTTCATTTTATTAAAGCCTTAAGTGACATTTCTGAGTTCATAGGTCCACAAAACTTAAGAAACTTTGTGAATATAAACCGAACCAGAGAAAAGCATATAAAAAAGTGATTTATTTCCATAAAATAATAAAATAATAATATGCAAATTGACTGTCACTCCAACACACAAGATGGCTGTCCCATGTGGTCGAAGATGGCTGCCCCCATGTGAACACAAGATGGCTGCTACAAGATAGCCATCAGGGAAGGGCAGTTGGTGGGGGGGGGGGGTGGGAGGATCAGGCCTGCAGGGGAAAGCAGTTGGGGAGGACCAGGCCTGTAGGGGAGGGAAGTTGGGGGTGATCAGACTGGTAGGGGAGGCAGTTATGGGTGACCAGGCCAGCAGAGGAGGGCAGTTAGGGGCAATCTGCTGGCAGGGAAGCAGTTAGGTATCAATCAGGCTGGCAGGGAAGTGGTTAGGGGTGATCAGGCTGGCAGGCAGAAGCAGTTAGGGGCAATCAGGTAGGCAGGCAGGTGAGCAGTTGGGAGCCAGCAGTCCTGGATTGTGAGAGGGATGTCTGACTGCTCATTTAAGCCCGATATATAGATATATACTAATATATGTCCATATATCTATCTATATCTATATCTATATCTATATCTATATCTATATCTATATCTATATCTATATCTATATCTATATCTATATCTATATCTATCTATATCATCTATATCTATATCTATATCTATATATCTATATCTATCTATATCTATATCTTTCTATTTCTATTTCTATCTATATCTATCTATACATAATTTCAGAGAGGAAGAGAGAGGGAGAGACAGAAACATAAATGATGAGGGATAATTATTGATTGGTTGCCTCCTGCATACCCCCTACTGGGGATGGAGCTGAGACCAGGCTTGGACTCTGACCAGGAATCATACTGTGACCTCCTGGTTCATAGGTCAGCCATAGTGGTTTGGCATCACTTTTTTTTTTTAACCATAGTTTTTGAGATACCAAATTTGCTTATAACAGTTAGAAAACTCACAGCAACCAAGATTGTGAACTCAATATGTTGGCATAACACAGATCATGATATTCAAGCCAGCAAAACAGAGCAACTAACAGACGTTTACCTAGTGTTACCTAAAATCATACAGCTTTAATTCTGGGCCTATAACAATTTTAGAGAAACTGTTTGTGGTGGCCTCTGGGTAAACTAAAATATGAAATTCTGCTTCAATCCCAGCTGCTGTGTACTAAGAAATACTGAAAATTGACTCATTCTTGCTCTTTTGACATAATGTTTTTTCTCTCTTTATATTCAGCTTTTTAAATGAATATAAGCCAGTGTGCAATAACAGTGCTTATGTTAAAAAACAATCTGATTTGCTTTTTGTGTTGGGGTGCTCAAAGCTCAATGGTGTGACCCTTTGTTTTCTCTTCTTTTGAAGAGAATACAGATGGCTCCTAACAGTGGTGAGAGCTTCCAAACAAGGAAGAAGGTTGATCAGATAATGTGCACTTAGGGGCCTTAACAGAGAGATAGTGGGTATTGGGTGAGTTGTCTGGGAGCCAGTGTCAATGATCAAATGTTAATCAAAAGTGCAGTAGCATCGGGGCAAAAGCTGAGGGGTTGTGACAAGACAGGTTAATTGGTACATTTTGTGGAACATGGCCACCTTTTAAATATGGTTATTTAGTTCATTTGAGGCAGCTCCTTCTGAAATTACTTATTAAATGGATCATAATGTATATGAGATCAGGGGCCCTTCACTAATGTTTAATAGACTTCATTTTAGTTATGCCCTACATTTCCTACAGAAATATTTCTTCTCTTCCTGTGCCTCCAAAATCAACAAAACGAGCAAGCAATGCATCCTTGGCAACCACTGGATGTATTGGATACTATTTTGTCCCTGTTATTTTTTTGTCTCTTAGTTAAGCTTATTAATTCAAATAGAAAATGTAGACTTTTCAATGGGAACAAATCAGGGCAACCTAATAAAAATGAGCCAAGACTTACCAGTCTAATATCAAAGACTTCAATTAAATTCTTGGAATAGGCCAAGAGAGACACCTAATTCTCAGAGTTCAAAGCATAAAAACAATTTAAGAAAGCAGTTATAAAGGGTTAGAAGAGGTTGTGCGGGCAAGAATCTTAGCATGGATCTGCTAATGATTGTAGCACTATTGAGTAATGTAGTTGTCTCTCAGTATCCCTGAAGGATCGGCTCCAGGACGCCTTCCCCCAGATTCCAAAATCTATAGATGATCAAGTCCCTTTTATAAAATGGTGTATTTGCATATAACCTATGTATACCCTCCATACACTTTTAATTACTTATAACTCCTGATTACTTTAGATTATTTATAATACCTAACACCATTAAGTGTTGTATAAATAGTTGTTATGCTGTATTATTTAAGAAATAATGACTGCATAGTACACATCAGCAACAGTGTAACATATTTTTGAAATATTTTTTTATCTGAGGTTGCTTGACTACTGGATGCGGAACATGTGGATACCAAGGGCCAACTATATTGAGGCACTATTCTTGTTCAATCTTGATTATTTTACTTATTTCTCCAGGACAAGAAATAAACCAAGCATGGATTATATGGTCCTGAGCTTAGAGCAGAGAATTAAGAAGGGCAAAACCATAGGACAGTGTTCAAGTAGACCTCAGGAATCATATTCTCTGATTGGCACACATACATGCTGGATCTAACTTGCCATCCCTGGTAATGAAGTACTATTCTGTTTTTTAATAAAAAGAAAAACAGTTTCTTATAACAGTGGGTGGCTAATCATGGGATCCATCATAAAAAATCATAATGCAAACAAACATTTGTACCTTTTAAAAATGATAAGACAACAAAAGTGAATGAGAAAGTACTTGAGTGATTAAAACCTAAATGAGATAAATTCTATTAGAGCTACATAAAATATGCAAATGGTGTGATATTTTTCTTCATTCACTATGTCTTAATGGTGGGGGAATTAATGTACTTCCAATTGATTCTAAAAAGAAGCTGTTTTATTATGTTTACTACACAATGAGCCTGCCTAAGGCATGCTCTAGTTATGTTATACATTATTAACTGCTATAAACCATTACTCTGAATAGTACCCAAGTGGCCTGAAAGTTAATGTATCTCTTTAAGTGCCTAGTTCACTACAGAGAGTAACTTAGACATTGGAAAGTGACTGCTTGTTCATTCACTTTGATTCTGCCAAGATTAGGATAAAGTTTGGGGTGGGGTTGGAATATGTCAGGAAATGTAAAAGAAAGATGAGCTTTGCCAGTGTGGCTCAGTGGTTGAGTGTGGATCTATGCACCTGGAGGTTGTCTGGTTCCTGATTAGGGCACATGCCTGGGATGTGGGCTCCATCCCCAGTGAGATGAAGAGGCAGCCTATTGCTATTCTCTCTTATCGATGTTTCTGTCTCTCTCTTCCTTTCCCTTCCTCACTCTCTCTAAAAATAATAATAGTTTTTTAAATATTAAAAAATAAAAGATGAGAAAGGGTTAAATCACTGAAACATAAAGTATGAATATCAATTTTTATGATACTCTAGGGTAAGTTGTCCAAACAATAGGGCATATGTCTCTGATATAACACACACACACACACACACACATGCACGCATACGCACACACACGCACAGACCTTTGACAGGCCTGCAGCATAAGGTTTCAGTTTTTTCCCTGCTACAACTGCTAATAAGTAAGTAATTAAAGAAATGGACGAGGTTTGAGGAACTTACTTAGTCAGAAAAGTTGTCTGTATATCTCATATAATGCTCAGGACAGAAATAATTAATTGTTGATTATTTAAGATAAGTTATATCAATACATGATGTGTGGGAAGCTCCTCTCATATTTGTTCCAAATTCAACTAGAATCTCTGAATCTATGCATACCTATTTCATTGTCTGATTTAATTTATTTTTTACTCAACAGATATTTATTCATGTGTCTACTATGTGCCAGATAATATGCAAAGGTTAGGGGAAAATAAAATAAACACGCATATTATTTTCAAAAAAATGGAAAACACAATTTAAATTCATGGTTTTGGTTTATTTTTTTATTACAAATGCAATTGTTGTTTGATAGAACTTTAACAGATTTTTAGTTTACCTTATTCTTTTTCTCATTCATTACGAATTTTCCCTTAGACCAGTGAATCTTTTAAAAAATATATTTTATTGATATTTTACAGAGAGGAAGGGAGAGATAGAGAGCTAGAAACGTCGATGAGAGAGAAACATCGCCCGCAACCAATCTACATGTCCTTGACCAGAATCGAACCTGGGACCCTTCAGTCCGCAGACCGACGCTCTACCACTGAGCCAAACCGGTTTTGGAGAATCTTTTTATTTTTTTATGATGATGTTCATCACTTAATTTGCATAAATGATAACAGCTAACAATGTTTAAAAATGGTTATAGAGACTAGAACTGCCTCAGGCCTTCAACTCTGTTCTTCCTAACCTTCTTCCTGGTGGACTTTCATGTCTTGTATCCTTGAGACTCAAGAAAAATAAGAGCCGAAACTGGTTTGCTTCAGTGGCTAGAGCATCGGCCTGCAGATTGAAGAATCCCAGGTTCGATTCCGGTCAAGGGCATACCTTGGTTGTGGGCACATCCCCAGTAGGATGTGCGCAAGATGCAGCTGGATCAATGATTCTCTCTTACTGATGTTTCTAACTCTCTATCCCTCTCTATTCTTCCCTGTAAGAAATCAATAAAATATATTTTTTAAAAGAAAAATAAGAGATATAGAGGGAAAAAACCAATTAAATAGGGAACACAAAAATGGAAGTGAGATAAAGAGAAGAAGAGTATGTAATAGGAAGACATTCAGAAGTGAGGAAGTAATAAATAATGTTAGAGTCAAAGGCAAACTCACACTCATTCATCCTTTCACACCTCAAGCACAGCAACTCATCATTTCCTGTGAAGCAAATCACTATTTATATCCAAACATCGATCAAAAAAAATTTATGGTGTTCAATAATCTAACAAATATATAAGCAATCTCACTTAAGAAATTACAAAGCACCATTCATCTATTGTTCTTAAACCCTTTTTCATTGAACATGGTCACCTTTGAAATTGCCTGTGAAATTTTTGTTTTCTCACAGGTGAGTTTCAAACAAATAGCACAAAACAAACAAACAACAATAAGACCCTTTACAGTTTCAAATGGAGGGACTTAAACAAGAGCTCATGATGCAAATTCGTCTGGACTGCAGTAGAGAGGGGTTTTAAAAATAGGTTCAAGGTGGCAATGTGGTCATGAGAAAAAGGCATTATGATCTGAAGCATCATTATGAAAGTATAATGTGCAGAAAAGAGGTGATAACTACGCTCTATCTGATCAGACCTACTATAGGGTCTACATTCACCACAGAGGGATGTGGACAAACTGTACTGTACTCTCTGCTGGGGGTTTGGCTGGGAGAGGAACTGCCTTCTGTGAGATTTGACTGCTGATTAGGCAAGATGAGAGCGGGACCAGAGGGGAGTCCTTGACTACCTTCACTTACCTGAAGGTATGTTTGTTCCTGTGGGTCCAAGGAGTTAGTTGGGAAGACAGTAAGAAGTATATTCTATATCACTATTCAGAACCTATTATTATACTTACAGATGCCAGAAATAGATTGGACTACTCCAAATTACCATTAGTCATAATTAGTACAATCTAAATAACTTGGTAAGAATGTTATTGAATGATTCAGTAATGAGGTGGTAGTTGAATGAAAGGATTTCTTTGTCTCTTTGTACCTGAAAACACAATTTTCTAAATAGGAATAAAAGATAAAAATAAAGAGTTTTTTAGTCTATGAAATATATTTTTATTAATAAATATATTTGGACAGTTTTCCTGGAATAATTTTTATTACCTATGCTAATGAATGCATCACTCATTTGTATTATTTTTATAACACAACATGTTGTCATCTGAAATTTTTGGTTGAATACTTTTTGCCTTATTCATTAAAAAATTCTTTATGTTCGCCAATTAAGGCTTGAAGATGAAGACATGTGAAGACATGTGCCAGAAATTGCATGTATAGATGTGTGCAAACTCATACATTTGTATGGGAGAGGTTGTTTATTTAGGGATAGAATTCCTTCTGGCTCACAGACTCCCTTCTGGTTTATGGGAACCAAAAAGAAAAAAGAAAAAAATCAAGAAATCTGGGGCAGCAGAGAAAGTTTAATTTAGTGAAGGAAGATATACAGAACAGTGTTAAAATCTTACCCAATGTGAAGGAGAAGCTCCATTGGCTTGAAAGTAAAAGGTAATTGATCAGATAGACAAGAGCTGTTCCTGCATTGTGGCCTTGGCAGATGGCATGCAACCAGTAATACTATCCCTAGAGAGCTGGTAAAGTGATATACAGGGACACAGAGATGAATTTTACCAGTAAGACCAGAGGAAAAAAGAAAATGAAATACATTTTCTTCCTGTTTTGAAATTGGAATATTTTCTCCTACAACTTTTTCTTTTCTTTCTTTTTTTTTTTTCTAGAACCCAAAAGAGTCAGTAAGTATCTTGGAAGGAATGGCATCCTTTTTAAAGAGAATTTTGAATGCTATTTCCAAACCATACATTCCACTGGTACAATCTATATCTATTGCTTTGAATAGTTTTTTTTTATGTCTGGGGTTTTAGAATGACCATTGATACCATGCAGAGCCATAAGCTTACATTATTATACAGTAAGAATATCAAGAGAAGTTGATGAACACACTTTCTTTATTTGCTTTAATGAGAAAAGAAAAATGAAATTATTTACATTTACTTCAAGAACACTTTACTTCAGTATAAACTACTTTGATTAGAAGCCTTCTTTTGCCATCTGTGTGCTCCATCCCTTTTTCTCTTTGGCAGTTTTTGTGGAATGGTGGAGCAAAAAATTTCCTATTGACTAAAGCACTATATGCATACTATGTATTGCATGTAATATTTTGTCATAACACATTGTATTCACACTATATTTCCTTTTTTTGTCATACTTTTTCTCATTTGCCTTATTTTTCTTCTCCTGTTTTCATAAGTAACAATAGTATTAAAAATGGTACTAGTAGCAGTAGCAACAGTGGTGCATTCTACTTACTGAATGATGTCTACTTGTTAGGTGGTGTGTATTTATCACATTCCATACATTATGTATGATCCTAAAAATGATCTCTACAACATTATTCTTCCTATTATAGGGTGTGAACACAGGAAATAATGGTTGTCACAAAATTAAGATTGGAGGCCTCCCTGCATTGAGTTATTCTAGGAGTCAGGGTAGAATCAAAGCTAAAATTCAGTTTGTAAAATTAAGAGAACAGGCCTCAATGTATATGAAGAGAAACTAACAAACAAATAAAAAAACCACTTTTGTTTGTTCTATAAATTGGAAGAATGAACCCAGAATATTTTTCATATGCAAATAATAATAAACATTTCCAATTTGTGTAACTTAGGGATAAGTATATTAAATCAAGTCAGAGTATGAGACAAGAGTTTATGGCTATCATATTATATAAATAATATAATTAATTCATGAGTTAATTTAAAATTATTATTACCAAATTTTTGCCTTGATAAATAATGATTTTAAAATTTGTATTAGAAGTTATCTGGTGCATCTCTTCCTCAAATTATCTTCTTCATTGGTGTTCTATTCTCTAGATCAAAATGATAATTAGTAATTACAGACTATCTTGAGAGTGTACTTTAAAACTTCAAGTGTAAGTGGTTGTAAATATTTAATGTGTAATTATAATGTGAGAATAAATTAATAACCCAGAAAAATAAAAGTGGTGACTGGCATGTTTTCCTTCAATATTTATTATTTATCTTCTAATAGACACTGAAGAGAAATGTGAAATTGGTACTCAAAGCAATGCATTGAGCCTAACAGGATTTCTTATACTTGATGACAAAATTATATTTATAGCTTCTTCCAATAAGAAGAATATAGGACATACTTGACACATAATTGATATTCAACATATATTGGTAAATTAGTGATGAACAACATAGACTACTGGTTGGCTTCTACTTAACATACAAAGTATTTTCTTATATGTAGGGGACGATGCTCAAAATCTTGAAGGATACAATGACATTTACAAGTGACAGGCATTTTCACTTTCTAAAAGAAAAATATTAGTACTAGAGAATTATATTGACAATTTGAGATAATTGACTCTAAGATCTCTATATGAGAAATATATATTTGCTTAAAATATCCAGCTAGTTTATTAAATCATGCAATTTGTTTTTTACATATAGCTACACTGTTTACTAAATTGGAAGAATGACCCCAGAATAAACAATGATGATCCATTCAATTTGATTGAGTCAATAGTAAGGTATACATTACATGATATTCTAGTTTTATATACTTTAAAGTTTCTTTTTTAAAAATTAATTGACAGTTTCAAGATTTGGGAACTTGTCTAGACAAACCTAGTAATTTGTTAAAATTCAACAATCAAAAAGCTTATTTGCTGCAATTGCATTCATAATCATTTTGCTTTTTGGTTTTGAATAAATAAATTTTTGTAACTTGTGTTGACATTTTTAACAGTTTGTTTAAATATTTTAAAATAATTTTATTTAAATTACTTGGTTCAATATTAGCTAAATACAGAAATAAGTTCCTAAGATTGACTTGTATCTTTTTTTCTTACATGAAATTTTTTCTCAAATTCATACCTATTCACAAAATATTAATAAAATTTGTTTGGATTAGGAATTAGAAATTAGGTAGCCAAATATATAATAAAATAATTTGATATTTTCAAATCCTGAGTTTGGAAAAAAAAAGGTTAGGATTGTTGTTCAGAGAACTATACTTCACTGAGTTTTTAGAAAATATTCAATTCCTGCTTTGTGAGAGCAGAGACACTCATTGTGATGCTCTTCTCTGATCCAGAATTAATTTGCTCACCGGTGGTCAATTACTTTACATAATTTAAAATGAAGTGAGAGAAAAATTGCTGAGACAATATATACACTATGTAGTTTATTAATGAATGAGTATCCCTTCCCCAACTCCCTGCCAATCCCAATAAATAACCCTGTGCAGATTTGCTTTTTAGGGTCTTAAGACATTTTCATCTGAAGCATATTCCTTTAAAAAATTACTAAACCATGAATGATCATCATTTATCAGCTTACACCTTATATATTCCAGATGCAAATATTTTCTCAAGGTCACCTTTTAATTATCTCCCTCAAGGATCTTGCATTAAAAAAAGGTATTCCATCAAACTAAGTTTGTGTTTTAATTAATTTCCATCCTTTTACTTATCAAACACATATGGCCAATCAAAAATAGTAAATTATTATTCCAGTCAAAAGCAAAAACAAAAAACAAAACAAAACAAAACAAAACAAAAAAAAACAACAAGAAGCCAAAACCAACATCTTAATTGACTTAGGTAAGTCTCCATTAGACTATTTGAGATTCTTTAAGACAGAGAACATCCTAATTAGTATAATTGTGGAGACATTACTAGTGAACTTTCCTTCCTTTTGATCTACCTTTTCCATTACTGCCAGAATATCATATTTACTATGAAACTTCCCTGTGAAAATCATTCAGTGGATCTCTATTTCTTCCAGGAGAAAGAACACACTAATTAACATGATTTTAAGAGCAGTCATATCCTACCCATCCCTCATCTTCTACCATTGCTTGAGTTATAATATACTAGACACCCAGTGCATGAAAAGGTCCCCTCAGCCTGGCCTCCCCCTCTCACAGTCCAGGAGTCCTCAGGGGCATGAGGGAACCCAGCGATTAGGGGAAGATGATGCCCACATCACACCTCTGATACTGCTGCCACTGCCAGCAGTGCAAGCCTCAGCCAGCCCTGGTTACCTAAGCCTCAGGTGGCCCTGGGCGGCTGGGCAGCCACCAACCAAGGCTTGCCTGTGCCTTGGGCCAGCACTGGGAGGCTGGGCGGCTGAGGGCAAGTCTGTCCACACCACGTGCCTGCCACCTCCTCACCCCCCGAGGGGCTGAAAGGACTATGGGCATTGCCATCTTTGTGACTGTGTGATGATCAATTTGCATATTTCCCCTTTATTAGGATGTTCCAGTGAATCTAAATATTTGGTTTTCCAACCCATACTCACTTTCTAACATTCTCTGAAAACACAAATACCAGGGATGTATGTGTGTTTCCTGGCAGTCAGTCAAAGTCTTTCTTATAACTCAACATTTAGCTTAGAAACCTCTTTTAAACTTTTCAACAAGTCTTTGGCAACTCACAGGTCTGTGTTACTATATTCCATGCATGTATGCCTCTCTAGGTGTTTAACTCTGAGCACTGGGTCTATGTTCAAAGAATCTTGCATCTATTGAGATCCATCCAGTGCCATGCAGGGCAGGATTGGAGTGGAACTCTAGGCTAACAGGAAAGTTACTATTGGGAAAGATAAAAGAGTAGAAAGTAGAGTTCATCTACTTAGCTTTCTTTATTCATATGCCAGTGAATAAATACACAGGAGGGCCTTCCTGGTTTATGATGTGAGCTACACAAAAGAAGAGTTCAAAGTCAATTGGCTCCTGTTACACTCTTCCCTCACCTCATCCCCTGGGGAAAGGTGGCATATTTTTTCCTACAGAATGCCAGAAAAATATCCAGTATCCTTGCTGTTTATATTTTCCACATACAAAACTTACAACTTTCAAAGGTCAAGGCAGTTAATGGAGACCCCTGGTTTTTATTGTGTTCTAAACATGCAGTGATGTTTGGAAGTTATGCTCTCTTCCTGGAGTACTAGAATATGGATCCCCTAAAGCAGAGAATTCTCAAGCTGGTGGAATCTTAAGAAATCTAGAGCAACTCTTTATTTTACAAATAAAGAAATGCTTACTTACCTACCATCCACTTCATGGTTGAATGTGCCAGGGAAATGCCTGATGCTGTGATAAAACCCAGTAAACATGTTCTTCATTGTGGAGTGGACAGTCCAGTTAGAAATAATGACATTAATATGATAATTACACAAGTAAAGTGAACTTTGGTCCCAAAGAAGTGAGTTAAATTAAAGTTGCATGCACAGATAATTTACAATTGACCTACAATTTAGGGTAGAAATGAGCTATCCTAACTTCTGTCTTTTGCTTTTTCTAAAATCATGAGTTTAAAAGTCTTATAAACTTTAGGATGATATATGAATATTTTAATTATATCATTGTTACCCTCTGATTTTTGCTTTTTTGTTGGAGGGATATTAAATCAATATTTACTACAATATCTCTAAAATTTTAGTTCAGTTTCTTTTTCATACATTCATAATTCCTTTGACAGAAAGAATGGTACAATAATAAAGAAAGCAGATTTTCAAGAGAAAGACAACTTGAATCACAACTGCAGCCCACCACTTTAAAAAATACAATTCCAGATAAAGTAACTGACTTTTTTGAGGCTTGGTTTCCTGAGCTGTCAGATGAGCATGGCAGGTTTATCCTATGTGAGGCTTTTGAAGGGATTAAATAAGATATTGATTGTGAGACAACTAACATTATAAAAATTTTAAATGTCTATTTTTGTCATTTTCTCATGAAGAGCCTTCCACCTTAGTAGTATAGCTTGTAATCCAGAGAGCATTGCCAATGACTTAGCTCTTCACAAAAGACCCTGGAGTTCATTCAGCTTATAAAATAAAAACCCTTCACTCTATGTTCAAATTGTTTCCTCAACTATCATGTCTTTCATCTGTCATTTTCCTCTCAGAATCCTTATGATTTTTCAGTTTTCATATCAAATT
The DNA here is from genome assembly GCA_963924515.1 of Vespertilio murinus. Lineage (NCBI taxonomy): Eukaryota > Metazoa > Chordata > Mammalia > Chiroptera > Vespertilionidae > Vespertilio > Vespertilio murinus. The sequence continues at coordinate 170,126,919 of OZ004706.1, read as the reverse complement.
TACTTTCGTTAAGATTTCACTGAGACTTCATTGACATGCCTAATCTCCCCTTTCTTTCACTTTCCATAGTAGTTTGCTCTTATCACTTTTAGATCACTTATTCAATCATCCTGATTTTCAAGTGAATACTTGTCTGTCTTCCCATAATAGGATGAGATTATATGGGGAATGGTTAGCACAATTTTGTACATAGTAGGTTCTTAACAAGATGTCTGTTGAACTAAGCTGAATAGAAAAATGAGGAGCTTTGCTATCATTGGGGCTCATCTTAATTTTGAAATCATATGCCATCAAGTAAAGTCAAATCTATAAACTGAAATCAGAAGATGTGATTAAGGTATTTGAGCACATTGAGGAGTATCATAATTTGAGAAAACTGTAGAGGAAGTAATTTTCTTGACTGGAGAGCAATGATAAATTCACTCATTTAATTGGTAGGGCTAAAGAAATACTCTTTGAATGAGTAAGTGCTCAAGGGGGAAACGAAGAACTTGAATTATATAACATTTGTATGTGACACTATATTTAAAAAATAATAGCTAGTACTTAGAAAGTACCAAAAATTGGAGCTCCGTTCATTCGTCCATTGTTTTCAAATATTTATTGAACCTTTAGCAAGACTCTAGAACAGGGGTGGGCAAACTTTTTGACTCGGGGGCCACAATGGGTTCTTACACTGGATCGGAGGACCGAAACAAAAGCAACCTAATCATGTTGGCACTCTCATCTTGGGCTGCTGGTGAAGGAGCAGAGGGGAGAGCAAGAGAACCCTCTGCTCTTTTGGCTCCACGGCCCAGATAGAACAGCCAAAGGGCCGGATCCGACTCGCGGGCCATAGTTTGCCCACGGCTGCTCTAGAATTTGAAAGATGATTAATACTATACACTCCAATGTCTCAAAATTGTTAAAATATGGTAAAAACATTAGGGTTGTTGATTAGAATGTTTATTCTTGATTTTAATTAAAAATAAATTTTGATATTTAAAAAGTAAATGTTTTAATCCTACTAAATCTTCTGTGGAAATGTGCATATTTTCTACAGATTTTGAAATTGTTGTTTCTTATTTTCCTATACACTGAGTGGGCAGATTAATATGATCTCTGAATGCATCTAATATATAATATTAGAGGCCCGGTGCCTAGATTTATGCATGGGTGTGGTCTAGCTAGCCAGCCTAGCCAGGGGGAGGAGACATGGACATTTGGCCGGCCTGCCTGCTAGTCAAACTCTTGGTCGAGGGAACAATTTGCAGCCTTTTATTATATAAGATATACACTGAGTGGCAAGATTATTATGCCTGCAGAGATCATAATAATTTGGCCACTCAGTGTATATATACCGTCTATGTGTCTTTTTTAGGGAGGGTGTATTTTATGAGGCCTATATTCTGGGGAGCTGGGGCATAAAATGTGACTATACTTTGAGTTGAACCAGTGATGGAGAAATGGCTACCACATTACAATCATAAAGCCACTTTTTTTTCCAACCTATGCCTTTTAACCTAGTTAGTGGAGTATTTTCTGCTCCTTGGATAAAACCTGTGGTAGATTACATTTACAAATAAGTATATAAAATAAAAATAAAAAAGATATGCCTAAGCCATGGTATTTATGAAAAACCCACATTTTATTCTGAGTTAAGAGTCTTTGTTGCCTCCACTTGCTACTGCTTTAGGCCAGAAGCCTGAACCAGAGAATGGGGTGTGTCTTCCTCTCTATTCCTGCTCCTTGATGACTCTGATCCTCCTTCCCCACTTGCTCGGTGTGTTCTTCTGTTGTCTGTGGGCTGCCTGACTCCTCTAACTCAGCGTCAGCTCCTTCAGCCAGCAGTATATTTATACTTCTCACTTTTGCATACAAGGTTTTCACTTTGGCCTCCTTTTGAAAAAGTAATCTTACTCTGGCATAAGGCTGCTTGGGTAAACTTGCTTTTCAACTGACCCAGGTCAACATCCCTACCATAAATTCCATATCCACTCTCCTGAGACTCCACTTCTCCTCCTCTATCAGTAGAAGTGCAGTCACTGTCCAGGACAACATCATGCCGCTCTGCTGGTATTGGTGGGTGGGAGCCTGTGCATTTTTTCCTACAGTCCAGAGGGAGCTCCAAAGAAGGCATATCAAGCTCTTCAACTTCACTCTTTGAAGCTCCTCAGATGGACTGGCAGTGAGGCAAAGCATCCAACTTCTCTCCTCCATGGGGGATAGAAGGAAAAAATTCATCAATTAATGCCCTATTCCATAGAAATTCTCCTCAAAGTACATTTTTTCCACAAATGATTTTTTTTCCTACGTGGTCAGTATATGGATAGGAATGACAAGCCAACTTTTTGGTTGTCTTCTTGGCAAGTTGTATAAGCTCCTCTTGGGATTGTTTTGTTCTTGGTCGTATGTACAAAAGACAAATTCATATAAATATTTTGTTTTTAAAAGTCCTGTACCATTTTATTTTATTTTATTTTAACTGATTTGTTTGTAGTATGTTACCAAATGTGATGTTTGCTATATATTTTGTATAGGTAACTTTCATACTTAATTAAAATTTGTTGAATTAAATTAAGTACTAGTATCTATCTGTGCTATGCACTCTTTTGGATGCTGGAGGTATAATGGAAAAAGTAAAGGATTCTGTATGATATTGCAGTTGGGGGTGGTCATAATTTTAAAATATATATAGTTGATAAGTTCTATTATTTCAAAATTTGATAAGTTCTATGCAATAATAACACATGGTGACTGGAATTTGAAACTTATGAGTTTGGGTAGAAAAGATTTCTCTATAGAAATGGTATTTAAGGTGAATTATGATAAAACAGTGCTAGGTTCTCATCAATATTTCTCTCCCTCTCACTTACTTTCTCTCTCTAAATCAATGAAACACTTATTTATTAATTTCAATATATTCTTATTGGTTCCATATAGGAAGGAAGAGGGAGAAAGAGATAGAAACATCAATGGTGACAGGGAATCATTGATTGGCTGCTTCCTGCTGGGGACTGAGCCCACAACCCGGGTATATACCCTGGACTGGAATCAAACCATGACCTCCTGGTTCACAGGATGATGCTCAACCACTGAGACACACTGGGCAATAAAACATATTTTTAAAAATACAACTATTGAGATAGTTAAAGCAAGAAATGTTAGTGGCTCAAAAAAAGCTACTGGTAGTGGAGATGGAGAAAATTAATATGTAATTGGGGGGATGAGGAAATATATCCTGTCAAATAGGATGCTTCAATAGCAAATATTTTACATGTGGCAGTCCCTAGTCTTGCTCTGAATTTTGACTACCTAATCATGTTATTCAAAAATTTCTTAAAAGATAGTGAACTTGTTTCTAGAATGACACAAGAGGAAGGTAGGAGGATATGTATAGGTTTACATAACTGTTCCAACTTTGATACCTCACCTATCTATACCGTGGATTCTCTGGACTCACTTCTGCTTCCTATCCTTTCTTGGACCTCTCTGGCCTTCTTTCTACTCTTTGACTTCTTGCCCTCTCCTGAATCCACCTAAAGTAGTAGTTTTGGGGGGAGCATTTTGATGGTGGTTTATCTGTTAAATTAAATCTCATTTGTTCTTCAGATTTCTGGGATTCCTTGTTGTTACTGAGTACTTCAGGAGTCTTATTTACATTTTTAACTGGAATTTTTAGATATGTGGTGAGTGAGAAAGACTAGTTTTTTTCAGATCAACTCTTTATCATGGACTCCTCTGACACTAACTCCCAATACACACACACACACACACACACACACACACACACTGAAAATAGCTTATATTATTTTAATTTAACATATAGTGCTTGTCCTATAATGCTTGTCCTTATTGATATAATATTTAAACACATTCAAATCTTTTAGTTGTTTTTTTTTAATGTATTATGTGTTAATTTTGAATATTTTTTCAGATATTAACATACTTTTCATACTTCTGATAACATTTGGTCCATAACATTTAGTTGAGACTTCCTCAGGTATGGAAACTATTTAAACTTTCATTAGTTTATCAAATTAATGTAGACATTCTTAAGTTAATAAAATAGTTTTTCCTTCCTAAATTCCCCCTTTTCTTTCATTAAAATTAAAATTAATGTAACTTAATATGCTTGTATTTTCTATTATAAAAAATACTATGTTTGCTATATCTGTATTGAACTAGTAACAAATAAAAAGTAAAATTGCAAGGACATAACTCTTTAAAATATGATTCAATATTAAATATATTCATATGAAATAATTTAGATTATTTTATGATGCTATCCTTCATTACTCTAATATTATCAGTTTTAAAATACATACGTTTTTTTCTTGTGTGCTTTTAATCTGTCAGTGGAATGTCCTGCTATTCCTTAAAAATTTGGTCTTTGCAAACAATAAAGCATTTTATAATTGTAAAGTGTGAAAAAATGTACTTTTTATTAATTGGGACATCAAAAAATACACCACCATGTGATGGTTACAAAACAAAGTGAAAGATAGAAAAGAGAAGCAACAATCATGAAACAATAGTACACAGCACCGAGGATAAAAGTCGACAGTAATTAAAAACACTATCTAGATATGAAAATACCAACCCTTGTCTATCTACTTCAGATTTTTTTTTTTGCTGGAATTTTTTCTTGTGCATTATAGTCACTCCCCTAAATACTGAAATGACAGCTTTGGAAGAGCACTTACTACTCTCCTCCCCATGCTGGTCTGAACAGTTCATCCAACTGTTCCAGATATCTATCATACATAAAAAATCTAGAACATTTGTGATTGATAATGAGAATAATTATTTTATAAACAACCAATGCTATGGTGGGTATAATATTCCTAAGGAGTATAATCCTCTGAAGTATTAGTAAAATTTCCTTTTTTTCCCAGGGGTTAAATTTTATCCTTGGTTTCTGAAAGGGCATTCTTGATATAGAAGCTGTGGTTGTTAACATGCATTTTAAAATAGCATGACATTTGTTTAATGCCCATTATTTATCTTTTTTTGATCTGTGATTATACATTTATATTTATATTTATTAATCTCTTAACCATTTGGGTCCTTTATCTCTTCTAGTTTTAGGAATTTCTTATTTAGTTGAAATTAAACTAAATTGCACCCCCACACATATATCCACACACACTACAAAAAGTACCTCTGTATCCCTATTATTATTGAAAAATAAGAAAAATGGAAAAGATGCAGTCTTGGAAAATATGCAATAGACTTCATTAGGCATGGTTTTAGGAAACAGAAGTAAATTTTTGTGTGTGCCAGTATATCTGTCTAAGTATAGACATCTCTTGCTGGCTGAAGATAAGGGTAGAAGAAAGCCAATAAATTTGCTATATTTTTCCTAAAAGTATGTGAATAGTATAGCATGTTGCTCTTGCAAATGAACTTTTGCCATCATTCTCCACTAATACGTGTTTCCTTTTGTTTATATGCCTTGAGGTTGTTACATAAAGACAATATTTGACCTCTGTATTTCTTGTAGAAAAAATAATACATTGCTATTGAGTATATTTTGTTTCTGTCTTTCTTTTCTTAACCGTAAAGCAAATGTTCCAAAAATGGATGACATAAATCAATTTTAATTAGCATTTGATGTTTTTATCAATAAGCAACTAAAATCACTTCATACCCATTCAGTATAGAAGCAACAGTAGAATTTAGGATTATACATGACAAAGAATAATGTGACTAATTAATGTGATCAAAGATTATGATATAATTTAATAACTTATAATGGTAAAATTTATTCTTAAGGAGTGGAAGTTAACACGAGATTATGCAATTTAATTTGCATTGTTAATATACCTTTGGTATAATAAACAACTAAGATTAGTGGGTTAGCATTATATTTAATGTTTTTTCATTAAAATATCAAATGTTTTTTATAATAATATTTCTTAAATTAGAGTTAATCATACTTGATGAATTCTACATCAATATTCTGAGGAAATCAGAAGTAGGGTTGTAGAAATAGGATTTTGATAAAGTGGAAAACTTTGAGTGTAGCTTTTCCAGTTAAATAGATATTAGTTCAAAAATTCATTTTAAGCATTTTTATAGTCTTCTAGAACAGTGTCATCAAACTGCGGCTCTTGAGCCACATGCGGCTCACAAACTGTATGTGATTTACAAGCCACAGTTTGCCACTCTGTTGACTAATGAGTTTGCCGACCACTGTCCTAGAATATATTCCTTGATTTTTTTTCTATCATAGTGAATGTACTGTATTGAACACAAACTATATATTTGTTTTGGTTTTATATTTTTACTTGATATATGATTTCTAAAAAGCCTCAGGATTAACATTGTGAATATCAATTACTAATATGCTATATGGTACCTATAACTATATAGCTAGAATATTTAGGTGAATCTTTAGAAGGCATCCAGTTTAGGTAAAATATAATTTTTGATTCAATTAAATTCTCTTAATATTTGTTAATCCATTCTCATTTATTTAGCAAACATTTACTGAGTTCCAAAATGTGCCAAACCCTGGACAGTAACTACAGGTATAAAGATTAATTGTGCATGGTATTTATCCTTCAGATGCTCAAAATCTATTGGAGAAAATAGATGAGCACCAAGACAACGGAAATCCCTGTGACAGATATGATTAATGTAATTTGAACTAACTGTTATGGAGCATAAGATAAATATGCATATTACAAAAATGATAAAAATTAAGCTGATTCCATTTCCATTAAGTAGATTTTGAAAAGAGTTGTCAGCTGTATAGATCCTATGTAGTGGGTAACTAAACTTTAAGATGAATTGCAGAATGTGGATTGAAATAACAAAAAATATATATATTTTACTAGTTTTCCTACACCAGCTTCTATTTTTGCAAGGTTTATATAAAATGTCCATAAATTGACTTGATTTTACAACTTCCTTTAACCATTTTTTTTCATTTCAGTCATCTCTTTATTTTTATTTATTTTTTTGCCAAAAATTTCTACCCATTGACCTACAAGGTCTGTGAGTCAGGGTATTAAAATACATGAATAGAATTTCAAAATTGCATGCATAAAAATGCTACACATTTTCTAGACAGCTGTCCATGGAATATATCATTTGTTCTTTGCAAAGTCCATATTTAAATTTAAAGTTGACACTTTGTCCTTAATTCATGCTACAATGCTTCATACATCATAATGCGAGTTAAAGAATGTATTAATCTACACTTGCTATTGCTGTCACTTGGTTCATATATTCAAGGATGACTCTTACACATGTATGCATATATGTATTGAAATCATAAATGGGTTAAATATCATACATATGTCTAAAATATGAATTTAAAAAGAGGCTCAAGCTTTTACCAACTGAGATAGTTACTACAAGTAAATTCAAATAGCAAGCAGATTTCAATGTTTCAGAGAACATTTCATGAACTGTACACACTTTGGAATTGCCCATCAGAATCTTCAATGTCAAGTGTACTGGTAATCAAGACAGTAGCTTGTGTCTTTCTAATCCAACCAGAATGTCATTCTAAATGGCCATTTTATTAATGAGGTAACATTTAATACATTTATCCTTGTACGATTTAAACTCCCCAATAGCATTATAGTTGATTGGAAACTATATAATAATCAAACATTTATTCAAAGGGCCAATAGAGGTTTTGGCACATGTAAGCTCAAAGCACGATAGAGCAAGAAGCCACTTAAGAGAAGCAGATATGTAAAGGTGTATCTAGAGTGTTTACTTGATTTGTCCCAACTTCAGCAGCAAGTTACAATTTCTGACCATATATTTTAAGTGATAAAAATAATATGTTTTCATGATTTAAAAAATTAAAATATTGAGTAGAATGTAATTGAAAAAGTAAAAAAAAAAAAAATCAGCCTGTTTCTCAATACCACATTCTACACTCTCTAGAGAAAACAATTTATAATAGGCTATTGGATATCCATTTAGGAAATGTTTATGTACTGTATAATTAAACATGTGTGTTTAATCCTCTTATGCACATATTAGAGGCCTGGTACATGACATTCGTGCACTGAGAGAGGGGTCCCTCAGCCCGGCCCGCACCTTCTTGCAGTCTGGGACCCCTTGAGGGATGTCCAACTGCCAGCTTAGGCATGCTCCCCAGTGGGCCCAAGCCCGCAGTTAGACATCCCCCAAGGAATCCTTAGCATTGCTGCAGAGGTGAGAGAGGCTCCCACCACCGCTGCCGCTCTTGCCAGCCATGAAACTGGCTTCTGGCTGAGCAGCACTACCATGGGGAGTGTGTGGGTGAGTGCTGCTCAGCCAGAAACTGGGCTCATTGCTTCTTAGTGCTGCCTTGGAGGTGGGAGAGGCTTCTGCCACCACCACTATGCTCACCAACCATGAGCCTGGCTTCTGGGAGTGCACTGTGGGAGTGCACTGACCACCAGGGGTCAGCTTCTGTGTTGAGCATCTGCCCCTGGTGATCAGTGTGCATCATAGTGACCAGGTGTCCCGCCATTTGGTCAATTTGCATATTAGCCTTTTATTATATAGGATGGGATGATGCTTTTTATATTGTTCTGAAATTTGCATTTTTTTTAATTTAAAATACACAGTATTAGATGACTTTAATATCAGAACATAAGGATATATCTAATTCATGTTAACAAATGCATGAAGCTGAATTGGTTCAATGTTATGGATGGGGATAAACTCTGATAGATATTTTAGTTGCCATTTTGTTTTTTATTCCCAGTTTTGGGATTGACTTAATGACTACTTTGTTATCAAAGCCACTGGTTTATGTCTGGGTCTGAGGGGAAGTTATATTGTACTTCATGAAGAATATTAGATCAAACAGGAGCAACAGAGTTGCCACAGTGAGTTAGAGCTGTATTTTGGAAGGAGGGGTTATCTTCCAATGTTTCTGTTATTATATTTACAACATGGATTGTATTCATAAAACAGAAATATCAGGCCTTGACTTACACAGTGGTTTGGAGAATCTAGTGAAACAGTATAGGTTGAAGTCTTTTGAAACATTATTTTAAACCAGTACATGTGCACTGGTGGGGTCCAGCCAGCCCAGCCCGATGGGAGCCATTGGGGGTGGGCCCACTGCGACAAGTGGCCACACATGGTGTGCTGGGGGACCCCACCCTTGATCATGGTGAGGGAGCCCTCTTGGGGCAAGGCAAGCCAGGGGGTGGGGCTGTGGACATTGTAGTCATTCTGCAGTTCAGTCTATTTGCATATTACTCTGTTATTATACAGAATGTAAAATAGTTTCAGCACCCATGCTCTTGGTAGAATCATGAACCATTAGCCCAAACCTGGACGATGTTAAATTGAAAAAGAAGTTGATAACTTTATTTTATTAGACTTTACTTAATCTGAGATTTAAGGAAAGTTTGAAATCTCACTGGGGACCTGGCAAGACAGAGTCGATAAATCTGCCTTCTTGCTCCTTTAGCTACTGTTATTACAACTGGCTCTGTGAGCCTTACAGAACAAGTCCTACCGTCAGAGTGGCTTCTGAGGTTTTATGTAACTTTTGTCTGCTCTGCTGTATCCTGTGCATAGGGAGGAGTAAGGCAAATCAGACACAGAATCAGGTTGTGTTGTCATGGGGCAATTAGGGAAGACAGGGTGTGAAAGACCTAAATAGGATCAACTATACACAGCAACATCATTCCTCCTAGGCACTCAAATGTTAATTACCTAGAATCATAGAGATAAGCAAATTAATTACAATGGAGTCAAGGCACCAGGTAATGTAATTATGGTAAAAACAAGTTGTCAGCATGGTACTTTGTGTTACTATTAAACTACAAATATTTATTGAAAGAAAAATATTGAGTTTGTGCATGTGCACTTATGTATGTGTGTGCATACGTCTGTGTTGGTAAACTGATCAGATGGTAGATCTAAACACTTCATATTTTCAGAAAGTTCACTTTCTCTTAAAAGTTCCAATTTTATGAACATTTTAATTTCATGGATTTTGTTTCTTCGTGTATATAATAAGTTAATTGTAGGTATTTTATCTATTTATTTCATCCCTTAGCCGGTCCCTGGGGGAAGTGGAGAGGGAATGGGAGTGGCCAGGCAGTTTTTTTATCGTGTGTGCTAAGCTTTCCTAATCCCTCTTCTTTGCACTGTCCCTCATACCCATGAGTTAAAATTGCTATGTGAATTTTTAAAAATAGCCTTTTGTTTTGTTACTCAATTTTCCACCCTCTTTTTAAGTATTCAAAATTAACTGCATTTTTTATCTTTTTAATTTGATATTACTATGCAGCTATAAAAATTATAAGGAAATTTTTCATATACTTATATAGAAAGATCTCCAAGATATATGGTTAGGCAGAAAAAACAACAACAAAGGGAAACAACAGTGAATCTAGAATGCTACATTTTATGTGAAAAAATAGAAGAATAGAAGTACATATAATTTTTAATGGATTGTGTCTATATAAATAATTTTCATAAATTTAATAGGTAATATGCAAAGGACACATAGACCATCAAAGAGTTGTTACCTGTATAGGATTATGGAAAACAGGCAGGAACCAGGAAGCTAAGGGTGAATGGGATAGAATAGTGACTTTTCAGTGAATCTGAATATTTATTGATTTGCTTTTCAACTTTTTGAATAAATTCAAAACATTTGCTGAAACCAGTTTGGCTCAGTGGATAGAGTGTCAGGCTGCGGACTGAAGGGTCCCAGGTTCAATTCTGGTCAAGGGCATGTACCTTGGTTGCAGGCACATCCCTGGTGGGGGGGTGTGTGGGAGGCCGCTGATCGATGTTTCTCTATCATTGATATTTCTCTCTATCCCTCTCTCTTACTCTCTGTAAAAAAAATAAAAATATATATATTAAAAAAAACTCAAAACATTTGGTTAAATTAATAATGGTTTAAAATCTGTAATTGAGGTAGCAAAATGCATTGGAAACAGCGTAGGCTAGAAGCTTGAAGGATGTGGGTTTCTGTTGTACATTTGTCACCATTGCCTGTAACTTAGGACAAGTGATCAGACTCTGCCTTCCTGGACTCAGTGTCCTCACCTGTGGGAAAATATAGTTATTTAGCCTACAATTGTTTTAGTATTTAATTCCAAATGAAGAGGTCACAGTAGATCTGATCATTCCCCACATGCCATTTTGGACTATATCTCCTTGATCTAAGATTGCATTTAATATGGAGTTAGTTGCATTAGTTCCACAGACTCCTGAAAATATGGGAACATATGTTCTAATATATTTTCCACCCAAGAAGTTGTCATAATACTTCTTTGAAGAGGTCTGTTTTATAATGTTCCTCTAGCATTATTTTTTAAAGGTAGGGACAGTGTGTGAAATAATCGCTCTTAAAAAAAATGTTTGACTATTTAGCAGGACTGTAACTTCTCAACAAAATGTTAAGCCTAGAAATAGGCCCTGGTAAGAGTGATGTATATAATTTATGGAACACCAACTATATGCTTTGCAAATGTACTAGGAACATTATGTCTGTAATTTTCTCACCAAACCAACAAAAGGTGATTTTTATCCTCATTTTCACTTGGAGACATTTAGATCATGGAAGATATATTCGAAGTATAAAACCTGAGTGTCAACAGAATGCATTAGGAAAGGTAGGGGAAGTGCATATTAATGTCTCTCCATGGGATATGTTAGCTGTAGCCCTGTTTGGAGGCAATAAAGAGCTAGATCATTTCCTTGAGACTCTTCACTGACATACTGGGGTCTGAGAGGGAGTGTATATCATGGGAGCTTCTCTTGTCTGTCTACTCTCCCACAGGCTTGCTCAACGGAGAGACATAAAGAGAAAAGTAGACCCACTGAGACATGCATGCTTAGTGATGCCCATATATATGGGAGCACGCAAGCAAGAAAGGCACAGACACAGGATGTCCCTAGAGGCAGAAAACAAGGGTGAAGGAGGGTGATGCACACAGGGGTGTATGCTGAAACAGAAACACAAGTCCAGAGATATCCATTGTGAGGACTCCGCTACAGGGATGACACCGAGGGAAATATACAAAGATACAGATAGAACGGACACAGGGCGTCAAAGACCCTCAGAGGCAGAAAAAGAGAGGCTCATGAATGGAGACACATAGATATATACACGCCTGGTCAGAGAGACGCACAAGGCAGAGGCATGCAAACAAGCAGAGAGGCATAATTGAGCAGAGTCTTGTACATTCAGAGCCACTTACACACAAAACAAAATGAATGTCATGTAGCTCCACAAGAATAAAACATATGCTTAACTAGACAGAAACATTCACACACAAAGACCTACACACTCAAAGGCAGATTTGACAGCCACACACACACACACAAACAAGGAGAGAGACATAGATTCCCCATAGCCTCAAGACAAAGAGAATAAGACTTCAGTTCTTACTAAAAGTTCAAAGCTTCCTTGATTCCCTGGCTCCCACACTAGGCAGGGGACCAAGAATTCCTGTTTCCCAAGCCACAGATGGTGCCACCACCCTTGGTTCAATGTTCTGTGTTCTTGTTGCATTTTATACTCCTGTTTATTTCATTGTGTTCTAGGGGAAATATTTCTCTCATTCTTGGACATTTATCCCCTTTGGATATATTTTGATAAATTGTGCATCTTTCTTACATTATATTTCTTAATTTTATTGGAAGTATGGGGTGAAATGCATCAGGTTGGGCTCATTGCTTTGTCTAAATATGATTTATCCCTGCCAGCTTTAGTTTGACTAAAGACTGGTATGGCAAATATATAAAGCTAGTAAGGTAAATATTCTTGGTAATATATGAACCTCAAAGAATCTAAAATATATTTTATGTATTAAATACATATTAAACCAATATGGTGTGAAGTATTTTGAGATAGAAATGATTTATTGACTACATTTCTGTATAGGAAAGCAAGAAACTTCAGCCAAGTAATACATTTAATGGCACATATATATTTATGCATACGTATGTATAGGTACTTTTCTATTTACTTATCTATCTGCCATCTATTTAAGGTACTCCCACAAAACAAGCGTTATTTTAGCATAAGGATCTAAGCATTGTCTTTCAGTGAGAAAGAACCATTCAGGTTGAACATGCAGGCACACAAACATTTCTAGCTGATGTGTGTCATAGCCAAGCCTGTACTCAATGAGGTCAATTTTATGTATTTATGTACAACTTTGCATTTTACTGCCCAGTGAGAGTTAAAGTAGGAAAAGAGTCAAGAGACCCCAAGTAAGAAAATAGTCTAGATTCCAAGTTTTTCCCACTAGAGTGCTCAAAAGACCTTCTTCATCATTAAATTACTGAATTCTGGGCTGACCTTGAGCAATCTCAGAAGAAAAGGAGGTAGAAATTGCCATTTTTAATAGGCTCTCTAGGTATTTTTATATGCACAGTCATGTTGAATAAACCCTGTCTAGAGAACAAAATTTTATTGATTTTCTCACAGGGATTAATTCTGAAAATATGTTCAAACACAGAGGCAGGGAGATGTCAAGAAATTATTCTAGCTATGGATTTTGTACATTGAAATTGTCCTGAATATTCCTATTCTTTCAGCTTTCTTTCTTCCTTATTTTTTTAAAATGCTGAACCATCTTAATCATTATGTTCCTGTTCTAGTGTGAATTTTCTTGCTGCCCTTCTTATTAAGCAATATCTAGAATAATTAAGCTGCGTGCAGAAACAAATTTAAAGTCTACTTAAATAAAAAATGTTGAAAATCATTCATTCTCAGTGAAAAATTATCTTTAGGTTAATAACAAAATAAAAGCATCCTAATTTAATGCAATTAAAACATCAGGTACTATTTTAAGACATGTATCAGAAAAGGTTTATTTTAATATGGAATAAATACAGATGCATTCATATTCAAAGAAAAATACATAGGAATAGTAACTTAGAAAACAGATATTGGGGTATTTATTCTCTTATAAGAGGAATTTATCCAAGTAACTTATCACAGGATGCCAACATTGTAGCCTCTTTTAGTGTATTTAAAATGTACAAACATTGATTCATGAGCAAATTTTAGAAACACATATTTTGCCTAAAGTCAATTGCATATTTTTATTGCCTCACATTTTAATATAGCTGTTTCTAGCTTGCTATATTGAAATAAAACTTCTGTAATATTCAGGACAGGGCTGTTTATCTAAATGTGAAATATTTCACAAAATCAACTGTGATTACCATCTATTTTGAAAACCAACTGCTTTTGTAAAAGATACAGGAGACTAAAAGTTAAAGCATTTTGGTTTATATTGATAAAGATGTTTTTATCCTCAGAGCCAACAGCAAAATGTTAGCATTGAATATGTTATCTTTGATAAATATTATTATTCTGGACTATGTTACAAAAAGTAGCTTGATTTCGGGGCATTTTAATAGCTTAAAGGGAAGAATGAAAATGCAGGGAAGGAGAAAATCAATAAAGCATGGGGACTTTTATCCCATATTGATTCTTGTAATCCAGAAACCATTAAATACTTGAGAGATAAGCCTCTTTAAGATGCCATGTTTATATTTTGAAGATCAAATCCCTTAATTTTGCTCATGGGTTTCCCAAAACACATTCATGCACAAGATAGAATGTAAGCTTTCCATGGCCATGTTTCCCATTGCAGATGCTTTTAAACTGAGCATCTGAAAAGCACATTATGAGTGAGGTTGCTTCCTGCAGTGCTGGTGTTAAACAGCACCAAATTTGTGAACATCAAAGATGGTAGCCATGGAAATAATGAAAATTCTTTAATATTCAAATAATTTAAAAGTGCAACTTTAGCCCTAGCCAGTTTGGCTCAATGGATTGATAGAGTGTTGGCCTGAAGACTGAAAGGTCCAGGATTAGATTTTAGTCAAGGGCATGTGCCTGCTACATTCCTGGGTTGCATGCATAATCCCCAGTGAGGTGTGTACAGGAAGCAGCAATGATTCTCTCTCATCATTGATATTTCTATCTCTCTCTCACTCTCCCTTCCTTCATCTCTGAAATATATATTGACCGTCTTGAAAAGTATAATTTTAATCCAGAGTATCATTTTTTACCTTTCCATAAAAAAAGTTTGTCATTTTAACTGGATCATTATTAGAAGTGAATGCTAGTTTCTCCCAAACCTGTCAACTCTATATTTAATGAATATTATTGTAATGGAAGCAAAGAATTGCTGTGACATTTTGCTTTTGAATTTTCTGCATTTTTTTCTAATGCAAAAAACTCAGACTTGACATTTTGCCAAGGAATAAAAAGTGATTTTAATCTCATTTGCTTGTAATCCATTTAAATTCCATAATGAATAAATATTAAATAAGCAAAGATTTTATTAAATACATTCATAACCTGCACTTTGTAAAAGATACTATACAATATCTTTTTTCTTCTGCACTTGTTATCATATTAATTAATATAGTTTTTAATATGTCAATTACTATTTCAGTAATACTTAATATTTGTGTTCTTTCTTTTTTATTAAGTTAGTTGGAGTGGCATTGATTAAAAGGATCATATAGGGTTTAATGTATATTTCTATGATCAATGATCTGTATTGTTTTCTTAAAATATGCCAGACACTGTTTTAAGAGCTCTGCATATATAATATATCACCTTTAATCACATAAATAATGCTATGAAATTGATATTATTTCTCCCCCAAATTTAGAGATGGATAAATTAGGGGTCAGGAGTGTTAAATAATTTGACAAAAAGCTTACATCAGTTAGGATAGTAGATCCAGACTGAAATATCAGATATCAGATTCCAGAATCTGTATTCTTGATTGGCACATGAGGAAGTAAGAAGAATTTAATTTATATAGGTTGATTTTTCTCTTTAAAATAATACAAATAGTCTTATTTATGTCATAGCTATGACCTTTGCAATTAGTAGTCCTCATTATCCCTACCTCACTTATTTTTAAAAAAATATATATATATTTTATTGATATTTTAAAGAGAGGAAGGGAGAGAGATAAAGAACTAGAAATGTCAATGAGAGAGAAACATTGACCAGCTGCTTCTTCCACACCCTCTACCGGGGATGTGCCCACAACCAGTGTACATGCCTTTGACCGGAATTGAACCGGGGACCTTTAAGCCTGCAGAACAACGCTCTACCACTGAGCCAAACCAGTTTCAGCTCTACCTCACTTATTAATGCTTTAATAAGATAAAGCTTCCACATTCCATGTGAAAATCCTTTGTCAGTGTGCTCACACTCAATTATTTGGTACTACAACAATTTTCCAAGGTCACTAGAAGACATTCTCTCTTCCTTTTGGAGCTCAGGCTCCTGCTCCCAAAGCATCCCATGTCTCCATGAAGGCTTTCTTTCTGTCAGAGAAAGAGAGAGAGAGAGAGAGAGAGAGAGAGAGAGAGAGAGAGAGAGAGAGAGAGAATAAATATTTAGAGAATGAAGTGGCTTGAGCAGAGAGAGAGAGAGACAGAGAGAATAAAGATTTAGAGAATGAAGTGGCTTGAGCAATGCCTTACAGATGATCACCTAGTTAAATGGCAAAGTTCAAGCTAGAACCCAGAACCCAGGCCTTCAGTTGCTACTTGGGTCTCTTTCACCAAATAACTTGACAGTTGATAGCTGTCATTTGGAGATGAGTCATCTCACTCCACTGAGGCTTCCTGTGAGAGCAACGGCAGCACACCTTCACCAGCAGGACACTGTAAGAGTCTTTCCTTTCACAGAGCACAGTGCTCACAACGCACACCCCCCTCCACTTTTTTTTTTTTTTTTTTTTTTTTTTTTTTTTACATCTTGTGCATCTTGTGTACACAAAACTGTTTCTCTTTCTTCATACCATAGAAGTTACCAGAACATCCTGTCTCTAATTCCCTACATTAGTAATTGTTACACTTATTTTTTATCATTTCAATGTGCCTAAGGTCATGTAACAAGTGGTCATGTAATAAATGAGCAGCAGTTTGCTCTGAGTAGTTATGGAACTCAATATATTTTTATATATCAAATTGAGACCCTCTTGGATTGTTACTGCTATTCTATTGATCTTCATGAAAGCAATTTTGTAATATATTTTATTTCCTGTGGGCACACATAATAGTATTTTTTTAAAAAATATATCTTTATTTTATTGATTTCTGAGTAGAAGGGAGAGAGCTAGAGAGATAGAAACATCAATGATGACAGATAATCATTGATTGGCTGCCTCCTGCATGACCCCTACTGAGGGGGATCAAGCCCTCAACCCAGGCATGTGCCCTTGGCTGGAATCAAACCTAGGACCCTTTAGTCCACAGGTCAATGCTCTATCTGTTGAGCCAAATGGGTCAGGGCCAGAATAGTCTTGATGGCATGAATTTTAGAATAATACAGTACTGGGTTCACTCCCTGGCCTCCCTTCTTATTAGAAAGAAGATATTGGGGGAAAAATCATACGTTTTATAAGGCCCAGACTCTCCTCCCAACTCACCTTGTGTGCAATAATAATAATCCTTAGATTTGGAACATTTGTGAGGTGTCAATGAGGTAATCCATGTGGAGTGGTTAGCATAGTATCAGGTTGTTGTCTTTTAACAAGTTTATTTGCCTTTATTCCCAAACTATTAAGTGAAGATAATACAACCCACATCAGAACGATACTTTGCTTGAGCATTACATTGTATTAAATATACTATATGATAAACTGACTTGTTTAGTTCTTACAATAACTTTATAAGCAGGTAGCATAGTTTTAGAACCTATACTTTTAATCACTATGCTGTATTGTTTGGCTTAGCCTAACAGTTAAAAATATATATGAAAATCTATTAGGTTAGAAACATAAAACAGATTCTCAATTAATGATGCATTTGAAAAAGCTCTTTCTGCCTGGCCGGCATGGCTCAGTGGTTGAGTGTTGACCTATAAACCAGGAGGCCATGGTTCAGTTCCTGGTTGGGGCATATGCCTGGGTTGCTGGCTCAATCTCCAGTGTGGGGGACATGAAGGAGGTAGCCAATCAATGATTCTCTCTCATTCTCTCTCTCTCTCTCTCTCTCTCTCTCTCTCTCTCTCTCTCTCTCTCTCTCTCTCTCTCTCCTCTTTTCCCTCCCTCCCTGAAATCAGTAAAAATATATATTTTAAAAAATAAGTAAATAGAAAAGCTCTTTCTGCCAGATTGTCAAAATATGGAGTTATGGAGTTATGTGTAGCTAGCAGGAAAAGTTTTCTTGGGTGATGAAGTATTTTAACATAATCTTCCTGAAAAATCAATGGTGGAAAATAAATTTTCTCTAGTACTACTGCATGCATTCTGGGTTGCTTGGTTCTTGGTAGAAGTCATAAAGCTTGCATACTTTTTCCTTCTGACGATGCTCTGATAAGTCCACCTTAACACTTTTCAAGGTGAGTGTGAGGTACCATAATTACCTTTTGCCAGTACATTTTGGTGACAGACTATTTGGCAAGAATGTGGACATATTAGAGTCTAATTAAATGGTTCTACTAATTAAGCAATGGGGCCTAGGTCAAACATATAAACTCAGTGAGCACAATGATAATATCTATGTGTTAGACATTAGTACATATTAAGGGACTCAAATTCAATGATAATGATCATCATCATTATTTTACTCTCTTTATGTAATGGGCACTGTACTGGAGATTTTACGTCCGTGATCTCGAATCCTTCTGTCAAGTGAGCATTGTCCAAATGTATATTTCATACAATTGAGTAATTCTGAGAGTCACATAGCTAGTAGATGGCTGAGTGGGGATGACCTAATTCCAAAGTTATTTTTCTTTTATTATATACTAGAGGCCCAGTGCATGGATTCTTGCACAGGTGGGGTCCCTCAGTGTAGCCTGTGGGAAGTGAGCCAAAACTGGCAATCCAATGCTCCCTACCACTTCTGCCATCAAAACCCCTTCTGCTCATTCTGGCCCCACGGTGCCTGCTGCCGCATCTCAGTAGGCTTGTCACTGCTGCTCCACTGTGGCCTCTGGGCTGTGGCAGCCAGCTGAGAGCCCTGTGTGTGGCACTCATGGGTCATCTGAGTGGTGCTCCTGCTGTGGGAGTGCACAGACCACCAGGGGTCAGCTCCTGCATTGAGCATCTTCCCCCTGGTGGTCAGCGCATGCCGTAGAAACCAGTCTACTGTTCATTCGGTCCTTTGGTCATTCAGTCACTTAGGCTTTTATATATAGATAAATTACATTAGATAGGAAGGTATTATGATTTGATTGGAAACGGTACTTAGAAGGGAAGTTAAACATAAACAAAAAATTAACTCAGCTTCTCCCTATGTTAAGTAAGCCCTTTACTAGACACTTTTAATTATTATAGCAATATTTATTTTTTTGGGAGGTGGCGTTGTGCTCCTGAGATTCTATGGAGTTAAAAAGTTTGTTGAAGATTACACAACTAGCACATAAAAGGGCCAATATCCAAACCTACATATTCTATTTTCAAACACATTTTAACACAATCACAATACTAAGTAGTATGAATTTATATTTTTGAAAATACATTTTAGAGTCTTCTGGATTTTGAAATGTCTTTGAGATTAATTGAGAGGTAATATTAAAAATATAAGTTGTCTGCTGAAACAGGTTTGGCTCAGTGGATAGAGCGTCGGTCTGCGGACTGAAAGGTCCCGGGTTCGATTCCTGTCAAGGGCATGTACCTTGGTTGTGGGCACGTCCCCGGTTGGGGTGTGCAAGAGGCAGCTGGTCGATGTTTCTCTCTCATCGACATTTCTAGCTGTCTATCTCTCTCCCTTCCTCTCTGTAAAATATCAATAAAATATATTTAAAAATATATATAAGTTGTCTAGTTAGAAGGGATACTTGCCTATAACATTGTTGCTGGGTGTTGGGAACCCCTTATTAAGCCAATCATTAACGCTTCATTTCTTAATTATGGGCAGTTAAGAGCAGCCTGGGGAAGAGCCAAAGCATCTTAGGTCTTAGAGTAGAGGTATTCCAAGGGGTTTGGGCAATAGTTTCTTACTAAGCCATACAGGGCATTTCACCATTCGGTATATGCTGTACATTAGCCCCAGCTATTCTTGTTCTTCCTTTAAATCAGTTTGATTATTTCTTTATTCTCCACTCAAATATTTCACATACAACTCAGTTTGAGACTATGCACTACTGCCAAAGTTTTTCTCTTATCTGTTATTGTTTATTTATTTTAAACTGTCACATTTTAGTTCTCCCTGATCTGTTGGCCTGTTTGTAAAATTGTGGTGTTTTTTTAAAATATATTTCTATAAATATTTGTGTTGTTTTGTTGTTTGTTTTCAATTTAAATTTTAACCTCAATGACATCTAAGTGAAATGTTGGTTAGGGGAGTATGAAAGGCTTTATAGTTATAACTAGAGGCCTGGTGCACAAAATTCGTGCTCAGGGGGGTGTCACTCAGCCCAGCCTGCACCCTCTCCAATCTGGGACCCCTCAAAGGATGTCTGACTGCCTATTTAGGCCCAATCCTGGTAAAATCTGGCCTAAATGGGCAGCTGGACATCCTTCTCACAACCCAGGACTGCTAGCTTCCACATGTTTGCCTATCTGCCTTCCTGATTGCCCCTAATCGCTTCTTCCTGCCAGCCTGATTACCCCATAACCACACCACTGCCAGCCTGATTGATGCCTAACTGCTCCACTACCAGTCTGTTTGCCCCTAACTGCCTTCCCCTGCAGGCCTGGTCAAGCCTAACTGCCCTCTCCTGCAGGCCTGGTTTCTCCCAACTGCCCTTTCCTGCAGGCTTGTGTCCCCACTAACTGCCCTCCCCTGCAGGTTTGATCAACCCCAACTGTCATCCCTTGCAGGCCTGATCCCTCCCAACTGCCCTATCCTCCTGGCCATCTTGTAGTGGCCATTTGTGTCTACATCTGGGCAGCCATCTTGTGTGTTGGAGTGATGGTCAATCTGCATATTACTCTTTTATTAGATAGGATAGAGGCCTGATGCACAGGTGGGGGCTGGAAGTTTGCCCATAAGGATATCCCAGATCAGGGTGAGGTTTCCCTTGGGGCATGGGGCGGCCTGGGCGAGGGGCCTCTGGTGGTTTGCAGGGTGGCCATGCCTCCATCGACCCAAATGGAAGCCCTGGTATCTGGGGTTTATTTATATTCTACAATTGATAAATTGTAGCCTGAAGTGGAGTCAATCCTTCTGCTCGCTTGGTGGCAGCCATTTCTGTTGGGATTTATGTATATTCTATAATTGAAACTTTTTAGCCTTAAGCAGAGGCATGGGCTGTCCAGGGTGTACAGAAATCTTGGCTTCTTCATCACTGGGGGCGACCCTTACCTCCTGCTCTTTCCAGCTCTGTGGTCGCTGCCATTTCTGTTTGGATTTATTTATCTTCTATCATTGAAACTTCGTAGCCTTGAGTGGAGGCCTCTGCCAGCAAGGCAGGCAGAAAGTTTGGCTTTCTTCTTTTCCTGGGAAACCCATGCCTCCCTTCTGCTCTCTGTGCATATTTGCATATTTGCTCCTGATTGGCTGGTGGGCATGGCTTATTTGTGTAGTGGAGTGATGGTTAATTTGCACATTACTCTTTTATTAGATAGGATATACTTATGCTAGATTTATTAGTTTGTAGGGTTTTTTTCCTTTTCTCTGCTTATCTTTTATTGCCATGTGACTTATTAAAAGGGAACTAACTAGACTGAGTGATAAAAAAAAAACCTGAGATCTAGACGTATGTATGAATTTATCTGTCTTTGGGGTCTGGGCAAAATTAGTTAACACTCTACTTTTGTTTTGAGGACCTATTTAATGGCAGGGTTTGGCAGTCATTCCTTAGGGTCATTTCCAAATCTAGTTCCCTATGACTCAGGTCACAAAATAACTGACTTTACACTTTTTTTTGGTGTCTAGTATAACCTTAATATTTAATCAGGTGAGAGATAATATAGAATGGTGTCCTCAACAGACTCAGCCTGTGTAGTAAGAGAATCAGCCCAGGTGGAGTAGCTCATATAGCAGAAAGAAAAGTGAAACTGCTTCACTGAGGACCAGTGCCATTTAACAAGGAAGGGCACATGTGAGACTAGGAACTGTCAAAAAATCATCTCAGAGGAACACTCACTCACCACTGGTCTAGCAGCTCTATGACTTTAGCATCAGAGGATCCTTCACTGGATTATTTCCCAGTGAGACACACTCAAAAATATAAGGTATTAATTATTGGTCCAATTCATTTATCTTGTGGAGGTAAAATATAATAATAGCTAAGATTTAAGATATTTTCACTAGAACTACCTATCATTCATATATTTAAGACACCAGTTTATGCCAAAACACACACTGTTTCTGCTTTTTTTCACTGTGAAAAAATTTACACTTTATTGTAGAGGAGATTCCCTATGTTCATTCACCTTCTTTCCTCCCCTCCACGGTGAGTGATTATAAGTAGAAGTTTAAGTAATAAACTCTATGGGATAAAACATACAAGGCATGACTGTAAGGTCACTTTTTTGTGCAATAGTGAAAAAGCTCATATGCAAAAAGTTGTATATTGTTCATTAGGTTTTATTTGTCCTCACATATTTTTGTTGGTTTTGGTTAGAACATTTACACTCTACTCTCTTAGAAGCAACCACGAAGCTACTGTGATAATGTAGGCATGTGGTGACAGTGGCCACAGACTAACTAATAACAGGCTAATAAGAATTGAAGAGTATGACAGCAACACACTTTTCTTACAAATTGATGAAATCTGGCTGAGGCTAGAGGGAGAATGAGGGAATGGTTTAAAGATTATTTCCAGATTTGGAGTTTGGAAACAGAGGGAGAGATTAAACCTCTGAAAGCAAAGCCTGTTTGGAAAGTAAAATTGGCTTTTAGGTAGACATGACAGGCATTTTTGTTGTATTAAAATGGGCGTAAGATAGCCTACATAGAGATAATATGCAAATTGACCCTCATAAGATGGCTTCCTATGGCCAGGCCAACAGTGTGGTTAGTGAGGGAGGATCAAATGAGTTAACAACAGGCTGTGTGAGCCAACCAGGCTGGCAGGGGGGTTAGTGAGGGACATATCAAATGAATGAACAGCAGGATGCGTGGGGTGACCAGACTGGCAGGGGGATGGCAGTTGAGGGTGACCAAGCCATCACACAGAGGCAGTGAGGTGTTATCAGGCCAGCCAGAGGATGCAGTTAGGGGTGACCAGGCAGGCAGGCAGGCAGGTGAGCAATTAGGAGCCAGCAGTCCAGAATTGTGAGAGGGACAGGGAAGAGGGTGCAAGCTGGGGTGATGGGACTCCTCCTCCTCATGCATTAATTTTATATATAGGACCTCTAGTTCAACTATAAATGGCTTGCAGAATTTCTATCTTTGTATGAATCTAAGAATAGTTAGGATATGTTAAATATAACTATGTTAATTATTTGGCAAAGTTAATTTAATTTTAAATACAAAATTAATAGAAAACTTTTAAAATATTTATCAAATTTTTGATGTACTGAAGTCTTAGATTTTACTTTATGGTGACATTAAATTTATTTGTAAACAAATAGAATGAGACAATGTAAGGCTTCTTTTACATAATTTAATTTCTTCTAAGAAGGCTATTTTCCTCTGATGAGAATATAATGTAGGCCTCTGTACAAAATATTCTCAGCTATACTTGTTAATGACTTTGCCTTTTTTTCTGATTTTCTGTTTAAGATTCAGATAGGGTAGTTTGCCAAATTGTGCTTAAACCTTTTAAATGGCTTCTGATTGCTTTTAGGATTGAAACAAAAATCTCCAGTCTAGAGAATCTGTAGGGTCTGATGGATACCTGTCTAGTTCTCTATCAGCATTTCCCACAGGTCTCTATTGTGCTCCCTGTATGGCAGCACACTCACTTCCAGCTCATTCTTATCTTAGAACCTTTCCACATGCTATTATTTTCAGGGTAGAATCTTCTCACTCAACCTACCACCCTCAGCCTCTTGCCTGCTTAGTACTGACTTACTTTTCAGTCTTTAGGCCACATTGCACTTACTCCATGAGGACTTCCTAAGTTCAGCAAGGTCTCCTTGTATAGTCTCTCAGAAAACCAAGACTCTTTTCCTTAAAAGAATTTGTAAGTCTGTGTTTATGTGTGTGTTCATTTAACTAGAGGCCTGGTGCACGAAATTTGTTCATGGAGGAGGGCGATTGTCCCTCAGCCCAGCCTGCACCCTCTCCAATCTGGGATCCCTTGAGGGATGTCCAACCTCCCATTTAGGCCCAATCTCCACTGGGATTGGGCTAATCAGGTGGTTGGACATCCCTCTCACAATCCAGGACTGCTGGCTCCCAACTGCCCTCCCTTGCTGGCCTGGTCTCCCCCAACTGCCCTTCTCTGCTAGCCTGGTCACCCCTAACTTCCCACAACTCCTCTCCCCTGCAGGCCATCTTGTGGCAGCCATATTTTTCCACACAGGGGCAGCTATCTTTGACCACATGGGGGCAGCCATCTTCTATCTTGGTGAAACTGTCAATTTTCATATTACTCTTTTATGAGATAGAATGTCACTTTCTCTGGCAACATTAATTTACATGTGGACAAGGGTCTTGCCTGTTTTGCTCATCATATATCCTGAGCACCTTGCAATACATATATATATATATATATATATATATATATATATATATATATATCCTATATAAGACTGTCACAAAATGGCTGGCAGGGAAGGGTAGTTGTGGGTGATCAGGCCACCAGGGGAGGGCAGTAGGGGGTGACAAGGCCTATAGGGGAGGGAGTGCAGTTAGCGGTGATCTGGTTGGCAGGGGAAGACAATTGGGGTTTATCAGGCTGATAGGGGAGCACAGTTGGGGACAATCTGGCCAGTAGGGGAGCAGATAGGCATCAATCAGGCTGTTAGGGGACTAGTTAGGGGGTAATCAGACTGACAGGCAGGTGAGCAGTTGGGAGCCAGCAGTCCTGGATTGTGAAATGGAGGTCTTACTACAGGCAGTCGGACATCCCCTGAGGGATCCCAGATTAGAGAAGGTACAGGCTGGGCTGAGGGACACCCTTCCTAGATACATATATATAATGAATGGATGACTGAATCCTGCAGCCATGCCAAAAAGGTTGGACTATTGAATCTTGCTGAGGTATCTCTGAGAATCTGGTGTTCTCACCACATTGTAGGTGCATCTCTGGGTAATGTGTGGATAGCAGTGGACGGTATGCCTTCACAAAGTACTGAAGGGTTTGTACAATGTACAGAACATTGATTGCTCCAGATGAAAAGGGATGATATTCTGACAATCTTCATGCTGAAAAAATACTGCATCAGCATTAACTACATCTGCATTAAAAACCAAACATAGTGTAAAAAAAGTAATAAGCTTGTGCAAATTTGATGATTCTCAGATTAAGGGTTAGCCTTTTAGACTTACTTTTCATCTACCCAATTTTTCTCTCTCTAGATATTATCACTTTATTCTAGCAGGATTGCTTTTGAATTCAAAGTTTTGTTAATCAAGGTAAGTTAATGAAGAAAAAAAAATGTGCCTTTCTCATAGGTACTTTTCCATGTACTTTCCCCAAAATATTTTTTTAATGTTTTTTTCTATTTTCATATCAGATTCTCTTTTTCACTAAAGTCATGTTTTAAGCTGTGCTCTGCTTCTGAGGGAATATGGTTTGTGTTTATGTAGGCAGTTTCTTCAACACACACACACACACACACACACACACACACACACACACACACACTCATAGACCATGCCTGCTACATTCATATCTTGGTGCCTGGTTTCTTCACAGCATGTATACATCTGAAGCATGAGCCTAACCATGCAGCTCACCAAAAGATACTCAAATATCATCAACAGCACGGCAGTGCCAGTAATGATTGCACAGATATGGGCTCTTTTGAAAACTCTCAACTGTTCCAAAGTTTACTTTCAATATCTCATCCACAACAGTTTGAGATAGAATATCTTTATTATATTCTAATGTAGATTTATGACATCACTACAAAATGTTACCTTTTTAATTGAAAATTTTTTAAGAAAAACAATTCTCAGCTTTGATTTAATTTCTGTTTATAAAATTAATATTGTAATAATTATGATTACTTTTAGTTAAATTAATACAGTAATATAAAAGTAATGAGTGTTATTCCAAATCAGTTCATTCACTTATTTCTGTTTTCTCAGAAATTTCAATGGATAAAATTCAATAGTGTTGCAATGATACCAACTGCTGTGATATCTAATTTCTTGAAGTCATTTTTTAATGTTTGTCAACTGGAAAAAAATAAAATATGATAATATGCTGCAATTTTAATTTTAAAAATGTATTGAATTGTGGCATTGTCCCCAGTATAGAACAGACATAATTAGGTATTTTGGGTGTTTTGTTTTTTTGTTTGTTTGTTTGTTTTTTGTTTGTTTGTTTTGCTTGTTTGTTTTTGAATCCATGATCCTAATTTTATAACCAAAATTTGTACTAAGAACATCCATGAAAAGATTTTGCCTGGTAGGGGAGGGTGGGGTAAGAGAGAGAGATCAACCAAAGGATTTGTATGCGTGCATATAAGCCTAACCACAGACATAGACATCAGGAAGGTGAGGGCATGAGTGGGGGGTTGGAGGACCATGGGTGGGATAAGGACACATGTAATACCTTAATCAATATAAAGAAAGAAATAAGAAAAGGTAAAATTAAATTTAAAATAAGATTTTGCCTGCTTTCAATTGTTCCAGAATAACAATGGCAACATACTTAAGTTCTTCCATTCTGTGAAAATGGCCTCAGGAATTCTTTAAAGTCTCAGTTTATCTCAAAGGCTGCTGGGTAAAGAGAGTGGGGGGGGGGGGAGCTAGGTCATTAACCAGGGCTTTCCATCTATCAAGATGGGGCTCAGTGGAGCCCGGAGCTCTAAATCATCCCCAACATTTCAAAGTCTTGTTCTCTTAAGAAGAACACATTTCTCATGGCCAGCTTTCTAAGTCAAGATCTAATAATATCCCCACCTACTTGCCTCTTGCAGATATGTGTGGCACAAAGCACAGATGATTTCTGCTGAATTGAACCCATAATGAAGGGGTTTATAATCAGTTCTAATGTATTTGAGATCTAAAGTATATTAGCCCTTCATCAAAGGGAATGATAAAAAGCAGCATTAATATGGGTGGATAGTAATTATTTTGGAGCTCATAATTATTTTGCAGTTAACTACAGAGAAATGCTGATATTTTAATTCTTTTTTAAAAAATTAAAGGTGCATGGTCAGATTCTGAATGTCCTTTAGAATGGCCAATACTTTGAAGCATGCTTATGTTAGTGGGGGAAAAAAAAACACTTTTTCTGTGGATTTAAATGAGTTCAAAGTTCACCGTTAAGAGCTCCCTTTACTTTCCTTGGCCCTGTTGTTTCACCAATGATTCTATTTATTGCCTGGCAAAGAGATAAAATATAGTAATTACTCTCACTCCTTTTTAAACTGACGTGAGGTCTACTTTCCCATTAGCTCTAATGAGAGTTATGTGTGCATTCCTCAAGGAGCACAGACCCTATAGAGTTTCAAGGCAGAATAAATCACTTCTACACGCGGGCTTTGGAGGACTCGCTTGCTTTGTACCTTGGTGCTTTGGGTTACTCATTTACTCTGCTGGTATTGAAAATGCACTATTTGTAGTTTAAAGGAGACATGTGCTGGGGCTGGAGTGTTGTTAACGTTTGTTATTTCTGTGGGAGGATAAATGTTTTACCCTTTGGGAAAATCGGGCTGATCGACTTGCAGGAATGAGTGGTCCCTAAAACGCGGTTGCCTAGTATTCTTAAGAAAATGAATGACAGTTACCTCTTTCAATGTTTTCTTCCTATTTAAACATTTTTTAACATCAGTAATTATGTCACTCGTGACAAGTTAGAATAAAGGAAAAATGAGCTAGAGAGAAGGGCGTTCAAAGCAATGGGTTGTTTGCTTTCCACCCTGGGGATGAGGAATGGAGACCATGTCGGGATCTGTTTCTGTCATTCACTGGCACCTCTATTGAGGCTTCTTCAGAGAAACCAATGTCGTTTCTCAACTTGCAACATGGCCCCTCTAAGATATCCATGCTCAATGCCTTTAGGTATTGAAGATAAAAGATGTTTTCTCTCTTTTTATAATTAGCCCTGTGTTTTTGTTTTTTTAAAATATATTTTATTGATATTTTACAGAGAGGAAGGGAGAGAGATAGAGAGCTAGAAACGCCAATGAGAGAGAAACATCGACCAGCTGCCTCTTGCACACCCCCTACCGGGGATGTGCCTGCAACCAATGTACATGCCATTGACCAGAATCGAACCTGGGACCTTTCAGTCCGCAGACCGACGCTCTTCCACTGAGCCAAACAGGTTTCGGCTCTGTGTTTTTGTTTGTTTGATTTTGTTTGTTTTTCAGAGAACCTTAACAATTCAAATGTGTAAAAATTATTGATATTAAGAAAAGCCAGTTATGCTGAAATCACAAAAATTGCTAGGACCTGGGCTATGGGAACAATTTTAATATCACCTAATAATAAGGCTTTGGTTAATAGTCAGTGAATTAAATTATTTAGTTGCGAGAACTTAATTCGTTTGCAAGATAATCATGCCCCATCTCTTTGTGATGCTGAAGCAACATCTATCTGCACTTGTTTCTAGCTTTTCAGGTCTCCTACAGTAAAAGGCGTCCGATGCAGCTTGCCCACGTGATGATGATCCCAGCATAGTTAAGAGGCATGCAGCTTCCTGAGCTGGGAAGGTGGTGATAAACATGTAGCAAAAAGCTGAGTCCACCATTTTAGCCTTGGAAAAGTCCTCTTTGTATACACACTCTCATTTCCGTGGCTTCTCTGCTTATGTAGTCCGAGAGTCAGAAAGCAACTGAGAGCTATCCCATATTCAGACAAGTGGGAAATCATCTGTAAAATAAAAGCCTAATGACCTTAACGGCGGAATGACCAGAATAACCAGACGCTATGATGCACATGGACTGCCAGGGCCAGCCAGGCTCAGGGCTGATGAGCGCATTGGTGGTAGCGAGAGCCCCTCCTGCCTCTGTGGCAGCACTAAGGAGCAGAGAGCTGAGTGGTAAGGAGCAGTGAGCAGGCCAGGAGTAAGGAGCAAGGAGTCGTGGACTGCAAGAGGGCGCAGGTTAGGCGAAGGAACCTCCTTCCCTCTCACCCAGTGTATGAATTTCATGCTCCGGTCCTCTAGTGGTTTAATAAAAATTATCTTACTATGACATTTTATTTAGACAATGAACTAGTAATTCTATATCTGGGTTACTGGTTCATGGCTATAAACCTAAAGGATTTAGTAAAGAAGTCATGTAAATTATTTTGGGTACCCTAGAAAGATCCTCCCAAACTGTCCAAAAGAGATATCTTATAAAAACCCACAGAAAATGAAGAAAGCAACTTAATTTAATTGTGATCGTTTTTACATGAGATTCAGAGAAAACAAAATCCAACTCGCATTAGTAGTTTCTTAATATAGCCAAGAATTAAGCAAATGAAGTCATTTAAATGAATAAAGTAGATAGTGGTTTTGAAAGCAATAAATAATTACCACTATATTTAATCTGTGTTGTTAATCAATGAATAAAATCATAACTCTTAGCTAGAATACTTGCAATTAGAAATGCAATAAAATTATTTGTTGAAGTCTGTTCATTCACTGCTTTATGTAATGATAAAAAGTAAAAAAAAAAACACACAAAACACCACTTGAGAATATAATTCATTAAGTCTGATATTTTGCATGTTCTAAAATTGGAAAGATTTCAAATATAGTTCTGATAACAGCAGATTTTAAATTTAAAATATTTCTGTTTTTCAGAAATGTAGCAACAGTGTTACATGAACATCAAATAATACTGAGGGCTCTTTTTGCATTTAAACAGGGTCAGATTAAAATGTAGATTTCTGTGAATTTGCAACTGTCTCTTAACACACAATTTTGCTTTCTTGGTTTTCTCTTAATGGAATGATTGCTTGCAGGAGTGACTGTTATTGTGTATGGCTACTAAGTGTAGTTGGAATGACCTTGAAACCATGACCTTACAACTGAGGTCATTTCAATTACATTATCAATTTCTCCATTTCCAATCTTTTGATCTTTGCCAATTATTAATATTTTCCAAGGCTCTCTGGCTGAGCTGATGGAACATAACTGAATTAGATCTCATTTTCTTTCTCTGTTTTCTGTGATGGTGTTTTTTTATTTTTTTGAAGGTTGTGATATTAGATGTAGTTTTAAATTATAAGCATAACGTGTAGTATTCACTGTATAGACTAGAAATCTTTTTCAAAATATTTAATAATCCTTTCTTATGAAATGTGCTTAGAATTAATGCCTGCTTCTTTACTGTTTACATTATTGGAATCAACATATGCCTATCAATCTTTTCCCCTCCCTTTTCTATGACTTATTTTATGCATGGCAAAATTCTCTTGCTTACTGCTATGTGGTTGGCTGTCTTTAACTTGATTTGTCTTGTGTTTGTAATGATTGCATTTTGCATGAGGATTATGAAATGTCATACAGATTAAATGGTTGCAGAAACAAAAAGAAATGTGGGGCTTCACTTGCTTTTTTTTGTGCTGAATATGTCAATTATGTGACAGTTAAAATTACTTTTATATGGCCTTTGACTTCCCCTTTGGTGTGCTCCTTCGTTCTAGCAAATTAGTATTGTTAAGTACAATAAAACATTTATTAAATATTCACAGTGTTTTAATACAATTATTGTCCTAAGACATGATCTCATTATAAATGACTATACTTGGCATGAAATTGCACCAGGGCATAATTCCATTATATTCCCGAGTTGATTATGAAATGTAAGTCCTGACTCTGAAAGTTACCTTAGTAGCTAACCACTGACTTCCATTGATGGCACCTTTGCCCTACTGAGTGATGAGATTATCTGTTTCTACATTTGTGCAGTTTGCAAATGTCTTAAATCCATAACTAATATTTAATTAAAACACATGGGGAAATATTTATTTAATGAAAAGTAATTTTAAAAAGTCACAGTTTTGAATAATGTTTGATATAAAAATGTATAAAACCCAAGTGTTAATGCTCTTACAAAAAAAAAAAGAGAAAAAGGAAAAACACTCTAAAAATGTTCATATCTCTTATTTTCCTAATGTTATTATATATTCATAAATTAAAGAATGAGTTTATCCTACTTTTTTATTGTTGTCACCAATTTTATTTAGAAAAGACACTGAATAAATTAAGTTCTTTTGGCTAATAAAACTGTTTATTTTTTATATGCAATGGGTATTAAAAAATCACCTTCTTTGCTTATGATTTGAGTTTCAAACCATACTGTATTTTTTAAAGCTGGATATATTCACAAAGCAAATCTTCTACAAGATATTTTGGGGAAAGGTTTTTTTTTTTCTTTTTTCTTTTTTCTTAAACAAAATAGATAACTTTAATGTAACCACTTCCCCACTTTTTTTGGAAATATCCTTGAGAATTCTAGTATTTACATTTATTTTTTCTCCCTCAGTCTTGTTTATTCTTGAATTGTCTTTTTTTTTCCTTCCATTTCTCCATTTTCAATCCTAGGTCCCCTTACAAAGAAACAGACAGATGATTTAGGTGATAATGACGGTGCTGAAGATGAAGGTATTTTTTCCAACCAAATTTACTGCATGACAAGGGCCTTAATCACTTTTTCCACCCCTTCCTATTTTTTTACTTCTTGTCTTTTTTTTTTTTTGAAGAGTTGTTTTTAATTCTCGTTTTTGATGTGTTTTGTCTTCTTGCTTGTTGTTGCATAAAAAAATACACATTTTTAATTTTTTTAAAGATGGATGTTTTACATTTTGATACCAACCATTACAATGTTTTAAAAGAGAGGCTTTTTATTTTTGTTTTCTTGAACTGACTTTTGATATGTTCCATTCCGCGTTTTGGCAAATTTGTCCATATTCTTTGAACTAACAATCTTTCTCCCTGTAGTCTCTCTGTGCCCATTTTGCATGTTTTCTAATATATGTCAATATCTTACCCAATTTCAAAATGTGTTTCATTTTTACATTTGATATTTGTTTAAAAAGAACCCTACACCCAGGAAAAAGGAAGGACAAAACTAAAAGCTGATGTAAAGTGTTTCTTGAGCAATATAATTTAGATTTATAAAACAATATTTTCTGTTGATCTGCTTAAATATCACATAAATAAGTGAGATTTTATAGATAAGGAATTACATCTATTCAGATAACTGTAGTAAACATTGTAGAACAACTGAAGTACTCTGGTCTCATCAGAGTGAATATTCTTTTGGCAGAAATTATAGAGGTTTTTGTTTAAAATGTATTTTTACTGATTTCAGAGAGCAAGGTAGAGGGTAAAGGAGAGAAACATCAATGATGAGAGAGAATCATTGATTGGATGTCTCCTGCAGGCCCCCTATTGGATATTGAGCCTGTAAGCTGGTTATATACCCTGACTGGGAATCCAACCATGACCTCATGTTTCTTAGGTCAGTGCTCGACCACTGAGCAACACAGGTCAAGGATATAGAGTTTACTTAAACAAGATTATATGGGTATTCTTTATTTTCAAAGGATAAATGAAAATATTCTGCTTTTGAAAGTATTGCCACCTATAAGCAATAAAACCTTCTTATTTTATTAATATTTTCCCCCTCTTTTCAACTTTCTTATGACATAGAATTCTGATTTATTCCATAAGTCTAACTATATACCATGTTGACTTGACATTCTCATCCCATCATGAAGTTTTACATGGTATTAAGTGGAGTATCTAGAAAGGCCCATTGATTCTTTCAGTTCATCTTGGTTCTAATTAGGGCTTATGTGTTTTTGTTTGTTTGTTTTTTTAATGCAGCCCTAGCTGTGACATATATAGAAGTAACTAGAGTAATCCTAGGATTTAAAATAATTTCCAGAATGCTAGTAATTAAATCTCATAGAGAAATTAATAATATGGTAAGAAAGTTTTTCCAAAATAAAAACCCACAAGCAGGCCAGCAGAAGTGCCAGTTCCATGAATTACAACTATGATTAAATGAATCCTTACTAAACAATTTTGTTTTCATTGAGATATATAGTTGATAAGCTATTCACAACAGTAAATTAAACTATCGAGGTGAAGTATTGGGAGCATAAAAATTAAATTGGGTATTGATATTTTTATAATATTTAGTACTTATTTTGTCATAGAATTTATGGCATTTAAAAAAATTGATTTGGTACAAACCCCAAGAGTGAATCAAACATGAAATACAAAGCAATCATTAATATTTAAAATAAATCATTGTGGCTGACCAAGCATTATCATTTTGAAAGCTAAATAGCTAAAAATAAACTTATCAAAATTCAAATTGCGATTTTTTTTAACATGCCCTTGGAAATTAGAAGTATTCAAAAACTCAGGAATTTTATTGACTTTCAGAATATGTATTGTTGTTGCCAGTACTCTAAAGAGGACTGCTTTCTGTTGAGGGCTTTGGAACTTGCTGGACCCTATAAAAATCCTTAACTATTAGGCATTTGTTATCTAAATAATACCTCTATATAAGGGACTTTAGTGTGTAGCTTTGTACCAAATTTTTGCAAAGTACTCACAAAGTTAGTATACATTATTTTCCTATTAAAATATTTTTGACTGATGATTTAATGTGCATTTTTTTTCATTTGATAAAAATCAGCATCAAGTAGGACATTTACATGTTTCTAAAAGATACTCTGAGTGGCTATAATTGAGCTAAGCCCTCTAAATGTGAATCTATGTTATAGACTTATTTTTGAAGCACATTTAACATTTTAAAATAGTCATTAAAAATATCTTAAGCCCCATTTAATTTGGCTGGAAGTATTCATGTTGAGCACTAACCAGTCAGTCACAAGAGTTGTCAAATCAATAAATATTTTAAATGCTCAGAAATGTAGAATGTGGAAGCAATCAATTCAAGTTCAGTCTATTCTTCTCGGTTGCTGTTTTGGATAATTGTTTCGAATACAAGAAAACAAATTATAATGTCCTTTAGGATACAGACCTTTGTTTAAAATATGAGCATCTTCTATTTAGCTTCTTTTATAATTATTTTGTCAACATGAGTGTTAACGAAAACCAAGGCCAGTGTTTCCTTTATTTGTTCTAAATATTGTATCAGCATTACTGGACATAAAGCAATAAATATAAATTGGTTGATTCAACTACTACTTTCACTTTAGTGAGAAGTTTGTTTACTTGGCCATTTATATAGAATTCTCAATTATTTCATGGAAACTTGACTCCTTTACCTGATCTCCAGGTCCCTACCTCAGCTGCTGCATTCAGAGGCAATCTATGACATACTGAGTGGGCCTGCCCCTCATTCATTTAAAATAACCCAAGGCCCCCTTGGAGTACCATTCTTTATTTCCAATTCTCCTTTGCATATGTGTCATAATTAGTTTGCCATTGCTAGGCCAAACAATGGTGTCATTTTTCATTTGTGTTTTATAATAACCAAGAGAACTGCATAATTTATAGTCTCTTTCTATGGTTTCAAAAAAGACAAATCTGAAATGATAAAAATGGGTCAAAGCAACACTCTATATGTCCATCAATTTATTTTTGGAATTTAATAGTTTTTTTTTAAATTTTGCTAATACCTTAATATTAATATTTTAATATTCAAAGATACTTTTATATCCTACATAGAGCTTTTTGTCATTTTTTGCTACTGTCATTTTTTTCAGAATTTTTAAATGAAAATTTATATCTTTGATTAAGCACAATTATACAAGCATACATTCTGCCAACATTTCTATATCATTTTGCTAGTTCTAAGTGATACCTGGGATACACAAAATAAGTAGGGGACACAAAAATATCTTGAAATATCTTTAAATATATCAGAGAAAGAATTTTTTTTGAGAGAGAAAGGGTGAGAGAGAGAGAGAAACATCAATGTGACAGAGAGACATCAATTAGCTGCCAGGGATCAAACCTACAACCCAAGTACGTCCCCTTGACCAGGACTCAAACCCATGGTACTCAGGCTGATACTCTAACCACTTAGCAGGACTGGCCAGGGCCAGGGAAAGATTTAATTGAGGCGATACCCCAATATGTAAAACTGGTAAATGGCAAAAATCCTAAAACATGGGCAGTTAAAAACTTAATGAGTTCATTAAGCAGAAGGCAACCTGTAAGCATATTGAAGAAGTTGTGTGAATAATAATTATTCACTAGGATGATTAAAAGGTATTGTGATTCCAAACACTGGTTATCAGGCACAGATATATCCTCATTGTCTTCTAGATCAATTGATAACTTATTAAATTGTCTTTAAAATTTTGATTAAATAGAAAGGTGAAATACTAAAACTTACAGCCAAAGTGTCAACTGAAATTCCAGAATAATTATCAGTGTAGTATTTTCCTCTTAATATCTAAGGGACCTATATGACTAGGAAAGCTGTAAAAAAATTAAACATTAAATATGAACATGCTTTAAGAACATTTGTAGCTCTAGTGGACCTGAGTTAGTGTTTTCATGCCTCAGTGTGCTCATTTGATTTTAGTAAAGTCAGGAGTAGCTTTTTAGGCACAGTTGGAAATCTTAGGTGAAATCTACCTTATTTCTAGGGAAAAATATGAAACAAGGTTTGGAAGGACATATTGCCTTTAATAAGGTATAAATAACTGAAGTATATCTAGTATATTTGCTATGACACAGTAAAATGTCAACATTTTATTAGTAAAATGATGGCATTGCCTGGCCAGCATGGCTCAGTGTTTGAGTGTGGATCTATGGACAAGTAGGCCACAGTTTGATTCCCTGTCAGGGCACATGCCCTGGTTGTGAACTCAATCCCCTGTGTGGGGTGCGAAGGAGGCAGCCAATCAATAATTCTCTATATTTGATGTTTCTCTCTCCTTTTCTCTCTGAAATCAATAAGGATATATATATATTAAGAGATGATACTTAATAGATGATACTTAATAGTAATACTTAATACTATCTGATATATCAGTTTCATTTATAAAGGTTATGATTCTTTTCAAAGTTATAAACTATTTATATTTATTATTACAATAAAAACATGTGTGAACTATAGAGAAAAGTAAAATCTAAGATAGGCCTCTGTGACAAAATGCTATTGATGCAAATCTAAGAGCACTCTGATTAAATATCACCAGAATTCTAATTGTCAGCATTTCCCCAAAATGTATTGGTAATATTAAGAGTTTTTTTATGCACAAGAATTTTACCTACTTTGGTCATTAATACCCCGTACAACACTAATTTCATGGTTACTTTAAGCAGAAAGAAATACTGTTCAGAACACTGCATTCAAATGTTATCACACTTTCTGGAAAATAATTTTTCAATATATTCTTAGGCAAGGCTGAAATCTTTGACAAATTTGAAAACACTTAGAATCAGTCCAAACTTTCAGCAACATTTTTCAGATCTAATTAAAAAGCGAGAGAGAAATACCACTCAAAATAGCTCCTGGAATCTATAGTCATACTTTCAGTCTTCCTTGGCAATGTCCATTCCATCCTGTTATTAGGTATAAAATGTGGCAGGTATTTGAAAGTGCGCCTGCATTGTTTTCCAGGTGAACAGAATGGATCTACCAAGGTCTCATTACTGTTCACAGTTGGTGTTTTGTAAGTCTATGTAATTTTAATTAAAGAAGAATTCTGAAACAGCCACCTTCTGTGCTTCCTCCCAGCACACAATTAGCAGAGTACAGTGTCTGCTGTGAGCAGTCAGTTAATGATTTCAGTTTAATAATTTATTATTGCTTCTTCAGCGCCTGCCATAGTAGGAAAATCAGCTAAAACGATATGCAGCAACTGGGCATTTAAGGAGGGTAGTTTAAAATTTTCAAAAGGGTTATTTTCTCTATGTAAACGTAACATCTCCATAAGCCCCCAAATTGTTGCAAATGAGTGAATATTAATGTCCTTCCCGAGGACTTAAGAAGAAAGTAAATTAGTTTTTTCTTCCTAAATGCAGCTGCGTCTAGTGGACAGTTTTTGTGTCAAAGTATCCCCCTCTCACCACTTAAAAATAAGACATTCTTCTCAAGTGCACCCTTGGTGCAAGTCTGCACACTGGTTTTCAGTCAAATTGAAACCAGTCCTTTTAAAAAGTTTCTAAATTCTGCAGTGAGCTAGTTTCCTCACCTGAGGTTGTGAAGAAACAAGTTGAGCTGCAATTCCTGATCCTAGAATGGTTTTCCATGACAATATTGTTCCAATAGACAAATCAGGCTTTATACATATTATAAATATTTTCACAGGAAATATAAAGCAGCTTCTAAATAATCACTAGTTTTTCAATGATCTTGTATCATATTCCATTCTGAAAGCTAAAACCTCAATCATAAATATGCAGGAGATTTGAGTTTGATAAAAAGTGTCAAAAATAAAGGAATAAAACCATACTTTTAAATGACACTTTTAATATTGAAATTTAAAAAATAGCACATTTGGTACAATTTTGTTTCAATTGTGGGTAAAAGAGAAACTGAGCTATTATGTAATAATGATATTTTATATCTGTAGATGTTCCTATTCACACATACATATGTAATTTCAATCTATACAATAGTTAAAACCATGTTGGCCAGTATATAATTTAGCATGTTTTCTATAGAAATTAGTCTATTTTATGCTAGTTAAATTTTCTTAGGTTTATCTTTTGTAGGGTATGGCAAAAATAGGTTTACAGTAGGTTGTATGGAAAATATTACAATAATTAATAAATAATAACACAAGAATAAACTCTGTGTTTTATGTATTTGCTACAGTGAACCTACTTTTGCCCTACTCTGTTTATTAATTTTTGGTCCTTGTTTAAAATTACACAATTGAGACAGTATCTTAGAAAGGAAAATACATTTGATTAAAGTTCAGAGATGCAGAAATCATTTCATCACCTTAAATATTGGCACTGTATCCTACTCATGTCTATATACTAAGCTGTATCCTACTCATGTCTTCATGACAAAATCATAGAGTCAAAGTAAAGATAAGAATAGCTAATGAGGTGAAAAATATATTTTAATCTGTTTCCTTTTTCCAAAGACTAAGGATAGGTATAATGAGCAGATAACCTGGAGTTAACTGAAATATATTATTTAAATGACAGTCCCATAAATACAACAACAACAGAAGCACAGAAGTACATGCTTTTACTGCCTATACATGCATCTGATAGTTCTTGAGTAGGGAAATGAAACTTTTTACAACATATAATACAGTGTTGTAATTATCTTCACAAATGGAGCATAAAT
The DNA here is from genome assembly GCA_963924515.1 of Vespertilio murinus. Taxonomy (NCBI): domain Eukaryota; kingdom Metazoa; phylum Chordata; class Mammalia; order Chiroptera; family Vespertilionidae; genus Vespertilio; species Vespertilio murinus. The sequence goes on along the minus strand of OZ004706.1, from coordinate 170,088,748 downwards.
TATTCAGTATAATTATGATGCATTCAATATAAATATTTACATTGGAAATGTAACTGTGTTTTATTCACAATAGAAGTGATACTTTTGGCCCTAGTTTATGGTTTACACAGTTCATTTGAGGTCTATTTCATTTTAAAAAAGATATATTTTGGTTCTATTGCCACATTTAGAAATTCATCAAACAACACTAAAACTCACACCTAATTTCCTTTTGTTTAAGGTCTGTACTTAGTTTAGAGCTTTAAACAAAATTTTAGATTTTGGTTCTATTGCCGCATTTAGAAATTCATCAAACAACACTAAAACTCACACCTAATTTCCTTTTGTTTAAGGTCTGTAATTCAGTTTAGAGCTTTAAACACAATTTTAGATTAAAAAAAATGGATATTGCTCTTTTCTGCAACAGTTCAATAAGAGTTGCTTAAGAAACACTTTAACAAAAACAGCAATTTAAATAACTAAATAAACATCATGACCTCTTGTCCCTAAAATGGAAAATGTGTTCTCTGCTCCATTATATTTGTTTTTTTGAGGATAAGAACAATTGCCAAACATTTGTTCTTTCAGATATTCGGGACAGTGGGGGTCCTAAGCCAGTGATGGTGTATATCCATGGTGGCTCATATATGGAAGGTACCGGAAATTTATATGATGGGAGTGTCTTGGCAAGTTATGGCAATGTGATCGTCATCACAGTCAACTACCGACTTGGGGTACTTGGTAAGAAATCTCTTTTTTATACCGTTAATCCATGGAATATGTGATAGTTTTGTTTTGGCTTTTGTTATGCTTCGCTTGGTTTCATTCATTATTCTGTGCTTATTGACTTGTTTGAACTAAAATTTCTGGTATTTTTAATACAGTTTGTAAGTGTTCATAAGATACTAGGTGAAAGACAGGGAGGGTTGATTCTAAGATTTAAAAGTAAAAGGTAATGAGAGTCTTTGCCGTGTTGAGGAATGTTCTTGGCATGTAGGTTTGGCTTTGTAGAACTCTATAAGGGAACAATGGCAGGCCCTTTCTGAAGAAGAATTAGTCTCTTTGCAATAATTTTTTCTTTTCTTTCCTTTGCTTTTTTACAACGCTAAAAAATTTCCAGAAGTTTTCTATGAGCTTAGAAACACGTTTACGTCATCTTCAAGAATATATGTGTAGATTGGCTTTGTGACAAAATTATTTGCCAATGTGGTGTAGATTTGTTTTGTTTATAATACATCATAATAATTAGAAATATTTTGTCTAAATGTATTTGTTTAAATTATTTTATTTGAAAAAGATGCATTCGGTTTATCAAGTGACAAAGTGTTCAATTAAATAATTGGATATAGAGAGAGCAAAATCAGAGTGGGCATTATTGGTTTGAAGATATCTGTAGAGACATATTATTTGCAAAATAACATTAAGTATTCTGAAGCAAGCCTGTTGTTTTATTAAATAACCAACTTACAAAACATAAACTTGCTATGCTATTCTACCTGTATAAATGTAATATTTTTCAGTATTATCACAATAGGAGGAGTAAAATTATTATATAATTTAATAAAACTACTTTATCTGTAGTATTTTAGTATTTGCTGAAATGGTACAATTTATCAAAAATGATTTTACTTTTATAAATTTTCATTGTTCTCAAAATCTTATCCCATACAGTAAAGTTAAGTATGTATAACTTACAATGTTTTTTGACACAAAGAAGCACCTTCCTTTCTCATTCTTTACTCTAAAATATTTTAAAAAGGAATTCCAATTACATTGCTCTTTATAATAATTGTTAATATTGTATATTTAAGCCATTGAGAAAACAATTGTTTTCCTCATTGGTATTAGTTATTAATATTCTAATTCCTATGTAATAATAATCTTGCATTTATGCTACTCTCAAAATATAAAAAAAAGATAATAATTTTTGTAAATCATTTGTATGTTTTGTGGAATAGGATATTTTAGCCATGCAAAGTTGAAATCTTGACCCTTTTCTCGTTTTCTATTTTAAATTTGGAGCATCATGGATGATATAATAGGTGCATTGTATCAATGTAGACGTGATTTATTTCTGTAGCTTTGTTCAGTATGCATTACTTCCCCCATGGTATCTAATTATGTGTTGCTTCAGATGCTCTTATGTTCAGTGCACAGGGTTAAATGTCTTCCTATCTGTGAAAACTCTGTATATTAGAAGATTTATAGAGATGGTCAGCATAATTCTTAAATAATTTGGTGTTGTCATTTGTTTCTTATGGAACATTTCAATGTAAGAGTCACTAGTAATTTGAATAGATTTAATTTTAATTATAGTACTATTTATATTTCAGTTATTTTTATTATTATTCTCATATTTCTTTCAGAATTTCTCAATTCATAAATTCTGATGCAGTGATCAGGTTGCTAATTGGAAATTTGAAGTTATAAAGAGTATTACTATTAAGGACTTGAACATCCACTTAGCTGTGTTTCTGTGTGCATGTGTGTGTGATGATGTTTAAAAAATATTTTGAACAAACCTTATGTTGCCTTATTATGAAATCACTTAAACATAAAGTAATATTTCACCAATTGAACTACGCTATCATGTTAATGTTCATTGTGCCAGTGTTTTATATATTAGAATTGATGAGGACTTGATTTTGATTGGATTTGAATCTTATTTTCATGCTGATGTCCTGTCTTTAAATGCCACACTTCGAATGATTGTGTGGAAGGACAACAGATTATCCAGCTAAACCACGAAGCACTTAATTACTTGTTTGGTCTGAAAAATGGCAAGCAGTATTGGTGTTGATGATGTGTAATTTTCCCAGAGTTGAGTATTTGTTTAGAGTTTAATATCAGTTGGCTCCTAATAATCACCACTACAGATCAGTTGTCTTTTATAGACCTCCTCTCAACATGAAAGCATACAAAACTCTTAGTCAACACATTTAGGAGCATCTGGGAACATTTGTTATAGAATTGATATATTCTGGTCACTTTCTTCCTAAAAATATGTGTTGATCTTTATGAAAATGTATTTAAGTAAATTGATTCATGAGAAATAAATTTTCAGAACCTTTATTTCAGCACACTTTATTCCTGGGTGGTATACAGCCAGATCAACAGCTCAGATGGCAGAGTACAATAAAGACTGTAGGGTTTTTGTTGTTGTGGTTCACAATGTGTGACAAGGTAAGCCAACATTTCTAGGACCCAAAAGCATTGCTCTTTGTTTGCACTTGGGAGAGTCCTAGAAATCAAGTAAAAATAAGAATTGATCACACATCAGAGAAGATCCTGAGCTATGTTTTGATTTGAATGTTTTGATGTGGAGGAGATGAGTTTTGGGGTCCAATGTACAAATTGGCTAATTACGGTACAATTGCTCTGAGATGATTGACAGAAAAAACTCAAGTTGTCTGAAAATGGCAATGCAATTAGTAGTGCTTTGAATCTTTCTTTCAAGAGGAGATGCATTTACAGGGTTGGGTTTTTGTTGTTGTTGTTTGTTTGTTTGTGTTAGCAATAAGTAAAAATGTGATAATGCTTTAGTCATAAAATTCAGACAGCTATCCAGCAGCATGGTTTCAGTTTAAAACATGTTGTGTTAAAGAAAAATATTTTGTTTATTACAAAGTAGAAATAGTTGGCAAATAAACATAGCTCCTATGGCATCATTGCTCTGAAGAAGCTGGGAATAGTTTGGAATCAGTTCCTCAACCAAAAGCATTTTGGGCTTTCCTTTGGAGTGGAAACATGGAGTGTCACTATGAATGCATGGGAAATGCTGTTGGTAGTGATTAGAAAAATTGCTCATAAGATTGAATGAGAAGTTATAGGCTACAGGGCTCTGCCTCTAACTTCACTGTCTCAGGTTTATCTTAGAGCTCCCTCTGAAACCTTCTTTCAGTCAGTCTCATCATTATAGTGAACATTTAGTCTTTTTTTTCACATTTGATTATATATGGTCTTTGCTAGTATTAACTTGTCATCCTTTGTCATATATTGTTACATAGTGCTTTAAAACATATTCAGAATAATTATTAATAGTTATTTTTACTATTACAATACATAATTAATGTTAAGTACCATATTGGATAGTTAGGGAGAAATGGTTTCATTATGTGTTTTTAAAAGAGAAGCATAATAATAAATGTTAAGATTGTAAATAGGAAAACATGCGTATTGATAGATAAGAAATAGGAGAGAATACGTTTTTTCACTTTAGGATGAGATATTGCACAATAAAAATTTTTGAAAATAGAAACAATCCAAATTATGTATTTGAAAATCTCAAAATGAAAAGAATACATGAACTAATTAAATGTTAAAAAGTGTTTCAAACATGTCTCTTAAGTTAGAAAAAAATCGCTATGTTATTTTTAGAGAAAAAGTGAAAGTTGTATACCACTGATGGGAATTAATTTAGAAAAGCATAAGATTTTTGTCAGATGGAAATTTACTGTTACTTTTATCTTGATATGTAAATTTTGGAGGCAATTATGTTTTCATATTTTGAGCCTATGATTTATTTTAGGAAAATTTGTTTTAAAGATTTTAGAAATACTACTGATAACTATTTGAAAATTTGGGAAAATTTTGGAGTCTAATTAAATGTTTGAATTAATCTTCTAATATGTCTGTACCATCCATCTATGAAAAAAAATAATTTTAAGTGCTAGCCCATCTATTTGTATTTGAAGAATAAGACTAAACTTACTATATATTGTCATGTATTACAAAATCATTTAAAACAAACTTTTGCTAACTTTATAGCATATCAGTTTCAATGAACACCTACATTTATTTTTAGTTTATTAGAAATGGTTAATGAGACTTGTTAATTCTTATAATGGTATTGCCTATGCAATAAAAATGCATCCAGTATTACCAGATGAGACACAATGTAACTTTGGTGTAATAAATAATAGTATATATAACACTTGTTTCCAGCAATATCTCCTATGAAGGATAAAAAGTAAGAACAATATAATCCTCCTCGTTAGAGAGATTTTAATCTAATTGAGGGAGAAATAAACACCCAGTAAAGAATAATAATTGTTATTCTTCTTAACAAGGTAATATGAATTAATTAATTGATTTGTACATATATAGTCACTTGACATATTAAAAGAAAAACCAAAAAACAAAAGTGGAGGTATGGAATATCAGATGGATCAATATGGAGGAGGGATTGTGATCCATATTTGAATCCCTGCAGCATTACTTTCAGTAGTCTCAGAATGTTCATGACTTAAATGGAAAAGCATATTAATTCCTGAAATGGAGCAACATTTTGTCATTATTATTCTTGGTTTTGGGTCTTTCTTGGCATTATTTTTATTTCTGTCTGTCTCTAAATCCTTAAACAAATAAACACATTAAAAAACTCTCAATGTTACTTCATATTTGAAAGTAATATATACTTAAATTCTATAAGATGATTCAACCGTGTTCTTGGAATATAGGAATGGGAGTCAGTTTGTGATTTAAAAGTCAAAAATGTCTTCATATAAATGGTTTTATTTAAGCAAGACCAAGAGAGTGGATTATCTCTGCTATTAACAAAAGGGAAGAAAAAAGGACATTTTCCCATTTATTTATTCATGTTCTTTGTATTTTTTAAAAAAAGTGAAGATAATTAGTGACAACTACATGCATATAGGTTGGTAAAATCATATTTAAATAGAATAATATATTGTAGAGAAAAGATACAGAAACAGGAAAAGACTACTGAATTAAAGAGAAATGTACAACCCAATTTCCTAGAATAGAAGCAAGGTCAAAAGGAAAAATTTTGATTTTCATAATTGTTATTCTCAGCTAAAGTAAAAATACATGTTAATCAGAAATAACATACAAATGAAGTTTTTTTCTCACACTGTATTGCACTACAAAGAAAGTTACCATGTAAGCTGTTTTTATTTTGAATGCTAAGTAAGAAATGTCTGATTGTCTTCATTAGAAGATTCAGAAATATTCTCAGTATATGATTTTTTATTAACCTTCTATAAAGGCCAAAGGCATAATAATAGATGTCCACTACTTCTATAATGTAATTTCAGCAAATACAATTCAAATAAGATATTTTGGTCATTTCACTTATAACAGAATAAAGCTAAAAATCAATTTAGAGCAATGGACATTTAACTTGATTCATGGATTTCTTTTCTCAAATATCAGTTGTATCTACTGGGTTTTAATAAGGGCTGGATGGTAATCAGATTTATATTGAGTGCTAAGATGACCTTCTGGAGTAGAGATATTGTTTATTATTTTGAAAAATGAACTGTTTACTAATTTTATTCTACCTACTTCTTCCAAAATGATTTTAGGTGGCCTACAATAAAAGTAATTATTATTCATGCCAAAAACTTAAAAAAATAACTTGAAAGTAAGCATGTCAATTACTGTGGATGTTAGTTAAAAGAAGTCAGTTTTTTTTAACGTGTTTTAAATACAGTCATATTGGGTCTTTCATTGATTTATTCATACAGCCATTCATTCAATACGAATTGAGCAGTATTATGTTTCAGGCATTCTGCTAGTTACTGAGGATATTGTGAAAAATAAGATAAATGTGGTCTCTATGATTCAGTAATTACTGGCAATTAGGAGACAGAAAATAAATGAATAATTAGACACATTAGATCTTTTACATAGATAACAATTTAGTTCAAAGTTGACTTTCTTTAGAGTCATCTGCATGATAAGCGCTAGAGAAATGGGAAGTGCAATGAGAAAGGAGCTAATTTATTATAGAAACTGAGAAAAAGCTTCCTCCAGGAATGACATTCATATTTCCATTTCTCATACTTTACTGAGAAAGCCCTAATCAAGATTCCCAAGGACCTCCAGATTGTAGATTCCTTTGGTTATTTCTGTTATTTTAAAAAAATATTTTAGCCGAAACCGGTTTGGCTCAGTGGTAGAGCGTCGGTCTGCGGACTGAAAGGTCCCGGGTTCGATTCCGGTCAGGGGCATGTGCATTGGTTGCGGGCACATCCCCGGTGGGGGGTGTGCAAGAGGCAGCTGGTGGATATTTCTCTTTCTCATCGAGGTTTCTAGCTCTCTATCTCTCTCCCTTCCTCTCTGTTAAAAAATCAATAAAATATATTAATAAAAAACTCTTGATAGTTGAAAGTATTATATATGTCCCCATTTCCCCCACTGACCTCTTCTAGACTTTCCCTGCCCCCCACTCAGGCCTCACCACCCTATTGTCTATGTCCATGGGTTATGCATATATGCATACAAGTTCTTTGGTTGATCTTTTCCTACCCACCCACCTTCCCCCATCTTCCCTCAGAGGTTCAATAGCCTGTTCTATGCTTCTGTGTCTCTAGGACTTTTACCATTTGCAACAGCATGAGTGGACTTGAAAAGTATTATAAGCAGTGAAATAAGCCAGTCCAAGAAAGCTAAGTATCATGTGATCTCGAGCATATGTGGAATCTAATGTACTAAATAAACCAATGAGCAAAATAGATCCATGACATAGAAGCATGGTACTTCTCTGTTCTTATCTTACATGATCTCTCCATAGCACCGGACACAGATAACTGGTCTCATCTTATAATGTTTGTTTCTTAGCATCACCCCAGCATTTTCTCTTACCTTCTTCTCAGCTTCCTTTGCTGGCTCCCTGTCTCACCCTGATCTCTGAACACTGAAGTGAACATCCTCTCAATTTTTGCCTCACTTCCCTTCTTTCTCTACAATGTCTCTTTGGGGGTCTTCATGCATGGCTCTATATACCAGCTCTTTGAAAGTGACTTCCAAAGCTGTATCATCCAAACTGACTATTCCTCAGACCGCCAGACTCATGGGCCTATCTCCTGATATCTCCATGGAGATATCTAATGAATATCTCAAACATCATTGCTAAAATACAAAGATTTTCTTAGTCTGTATATTTCATTGTTTTCCATATCCAGATTATAATAATAATTGCTACAATATTAATAGTAATAGCCATGTACATTGAGGACTTAGATGCCAAAATCTATTTTAAGCAGTTTACAATAATTACACTATTAAATTCTCACCATAACCCTTTCACGTAAGGTTGCTATTTTCATGATTTCATACATGCAGAAACAAATGAGTAGAGAAGCTAAGTAGCATATTCCCAGTCACATAGGCCAAGCAACAGTAAGTGGTAGAACCAGGATTTAACCCAGGTGGTCTTCTCTTCAACAGAACACTGTCCTCATGGCATTGGCCCTGCAGCTCATCTGGTGATCAAGCAAAAACCACAGATTCTCCCGGACTTATCTCTCTTTTATGCTCAACATCCAATTCATCAGCTTCACCCACATCTAGCAAATATTCTGGCTCTGTCTCATTCTTTCCACTCCCCCCTTTACCAACCCAAGTCTAGTGTCCTTGAGCCTCTTGCGTTATTTTTCCATTTTATATTTGCTCCCTACATATACATGATCCATTCTTCACAGAGCAAAATCAGATTACCTTTTTTAATATATATATATATATATATATATATATATATATATATATATATATATATATTCTTATTGATTTTTTACAGAGAGGAAGAGAGAGGGATAGAGAGTTAGAAACATCAGTGAGAGAGAATCGTCAATCAGCTGCCTCTTGCACACCCCCTACTGGGGATGTGCCCGCAACCAAGGTACATGACCTTGACTGGAATCGAACCTGGGACCTTTCAGTCTGCAGGCCAACGTTCTATCCACTGAGCCAAACCGGTTTCTGCAGATTATCTTTTTAAAGATGAATTAGAACTGCTCACTTTTCTGCCTAGTGCCCTCCAGTTGCTTCCCATTACTCACTTAGAACAAAATCCAAACTCCTTCCTTGCCCTGTATGACAAAACCCTGCATCAATCTGTACTTATACCTCTTACATCTGTGTCTCTTAGTTCGCCTTAAAATGTCCTTCTCTGTTCCAACCATCTTTGGTTCTCCATGGATACCAAACTCATTCCTACTTTAGATGCTTTATATTTTCTGTTACATCTACCCCAAATCTTTGTGGGGCTATTTCTTATTTTTCTTACCTTGGCTTAAATGTTCTCTTACTAGAAAGACCAGGGATGTTTATTAAATTTAATAAGAGGCATCACGTCATAAGTCATCTACTTTTAAAAATTATTTGTATTATATTAAATATTTAATGTTTACATTTGTTTGTTTATTTGTTTGTTTTGTGTGTGTGTGTTTTGTCTAGCATCTCCAGAGCTATTTGCTTAGAAAATATATGTTGAATTAATTTAAAGTGAAAGCGAAAGTCAATAGCTTATGATCAGATGTGATCATGGAGAGGAAAGCAAGGCTGAATTTGAAATTCTCGGTGAAACCCAGTGGAAGAGCAAAGCTTGACATGTTACAGGAACTGAGCAAACCCAGCTGGACACTTTGAATAAGAGTGAGCAGTTTCAAATTAGGATGAAAACAGGCAGCGGGCCATGCAGCTTCTTGTTAAAGATTTAGGACTCCTCAGAACAATGATAGGGCATTAGGCAGATAAGTGACATGATTAGATTTGCATTTTGAAAGGTTTGTTGAGTAGGCCTTGGATAGTGTCAACATTAAATTTTTTTAAACAAAAAGTATGGATATTCTGCTATGAATAAAAACAACAAAAACACCCACAAAAATTAAAAACAAAACAAAGCATGACTTGTGCTTCATTAAAGTGAAATGCTTAGTAAGTTTGTGAATAAGACTGATATTTTGCTCATAGAGGACTGTGGGACAGCTAAGCCCTGGCTGACTCAGATGAGTATAAATATCTTCTCCATTTTAAACAAAGAGCACCAGAGTTTTTGCCAAATTGTCCTTCTTTTTAATTTTTATAATGAAAGGAATAAAACTAGAATTATAAAGAGATCTTTTGAATTTCTGTCTTTAAGGAGTGTAAGTCAGTATTACTCTAGTTTATCCAATACAAGAGATTATAATAAATTACTGTATTATATCACCACTTATCTCACTAGGTTATTAATTTGACTTCACTTAATCTCTTAGTTTTTCTTAAAAGGAGATTTTGTTATTCTGTATTAGTTCTGGGAGGAAGTTGCGAGTATGTGGTTTATTTTCTTGAGACATTAAGATCAATGATTTGGAATAATACCTCAGAGTACAGAGCCTAATTTTCACTCACTGCTTAGTCAAGGTCTTCTTCTGGTTCCAGAACTGACCAAGTATTTCCAGATACTCAAAGGATCACAACTAAATAAGCCCTACAGAAGATGTTTAGTTTTCTTTTCAGAGCAGAAGTTAGCATCTTAGATTAGGAATTCAGTTATTCATTTATTAATTGCACAAGCAGTTGCTAATTGCCCACCAGAGGCTCTTGATAGTTTGGACTCTGCGTTCACACTCTTGCAAAAATCAACCTCATTCCTTTCTCTCTGGACTTCATAGTAGGTGAGGAAGATGGCCATTAAACAAAGAAACAAAACTATAGCACAGTGTTTGCTAAATGTGTTTTTGAAGAAACCAGGCTGTTAAGAAGAAGAATATCTGTGAAAGTGATACCTAAATTGAGGATTTCAGGACAGGCCTCCTTGTGCCTATCATACTAGCATAGCTGTCATGGGGGGGGGGTTATTTTTCCCCCCATATAATTTACAAAGTTAAATGATGATTAAAATATTTTGAAATAATTATAGAATATGTCAAGTAATTAGACACAAAATAAGTCATTTAAAGGAGCAGCTGTGGTAAAAATGCAAAAATCTAAACAAACAAACAGACCACCCACAAACAGCCAGGCAGTGTTCTCTTTTGGAATTAAAATGAGTAAAACTGGTGTAGGAGATACAAACACATGAGGAAAGGATCCTAAGGGAGTGCTTGTCCTTTAGCTATTGGGTCCATGGTGAGAGCACTGCCTTAGGGCTTTTCAGAGGCAATTGAAGGTTTTCTCTCTCACCTGCCCTGTATCTCTGAGAAGAGCCATGCTGCATAGCCAGGTAGTCACATTACTCTTTTTTTTTTTAAACGAAGATCTCTTTTTCACCTCAGCCAGTTTTCTTTTTGGTTATAAACCAACAATGGGGACTTCGATTTTGCTTTGTAGGTTGGTTTACTTCCAAGGACCCTTGGTCCTTTTGCTGATTCCTCAATAAGGAAACAAGGCAGTGCCCCCACACCTTCCCGTGACCTCATGCCATGTCCCACCCACACTTCCTGCTTCACCTTAGAAATGTATTGCCATTTCCCTACTAGGACATCTTGTAATATCTTTCTCTTTCCAATGTCCTTCCTCGAACTACCCTGTTTCCCCGAAAATAAGAGAGTGTCTTATATTAATTTTTACTCCCAAAGATGCACTAGGTCTTATTTTCAGGGGATGTATTATGTTTCCATGAAGTAGGTCTTATTTTTGGAGGATGTCTTATTTTCGGGGAAACACGGTACTTATCCCATAAATATTTAGGTATTGTTCCTTTCCCTTTCTGTTGTTAATTGACACAGTTCAATTTTTTTTAATACCTTATATGTGTGTCCTTTCTATTCCTATGGCCCCTATCTACTCACTTTGGGTTGCCAGATTTTTTGATCTCTGACCTTCCAGGCCCAAATTTATAGTCTAGATTACCTTATGCATACTATTAAAAATACAACAGAACACCATCTTCTTCTTTTCTTTTTTTTCTCCACATCCTAAATGTTCTTAAGCATCTCTGGGGTCCATTCCACATGTTTCCTGCCATTTCAGGCCTGCTGAAGTATGCTGCTTCTCTTCTTAACAAAAGCTGTCTTCTGTTAGTTTTTGGAAAACCAGGCTAGCCTCCTCACTTCCTACCAGGATCATTCCTAACTGCTTACTTGCCACATGCAATCATCTTCCCAATCTACATTACCCAGCTGTCACCCAACTTGTCTATAAAATTCCCTCAAGCCAGCTCCATCTATCTCTTCCCTGGGCTTCCATGGCTGAGGCAGCCTAGCCTTCACTTTGGCATCAAGCCGACTTCATTTGTTATTGTTGAACGCATTGACGGTGTAATTTAGCTGATGCCTTGCTACCCACACCGGAATATAAACACTGTCTTATCTGGTTTTTCAGTTTCCTCAAGACAGGCAGAATGCTCTACATACAAAATTCAAAAGTCATCACTGAGCATGCAAACGTTTCTCCTTCTCAGGATATGATGTGCATGTTTAAGGATACAGAGCAAGTAGAAAGAGTAGCTAATAGTGAAGGATGTACTTACTAAAGTGTAGTAGTACCCATGTGCATGCCAGGCCTCATGTCTGCACCCACAAGTATGACTCTAGGTCTTTTGGCTGATAGCAACACTCTGTCCCCAGCAGCAGTCAAGACAAGCCCCCGGATCCTCCGGAGAACTGCCCCATTTTCTGAAACTGTCAAGCATGAAAGCTGTAATTTATTTTAAACTCATTAGGGATTTCTTCGTTTACCATGCATTTAATATTTGCTTTATTCTGTCTCCTGCTGCTAGCATGTGGTGAGTGAAAATATTGGTGCTCATGAGCTTAAGGTAAACATGGAACTATGCCTGGAATACTCTTTGAATTGAAATGTATACAGTATTGAAGAATGGATAACAGTGCTTTTATATATGTAAAAGATTATGAAAGCTGTAAATTTTCAAGCTCAGCTTAAAACTGTGTTTTGTATTTTTTTTGTTTATAAAGACAAGGAGGATAACTTCTTTAACTTTGCCTTTTTATGCTTTATCTATCTTGGATTCAATCAGATGCTTAACAATTAGACAGGTTGAGGTGAGAGATCTTAAATTGATTATTGATTATCCACATGCCTATCTATTTTCTTTAACAGTACAGGTAGGACCATAGATTTAACTATTATTCTTACAAACATTTTCCAAATATGAGACAAGTTGTATTTCTCAACTGATTTATATATTGATAAAGTCCCCATTTAGAAGCCTTTCTAAAGAACCGAGACAAATCCCTGTGATGCAACACACCCAAGAGAAATATTAACCTCTGTTCTGGTATTTGCTAGTTGCTTGCTTGCATTTTAGCTCTGAAAAGCAAGACCTTTTCTAGAAAATTCAATTCTCTTAGAGATTTGTAACATAATCAAACATAAATAAACTATTTAAAATGATTTTTATGGTAATAGCATTAGAATTAGCACCAACTCTCTGGAAAAAGAAAAGAACATGTGATGATTTTAATGTAATTTGATTAAGTTTTCTTGACTTTGTATGAAAAGAAATAATTGGAAATATTCATTCCTCTTTTGTAACCTATATGGAAATATTGCTTTACTAGATGATGTTTTTCCTTGAACTGTACTCAATTTTATATGTGTAAAGTCAACAAAAATTTTTTTCAGAGTGTATATTTGATATTTTGTTTTAGAGCCAATTTTACCCTATATTAAAGCAGATAATTTATATCTATCATTAATCTTTTGTTTTATTTTCTAGAATAATGTGTTTAAAAGAGACCACAGTAGATATATGTAACTTTTCCCTAAACTTACACGCACACACACAAACACATACCCCCACCCTTCTGTTGTTGTTGTTGTTAGTCCTCTCCCAAGGATATTTTTCCATTGATTTTTAGGGAGAGTGGAAGAGAAAGGGAAAGACAGAAAAATATATTGATGTGAGAGAAGCACATCAATTGGTTGCCTCCTGCACAAGCCCAGAACCAGGGCCTGGGTCAGGGAAGAGCCTATAACCAAAGAACACAATCTTGACCAGAAGTGAACCCAGGACCTTTCAATCCACAGTTTGGCACACTACCCACTGAGCCAAATAGGCTAGGGCCACACAAACAGTTTTAAAACATTTCCATACTTCCTGACTTGGGTTCTGAGCTAGAAACTCTAAAAACTAAATTTTGTTTATTTTTAATATCAGAAGGGCTGTGAAACATTTCAGTTTTTCAGAGAAATCAAAGGTATTGTAGGCACTAATTTTTTTTCAAAAGAAGTTTCCTGTAGGATTGCATGTTCCAGGGACAGTTATAAAAATAGTATTCTAAGTTGAAATGCTGAAAAAAGAAACAGGCTAAGCCCCATTGTTCAAACTTACTCGTGTACAGTACTTGGCTGTGCCCTGTTCACCTGCAGTCCTCTACATCTTGGGTGACCTTTCTCAGTTACTGGAATCCAGTCAGAGGGACCTTCCTGACACAGAGCAGGCGGACAGAGGAGATTAAAAATAAATTAATGGAGAGAAGGATTTTTATACTGTGTAAGTATTCTATATTTAGATTTTCTAATTGGATTAGTTTTGTATGAGAAAACTACCAATTATTTTACTTTGTTGACCCACTAGTACAGGAAGACTGAGTCAGTGGACTTGAATAAAGAGCGTCTCTTTGGCTGGCACAGTTTATCTGCTGCCCTGAAGAAGAAGGAAAGATTTACTTAAGTTTTCTTTTTAACAATGGGATCCTATTATAAAGAACCCAAATTTGTTTTTTCCATTATTCTCTTAAAATGATCAATGTGATATTATCCTTTCTTATTTTCTTGTCCTTAGATATCATCCTTTCTTATTTTGGTCTAGTCTTTATATAGAATTTTAAAAAAAGGCTTCTATTTGTTCTGAAATAAAATTAAACTTATGTAATTTCAAAATTTCAATTTAATGTCATGTTAGTTTACACTATATAACTTTACTTTTATTATTTTATTTTATTACGCTCATCTGTTAGGAGAAATTTTTAAATCAAGAATCTTCAACTCATGGATGTTTTTGTAAATTATATACATATACCATGGTACTATTCTATTTTATAAAGATACATAGGAGACATAAATTTTGAAGATGAAATAGCATTTAAAAATAATATTTTATCTTAGTCATTTGTAAACACATCTCTCTCTCTCTTTTAAAGCCATATGTTTAGAAAAGCTTCATTCTTAGCATATTAGTGTTACATTTTGTCATCCAGAGATTTGGACAACTGTTTCTAAGATCAGTTTAATGTTTAGTTTTAATGGCTATTGGAGATGAATAAGATGATTCGCGGAAGACCCAAAAGCCACATTTAAGAAGCAATTCATTGTTAATCACAGTATATTTAAATTCATATACTAGTCTTTATGATAATTCTGATGGCTGAATTTTTGTCAGGTAGGTTAAATTGTCATGGTTTCTTGGAATCTAGTTGGCTACACGCTTCCTTTTAAGAGCAATTTGAAATATCAGCATTGCCATTATTGGTGCTGGTAAAATCTTCAATCTGTGATTTGCTTGCAGGAATCCTTTGAGCCACTTGTTCCGTATGAATGTCAGTTTTACTAAAATTAGATGACATAAATGATACATCCACCTAACTGGGACCATGTAATCTGCAGTATGCCTTACAACAATGAGATGAACAAGGGCATGACAGGTTTCTAGGCAACGTCCTCCCTGCCCTCAGGGGTCCGCGTGCACTGCATAGGACATGTGAATATGACACGTGTATTTAAATGACATGATTGATTTACATATCCAGGGAGAGCTTCAGTGTCATTCTGTATATTGCAAGAGTTAGACTTCTTTTTTTTTCTTTTATAATGATAAATATATGGTTTGCTATTTTCTTCCCATACTCTTTTCACTCATATTATGATTTCCTTGGGTGAGCACGTGCTATTATGAAGACTATTGATCCAAATTAAAATGTTCATTTTCATCAAGAGTATGATTTGCTGACATTAGATACTGACATTACGACTTGAGGATTGTTGGTGTATTGACCATTCGTAGCAGTTTCAATATATCAAATATAAGTAACTAGAAATATCTTTCATTAACTAACACAGAGCACCATGATGTTCATAAAGTAGACTAGAGACTTGATATGGGTTCTATAATCTTTGTGAGTATATGAAACTCCATCCAACAATCTGGCAGCCTCAAAGTGGGCCAAATTGCTACTTAGACCTCCTCAAACTATGCCCAAGCGAGGAACGTAGAAAATGGTGCCAGCCAAACAGCCGATGCAAATGAGGAGAGGAATAAATATCTCCATTTTAAAAATATTCCTCATTTTCATTCACTTCAGAAGAATTCATTTTATGCTATATTACATTTCAGACTCATGTACTCTATTGAAAGGGGTTGAGAACTTTTTTCCCCCCCGCAAAAGCATTTTTAAATGTTGACAGTAAGATTGATTATTATTTATTTTAAAAAATACATTGGAGATCTAACCATGTACTTGGCAATACCATGATGATAATGAGCAATTGAAAATATGTTTTCATATTTTAGAGTGTAAAAGAAACCATGATGTCATTTTTTTCCTATTTCAACTTGATTGTAGTTCTTATATCCTTTGCTCAGTCTTGTTATTTGTAGTAGTTATCATCATTTTGTTAGTTAAAGTTTTTCTTTTTTTCTATTTTCTCCGAAATAAAAGACCTTTTATTAGTATAAATAAATAAATAAATAAATAAATAAATAAATAATTGATGCTGATACTCTGCTCTCCGAAGCTCAAGCACTTCCCAGCCTAATTAGTTGGATGCTCACCTCTGCTTTATTTACACATTGCTTGATGTGCACTATCCCACTAATGAGAAGTAGAACTAAGAACATGAGATCTAAAGCATGGTAAAATTGAAATCACCACCCTCCTCATTTTCAGCTTTGATTTCAGAGTCTAAAATCCTTAAGTTGTATTAGATGAAATAGTAGAAATATTAGAAATCTATCTTTTCTCTAATAGCTAATAGAACCTACCCTAAATTGAAATTTTGGCTTTTAAATAGGTCTTACAGTAGAGATAAATACAACGCATTTGAGTGAAGGCTCTGATAGTAATTGTATTGCTGGAGTGAGTATGCCTGAGGCATAGAAAGACCACAGGCTTGCACACAGTCCTTCCATTGCTTCAATTCAAAGTAACTGATGGCATTGCCCAGCGCTAGTGTTATGTCTCCACGGAAATGGGTCAAGGCTGGTAAATGTAAGAGGCATGAGAATATGTCATGAGCATGACTGCTCCAGCCATGATGCCTTAGTCTTTTAAGACTACACGTAAACTTCCTGTGTCTGGTTCCTCAGAGATTCATTCTGAGGTTCCATGTAGATTTTTTTTCTTGAAAAATTTATAATGATGATTCATTTGAAAAACAGTTACCAGTTAATTTATCCTATATTAGATATTGGGGATATGAGGAGGAGTGAAGCATAGTCTTTCTATTTTTCAAAAGCTGACTGATTTCTATAAAAGCTATGTAAACTTATAAATTATGTTGGTATATGAATTATGTCATCAATTCAACAGATTTCCAGGGAATCAGAGAAAGGAAAGAAGATCGCCATACTTGAATCCGTGCCATCAATATAACAAAAGGGGTCAATAATAAACAACAGATTAGTGCTTGATGTGCCTACAATGTTAATTGCCATATACAACAGGCAAGTTATTTATGAAATGAGCCTCTTGAAAATGTATAGCTCTTACAATATGAATCTCATTTCTATGTCCTTTCCAACAAAAGAAGTTGTTGTTATCTGTCTATTCAGAACATATGGTTGCTTTGTTATTTTTTAAAAAGTGATGACACCACATAGATAGTAAATATTAAAAAATACATATAATCCATGCAACAAATAGAGCAGATAACTAATTCTCTTAAATCTCTGTTTGGTATTTTACATTTTTTATAATTTATGAAAAGTATTATTCTCCAAAATGCAAAATTATCTATGCCAGTATTACTCATATGTTATTTACATTATAGATGGATATAATACTGATGATGAATTAATTACCATATACATGTATTGACTACAAACATTGGTCAGTATAGTGAATACCATTTTATACCAGTTAAAAATATAACTGCAAATTTGTTAAACTTTTTCATTGAGAACTCTCACTCTAGAACTATTGGGGACTCATGGGAGAGTACTTTCTGGATGCCACAGCCATATGTTATTTATTGTAATGAAAGAGGGATGCATACATGATCTAGACAGAAATAATTTTGGATTCTCTTTTCTCTTTGTTGTTTTTCTCATTTACCGCAGAAGTCGAATGATCAAACCATCATTGGATATTAATATTTTCATATAGCTTGGTCTATATTTTACCTTATTCTTAAAAGAAAATGATTTCTGCTGACCTCTGAAATTAAAGTTCACATGTTTCTTCTAACACATAGTATTCTATTAACATTAGAAAGCTTTCTCACATTGCCTATTTTGTTTCTTTCACATTTCACTACATCATTACTCCTCAATTTTCTACCACATAATAGGGTTATTATTTTTTATTATATACTATTCTTTAGTTATGCCGAGTCTTATATTTTTATCCCTGCAAAAAGAAATCTGTTTGCTATAAAAGTTTATATAAACATTAAAGATGTATAAAATAGCTCCCTTTAAAGAACAGGAAGATTATTAATTTATAAAGACTATTGTTAAGCTATCAAAGCTAATATTTCTTTAGTTATTAAATTTTAAGTTGGGCAGGTATTAAAAAACCACATTAAAATATAGTATAACTAGTTTTTACTTTAAAAATAATGCATGTGCATATAAAAGTAAATAAATAGAGATTAGAAAAAGAAAGCAAAGTGTTTTTCTTTTATCCCAGATTCATAGCCCTCAGAGTCTTTAAAATCTCATATAAGACTATAAATGTTTTTATATAGTCAAGCTTATATACTTTTACCTAGTCAAATTTACATATTTTTTCCTTCATGGCTTTAATTTATATGTATTGCTTCATAAACCAAGATTATATGGGCTTTTCAAGTCAGTCTAAGATTCTTAAAAATAATTTTATTACTTTTATGGCTTATTTTCAATTAAACATAATTGTTCTAGTATTTATTTTGGTGTGTAGGAAAAAATTTTGCTTTTGTATAAGGAAAATAAAGATCAAACTTTTATCCTCAAAACCATGTTTTCTTTACATGGGGAACCCAATGTCATATATATATATATATATATATATATATATATTCAATCAGTTTAAAATACTAACTTTTCATATTCCAGATCTGTATTATACTTACATACACATATTCATATTATGGACTTTCTGTTCTGTCTTTTAGGTTAGCTGCCTATATTCATATGTCCCTATCAAACTTAATGTAATTTTATATTATATTTTGTAATTGGGGCTGGCTAATTTCTGCCCCTATTACTCTTTACTTTTAGAAAACTTCTGATCTTCTACATGTATCATTTTTATTACATATATTTTTTAATCAGCTCATATAAATTAAGTTTTATTATATATTTTTGGAATTTTGTTAAATAATCCTTTAGGAAGAACACATTGTTGAGTTAGTCTATAGAAAACATGTCATTTTCTATTTATTCAAGAAAGGTTTATTTAGTTAAATGTCATATTTACAAATGATCTAAAATTTATAAATGCAATAATAATAATAATAATAAAGCCACTTCCATTTAGGGAGCTCTGTCTTTTCACAACACTATGTTACAAACTTCACACATGCTATCTCATTTAATTCTTACACCATGGGATTAAGTAAGGGAGGATATTGAGCATCAGAGAAGTTAAGAAGCTTATATTTGTTCAGTTATTGAGAAGTACTGGCTATTAAACCCAGATCTACATGAATTTAAACCTCACGCTCTCTTTTACTTTGGTAAACTACATTTATCTCTATTCATTCTCACTTACCAAGGAGAAAAAGGTAGATAAGGTGTACCTACAAACTGAGCAGGGGAGTTAACAAAGAAAAAATCCTGTGAGCTCCCCATTAGCAAAAGTGTATTTCTATGCTCTCCATTTACCAGGGCAATGTTTATTCATGGTTCTATAGACTGAATGTATGTGGACTGCCTAATTAGGCCACTGGATGTTTCTCTAAATTTTCTTATGACTAATAATCTCCTTAAATGTATCACAGCAGGAAATATTTGTTAATAAGATGTATAGTTTCCTCCTACTACATTTGACTGTACTTTTGTAATTTGTCTTGAAGTTGGTGGTGATATTTACAGTTGACTCAAAACATTATACCGATTTTATCAGGAAAACATTATTTTATTTGAAAATGTATTCTGCATGTTCATATATGGTTATAATGATAATGTGTAGACAAACTAAAAGGAGAAACTTCTCAATAGAAGATCTGTCTAATTTGTAATTGATGGTCAGTAAAGTTTACTTTGCTAAAATTCTCCTGGAATGATCATTTAAATTGGCAACAGAATTTAGGGTTCAAATGTTTTTTAGGGGAACACATTTTATTATCAATAACATAAGTCAATGGGTTATTTATTTTAATAGATACATATGTTATTATTGTATGTAATAGGTAGATGACAATAGATTCAGTGTTTTGCAGAGACACATTTTATTCATGTCCTTATCCATCTCCAAGAAGAAGTAAAGAAACATTTGTATGCAACAGATTCATAAAACTCAAAGTTTTAAATATTCTATTAGAGTCATGAACCACAATCCAAGAATGTTAGGTGTTTCCTTCTGAGAGGAAAAGGAGAAGTGGTCACCTGTTGAATCTTGAAAATGAGAACAGGAGAACAAATATAGCTCAATAGATTTAAGGAAGTAAGAAAAATAATACCATTTGCATGTCACTTTGGCATTTATGAATTGTTTTTGCTGTTCTTATCTCATTTCATCCTCATGGTATCCCTGTAAAGCTTGCCAGGTAAACATTAATTCTATTGTGTATGTGAGTCAGACTCATTGATCTTAAAAAGGATATTTGCATTGATAGCTTGTTGCATGCCAGAATTGATTCGCAACCACGTATCCTCCCTGGGGATGAAAATGTAATAAAATGAACAAAATAAACTGATGAACAGAATAGAACCAGAAGCATAGACACATGGGACAGACTGATAGGCGTCAGAGGAGAGGGGTATAGGAGAGACTGGATAAAAGAAGGTGAAGAGATTAGCCAAAGAACATAGATGCATAGCCCATGACACAACAGCAGTGTGGGAAGGGGTCAGAGGGAGGAGGGTGAAGGCCGAGTGGAAGTGGG
Organism: Vespertilio murinus; assembly: GCA_963924515.1. NCBI lineage: Eukaryota > Metazoa > Chordata > Mammalia > Chiroptera > Vespertilionidae > Vespertilio > Vespertilio murinus. The sequence goes on along the minus strand of OZ004706.1, from coordinate 170,067,829 downwards.
CAAATGGGAGGGGGAGAATGGGGGCATCTGTAAAAGCGTCAACAATAAAAATGGTTAAGAAAAATATATAACACAAATCTATGCCATTATAACTATAGGGGATATTGAGGACACTATAATGATTTGTAGCATAGCCCTAACTTTATGATGTCTAATATATCATCTCAACCATTGCAATTCTATAATGACTCAAGAGTCTTATTATAAGTAAAACTTATATTGTTATTTGAAAGTGTTATTCATACTGTGAAGTTGATTATTTTTTTGTGTCAGCATCGCATTACTATTTCTATATCTATTATTAAGGCAACTAATAGTATGGTAGTAAAAATTATAAAATTAATGACAATGATAATAACGGTTTATTGATTTATAGACTTTACATGTAAGTCAGAGGAGTTTATAAATTTAATTTTAAAGAAAAAATGTATAAAGTCTTGACATTGTGTTCTTAGAAATGAAACAATATAAACTTGGGAAAAATTACGGTGGGTGGAAATTTTTAGTAACTTCTTCCAGGCAATTCAAATTCAATTGACCTTGTTAATTTTACACTTTAAAGTGGAATTATTATTTATTAAAGAATTTCATATACTTTTGAAACTCAACTTCCATCCCCTTCATTACTGAAAAAGAAAATGTTATACTCCTATCACTATCTCCGTATCATAATTTTTCTACACTCAGACAGTGTGGTGCAATCTCATTGGTGTCATCAAAAGTTAGAACAGTGCAGCATTTCATATCACTTCAAGTTAAAATGAGTACTTCTGGTTTGGATTTTTTCCAAAGCTGTCAACAAACTGATAATGCTCACATGTGTAAAGGGATTTTGAATATATAATCGCTTGCTGAATTGATCTAAAGGCCCTGTATTGATCTACTGGGTAACATGATTTTCATTTTTGAAAAAAAAGTATATTATACGTGATGAAAATCATCTAAAATATATTTGCAAAATAGATGTTAGTATCTCCTTTGGAACTTTTGAATCCTTTCCATGTATTAACATAATGGGCTAAATAAATTTAAAATTGCATGTTGAAAAAATAATTTTCTTCTGTTTTCCCAAACTATACATAAAAATAAGAAATAGGAAATTAAGGGTACTCCATTTTCATTGTTAATTTACTTCCTGCTGCCTCGTATTATAGCTACTTTATTTTAAAGACAAAAAATAGTTTTTAAAAGTTCTAAATGCATATAGGATTACATAAAATTATATATATACCTTAGAAAAAACATTTCTATTAATTTAGAAAGTGCTTATGCCTAAATATATTCATCATAGAAATTATAGAATAATGTTTAGGACAGTAAGTATAGGCAAGTCTGTCTTCTTGATGAAGCAGTCTGAACGGTGAGGAAGAGAAATGGCAATCAGCTTAGGTAGACTGTCAGAGTTGTAGCGTGGAAAAAGAAGCTCCGTGACTTTTTGAACAGTAATTCAAATTTCATTGTATAAGATGTTTGGCATTTGTATCCGTATATTAAAGTGCTAATGCATTTTCCTACTGCAGAGACTTTTCCCAGCATACTTTCGTATGCATTTAATTTTTTGACTGTGGCAAATCAGAAAAATGAAACAATAACTAACCAAAACTGTGAACATGGTGAGTTTCTGTATAGAGGAGGGAGGTGGGAAAGGGACTGAAGATGGATTACATACAATTCTGGCCCATGTGTAGTAGTCCTAATCTGAGTTTTATTTTTTTATATTATTTCAAAATTTTAAGTCAACCTATATTTTTTTAAATATTGTTATTGAGGTATAATAGTTATACTAAAATATATACATATTTAATGTATACAATTTGATGAGTTAGGAAATACGCATGTACCCGTGAAATTATCAACACAATTTAATAGACATATTCATTCATCGGCTCCAAAAGTTTCTTCCTGTACTAGTACCTTTGTTTTTGTTTTGTTTTGTTTGTGGTAAGAGCATTTCATATGAGATTTAACTTCTTAACAAATGTATAAGTGCCTATAATCACAGCATTATTAAAATTAGGCTTTATGCTGTACCACAAATATCTAGAACTAATTCACCTTACATAACTGAAACTTTATAGTACTTGAAAACAATCCCTTCTGACTAGCCTATGGTAACCACCATTCTATTTTCTGCTTCTATGAATTTGACTATGTTAGGTACTGCGTAGAAGGGGAATCATACAGTATTTGTTTCTGTGCTTGGCTTATTTCACTGATCATAATGTCCTCCAAGTTCATACATGTTGTCATTAATGGTCAGGTTTTCTTCTATGTTAAAGCTGAACAATATTCCACTATAGGTAATTCATTACATGTATCCCATGATATGTATTTTTTCATGTCAATTTGCCTGTTGATTGACATTTAAGTTGTTTCCATAACTTGGCTCTGGTGACTAGTGCTTTAATAAAAGAACATATATTTGAAATTTTACAAATGGCACATACACAGCTGAGAAAAATTAACTAGTCTAATTTTAATTTGCAGAACGGAAAACAGGCTACTCAGGTAAATGATAGAGAACAATGACAGAGTTGAGTCTGGAACCAAATTTCTTGGATTTCCAAATCCAGGCTTGTTCCTTCACACAGTGCCTCATTAACCTGAGCATTTTCCTTAGTGTGAACAAGAAATTGCATACTACCTGGTTAACTCCATATTTTGACCAGCAAAATGAAAAGACATGCTTTGATAATCAATTGTATGAATATAAAATTTTACTTTTTATCTGTTTAACATCAGATTTGGCCAAGGAACAGTCCTATAAAAGATGAATGACCTAAGAAATTTGGGGTAGTTCACATTTATCATATTTTGGATAGTTTATAATTTTATTTGACCAACTGCAGATTCAAGAAATATTTTTTCTTGAAAGTTAACTTTTAGCCTTTTTGTAGTGTTTTGTTCACTTACTGATTTGAGTTATCACATTTATCAAGTGAAAATTTGCCTAGTAATTTTTATACTCTTGAAAATGTAAATTCCTTGTTTAGTACAATAAATAACTTTGACCAATCTTAATCTTAAAGTCAATTGCACTACAATGAATGTTTAATATGAGCTGCTATTTTTTTGCCTGGTTTAATGTTAGATTTCTAGGCCTAATTTCCTGCCTGTCATACATGAAACTTTCAAGAAATATTTGTTGAATGAATGAATGACTCACTGATGCTTTTGTATAAAATTTGTAAGAAAAAAATGTGGGTTATGATGTTGATAGAGTTTCAGAATATTTCCAAGAACTTCTGAATTGCTTAGAGAGAGTGAAAAAATTGGGACTTATGATTGCTGATGCAATGAATTTTATACTCATAGTGTGAAATTTTCTCTAAGTTTGGAATCCTGAGAGTGTGTGAATAAAAATATGATGTGCAAGCAGTCTAGTTTGACTGATGCTTAAACTGAGAAGTCTTGCTGTTATTGAACTATATTTTGTCTTCTGTATATATTCATCCAGTTCAAGATGTTAGAGTGTATGAATTAATTTTTATTAAGCAAACTACTTTTATTAGTTTAATTTTACATTAGACTAAACTTTGAAGAGGAACATAGAAACATCAAAAAATTTTTTCTTTTCCTCCTTGAATTGAATGATTTAAATACATTTTAGAATACAAACCAGTAAGTAAGTATGTGACCTCTGGTTAATATGAATAGAAAAATATCCATCAATACTTTCTTAATTCATTAAACTTAAACCATATAAGTCAACAAATGATGCATTGTCTGTCATTTTGTTACTTTTTTTTTAGTTAATTTAGAATGTTTACATGTAGATAAATTGGTCATATTCTTAAACAATGAGTTTTCACCAGTGAGGAGCTAGTCAAGTTATCAGCATGATGAAATCCCTCTGAGATGCTTTAAAAATTACTGTGTGCTTTTTTGTGTGTATTAAGAACATAGGGTCCATTCTCTTTACAAGTGTTTAAGGTCTGTGGATAATGCTAAAATCACTCCAATATTAGCAACAATCAGGGAGGAGAAAATACATGTGAACTGACTAAAACGACTGCTGGAAAAATGTTATTATGACTATAGCTAATAACCCTACCGTTATTTCCCCCACTCTACTGGAAAAGCAACTGAGGCACAGAAAAAAATGCGCTACTTGAAATACCACATGCTACTACAAATGGTAGATGTGACATTTGAACCTAGAGACAACTTGAGGGCAGAGATTTCAGCTTATCTACTGTGCTGTTTTACAAATTACAACTTGGGATAGGGTGTGTCTTATATACAACTTAAGATCACAAATCTAGTGACAATTTTTGAGGCTAAAGGTAAGCCTGGATTGTGAGTAAGAAAATATGGCAGAGAATAAATAGGTACATAGTGGTGGGAGATTATAAAGAAGATGCACATTACATACACAGAAGGAAGGAAGGAAGTGGGGTTGTACTGAGCATGTGACATGAAAAGGAGGAGCTGGACCTAAACTGGTTTGGCTCAGCGGATAGAGCTTCGACCTGTGGACTGAAAGGTCCCAGGTTTGATTCTGGTCAAGGGCATGTACCTTGGTTGCAAGCACATCCCCAGTAGGGGGTGTGCAAGAGGCAGCTGAATGATGATTCTCTCTCATCAATGTTTCTAACTCTCTATCCCTCTCTCTTCCTCTCTGTAAAAAAATCAATAAATTATATTTTTTTAAAGGAGGGGCTGGGGTGTTATTTGTGAGAGTCATTATTGATCATCTCATAAATGGATGAAAGAAGGAGGAATCAAAGACAAAACTAAGTTTATACATACCCAACCCAGGTTTTCATACTTGCATAACCTGACTTCACTTTACCTGTTCAACCACATTTCATCTAGTGGCTGTTAAAATGTAGATGTTATCCCATTTGAAGAATTATAAACATGATTTTACATGGTGAGAATAGAGCCTAAGACCATCAGAAAACACAGATATTTACATTATGAGTCATTAACAGTAGCACAAATACAGTTAGGAAGTAGCAACAAAAATAATTTTATGGTTGGGGATCATCACAACATGAGGAACTGTATTAAAGGGTTGCAGCATTAGAAAGGTAGTGGTACAAAATGACCAATGGTTATAATAGTTTAAAATGACCAATGGCAGAGAAGATTCTGACATAGTAATAAATTTATTATTTTATAATCTTTGGAAATTCTTTGTATTGGCAAACCATGCATTTAAGATGGTATTTCTATGAAGGAAAAGTCTTTTTATTGTGTGAAAAGGAGTTTCTCAGTGACAATAAAAAACAGTGATTTCCAGAAAATGGTATCTCGCTCTTCATTTTACTAGTTGCATGTTCCCACCATTCCTACTGATATTAGTGAAACAAACTCTAGTACAGCAGTAGGCTTTTATAGCTCTTTACATTGAAACAAGTACATTTCTGAGGTCATCTCATAATGTATAACATGCGACTGTGCCTCAGTGATCTAACTCTGCAATATTATTACAGCATCAACACATAATACAGAACGCTTAATTGGAACTTCTATGTCTGACTGCTGTGTACTGTCAGGCAGATAGATAAGCAATTTTCAACTGTTCTGTGTAGCCACAGGACTTTTTAAAACATGCAGTAACTCACTATTTACTCGGGGGCACTGACCTCTTTCTCCTTAGATTGTCAAAATGTGACAACAGCCAAAAAAAACAATAGCCATCCAGTGGATGAATCAAAATTATACCTATTATTTTTGTCAGGTCTACAAAAAATATAATTTTTGGTGTGCTGCAGAATCTTAGTAATTAGTTTAGGTGCACCATGAGCTGAAAAAGGTTAAAAAATTCTGAGGTAAAATAGAGATAAATGATAGACAGATGAATTATTTCAGCAGCAACATAATAGGAAACATAGACTATTAGAGTTGTTAAAGATTTAAATAAAATTATTAGTCCATATACTTCTTTACAGGTGAAACAAAGAGGACCATTGCAAAGCAGAAATAGGTCTAAACTTCAGTTCTATTTTTTCTCTATTTTTTAAATTAATACTTTGTTCTTAGTTTTTAAAAAGCAGCTTTGTATTTTAAACTTTAATTAAAATTATTGGTGTCATAGTACTCAACATTCGGGCCAGTAACCATCTCAGTTGTCTATTTTTCACTTACTTATAGGATGATCACTTTCTTGGTGGGCTATGTTTTGTTTGTTTATGTCCCTAGTACAACTCATAGAACATAATAAATAATTTGGAAAAAAAAATAATGTGAATGAATGAATGAGCCATCTTTCCTAAATTCTTCAATGAAAGCTCCACTTACTGTGGCCAGATGAAGCCTCATTGAACTGTAAAACCTCTCCCCACTCTCTGTTAGATTCTCTGGGTGCTCTCCCAGCAGACACCGGACCACCGAGTGCTCAGTTATTTAACGTGAGGTGAATTGGTCCTGGTATTTCAGGGACATTTCTGAGGGGGCACGTTCTCGTGTATTTAGAATGGAAGTTATTAATAGACCTGAAGATTACCTGGAGTGCTTGGGATCAGGGAAGATGAAAGAAAGACAAGATGGGCCTGAGCCTAAGGATACTCATTAAGATCCCACCCAAATGGCAAGTATTAAATTCTCTCAGTGCTGCAACCAGGATTCTGGCCTAGAGAGATCAGATTCCACTGTGTGCCATCCCCTCCTATTTCTGTAAGTTTCTTGAATTCTCCTGAGATGATATTTTAGTTTGCTGAGGAGGACATTGGAAATAGGAAGATGAAATCATTTGGTCAAGAGTGAAATGAATTGTGCAATCACAGTACTACACCACTCTGAAACACTGCCTTCCATATATCAGTATCATTGAACTCACATTGATCTACTCCTCTGCGATCTATGAGTTACTAAATTAAATGGAAGCTTTTCCTTTAACAGCCATGTCAATAGTGGATATTTTCCTTATGTCTAAATGAATCAAGGGCCCACTCTAGTAAATATCTCTGTGAAGTATCAATAGTTTTTTTTTAAAAAAATAAAGCCTTCCATAGTTAATGTTTTTCTACTGTTCTGTGAGTGCATAAGAAAGTAAAATGTTAAATTGCCTATTCTGTTTAATAATATTGCAAAGTAGTTGTCTTAAAAAGTATAGTAAACTTACATTCTTTATTTGATTAAATGTTTTAAGAACAACTGTTTCCTATGATGAACTTGCAAATGGCATTTAAATGTGTTCTTGCTTTAAAAAACACTGCTCTGAGAGGTTGTTTAAAAGACATCTTGTGGTTGCATTCTGAGATGACAGCTGATGAATAGCTTTGTTTTTGCTCTCTTTTTTTGGCCAGAAGAACTGTTTAGACATTACTTAGATCTCTAAATGCATTTTTCTTACATCTTAAGGATAACAGAGTTTTTATATTACTTACAAAATGCAAATTAAACACAAAAGTGAAATAGACATTTTGATTAAGTCCTCAATTGTTCAAATAAATGTTTCTCACAATGACCACTATCAGTTATATCAAAAATGTTAGCTTTTAGAGAGATTGGTTTATTTCAATGAGAATTTTTAAAAAGTTGTATTATTATATTATTTTAGGCACTCAAAAAAGTATGTTTTTATAAAAAATCTACACTAATTGCCGAAACCAGTTTGGCTCAGTGGATAGAGCATCGGCCTGCGGACTGAAGGGTCCCAGGTTTGATACAAGTCAAGGCCATGTACATTGGTTCTGGACACATCCCCAGTGTGTGTGTGTGTGTGGGGGGGGGGTGCAGGAGGCAGCTGGTCGATGATTCTTTCTCATTGATGTTTCTAGATCTTTATCCTTCTCCTTTTCTCTTTGTAAAAAATAAAAAAAAAACTATATATACATATATATATATATATATATATATATATATATATATATAAAATTACACTAATAAAATATAAACATGCAAATTGACCATCACATTGCCACACCACCAACCAATCAGGAGTGATTATGCAAATTAACCCAACAAAAATGGCGCAGCCACAGAGCTGGAGTTAGCAGGAAGCTTGAGTTGCCCCAGGTGATGGAGGAAGCCAAGCTTCCTGCCGGCCCTGGTTGGCCCTGACCTCTGCTCAAGGCTACAAATTTTCAATTATAGAGGATAAGTAAATACCAGATACCTGCTTCCAGCTGACCCTAGTCTCTGCTCAAGGAGGTGCTAGGGGAAAAAATAAATATATAAAGGGTGGGGATGAGAGCTTGCATCACCAGGGGATGTGTCTAGCCTGCAAACAGCCATCAGCCCCTCACCCAGGCTGGCCTAAGGATCACACCCTGACCTTGTTCATGAATTTCATGGTCTGAACCTCTAGTTGTACTATAAGTATGTAGAAAAAATATAAAACTTTATTATATTATGAAATTAATTTACAATTCACTTTTTACTGCTTATATCCCTCTATAATTCAAACTTGGCTTCATGGACACATTTTTTAAAATAACAATAAATTTAACCATATCAATTACTCTGCTTAAGAATAAATGTTATTTTTATTTAATTTTTATTCAATAGGAAAGATACTTACAATTAATGCTATTTACTTGTATAATTCAAACATTTATTGAGGATTTGAAACTGGCTAGGTGAATATAATGCCAAAGCAATGAATAAAAGTAATTAGATAAATAAGTCTTCTGCTAACAAGAAAGTCTAATGAGGGAGTTAGTAACAAGCAACCACAATTCTTTTCCGCCTCTGGGCCTTTGTTCTGTGCCAGATTCAGCTCAGTGGAGACAGCATGTGATTTCTCAGGCCATATTTAAATACGTGGATTTAAATTATAGATTCTTCATTGACCAGTTGTGAGACCTTGAGCATGTTATGTAACCCCTCTATCTTTTTCCTGTAAAATAATAATTGTGGTATCTAATGTAGTTATAATAATTTAATAAGTTGCTAAAGGTAAATATTCTAGAAGTGTGTTTGGCACACAGCAAACATGCCATCAGTATTGACTATTAATAACTCAAGTTCTCATTCCACAGTGATGAAGTATATATCATAATCTCCGACAGACAGAGAATGAAGGAAGTCAAGTCACTCTGCTAAGGTTGTAACCTAGAGAGGGCATGGATATAATGCAGTCTCCATAACAGCTCACCAAACTCCCAGTTCCACTGGCCTTCACACTGGTTTTCAAATTAATTTTAACATTTAGAAATCTTCAGGTTCTTTATCCTACAATGTATAATAATATGAAACTGTAATGTTTGCTTGTTTTTTACTGAAAATGCCATCTTTGATGTTAACATATCTTACTCTTCCTTTGATTTTAACATTTAAACAACAACAATATAATTCCACTTTCCTCTCGACTGCTAAAAAAAAAAAGAGGCTTAAAATAAGCAATCTGTTTTCTAGAATATTGGCCTGCATTTATTTGTTGATTTTTCTCAACAAATATTTTTTATTCATTTTAATAAATATTTTATTTATCCTTTATGTAAATTATTTTACTTCCTTTTGTATTCAATGAGATGTAAACTATTTTATTTACTAGCAGTTATAAAATTAAATATTATCTAATAGCATTAAAAATTAGCCATGAATATCTGCAAGAGATTTCTTTTAAACAAAAGTTATAAAGAATTAAAGAAACCTCTTCTAAGCATAAGGTGTGTGTAGGGTCACAGGTAGTAAAGAGTTGCACATGAGATGAGAAATCATTTTACTAGTAAATAACCTAAAATGTATCAGAGATGTAGGATATATATATAAATGACTTTATAACTACTATATAAGAAAGAAAAAAATATTTTTGTATGTGGAGAATTTCTCCTACAACTTAAAATATTTTAAAAATTACTCAATATCTGGTAACAGGTAGATATACATTTCATTTTAACTCATATTATTTAGTCACTTTTCTAAGTCTCTACTAATTTTTATAAACATACAATCTTTGACAAATCAAATTCTCTTTTTTGGCCTTTATTGTTTTTTAAAATATTTTTTATTGTTTAAAGTATATATATATATATATATATATATATATATATATATATATCATTTTCCCCCTTGACTTTCCCCCAGCCTCCCCTACTCCCTATCACATGCCCTCATTCTCCTCCCTCCCACCCCCACACCGCAGTGTGTTAGGTCCATTTGTTGTGCTTATATGCATGCATACAAGTCCTTTGGTTGATCTCTTTCCCAGCCTCCCCAACACTCCCCTGCTTTCCCACTGTAACTTGACAGTTCCCCTGCTTACCCACTGTAATTTGACAGTCTGTGAAGTGCTTTACTGCCTATATCTATCTTTTTGCTTATCATGTTATAATGTTCTTTATTTTTCATAAATGAGTGAGATAATGTCGTATTTTCCTTTCATTGCCTGGCTTATTTCACTTAACATAATGCTCTCCAGGTACATCCATGCTGCTGCAAATGGTAAGAGTTCCTTCTTGTTTTACAGCAGCATAGTATTCCATTGTGTAGATGTACCATAGCTTTCTAATCCACTCATCTGCTGATGGGCATTTGGCTGTTTCCAAATCTTAGCTATGGTGAATTATGCTGCTAGGAACATAAGAGTGCATATATCCTTTCTCATTGGTGTTTCTAGTTTTTTGGGATATATTCCTAGAAGTGGGATTATTGGGTCAAAACGGAGTTCCATTTTTAGTTTATTGAGAAGACTTCATACAGTTCTCCACAGTGGCTGCACAAATCTTCATCCCCACCAGCAATGTACATGATCTCCACTGTGATCTTTATTATTTCTTTCCTTCTGCTTACACTTGACTTTTCTTGTTGCTCGCTTTCTAACTCTTTGAGTTGTAGTATTAGGTAATTTATTACCATTTTTTCTTGTTGTTTTTTGCAGTAGGCTTGTTGAGCTTCGAACTCCCCTCTTAAGACAGCTTTCGGTGTGTTCCATAGATTTTGGATTGTTGTGTTTTCATTGTCATTTGTTGCCATGATGTTTTCTGTTTCTTCTTTGATCTCTCTGGTAACCCAGTCATTGTTTAAAAGCATGTTGTTTAGTCGCCATGTGTTTGATTTTTTTTTGTTTTGATTGTTTTTATTGTAGTTGATTTCTAGTTTTATGCCACTGTGATCTGAGAAGATGGCTGATATGATTTCTATCTTCTTGAATTTAAAAGAATTTGCCTATGACCCAATATATTGTCTATCTTTAAAAATGACCCATGTGCACTTGAGAAGAATGTATATTCTGTGGCTTTGGGGTGACATGTTCTGAAGATGTCAATTAATTCCATCAAATTATACAGAAAATAATAAAATGAATAGTATAAATGTACTGAAGTCTCACCACTCATAAACACACTAGAAATAGCTTGGTGCACATTTTTTCAAACATCCAGAATTGCATTAATACATACTAAAGTGGCCAAAACCGGTTTGGCTCAGTGGATAGAGCTTTGGCCTGTGCACCGAAAGGTCCCAGGTTGGATTCAGTCAAGGGCATGTACCTTGGTTGTGGGCACATCCCCAGTAGGGGGTATGCAAGAGGCAGTTGATTGATGATTCTTTCTCACCAATGTTTCTAACTATATCCCTCTCTCTTTCTCTCTGTAAAAAATCAATCAAATATGTTAAAAAAAACATACTAAAGTGAATTTAAATATATATATGTACATATATACATATACACACATAAATAGATTGATATGCACCTATATATAGATGTATATGTGTATATATATGTGTGTGTGTATATATAATTTTTTTCCATTTGACTATATAATCAAACATCTTTCCTTGATAATGACTATACTTATTAATGAGACTTTGTAAAAACATATAATAACTACTCAAGGTGATTCTAACAAGGCCAGTGTGTCAAGTTCTAACCCTTTTAAATGATCACCTTGTTGTGATATTTGGGCAAAGCTTAATCTTCGCTATATTATTAGAAACATGCTTACATTTAGCTTCTTCTAGTACTTCACTTGTGTTTTCTCACCACCTTGATAATATGTAATTTTTTGCTTTATCTGAATTAAAAAAAGGAGATGGAAATGCCCATTCCAGTTGGATTGTCTTTATGGCAACATAATATATTTTTATAGTCTTCTAAGATATGCCACATCTAGAGTCTTCCCTATGAGTTACAAACTAAAAGACATGCCATAAAGTAATGGATCACTATGATTATTCAAAGAGAATTTCCAATATTAACAGTTCTAACAAATTTCTCTTATTCAACATACATGATTTGAAAGTCAAGCAATACTGTAACCAATTTTAACATGAAGTTTTAAATAATTGCCAATTAATGACAATATTCCCTTTCAACTCAGTAGATAAATGTACCAAACCTTTAATAATTTATATCATTATGGTGCCCTGGCTATAGATCGGTGACTATATGCTGCCATATCACTAGCATCTTTTAAAAATATTTCTCCATTTCAGATATCTCCATCACATTAGGTACTTGTGATGAAAGAATCATACTATTCAGAATACTGTCTCTCCCTGAAATATCATTACCAAGTCTTATTTTTCCACTAAGAACAAAAAGCAGAGATGTTACTTCTGTTCTTTTTCTCAGTTGTATCCAGTATTAGTATCTTGAGGCACTCCTCTTGTGGAGTGATGACAAGTATAGACCTTTTATTTGAGTGCACATAGAATACAAAAGCCACATGTTCAGGTTTTTGTAGTAGTAGTAATAGTAACATTACTAATAAGGAATGAGTAGCATTTTAAAATTTCTTTTGCTACACATTACCTACTGTGTTGTCTACTTTGCTGAGGCTATTTTTTCACTTAATCCTTTAAAAAATCTGTAATATATATGGTGTTATTCCTATTTTTCAACTGAGAATAACTGAACTAAAGCTTTATATAAATCACCACCCCATGTTGCTCAGTGGTTGAGCATCAACCTATAAATCAAGAGTTCACAGTTCAATGCCTGGGTTGTGGGCTTGATCCCCAATGTGGAGAGTGCAGGAGGCTGCCAATCAATGATTCTTTCTCATCATTGATGTTTCTATATCTCTCTCCCTCTCCCTTCCTCTTTGAAATCAATAAAAATATATAAAAATACTTTCTATAAATCACATAGTCAAGATAGGAATATAAAGCAAATCTCTCTCAGGTAGAAACTACCTGAATATATACAGATCAGAAACTTGATGTTTACTAACCTTGTTTGCCAGCAAGAACTTCCCTCCTCCTAGGAGCAATTGTCCAGCAAAAACAAAAGTGATATTATATACTGCAGGCATGACAGCTGGACCCAAGCTGGGTGTCGAAATCAGCTCTGCAAAAGTGGAGTGGTTGGTGATCCTTCCTGGAGTCCACTTGCATAAATTCATACACATAGAGACTGTTTAATGAGGAGTCTAAAGAAAATAAGAGGGGTTTTTTTTTTTTGTACATAGAGGTCCAGGAAATAATAGAAGATTGCAGGGTAGAGAGAATAGCATGAGGTCCAAACTATCAGCTAAAGCCACAAGTTGACAGATGCAATTTCATGACAGGCTTTGTGAGACTCAGGATAGGATGCACATCAGGGCCCAGCGTCACAGGGAAATACCGATTTCAACGGCTGCATCACAGTTCTACGCAGAACCCAACAGTGTGCGGAGTTCTAGACCATGGGGACTTGGGAACCTAGAAAGGTTCTTTGGGCATTTAGGGGGGAAAATCTTGAGAAATAAGAGTCCTCATTAGCCCACAGTCTGATTTAGAACTCATTTTTAACTATAGGAGGAAATTCATATGAAAATTACTAGCAAACATTCTAGAAACACGTAAGAATAACTGTCAACAGCTTTGAAGGGCGTGGGCCTTGGGTGGAGGGTCCTTAAGTCAAGAAGCTGAAAGCGGAGAGCCCTGGTGATTTGGGCACATATTTCACTGTGGAGTCATTTTGAACTCAAGGATTGCTGGTGCCTGGCATGTTGGAACTCCTGCACTGTTTGTGATCAGAATCCTAAAAGACTAGATGCCCCTGTTTGCTCTAAACATCTGCAGTTTCATGATATGCACACAGCTTTACACCTGAAACTCCCTCCTCCCTCTCGTGTCAGTCTTTCAAATTTGAGAAACTATTTTTCTTTTCTGTTTTTATTTACTGATTTGAGAGAGAGAGAGGAAAGGATGGAAGGAAAGAGAGAGAATGAGAGACAGGGAGGGAGAGAGGAAGAGAGGAGAGAGAGAGAGAGAGAGAGAGAGAGAGAGAGAGAGAGAGAGAGAGACATATTTGTTGTTTGACTTCTTTATGCATTAATATATGTGCTCTGACCTGGGATAGAACCAGGAAACTTGGGTGATGCTCTAACCAACTGAGCTAACTGGCCAAGACCTAGAATCTATTTTTCAAAACCCAAGCCAATTTATAATTTTTAAACCTGACTGACCTAACTGATTTGCTATCTCTTTCACCTCCCGATGTTACAAAGTGACACAGCATAAATACTTTGGATTTAGCAATGGCACTGTTGTACCAGCTTTGAAAATCAGCCCACAAGTACAAACAAACAAACAAACAAACAAAAAATAAAAACAAAAAAAAGACAGAAAACTATGTTGATACTTTGGAAGTAAAAAAAAGAGAGTAAAATATTAAAGTCGTCCATTTGTTGGACTATATTGGGCATCTTCAGGATGTTACTATTTTCTATTTTACTATCTGAAAACAGGTTATCTCTTTGTTCCTTATATCCAACATATTGACAAAGTTTCAAGTAAAAATGACCAAGAGCTAATAATAGAAAGAATACTAGAATACTCTATTTAAAAAAGAAATGTTTATATCTTAGTATTGCCTATGGGTAGAAACATTTCCTTTGTAAAAAATGTAGTTTGTGTGTGTGTGTGTGTGTGTGTGTGTGTGTGTGTGTGTGTGTGTGTGTGTTTTACTTTGCTATATTACTGGCATCATTTTGTAATTACCAGTTTGTTACTATCTTCACATGCACAGTGAGCTTTCCAAGAGATTCCCAGCCTCTTCTCTTCCATTCTGAATTCTCAGAGGACAATATTGTGCTGGATTATAGAAGATGCATGAGTGAAGAAAAATGAACTCTGTCAGATTTCTCTGCTTTGTACTGAGGCATATATTTTCCCTGTAGCCATACACCAGGTAAAAGAGAAAAATAGAATGATTTGTCATTTTCTGCTCTGGTATGTTTAATTTCAGATACCTTTTTTACTGTCTGAAGAAACAATTACATTTTGTTTTAAAATTATAATGTAGTAATCAAGCCTTTTTAGGGCCTGAGTAAAATGCAATGGCTTGTTTTATTTTGAGGAGCATTGCCATTTGGCTAGGTTTGCAAGTTATGAATTCTCTTATTCATCACAGTTGTTGATTAAAATGGGTCATGGTTTTTATCATTGGTTATCCTGTTGTAAACACACAACTTTAATATCAAAAAGAAATCGGCACCCTGGTTCCAAAGATAATTCCTAACTCATATGTTATTTATGTCATTTGGAATGTCGGATTTAAACCTTTAAGTACTGAGCTCAAATGAAAATTTTATATGAGGCTTCTTATTCATCATTAGAACTAAATTGCAAGTATAGTTCATGCAGGTAGCACTGGGTTTTTCATTACTGCAATATTTCTGCAAAATTCAGAATGGTCTAAAATGATCTTCCAATTATTTGTTAATATATTCACAACCTTAGAAACCAACTCTTAATGTCAGTGGTTATTTGAACTCATGGACTATGTCTTAATTTGAAAAGGGCTTTTGTCTAGGACGAAACTTAAGCTTCTGGAATGGAGAAAATAAAGATTAAATTAAAGTTGTTTCTGTTTATTACAAAGATGCATATTTAATATTCTATTTCAGTATGGTTTAATTTCATTTTGTTGTGTGGTTTTTTGTTGTAGCCTTGCCTTGCACAGAAATCAACTTTATAGAAAAAAAAAGAAGGGAAAGAAAGGACATTTTCCTAATTCAAGTGATTTGGTATTTTATCTAGTTTGACAGTAAACTAATAAAGTACTTTGAGCCACTTCCCAATAACAAACACTATGAAAACTATATCATGCTCTCAAAGAGCTTATAATCGAGTTATACTTTTTGAAAGTATTGTTTATATTCTAAAAAGTTTGCCTCTTTCATTTTTTCTGCCTCTCTGTAACTGTGATCCAGCAAAATTTGTTAATCTGTATCTTTGGACCAATAGCAAACCTTATCTCCTTAGAGAGACCCCCATGCAGGGGTCTTGGAAAGCGTTCTTATCTTACTCTTCAGATGTTACAAACTCATGAGATACAAAGGAAGGAATCAACAGTGAAAGAGGAATTTGGTAATATTCTTTGAATCCATTGATATGGTAAATAAAATCACTTAACTAAAACAGCTTTATCCCCCCATTAAAAAGTTGCATTTTTTTTCTCTCTGCCTGTTTTCTCATCTGTATATTTAGAGACTTGAGCCCAATAATGTGTAGATATGCTCTCTTATTTTACATATTTGAAACTTTAGTTTAAGATGTTATATAAAGCACATACACTAAACATTGTCCATGATCCAAATGTGAAAATATTTTGTCACTGCTCACACTATTCTTCTAATATGTCTAAATCTCAATTGCATCAATAGTTATATCATTCCGACACCTTGCTTCTAGCTTATTTTTCTAATCAATCCTGCCAGAGGTATGTTTACTTGATAAATCTTTCAAATAGTCAATGTTTGGTATTATTAATCCACACTCTTTGTTCCTTTGATTTCTTTATTATTAATTATATTTTATGCTTATTTTTTCTTCTTTTTTGTTGTTTGAGATTTAGTTTGTTATATTTTGTAATTTTTTTTACTGGAATAGTTAACTCATAAATTTTAATTTTACTTTTTATTAAGTATGTAACATTAATAAATATTTTATTGATTTTAACATTAACATTTAAATGTATCCTAAATATTTGAGAGTTAATATTTATTTTTATTCACTATAAATATTTAAAATCTCTATTACAATATATTCTTTGACCCATGCATTATTTAGATGTGTGATTTTTATTTTGAGTTTCTGAATTTAAAAAAAATTTAATTATATTAATTGTGTGATTGCAGTTTGTAGGCTACTAGATAGTTTTAATTTATTCAAATTTCTTTTAAGCCCATTTTAGTTGTATAAAAGTTGTCTATTTTGTTCTAGAGCATCAAAAATACTTTCAGAGTTGATAGATTAAGATATACACATAAACATTTTAGCAGGAGGAAAAATGAGTGTCATCAGTTGATTAATTCATATACAGTAAAAAGAATAACAAAATTGCCCAGGAAATTTATATCCATTCTCTACTGTTTAGAGAGATGAAATATATATAATTAAAATGTATTATAACCTTGTGGTTAAGGAAAAATATTCCACAATATTCCATAAGATTCTCCGTATTAAATAATTAGGGACAGGTTACCTGTTGACATGATCTGAATGTATACATATAGTTTCACACACATAATATGCTAGGAAAAATAATTCCTTGTCTCCCTTGTAGAAATGATATATAAGTAACATATTATAAATTTGTCCTAGTTTGTGGAAGTGACAGCTAATAGATGTGCATATTGGCAGTTTGCTTAGTAGATTATCATTTACTGTCATATTCTTAATTACAATGTAATAGTTCTTTGTCTTTAATCTATTTATATCATAGACAACAAATTTATTTCCCTTAAGCAAAATCTTTATTTATCATAACGCAATTTTACCAAAAGTGTTACATGAAAGAAGAGGCCAAACTAGGAATCTCTTAACTTTTGAGTTTTCAGACTACTTGACATCTTGAACAAATTAATGAAAATATTTTATTTTCACTAATATTTACACATTTGTCATCCCAAAAACGTTTATATTTTGTCTGTTTATGTAAACATGTAATTATTTTACCATTAATTTTGTAACCATGCCATCAAAATTTGAGTAGACTTAAGACATAAATGCTATATACAAATAAAACTTAAGTACAAAGGATGGTAAATATTCCTAGTCTGCTCTGAATGTAGGAATCACCTCCAGGGTTTTAACACTGGCACATACATCTCTAACTCATAAAGGACTGTTAAAGTAAACGGTCCTACTGATAAGAAGAGGTTATTTGTAGAAGAATTCTGCAAATGTGGGTTGAGGAGGAGGAGGATGGAAAAAGTACAGTATGAGATTATGACTGACTTTTAGGGAGAACCTGGAAATGTGATACTTTTCTATCAGCTTCTATTGGAAATTTAAACATATAGATAATGTTTACTGATGAAATTTAGTTTTAAATATTTGGTTGGACTGTCAGGTGGATGGTATAATTAGCTGTTATTAACAATAGAGTAAAATGTTGAATTTAGCATAATACAGTATTTGTCCAAAGTAAATGACACCTTCAGCTGTATTTTAGAGACTTAGTATGAAGTAAATATAACCTCAGTTATGTTACATTTTTACTTTCTCAATTTTGAACTCACCATTACACCTTTAATCTCCTGAGACCCTAAGATCACATAAAGACTATTATTTCAGTGTCTTTAAGAAAGACAGCTCCTCACCTACAAAATGCTTTAATCTACATGACTGCTTAGTTATTGTGCTTCATCATAATAACCAACCTTTATTGGACATATTATGTGCCAGAACCAAAGTTATTTACATGTACTAAGTCATTTACACCTGAGTACATCTCTATGAGAAAGGACCTGTTATATCTGCAAGCTCACAGATCACCTGAGGCACAGAAAGAGGAAGAAACGTGATAAAGGTAACCTAACTGGAAAGTGGAAAAGTGATGTTTAAATTTAGTTAGTTTGACTCCGGAGACTTTGCCTTGAATCTTAAACATGATGATTTGGTATTTTGAAATGCAGATGCTTCTTGGAAGGATGATCCTAAATGTGGTTATTAGACATTATTTATTCTTCAAAATGAATGACACACACACACACAAAAAGACTGATGGGCATACATTTGTCATTGGAAGAGAGATGGCTCTTTGGGGAGGAACACAAAATCCTTACTTCACAATTTTGATTAGAAAACTATCTGAGATTGCCCTGTGCTATTAGCCATGTGGATCCAAAGTCTGAGAAGTAAGGTGCTGTTGACTCTCTTCACCTGCTTAGTTCAACAGCATTAGGCCTGCACAGTTGAAAGAGACCCCTAAAGGAATCAGATGCATGTGACCACATCTGCCTTGTTCCCTTGGCCTGACATCTGTGACTTTGTCACGGTAAATTTGTAGTTTGGCAGAATATGGTTACAGAATAGTTTTGTAGAATGCTCTGCAAGCAAGTTATAAGACAGCAAATATTGTGGAGTTGTATATCTTAAACCTATATAATTTCATTAACCAATGTCACCCTGAATGAATTCAACAAAAAAGACAATTTCTAATGGAGAAAGGAATTTGAAAATAGTGAAAACAGTTATTAGATAGCAATTCTTTTTCTACATTATATTACTGATAGGAGAGAGTGTATGTTTCTCTGTGAATGAATGAATGAATGAATGAATAGATTGAGAGGGAGAGAATAATGATGTTTGTCTAGGAATTGGTCATGTGTTTACTATTATCTATTATGAGTGAAACTATTTTAGAAATTGAATTTTTGACAATTGACTTACATAGAGTTGATTTTATATTCTCAATTAAGTTTTAGTCAATATCAAATTTGAAACCTCAGCAGCATACAATTGATTTGTTGGTTTAGATAGAAAGAAATCTCACTGAAGATGTTCTGCATCTGATAACACATAGACCCTGAAGAGACCATTTTATAAATAAAGCCCTGTTTTCTGACTTAAGAATTAATAGGTTGGCAGTAGAGATTTATATTAGTTATATAGCAACATTTGGGAATAGTTGTTCTCCTGCACTTAAATGTAATAAGGTTTAAATTATTCCAGGAATATATGCAACATTTTAAATGTCTCTATGGGGAGAGAGTGGTAAAAATGAAGAAAACTTGGGAAATTGTAATACTCATAACTAAGTTTCCAACTATAAGTTTTGAATGTTTATGGCCAATTAAGGCACAACACTATCTTCCAATAGTACAGTAAATTTGTACTACCAGGAAGAACTGAGCAGCACATTAAAAAACATGTTTTGAACAATTAAGCACCCTTAAAACTGGCTTTTACACAACTGTCAAGTGAAAATTTAAATGAAATTTTCTCCTGACATAAATCTACAGGGACGATACCAAATCTCCAGAACAGCAATCAGTTAGTTGTGTCACCTAAATTTTGTTTCAAGTTAGGAACACATGTGATCCCTGTGTTAAATCAGAAAGTAAAAGTAATCTTGTCCAAAAGCTCGAGTTCATATATCTAGTGAACAGTCTGTGTTAGATGAAGGAAAGATGTGTGTTTTAATTTAGAATTCTCTGCACAAGGTTGCTGATACTTTCAATTTTTGTCACTTATAGGATATTTTTTTATTTTTACTATCTTTGATGGCAAATTGATTTTTATTTGTGATTTAGTAATGATTCTTTTTCAAATATAAATGATATACATCTAGTTTCCCAAAAGTAATACCTAAATTATAATAACTTTTAAGGAAGCGTGCAAGCTAGGTATATTATTTTGCCTCAGGCTTGTTAACGAATTAAAATATTCATTAATATTAATTATCAGACAACTACTGGTGATGAACATTGTGAATCAAGGTGGTTTATCATTATTATGTGATGATGACTGGGAGGATGCTTCAATTAATCTTTCGGTTGTAATCATGTAGGCACATTTGACAGAAAAGTCATCTGAAGAAATTGTGATGAGGACATGTGGTAGGTTAAGTTTCAAATTCAGTTACTAATGAATGTACACACTGTATATATTTTTGAAGTGAGGTGGGCCACTGGTTCATTTGTTTGAACTGGGAGTGCACCTTCTTTAGCCATACCAGCTATAGCCCAGAAGACTGTTTTCATGTGGCTTATTGCCATTTTTTTAATGTTACTTGTATATCAAACATTGCTATAAAAGGAAACTTACCAGGGTCCCATCACCAAAGAAACTGACTCAGTAGTTCTGGTGGGATGAAACACTTACATTTCAACAAGAACAAGTGATCTAAGGCATTGACCATATTTTGTGATTCCATAGTCCCAGGTTGGTCTTAAACTCATGTTATTTGAATAAAGTGTTTGGAAAATGGGAAGAAAGAGAGATGAATAGAGGAAGAGAGAAGAGTGAGAAGAAAGGAGAAAGAAGAAAGAAAGAGAATGAAGTGAGCAAATTAAGAGAAAAAAATTGGAAACATCCTTAATTGGAAGGGAAGGCAAAGTTATTAGATCCTCAAAAAGGCCAAGATACTGTCTCTTCTTTATTTAAATAATAGAGGCCCAGAGCATGAAATTTGTGCATTTGGGTGGAGGGGGATCCCTCAGCCCAGCCTGCATTCTCTCACAGTCCAGAAGCCCTTGGGGGATGTCCAATTGATGGCTTAGGCCCACTCCCCTAGTCAGACATCCTTAGCACTGCTGCAGAGGTGGGAGAGGCTTCCTTCACTGCTGCTGCACTCACCTGCCATGATCCCAGCTTCTGGCTGAGCAGTGCTTCCCCAGTGGGAGCACACTGACCACCAGGGGGCAGCTCTTTTGTTGAGTGTCTACCACCTGGTGTTCAGTGCACATCATAGCAACCAGTTGTTCTGCTGTTTGGTCAATTTGTATATTAGCCTTTTATTATATAGGATATTTTTTTTAAATATTTCTGAGAATATTTTTATTGGGCGTATTCCAGACTTTTAAAGAACATGGCAATAGATCTGAGAAAGTTAATTCCAACTTCATTGGATATCATTTGGCTATACCATTATTTTTTTTAAGTGCTGATAAATGGTGAATAGAGTTAAATCTAGACTTCATAATATAAATGGCAGAATCATGCACTGCTATTGTAATTGCTATCAGATTTAGAAAAAAGTAATTTATTTCAAATGGTAAATGCTCATAGATGATAGAATCGTGCTATTTTCCCAACATAGAAATGAATATATGCCTTTCAAACTAGCTCTGCATATAAAAATTTTATTAAATAAAAGCCAAACATTTAATGAACATGACAAATAATCTCTCACTTCATGAGATGATCATATTTAGGAATATATACATACTAACTAATGTCATCTTCTATTGTAGGGAAGAATGAAGGCTCTCTTTAGATCTTATCCAGAATCTCACTTAAGAGAACACTTTTTATTTTTTTAAATAGGAAATGGATGAAAATATCTGTCGTAGGAAGCCATCTTCACTGCTGGTCAGTGACCTAACCTGACCCCAGTCGAAACAGGCTCCGGTTGTAGGAAAAGGAACCCTCTCATTGGCACAAAAGAACATTTCATTCCACTTCGCCCCATTTTTTAAGTTTATATTTTTATTGAGGTATAATTGACATTTTATGAGTTAATATTTTTAATATGTATTATTGATAGTATTACAGATGTACCTTTTTTGTTGAGGTGTATTAGCTTCAGGTATATGCCATTATGTCTGATATTTATGTGTACTGCAAGGCTAATGCATGGTTAACTAGAAGTTTGTACCTTTTTACTCCCTTCACAATGCTGACCTACCTCCAACTCTCTGCCTCTGGCAGCTTCCAATCTATTCTCTATCTATGAGCTTGGGTTGTTTGTTTGTTTGTTTGTTTGTTTGTTTGTTTTTAGACTCCACATAAAAGTGATGTCATAGGTATTTATCTTTGTCTTCGCTTGGAGGTTTCTGATCATTCCAACAACAACAAAAACAGAACTGGTTTGGTTTTGCTCTGATTATCCAATAAAACAGTACTTGAGATGAGAGATTTAACAGGTTCTGAATTTAAAAAAAAAACTATCAAGCTGGAATGTAATTAATAATATACATAGTTTTTGTATGGGTGTTTTGTATTCTTTATGTTTCCTCTATAAGCCTCCAATTAAAAGGGAGAGTGTGAAATTAAAAGTTTCCTCAGTGAGGACTTGGCATTGAGGCACCATCAGCTGCAGAAAGATCTCCATCTTTGTTTCCCAAGGACTTAGCAAAACATCTAGCACATCAGACATGTTGCCTGCATTGAAAGATCTCAATCCCAGTTAAAAGGCAAGTTAGAGATAGAGCACTGGTTGTATTTCTCCAAAAGATTGTGTAACCCACTACTAGTTTGTATACACACACAAACCATTTTTGGATTCCAGGTATCATGAGATAAAAGCTATATATATATATATATATATATATATATATATATATATATATATAACCTGAAATTAAAAAATGGCACCTTAGAACCATGTTTGGACTATAGTCTTGTTAATGGATCAGGACAAGCTCCCGTGGGTCAAGCCTGTGTTGTATTTCATCTGGTAAAAGAATGGTCTAGATAGAGGCCCTATGAACATGTCTGCCTTGCTGTTTTAGGTAATGAGTGATATGCCTAATCGTTGTCTTTATTCAGCCAGGAACACTGGAGACATTGTTTAGGATATAAACATTTTAAAACTTGGGTGACATTCAAATAAAATGTGAAATACTTATTATTCACAGGACCTTTCATTTTCAAACACTCATGGTAGTTAACTGGAGTTTGTGAGAAATAAATCACTGGATGGCTCCTTTGGTTTCTAAAGTAAATAAATGAGGATTGGTTGGATGAGCCACCACAAGGCAGTGAGGCAGTGCTTGCTGCCCTGAGAGCCACTGGGTCATGGGATTGGAGAGTGTGATCGCATGGGCCTAGGCGTTGGGAATTGCCTTCCTCTCATGGACGGAGAGAGGCTGGGGCATCCCTGGTCTGTGCTAAATAGGCAGGAGGACACTTTGATTTGACTGATTGACTGACTAGCCATTTAGTCTAAATTGAGCATGTGGACAATGGAAGAGTCTCTAATGTGCCACTGGTGTGGGCCTGTGCAAGTGATGGAGTAACTGCGATTTGGACGCTATGAACTGAATCAAATCCAAAAAAATAAAGCAAAAAAATAAAAAAAGAAGCTAGAATTACAATGGCTTCTGTATTGTCTCTGCCATCTTCCCTTTATTTCTGTGGGCAGACAGGGGCCTGGGAACATGACTAAATGACCACTGGATTTGTCCCCGTGATGTCTTGACCAAACAAAGGATTCTTTTAGTTTGAGAATATATTTTTTTCAGCTACTATTAATGTAGAAAAGTCTTTCCAACTGGTGTGTGTGCGTGCGTGTGTGTGTGTGTGCATGTGCGTGTGCGTGTGCGTGTGTGTGTGTTTGCCCCGTGGGGCCCCTTAGTGCCCTGAGGCTCAGCGGAGGCCCCACCACACAGGATTCATTAGCATCTGGGGTGAGCCCAAGTGGCTTCAGGGCCATCAGAATGACTGCTCTTCTCTCCCACGGAGGCCCTGCAGCTTGCTTCAAGCAACTTAATGGGTGGTTTCTATTTGATGTTTCTCAATGTAAAGTTTTGATCTTGGTTTTAAACCTTCTCATCTCGCTAAGTATCTGTAGTTTATTTCTTGGCACGAGGGCTTTTATTTGAATAATGTCTCTTATTCTTTGGCAGATTTGTCATTTGCTCTTTATTACACAACGAGACAGAGAGAACACAGGAAAAGTGGGTGAGAGCGAAAGTGAGCTAGAACTCAGAGTCCGATGACATGATGTCACCCATACCATATTACTGCAACTGACAATCAGAGGCCCGGGCTGCCTGTCACTACTTAGCCATTTCAGCAGAGAGAGGGTTATGAATCATATATGAGCATTTATTCCAATACTGCCAGTGGTATGGGAGAGCAGTAGGTCATCCACAAATAAATCTGCTCTGCACCCCACTATCAGCCAGCTGCTTACATTGGGAAGTAGGCGAAAGGGTATGCCAAATGGGAAGTTTACAGGTAATGCTAGAGATCTGCAAAGGCCTGTGACCATGCAAAAGGGTAAGGGGTCTTCAGAGGGCTGGCAACTCTGGTTTCTGCAGCAACGCTGTTAATCATTCCATGACCGTCAGTCTTTCTCTATTAGAAGCAAGTCTTAACACTTTTTAAAAATATATATATATATTTTATTGACTTTTTACAGAGAGAAAGACAGAGGGATAGAGTTAGAAACATTGATGAGAGAGAAACATCGATCAGCTGCCTCTTGCACACCCCCTACTGGGGATGTGCCCACAAACAAGGTACATGCCCTTGACCAGAATCGAACCTGGGACCTTTCAGTCCACAGGCCAATGCTCTATCCACTGAACCAAACCGGTTTCAGAGTCTTAACACTTTTTATGCCCTCGACCCCTTTGGTAAGCTGATGAATCCTGTGGATCCCTTTTCAGAAAAAATGTTCTAAATGCATAAAAATAAATGGTATAAAATTTTAAAGAAAACTAATTATGTGGACATACAAAATAATTTTAAATGTAAGGATTATGAGCAACCTTATTGACACAGTGAAAACAGTAGCAAATGAGTCTGATAGCAATCACTATTTCCTAGTAACAAACAATATTTTGCCATATGTGTAATAGAGAGTGATATGAAAGTATCTGTGCTTTCTCTTTATGGAAAAGTCACAGTACTGTGAACACTATTGTGGTTTGTTGACTGCATTCAAGGTGGAACACATGCAAAGTTTTAGTTAAAGGATAGTGGTGATAGGCATGTAATATTTTTCCGTATCCAAGTTCAAAGATTGAAGTTATGAACCGCATTCATAGAGCATCAATAATAACGCCTCTAATGTAAGAAAAGGAAAAGATTTGAGACTAACAGAATGTGCATTTTGTGTAATAAATTTACACAGATCTGTCCCATCTTTTGCTCATTCCATTTTCTGAGTAGTGGTGTGTTTTCAAAAGATAAGGAAAAGGAGGGGCAATCTGATTACAGCTAGAGAAAACCTAGCCCAAGGCTTAAGCCAGTTGCCCTTTTAATTAATAGATTTTTAAGTGTTTAGAGGGTATGTACACTAAGGCAATGCAACTAGTCATGTTTAGTAACTTTAGTGGGTCATTTAGCTTTGTTTTTCAAAGGCAATGCAGTATTTGGGTTCTAAACTATGTCCCATTGGTTACTCCACAAGCTCCCGCACTTCCTGTTAAACTCTGCCATCTAGGACATGCCCAGTGCAAGGAATAGCACAGAAGGCACTCAGTAACTGCTGACTTAAATATGCTTTGGTGAGGCAGTGTTCTGGTCTGAATGTTTGTATCACACTCAAAATTTATAGTTTGGAATCCTAATCCCCAAAGTTGATGCTATTAGTAGGTGGGGCTTTCGAGAAGTTATTAGGTGGAGGTGAGGCCCTCATGAGTGGGATCGGTGCTTTTATAAAAGAAACCCCTACCCTAGCTGATTTGGCTCAATTGAACCTATGGACTAAACGGCCCAGGTTCAATTCTGGCCGAGGGTGCATGCCTGGGTTGTGAGCTTGATCCCCAGTGGGGGGAGTGCCGGAGGCAACCAATTGATGGTTCTCTCTCATCATTTATTTTTCTATCTCTCTCTCCCTATTTCTTCCTCTCTGAAATCAAGATAGAAAGAGAGAAGAGAGAGAGAGAAAAGAGGAGAGAGAGAGAGAGAGAGAGAGAGAGAGAGAGAGAGAGAGAGACCCAATAGAACTCCCTAACCACTTCCCATGTGAGGATAAAAATGTCTCTGTCCTGGAAGAGGAGCTTCACCTGAAAATGCTGCCGTCCTCAAACTTCCAGCCTCCAGAATTATCAGAAATAAATTTCTGTGATTTTATAAGCTACCCAGTCTATAGTATTATGTTATAGAAGCCCAAAAAGACTAAAACAGAAAGTATGAAAATCCCCAAACCCACAGCAATTGTTAGTTCTATACAAGATAGGAACTTTCAGCTCCCACTTCCATCTAAACCTGGCAGCAGAATCTGTCTGGAGCTGTAATTCATAAGATCCATACTCAAGTTCCGCCTCTAGACTCTAAGCATGAATTTCCTCCATGCTTTGTCTAATCACTTATAAATTATATATAACAAAAAACACCTGTTTTACCTTCTAAAAAGGTTTATTTGAAGCATCAGATGAAATAATACATGCAAAAGCCATTTGTTGGACCTTGTGAAATGCAATGCATATGTAGATAATAATATGGTATTAAACATACGCATGCTGAATGTTGTACAACCAAATAAAAATTAATGTGGCAAGCATTTTTATTTATTTAAAATTTTTAAAAGGCACCAGTTTTTTTAAATAAAAAAGCATTCTGATTTTAAACCTTCATCTAAGAATACTCCTAATAATGGCATGCATTTTTATATAATAATGCTTTCAGTATGTTTTATTATATTAAAAGGATAGAGTCCTTAGATGTAAGAAAACCTCTGACACTAAAATTGTATCAAGATGTCAGCATTTCCATTGAACATCTTATCTAATCTAATGACACATTTTTATTTGCATATGATTAGCAAAAACATGGATATGACTTTGTAAATAAAATCTAACTACATAGTCGGAACCTAGGAGATGTTTACAAAGAGTTTAGTGCAGCCAGGCTGTGATAGATAAGAGTCTTTAAAGCTAATACATGCTTTAAAATCTCTCAAAAAAAATCCCTGAGAAAAATTTTGAAGATAGTGATTGATGAAGGTGATAACACTCTAAGTATAGTAACAGTGATAAAGAGCTGAAAAATCAAATTGATTCCCCGGAAGGTAGTAACATATTAAGAAATGTCAAGTTGGTAGGGGTTCTTCAAGGAAGCAGGATGTATAATTTTTGAGCAGTAGGTTTTAAGGGCCATGGAAGGAGGTAATTTTGACAGTGCATTTGCGGGGGCTGTTCATCAAAACAACTTAAATCACTTTTTCCAAATACTTTTTCCCTTTTCATATCTCAACCACTGGGTATTTATATGCCAAAGTTTAAAACATTTGGGGACTTTCATTTTGTTTTTAAATGAATTAGTTGATTCTAAGTAATTAAAATAATATTCAACGGTTTGTTTGTTTGCATGTATCAAATGGAAGCAACACCTTTAATTTAGAATAATTAATGAATAGACTAATGTTAAACAACAGTTGGAGATTTTTTTTAGAGGGATATTGTTGGTTTACATTGCTGTGAAGAAAATATGGAGTGTGATTTTTGCTAAAAATAGTGTAATTTTTAAAGCTATTATATGATTCCAGAGCTGAGATAGGAAAACAGGAGATAAGCCTGGTGTAACTTGTTGCCAGGAAATATAAAAAGTGCTAAAAAAATAAAATAACATATCCAGGAGGCATAGTAGTTAACCCAAAAGAGCTTCGAAACAACACAATCAGAAAAAAACTTAAGCAACCAAATATATAGCAAAGAATGAAGGCATAAAATAAATAAAATTTTAGATTATACCCCAAATTTAAATACTTATGAACCCATACTGACACAAACACATAAGTGGATAAACACATGAATGCGATTGAAGTGACAACTCTTCTTACAAAATAATTCTAGTGAATAAATTTGGAAAGAATGAGGGAAATAAGAAAAGCACCATTGGAAAACCAAAGTAAGAATTAATTTAGTCATCCACTGGTGGATGCTAAAATTGGTGAGTAAAAGTTTAAACAGAAACTGGATATTTGCATAATTCCACATTACCCACCTCCCCAAATGTGTCATTACAAAGAGAAAAAAATGATAGCATTACAATGGAGAATCCTGACAGAGACTACACTAACCAAATGATCAAGGTTAACATCACCAACCAGCCATCTGGTATACCCCAGTGTGATGCACAGAGAAGGGCTCGTCATCTCTCTGGCATCTTCCCCTATAACTTACAAACTTGTGGATCATGAGAAAACATTACGCGGACCCAAATCATTGGATAGTACATGCAGTAAAGTTTTCCTTTTCAAAACTGTCAAGTCATAAATGATATGGAAGAGACAGGAAGAGTCAGATATTGTAGGCCATCAAAGCTCTCTTACAGCTAAATTCAATACAAGTTTCTGGACTGGATATTGAGACAGAAAAAAAAATGGAGAACTGTAGATTTGTACTTTAGGTTATGGCACTGAGGTTGATTTCTTCATTTTGAAAAGTAGTCTATGTTATTATGCAAGATGTTAACATCAAGAGAACCTGGGTGAAGGATATGTGGGAACTGTACTATTCTTGCAACTTTTCTATTAAGTCTAAAATTATCTTAATGTAACTGTTTTTTTTAAAAAAAGCTATTATAATAAAACTTATCTATACATTAAGGTTATGTCAAACACTTATAGTACCAGACACTGTTTTAATGCTTTACACATATTAACACACATGATGTTTATTGCATTGCACAGATGCTATTAGCATCATTAAAGATTAGAAAACTGAAGCAAAGAGAGGAAAGTGTTTTTCCTGAGGTCATGCTTCTTGTTAATGGTGAAGGTAGGACTTTAACCCAGAATATTAATTCTAAAATATGTTCTCTTAACCCCTGTGCAATGGTCTCCAAGATAAGTAATTTACCTGTGAGATATATTGTTTCCATAATGATCTTACCTTTGCTTTAGACACCTTGGGAATTACTTGAGAGTTTGTAGCACATCCTTTTGAACCTCCTTAATGTTAGCAAACATTTGACCTTTGAGAATATGCTTGGTCTTTAAAAATTATTTAGGGCCAAGCAAGGTAGGTAGTTTGAAGTAAAACATAAGGTAAAAGGAAAGAAATAGGTGTGGTTTTATAGTAATGACTCCTGCAATCTTTTAACTTAGGATGGAGTTTATTTTTAAATTTTAAAGAAAAGCTTTTTATTACCTTACTCTATTAAAATACATGATATGTGTATACAGTTTTGATTATTAAACTTTCTATCATGGTTATTTTCCTTAGCTATAATTACTCATCTGCATCCCTTTTAATATTTAATTCTATGAATATATTAGACTTCATGTAATCAGGTATCTGTATTTAGATGTTTAGTTTTACATTTTTAGAAACAATTCTTTTATGAAGATCCTTGTATATGCATTTTACATCATGTTTTTCATGTATTCACTTAGGCATTCACCCATCCTTTTTCTCATTCAAATATATTTATTTATTTTTGCCTACCAGGTACCACATACTATTCAAGGTGCTAGAGATTCAGCAGAGACAAAACAAGTTATCCCTTGCCCCTAAGGCTCTTAGAATCTTTTGGATAAATTCTTGGAAGTAGAATTGCTAGTCAGTAATTATATTCATGTATATATGTTTTGACTGACTGGCCATATCGTTGCCTAAACAATTTGTGGCAGTGTACATGACCATCAGATATGTTTTACAAAGTCCTGGTTAACTGATTTTTAATTTTTTCTCTGATCTTTTTATTGGATAATTTCTATTGATCTATCTTTAAGTTCACTGAATCTTCTGCTAGTACCAGTCTAATGTTAACCTTATCTAGTAAAAATTTTATTTCAGACATTTTATTTTTCAGTTTTATTTTATTTTTTAAAAATATATTTTATTGATTTTTTTTTACAGAGAGGAAGAGAGAAGGATAGAGAGTTAGAAACATCAATGAGAGAGAATCATCCATCAGCTGTCTCCTGCACACACCCTACTGGGGATGTGCCCGCAACCAAGGCACATGCCACCACTGGAATCGAACCCGGAACCCCCCAGTCCGCAGCCAACGCTCCATCCTCTGAGCCGGTTTCGCTTAAATTTTATTTTTATATATATCCTATTTTTTAGCTGACATGCCTTATTGTTGTAGAAAAGCTGATCATAGTTTCTGTACATTCTTGAGCATACTGGTAGCTATAATAACTTTTTAAAATCCTTATCTACCATCAAAACCGGTTTGGCTCAGTGGTAGAGCGTCAGTCTGCGGACTAAAAGGTCCCAGGTTCAATTCCCGTTGGAGGCATGTACATTGATTTCAGGCACATCCTCCGTAGGAGGCAGCTGGTCGATGTTTCTCTATCATGATGTTTCTAGCTCTCTATCTCTCTCCCTTCCTCTCTGTAAAATATCAATAAAATACATTTTTTTAAAAAAATTAAAAAAAATTCTTATCTACCCATTCAGGCACTTGGGTCACTTCAGAATCAGTCTCCATTAGTTGTCTCTTTATTGACTATGGGTCATATTTTTCTATTGTTAATGTTATCTGGACTATACAATGGACATCATGAATGCTAATGTAAAGACTCTGGAATCTGTTATATTATCCCAAAGGGGTGTGTGTGTGTGTGTGTGTGTGTGTGTGTGTGTGTGTCTCCCTCTAAAATCTGCCTGTTTGTTGTCCAGGGACTTTAAATATTTTGTAGATTTTCCAAAACTTATTGTTATCATTTTGGAATAGTTGTTCAAATAGGAGCCACTTGGCCATGATTGGAAACCTAATTCTTTGTAAACTGATTCTTGAAAGGATTTCTCAAGTGTATTTTATTTTGAAGTGCTTTCAGTGTCAGAATATATTTGAAGACAAACCATTGCTGTGCATACAAATTCTTTGTTTTTTTTGTTTAAAATAATTACTTTGTAACTATATATATATTGATATCTTTCTTATTTAAAATCCAAAAAATATGTTTGATAATCCAAGATGGTTTCCTTTCTCATGAAATTAGATCAACATTTTTAAAAATTGTAAATTTACATTGCTTTTGCAAGGAATTCTCTGCTATGTA
Source organism: Vespertilio murinus (assembly GCA_963924515.1). Classification (NCBI taxonomy): domain Eukaryota; kingdom Metazoa; phylum Chordata; class Mammalia; order Chiroptera; family Vespertilionidae; genus Vespertilio; species Vespertilio murinus. The sequence goes on along the minus strand of OZ004706.1, from coordinate 170,036,361 downwards.
TTTGACAAGCATTCTCAGGAAGAGAGAGGACTAAGTATAAATAGATACTTGAAAAAAATAAGGCATAAAAAAAACAGATAGGAGGGATCACCTACAATTTACAACTTTGTTTTTAGAGCCTAATTCCTATTTCTGGACAGGCTCAAACCACCTATCCCAGCCTTAACGTTTTGTCCTTCTATGCTGTTTTAATGAGGCACAGTAGAATATAGATGGCTTCAGATTTATGGCGTGCCCTACATCTGTTCATAGTGATCTTCAAGTAAGAAGAATAAATATAACTCTTTCTGTGCTATCTTCTCATTATTGTTAACAGTGAGTGATGAGAAGTACTGATTTAGGTTACTTTCCAAAGGAAATGCATACTTTGGAATGAGTTGAAAATTTTACACCACACATACCCATAGTAGGAAGAGGAAACTGAAAGGAAATTTCCTACATATGTGCAGACATAGGAAACTGGACTCTATTTATATACTTATTTTTATCTCAAACTAGTGGCCCAATGCATGAAATTCGTGCATGGGTACCTAAGGTCTCTAGGCCTGGCCGGCAATCATGCCTATTGGGGCCTTCCAGCAGCCGGCCAGGGCCTCCCTTCCCTGGCTGCTGACTGCAGGCCTTCCTTCCTTCCACAGCACCCCCTTGTGGTTAGCACACATCATGGCGAGCAATCGAACTCCCAGTCTTCCAGTAGAACTCCTGAGAGGACACTTTGCATATTAGCCATAGATAGATAGATAGATAGATAGATAGATAGATAGATAGATGTATTAAAACAGATGAACACATGCATAATTTACCAATACAATAAGTTTCAACTAAACTATAACAGTGTTTATGGATTTTGAAGATCTTCCCTGAAGGATCTACCAGATATTAATGTTTTACCGTGAAATCACATATATTTTCTACTTCCCTCAATTTTATTATTTAATGATGTTCTTGTAAACAATTCCCCATACAATTTAGAACAATACTACTCAGATACAATACTGTTATTTTTCCACAAATACATTATATCTATCTGATCTGAAATACTTTAAATAAATGAAATTGAAAGTGTTTATGCTAGGTACAGTAGATGACTGGGAAGTGAAAAGAATGGCTAAGTCATTAATTATCTCTATGAGAATGTAAAGGCAAGGGGAACATGTTAAGACATATTATTGTAAAACACTACAGTGCTATTTGCTTTAATGTTATTCAAGACATAAATATTCTGCACCACATAAATATCCACCAGTAAAGAAGAAACCAGGCGATTATTATTATAAACTAGAGGCCCGATGCATGGAGCCATGCACCAGTGGGATCCCAGTGGATCTCCATGCCGCCATAGCCAAGCCTTTCCTGCCAGCTCATGGGGCTCCAGCCCACTGTCGTGTTGATCCCACACAGGGAAGGAACTGAACCCAGACTGGGTGCTATGCCTTTCTGCACATCCAGCCCTGCTGCGCCTTCCTCAGGGGAGTGTCCATGAGAGAGGCTCACACCACAGCTGTGCTCACCAGCTCTGAGCCCGGGGTTTGGCACCCATCTGTCCACTGAGCAGTGCTCCTGCTGTGAGAGTGCACTGACCACCCAGGGTCAGCTCCTGCGTTGAGCATCTTCCCCCTAGTGGTCACTGTATGTCGTAGCTACCAGCCGGTCAGTCATCCAGTTGTTGTTATCCAGTTGTATAGTTACTAAGGCTTTTAAATATATATAAGATCATTGTACACCCATTGGCTGTTATGCAGCCTTCATAAATAATGGTCACTTGGACCTTGTAATGTGATGGCAGCATGCTTGTTGTATTCATCTAAGTGAAACGTCAGCATATAAAATGGTAAAAAACAGTATGATTATAGTTATTTAAAAGAAGGACATTTATGAAAAGAATATGAAATTGTAAGATTATATGCATTATGCAAGAGAAACCATGAGTAATCTTTTTCTCCTTTGTCTACTTGTCAAATGTACTGCTGGAAAAATGTTACTTTTAAATGCAAATATACATGTTAGGGTTAAAAATTAAAAATGCAGCCAAAGCCAGTTTGGCTCAGTGGATAGAGTGTCGGCCTATGGACTGAAAGGTCCCGGGTTTGATTCCGGTCAAGGGGATGTACCTTGGTTGCCGGCACATCCCCAATAGGGGGTGTGCAAGAGGCAGCTGATCGATGATTTTCTCTCATTGATGTTTCTAACTCTCTATCCCTCTCTCTTCCTCTCCAAAAATTCAATAAAAAATATATTTTTAAAAATGCAAATAAAATTGCATCTTTAAGCCTAGAAATGCTCTGATGTGTATTCTACATTTTTAATTTTCTTGTCAATTTTACCAATTATTATTTAAAATTTTTTATGAAGACAGAATATTCAGCAGGGGGCAAATCCAAGCATCTGTCTGGTTCTCAGAATTATTATAGCTCTTAAATTATAAACTGAGCCCTTATCTATATATATATATATATATAAAAACCTATGCGACCATCGCAATCGAATGGAAGACTGAACAGGCTGTGTGGGGTGATTAGGTTGGCAGGGGGTTTAGTGATAGGTGACCAAACGACTGAGCAGCAGGCTGCGTGGGGCGACCAGGCTGTAGAGCACAACTGTGGTGTGAGCCGGCAGTCGGACATCCCCTAAGGGGTCCCAGATTGGAGAGGGAGCAAGGTGAGCTGAGGGGACCCCCCCCCACCATGCACAAGTTTTGTGCACTGGCCCTCTAATTCTGTATATTAGGCAAAATATGTTAGAAGCAAAACAAAAAAAAATAATAATAAGTTTAATAATGCTTTTTACCAATACAGTTGAAAATATAATTATAAAAATCAAAATGACTGATGGAATTCTTTAGCTATATAAATATCACCCTCATAGGAAATTCTTGGAAAAAGAGTAGCCTTACAACTCCCTTGGAAGTATAATATGTTCATAACCAGAGACCACTAAAACCAGTATAAATAGTCATCAATCCACATGCTTTTCAATCACCACACCACGATTCCCCTCAGTCCATAAAATAGGCTAACTAGGAAAGTTTTGTCACCAGAATCAGTCTTGAGGTGTTCAGCTTCCAGCATGTAAATCGAAATTGGAAGTCAAAATGCATCATTGACATTTTCCCCCAAAGTTTTACTTATTGATTTTAAAGAGAAAGTGGGAGAGACAGATTTGTTGCTCTATTTATATATATTCATTGGTTGATTCTTATATGTGCCCTGACCAGGATCTAAACCCCAACCTTGGCTGCCATTATTTTTAAGGCATAACTTATTTATCTCATCTGAGACAAAGTGCATTTCTTATAATCTTGGAACACAGTTTCTTTTGAAAACTAAGTGACTTGATGCAGGGCAGAAGTTAATCAGAGATAGTGTCTGACAGAAAACCCAAGTATCTGGACCCCTGCTCAGTGCTCTATCCCATGCCTTATGTTGCTACGTAGGATCATTTGAATTCTAATTTCCCATGTTTTGTTTTAAAACACAATCATTCTTCTAAATATATATGCTAGTAAAATGTATTTTTTGCTTTCTAAATATATGCAGCTATTAAATGGATCTTTTTAGGCTTTGTCATTATTTTAATAACTGGTTTTTAAATTTACCAATCTGTCTTTATAAAAATTTCACACAGATTTAAAACAAAAGCAACATTTAAAAAAACTACTTTTGCCCCTACCACCATCAATAAAAGACACGTTCTTTTCAAGGAAGTTATTTGTGAGCTTTAATTAAAACTTTCCAACTGGCCTTTAACTGGTATGCCAACTGTGATTTGCATTTCCTTAAAATAATGCAGATATTTAGCAACAGTAGGAAATGCTTATTCCAAGTGACAGGGAACGTGTTGGTGCATTGTATGTCATCCATACATATGAGTCAGGGAATAAAGTCTTTGTACGTGCAATACTCTTTTTATTCTATTCCAGGAACTCTTAATTATAAGCATATCTGAGCCTCCTATCACAACAATAATTGATTTAATAACAGATATCCTAAAGCAAAATAAGTTACTGGAGTATTTGTAAATGTAGCAGATAAACTAAATAGCGATGGATTTATTTTGTGTTATGCGTATTTCACATATACTTGCTTTTAAATATATAATGAATGCATACTATACGATTAAATTGTATTAATATGAATATTTGATTCCCCAAATTTCTATCTAAAATAATGGATCAGAGAAAAGTTTATTGTGATGTATGTTTTCTTTCTGCATTATGTACATACATGAGTTGCTGTTTCTAGGTGTTCAGAAGGGATAAGAATTTTAGGAGTATTTCAACTTTTCAGTGTCCCAATTAAAACCAAAGCTGAGAAATCCTCATTTTGTTACCCTTTTTTGTCATTTACATATGGATAACTCACCTTGTACAAGACATGCACAAAGACAGGGTTCTCATGATTTCGTTGGCAATTAACTGCTTTAGCAGGAAGCTTTCTGTTGTTAGGGGTAGAATACCACATTTCAAACTGGCTCTAGAAAAAAATGTGTGTGTATTCACTATTTGCATGCAGACTGATTTTGAAACTAAAATTGAAGGTTTCTAATTTTACACAGGATGACAGCTACGGATTTCCATAAATGTATGAGCATTTTGATATGAAGCTGTTATTTCGCATCTGAAGTCATAATTGTTCAGTGTGAAAGTAGGCCAGTGGAATGAATAATAATAATAATTTGCCTTTTTGAGATCATAGCAATAATAAGCATAATTTTTTAGAGCTGCATATAAGCAAAAAAAGAGATTTGCATGTAGGCAGCATGACAAGACAGTTACTGGAGAAAGGCGGACTGTGAATTCCTGGCAGGTGGGTTACCCATTTTTGCAGCCATTTTACCTCTCTGCCCTTCCTGCATAGCTGTAGCCTTTAGCCAGCTACCTGCCACTGCTTTACGGGAGACTGTGACAAAGAGAGCAAAATAGAGGTCAGGGTAGGAATCCCAAGGGGTTAATGCCTTTTATTATAAAGCTCAGTGGCATAACCATTTAGTTGTGACATGTCCTTTTTAAAGCAATTTGTTTCCTTTTAGAAGAATCCATTTCTCTGGGTTGTCAAGAAGTAAAAAGGTTTTTTGTTGTTGTTAAATGATGTTTTAAAATCCTGCCCAGTATATGCTAAAGAAGGTAGCTAGGATGGTTGAGGGTGAAAGACAGTGATACATGAAAAGGGATAAAAGAACATGGCAAACATAAGGTCTGGCAACGGCTGTGATAGTTGTTTGCCTGCCAACAGCAGTAATCAGGACTAGTTGTGCTGGTTGAGAAAGCTGTTTAATTCAGATGCATCCACTAAAACGCACACCCTTCAAAGGAGATATGGTGAATGCATTTTTATTTTGAGTACCACCATCTCTAACTCCAGTCTTGAAAGACTTAAAAAATCAATTCAATTCTTCAGGCTCAGAGGCATAGAAAAGAATATGTCAAATTGTGAAAATCAGTAGAGATTTTTTTCCCAAAAATAAAGGGCTTACTGGTTATGCATATGCCTGCATGGGTGATGTGTGTGCTTGATTTAGTAAACGTATACGAGTTCATTTGGGCTCTGTAGCATTTTCTGGTGACCCACAGATTATTTTCAGATGCCCTCCTGAGGGAACGGAGCAGGAATCTGCAGTCAAAGCCATTCTGCTTAAGATTCTATATGTATTAACCCGAACTGTGAGAGGAAATCCCTTTATAACAGTGATAGTATTATCATTTACACAGGGGCCACCTGCCATGTATTCAGACTATCATAATGACCCTTATTCCTGGGACCTACCTCTGCCCTTGGTTGTTTTTCAGACAATGGTGAGAGATTTAGTCAGAACTACCCGCACCTGCTTGTCTGATTCCTGGGTGATCAACAGAATGCACTTGTAAAAAGGCTGCCTGCATTGGCGATGCAGCCTGTGTCTTTGGTACAGAGATTCTCTTTAGTGCAACACCTAAGTGGCCTTTATGGATATTGCATTAGCAACGTGCCCGCACTGCTCAACTGCTCTACTCTTGAATTCTTTTCCCTGACCCCAAGCAAATGCCTTCCCGATGTAAAAATGTGTGATAGGCCATCATTTATATAAGCCTGAGAAATACAAGGAGATAGCATTGGAACCAAATTGTCATTGCACTCTGATCTTGAAGGAAAATTGATTTATTATTATGAAATAACAAAGCACTCTTAAGGCTAACACCTTTTTTGCCCTTCTTCAACCTGGTGGAAAAGGTTTACTTCCAAGTGATAAACCCATCCAAAGCTTGGCCTCTAATGGAAAAATCTGAGAAGTTCTTCACACATGGCCATAGAAGCCACTGAGCTAAAAAAAAAAAAAAAAAAAAAAAAAAAAAAAAAAAAAAACCTTCATTAAGATATGGTCGGAATCTGTGCGCGACGGCAATTTTCAGCTACAGGTTGAGAAAGAATTGGTTGCACCTGTAATGAGAGTTCAATTAAATGATCTTGGGAAAATGAGAAAGATATTAAATATTGAATCCTTCATTTTTGAGTCTTTATCTTGAAGACATGATGTATGGACTGGGGGAGAGTGGAGATCAGCGGACCTGACCTCTCCCCTGTTTATTCTTTAGTGATAGGTAGCGGTTTTCCAATCAAAACATTTCTTCTTCTTTAGGTCTGTGATGAAATAGGATGACACAAGACCACTTGTTCCACACAGCACAGAGGTGTTAGTGAGACTGACAGCTAATGCCAGCAAAGGATTTGGAACTCTCTGGTGTACATAGTTTAGTCTTTGAATGATTGACCAGGTGCAATGTCCTAAATAATAGAAAATAGCAAGTACATATCCCCATGTCTCAGTTCCCAGCTGGGATCACTGTGCTCTAGTAATATCTCCCCAGATCTCTTTAACTGGATGTACTATTTTGTTGTATTCTTGTTATTTGAAAAATCAGAAAATAATTTAAGATATTTATAGAGCGAAGCCCTAGCGGGTTGGGCTCAGTGGATAAAGCATCAGCCTGCAGACTGAAGGGTCCTGGGTTTGATTCTGGTCAAGGGCACATGACTGGGTTGTGGGCTTGATCCCCAGTATGGGGCATGCAGGAAACAGCCAATCAATGATTCTATCTCATCATTGATGTTTCTATCTCTCTACCCCTCTCCCTGCCTCTCTGAAATAAATAAAAATATTTTAAAAAATGATATTTATAGAGCAAAGAGTTTTCAAATAAGCATTTCATTTGGTCAACCTTAAAGTAGTTTTTCTTTTTCATATGTGTTATGGTTTTCGCCCATCTCTCTTCCCCTAAATATATAGATTGATCTTTATTTTTGTCCCTAAAATGCTCAAATCCAGTATTTCCTACCTGAAACATCTACAGACCTTGAAGAGTGGGAATGATTTGCTTATGGCCAATGTCCAGGGCTGTTCTCCAACCTTCCCATCACAATTCCAGAACTTGCCAGGACAGGGGGTGTGGGTGGCCCTGCGAAGGGATCCTAGGGACTCTTCTCAAATCCAATGTATTCAAATTTAGAAAGCTTGGGCCTTTCTAATAACTAGTGCCCAGATGATATCTAATTATAGAGTTTCTAAATAAACCCTTCAGCTCTGTGCTAATCAAGTCACAATAATGCCTATCATGCAGAAAAGACAAAATTGCTTCTAGCACACTGCCTCACACCTTGCAGTGAGTAATAAATACTTGATGAATGAATATAAAGCAAAGTGCACTAAATGGCAGAAGGCATATTCTACAGCCAAGGTCAGAGCAATTACATTCTTTTTGGAAGCAGGCTCCACGGGGGAAGTATAGTCACCTGAGTCACTGTTCTGCTTAAGCACAGTAATGAAATGGTTTTGTTTATAATAGAAGCTTGATACGTGAGAGAAAGTATCTATATTTAGTTAAGGGTATTTTACACCATTAAGGCATTAGAATTTGTTGCACATGTTAAAGTGCATTTTATGCCATTTCCTTGTTTTTATGTATTTTCAGGTTCTCCTTTCAGGCTCTGTTTGGGTCTATGCTGATCCTGCCACTTCTGTTCTCTGTTTTCATTTTATGGAGTTGATTTTTTTTAAAGTTATGCTGTATCCTTTCTAAGTGGAGACTGATAAGACGAAGGGTGGGAGGAACAGAACATTAAGATGTTCCTATACATGTTTGTTATACATCATTTTTTTCCTTTTAGCCTGTAGAATAGCACTATCAGGTAAATAGTAGTAGCTCTAGATTACAGATGAGAAAACTGAGTTTGTAAAGGTATAAAACTCCCCACAGGCTGAAAAGTGTCAGCACCAGGAAAAGACAGAGCAAGCAAAGAAAATGACAGCTAAGAAATGAGAAGGAAGAGGTTCCATTGTAACATTTGTAGTTTGACACACTCGCTATGATTTCAAATTGCTAGACACTTGTGGGGGCTCCTTCCCAGATCTGTACCCTAATTGTGGTTCAGGAGCCACAGAGCAGGAACATATGAGGAAAGAGAGGGAAGTGAGGCCAGCAGGTAGAGGGGAGGAGCAAGTGAGGAGTAACAAAGAGGTGCTGCCACAACCTAGCAGTTATGGTTTAAGCTGATGTTTTAGATAGATTGTCCTTGGCAGCCATTGCAGTAGGTGGCGATGTTGTACTAGCTTGGAAATTTGGGGAATCATTTTTTTCCCCTCTTTCTTTTTAAAAAAATCTCTGACATTAATCTGGACTCAATTATATAATCCCTGGGTTCCTCTCTCTGGTATAGCTGATAGTTACATTAATTTTTTTACTCAGCCAGAGAAACAGACAGGAAATATGTATCTCCTGTCCACACCTCCTTGAAAAGTCAGATGCATAAGTCCAAAAGCCCTGTGTGTGGGTCTTCAGCTAGATTTGCAACATCGTGCTAGTCTCTCTTCTATTTTCTTTTTTCCTCCCTAAATATATTTTCATTGATTTCAGGAGGACAGGAAAGAGAGAGAGAAACATCAAGCCCACAACCCAGGCATGTGTCCTTGACTGGGAGCCAAACCATGATGTCCTGGTTCATAGGTTCAACCACTGAGCACACCTGCCCGGCTCTTACTTTCTTGAATAAAGAACCCCATCCACTCAGTTCCTCAGGCTTGTCACCAGTGTAAGCCATATGTTTAAGAACATATCTTTTGTAGTAAATGGATTTTGACGCCAATTGTCAGGATTTAGAAACTGGCTCTGGTACTGACAGTGTGACATTGAAGATGTTACTTATTTTATCTTTAAGTCTTAATTTTTCCATCAATAAAATGGATATAATCATCATATCTTTCTCTTAGTATTATTGTAAAGATCATATGATATAATACAAATAAAGGGCTTATCATAGTGACAGGCATTTATTAAGACCCAGCAAAAATTAACTGTGGTGATGACCATCATGATTAATGATGATCTTTCACTTTTCCCTCAATCATCCTTCACAAAAGGTCACCAAACCCTGCATATCCCAAGTACTTCCAGATCGTTACCTTATGCCTATCACTTTGCCTTAGGCCCTAATTATTTTTTGTATAATCATGATTGAACGGGCTCAAAACCTGTTTCTTTACTTCCTGCTGCGCCCACCTCTATTTGTCCTTTATGCTGATCCAGAAGCTTAAATACAATTTTGTTTTCCTCTGCTTAAAATGCTATAGTAGTTGAACTAATGTTTATAACTCGCAAATTCTTTTTATACTATATCTTGCATGATATGCACCCTGACTATTTATATAACCTCATCCTTGGCCAACTGCCACTCACACCCTTTATTCCCATCCATGCAGGATTGGGAAGAAGCCAAGGTCATTTCACCACCCCATACCTTTACCTGCACCCTTATTTCTGCCTGAAATGTCCTGCCAATTTATCCAACTTTCAAATTATAAGCTATTTAAAATATTTTATGCAAACTGTTTAAAACCCCATGAAGCGACTCTACCTCTTCTTTCCTACCTTTTCCAATCCCTTGGAGTAAGCTGGTTGCTTTCTCCTTTATGACATGCTGTTTTTGACATAGACTTCCATTACAACACTATCACATGGTTTAAAACAACAAAATAATAGTGTAGCAATAATAATAATGATGATGATGATGATGATGATGATGATGATAATTAAATAACCAGTCTAATCCTATTAGATGTCAAGATCAAGCACACCACCCAGCAGAAACCTGAGTGGAGGGCCCTGAAAACCAATGCTGACTAGCTGCTAACCAAGCAGTAAAAGAAAGTCAATTCAAGCCAGTTGCCAAAATAAGTCATCCCCAGAGACTCAAGTTTATAGGAATGGAATAGTCCTTGGTAACTGGTGAGTTTTCTAACCACCTGAATTGGGGAAGGATTCTCCAAGTCATTCATTCATTCATTCTGGGAAATTATATTATTTGACTTTTATTCTTTTTTGAAGTTCATTAAAGATACACTCTCATAGATACTTCAGAGATATGCTATATTAGTTTCTTACAGATGCTATACAAATTACTACAACCTTGGTGGCTTAAAATAGCATACATTTTTTATCTCATATTTAATACACTAGAGGCCCAGTGCATGAAATCCGTACACTGTTAGGATCCCTAGCGGCTGCCTGTCTGCTGCTGTCTGGTACACCGTCCCTTTCCCTAGCCACCTGCCAGTGCCAGGGCCTCCTTCCCTCCCTTCCCCAGTCCAGCCCGCCCCCTGGTCAACTCCTAGAAGAACTCCCGTTGAGGGGACAATTGGCATACTACGCTTTTATTCTATAGGGTTAGAAAGTCTGACACTGGTCTAACAGGGCTGACATTATGTTTCAGCGGGATTGCATTTCTTACTGCAGGCTCTAGAGTAAAATCTATTTTCTTGTGTTTGTTTTTTGTTGTTGTTGTTTGTTTGTTTTTTCTGATTGTTGACAGTTGTTTCTTGCAATTGAAGGTCTTGGGCCAATTTTCCAATAAACTCTCATCAGAGGGCCATTCCCAGCTCCTAGAGGCCTACTGAATTTACCATGAATCGTCCCTGCCTGTGCTTTCATCTTGTACCTCACTGACCACAGTCCTTTTAAGAACTACTGTTATTAGGTTAAGCCTATCTGGATAGTACATCTGCAAAGTTCCTTTTGCCATTGAAGGGAACATATTCACAGATTATTGGGACTAGGGCATGGTCATCTTTGGGGAGTAGCATTCTGCCTACCATACATTAAAACCAATAGTTACTGTCAGCTTGGTCCTCTTGAGAGCTAGAAGATAAAATGTATATAGAATTAAAGCCTCCTTGATTCTTGGAAATGAGGTTTGTTTGTTGTTGTTGTTTTTCCCATTAAATTGAGTCTTCTAAATTCCCTGTTGTAAAGTATCTAAAGGAACTAGCAGTAGACTTGCATTTCTAGCATGGCAAGGAATTGGGACTGTGTGGGTGAGTTTTCCAAGATTTTTTACTTCCCTATTATTTAGGATCTAATTTGGTATGTGCTAGGTTTGATTTATAAAAATATAGGCATCTGGAGCAAAGTTAGGATATGCCTTCCTAGGAATTCTCTGTCATAACCTCTGCTTTTTCATCCTCCTTTCATTCCAACCTCTCATTACAGTTCCCATTCATTGGCCTTCTTCACATTCATGTACTGTCCAGCCTTGAGATTCCAACTCTCTCAATGGAGTCCTTTAAAATAACATCACTCCCAACCTGTCTTCTCACTTAATTATTTTACCCCTCAACCAAGAACCTTTACTCTCAATTCTTATTTCACTCCAACAAATATTTCCTTTCTTGTTAGACTCTTTCCTCCCCTTCCTTGAACTGGACCATCAGTTGGTACACTCAAACTGCTCTGATTCCCAAAGCTACTACTGAATATATTCCATTGTGCTTTCTTTAGTTCCTATAAATCCATCACTAAACAAATGCAATGGCTGATGCCCCTGATAGAGAGTTTTAGAACCTAGAAATTTGGATCCAAATAGGAACAGCTAAGATTGAATGAATTCTTGAGCTACTAATTATGGTCTTTGTCATCAATAAACATGGCTCATACTAATAGAAAAGCTTTTACTTAAAGTGTGCCCTTGAAATCCTGTGGCTGTTTACATTTTTATCTCATTATGTCTAGGTTAGGTACAATGTCACACTGATACCCTCATTTGAATGTCAAACAAGTAAACGTTCTTGTTCTAACCAGTGAAAGCAAGCTAAACAATAGATATCTTACAAGAGGGAAGTCTTGTTCACTGAACTGGATCAGCTTTAGGGACTCAATATACATAGATTTCTTCTCTCCTTGCCATGAACATTTACCACTCATGTTACAAATCAATAATAATAGAATAGCATGTTGTTCTTGCCCTCATGAGTCATTGCAATCAATCAGATTTGCATCTGTAAAAGCCATGGTGTACTGTAAATGTTAATAGTGAGGGAAGAAAAAGACTTAAAATCCACATATAAAATAAATGCATTTTGAGATTATGTCTGAATTACTACAATTCAAGAAAGAAGAAAAACCTAATAATAGGTTATGTCTTACAATTATCTTCCCCTGACATTTATAAATGATCTACCCCCCGCCACTAGATCTCTTCTTTATTATATATAACAGTTTTAAACCTTAGTAAAAGATGTAAAGTGTAAGAGATGCAATGTATTAAAGCCTTTATGTATAAGTTTTTTTCTGAAGTTGTGTTTTAACTTTAATATTTTGATATATTTTCATCACTCAGTGGATTTTTATTTTTATTGTACATTTTGTATTTGTCCTTGTGCATTTTTTTCTTTACATTTTTTCTTAAGTAAACATAAGGAGGAATTTTGCTTTTGCTTTTTTCTTTCAGTCATGGAGAGAAAAATGTCTATGATTTCTCAGTACAATACAGAGCAGTGATGTGCTGAAGCTAGCTCACTCTGGCTTTAAGAACCAATGGTATCCATCTCTTCCCAATTCTACATTCAGAGATCTCACATTGGAAGCTTACAATGGGACGCAGAGGGAATATTCACACCATAAAAATCCGAAAATGCAACAGAGCAGAGCTCCACACCCCCCCCCCGAAAACTCGTTTTAAGCATTAATAGTCAGACCATTGATAGTAACATTATATATATACATATATCTTCTATAACAATATAGTTAGTTGTGAGATCTGGGGAACCAAGTGGACTGTTTAACTTTTTTGTTGTTGTTCTTGTTAACCTGTGTATAGTTATTGTTGTAGGTTTTTTGGTTTGTTTTTTGTTTTTGTTTGTTTGTTTGTTTGTTTGTTTTTTGTTGTTTTTTTACAGTTAACTAGGAACTTATCCTTTCCTGTAATAAAACTGCTACTATGAATTGTGAATTCTTTTTTAGTAGCAGGGTTTAGTAGCAGTACAATAGTCTCTGTAGCAGTACAATAGTCTTTAGTAGCAGTACAATAGTCTCTGTAATAGTATCAGCCATAAAATCAACACACTTTCTTAGAGATCCTAGGACTTTAAGAAACTGAAATTTAAAGAAAACTGAAATTATCCTGTGGGCCTTTCAGATAGAGCTTGGAGAGAACTTTGAACAAGATACTAGCAATAAAAAGTCACATTTGATTAGTAGGGTAAGAAGTAAGTTATTTCAAAAAAGAATAGAATTATTTGGAAATATTAAATGTGGATAATTCAGTTTACAGAGAGAGTGACAGAGAATATGTATATCTGCCCTGCTGGTGTGCCCAGTGGTTGACCTATGAACCAAGAGGCCCCTGGTTCAATTCCTGGCTAGGGCACATGCCTGGGTCTCAGGCTCCATCCCCAGTTAGGGACATGCAGGAGGTAGCTGATGGGTGTTTATTTCATCAGTGATTTTATCTCTCTATATATGTCTCCTTATCTCTCTAAAATCAATAAACAGTTATTTTGACTGGCTTGGCTCAGTGATTGAGCATCAACTTATAAATCAGGAGATCATGGTTTGATTCCTAGTCAGGGCACATGCCCGGGTTGTGGGCTCAATCCCCAGGGTGGGGAATGTAGGGGGCAGCCAATCAATGATTCTCTCTCATCATTGATGTTTCTATCTCTCTCTCCCTCTCTCTTCCTCTCTGAAATCAATAAAAATGTATTTAAAAAATAAAATCAATAAAAATATATTTAAAAGAATATACATCTCTGAATTTTCTAGCAAAATAATATAGACAGAAAGTTAATTTTATTTCTTCTATTAACCTCCAGGACCCCATTTCAATCTCCATTAAACCATGGGTTTTGATTAGTTAAGAAGAAGCAAAAAGCTTAGAGATTTGGGCACATATAAAATTGAATAACCGAATAACTGAAAGGATGGCCTCAGATAACAAATTTTTTCTTGAACTTGAATAGAGTCAGAATAGATCCTGTACTAATGAATTTTGCCATTGAACTTAACACATTGACATTTTTTTTTAAAACTAACTGGTAAAAAATTACATTGGCTTGCCTTAGTACATGACATTGATTTAATGTTTGTTTGTTTTTTTTAAAAACATGTTGAATGCCAAAAGTGGTCACCTCCATGAAGCTCTTAGTTAAAAATATAACTAAACTTTGGCCACTGCTTTACAACTAGTTTAAAGGAAACTAGCTAGATTAAACCAGGGCTTGGCCAAATACAGCTGTTAGGCCAACTGTGGCCTACCACCTGATTTTTATAGCCATGGAGCTAAATATGATTTTTAGATTTTTTAAATGCTTGAGAAAAATCAAAAGAAGAATATTTTAATGTAAAACGAGTAAGAACATTCAAATTTCCATAAATAAATTTTCATTGGGATATACAGTCATGCCTCTTCTTTTATATGTTCTTATAGAGGCTTTCAGACCATAATGACAGATGTGAGTAGCTGCAGCAAAGATCATGTGGCCTGCAAAGCTAAAAATCTTATATGCCTCTTTACAAAGAAACAAACAAAATAAAAAAACACAAATGTTTTAGCATGGACTTTTTTTTCCATATTTTTAGTCCATCCTTTTGATTAGAATCAAATTAACAAGATCAACATTTTTAAGAACATCAAAGCTACATTAAGCTAATTATGAACCATGTAAACAATAAAATAATTCATATGCAATCAACTAAGTTCATAATAGACTGTGTGTTAGTATTTTCCCTTTCCCATCAATCATCTCCAGCCAAAAACTCTTGAGCAGCTGGTGGATCTTCTACTCCTCATGTTTTCTCCTCACCAAAACACAGAGGATAAAAGGGCAATGATTTTTAAAAATATTAAAAAGAAGTCAGTAAAAATGCTTAAGATAAAAAAAATAGGTGCTCTCAATTATATTTTATTTTATTGAATGCTAAAAGCATTGATTTGTTAAGCATTCTTTTTAAATGAGCCCAAGTTTTATAAATTCTCTGGCATTACTTTGACTTTTAATAGGAAGAGCCTCTAATGATTGGAATAATCTGAACCTTCTTGGAGTTTGACCATAGCTTTGGATGCATATGTTGCCTTGTAGATGTAAATAGTATACTCTAATGTCATTTATCTTTCTTATATGCAAAGCAGGTAACCAGCCAGAGGAAAAATATTTATAAATTAAGGGTGGCCAAATATAGATAAAAATAGATTTGTAAAATCATAGATTTCTCCCCCTGAATCCCTATGCATTACTTTCTTTATATCTCACTAACTGTGGTTTTAAGTAACTATGTCTCCTTCCCTGTCCTGTGTTAAGTTTTCATATGGGGAAGGAGTAGACAGAATCTCACTTCCCATTTTTAGGAGGCAAGGTTTACTATTACTCTGGATTATCTAGACAAATTCCAAACCATTCTGAGGTCTTCAGAGTTTTAGATGTAGGCAGATATGCAAAGTACAATGATTAAGAGATTGAACTCACAACTAGATCAGTCAACCTTCATTTTAATCAATAAAGTGATCCTAATATATTGATGAAACAATTCAGGCTTACTTATCATTTGTTTAGCATTTTACCCTGATAATGGAGCGCGTGACATAGTCCCCATATTGCAGCAGAGAAAACTAAGTAATTGTGGAGTGACCATTTCAAGGTCACAAAGGCAATAACTGACATAGCCCCATTTTGAATTTAAGTCTTCTGACTCCCAACCCATATCTTTTTCAACTATTCTTCAAGGAAAACACTGTACAGTTCTAGAAAAGCAACTAAAAAAAAAGCCCTGTTAGTAGTTTTTGGACCATCTAATTTAAAATATACGTATATATTCAGTTAATGTCATTTAAGTAATCAAAATTTAGCATAAAAATTGACTTTCTCTCACCTTCTAAGAAAACTTTTTCCAGTGTTTAACATGGAGTTGTGATTGAGACTGAATTCACATGTGTACACTCTCTTTAAGGTGTTTGTGTAGTATGAATGGCCCACCAAGGTGTGGGATGGGGGGAAGGAAGATGTAGATTTTCTTTGGAAACCAATAACTAAAAACATAGAAACAGAATACTTGGAAGATAGTATGATATTTTTGTTGTTGTTGTTGTTTGTTTTCCTCCAGTAGGTTGGCATTTGTCTCTATTGCCTGTTAGATTTGAATAATGCAAAATTGCACTTAAATTAATTTACAATCTCATTTGGAGCTTATTCCATTTGTTAGCTGCCCCTCTAAAGAATATTCCTTATTTTTCTCATTCAAGAGTTGCATATTTGCTATATAAAACTTGGGTAAATGAGATTTTCATTTCTAAGAGTCCCTACAAAAGTGAGAAAGGACTCTTTTTTGCAAAACTGTAGTATGAGATAGTGGTATCCCCCTCCATGGCACTCAAAATATTTTGGAAACTTTATTGGGAAATGATTTGAATTTACACGAGGGGGCTTTCTCTTTTAAGAAGAGGCCCTAAAATGCCATGGAGTACTATTGATTTACTTTGTGAATCACTGCACTGCCCTTCAAGAGATCCGAGCTGAACTGGCAGGACGCATTGCGGTTACTGTGTCAGTGACAGAGCCATTTGTCTCACAACATTACACAGGATGTATGGAAACTTCAGGTACATTCCACTTGCCTAAACTTTTATATTTAAGTCATTTTAATGACAAGCTTGTATAAGATCTAATGGTCAGATCTTCTCACGTAGATTTTTATTATGACGGGTTTGCATTTTGCTTGGCATCCAAAGTTTGTTTCCTCATAAAGATAGGATTATCCTATCCTTGGATTATCCTAATCAGTGTTCATACTTTTTCAAGAAACCTTCTGATTTCCCTCATTCTATCATATCTCATGTGCCAGCTTCTCTTAGCTTGGATAAATTTTCTGTAACTTTTTCAAACCTCACAGTTTTCTTTTTCCTTGTGGATAGGACTCATGAATGGTCCACTTAGGGATCTCAGCTTCTGTCTGTGGTATTGGCTTTTCCAGTGGAATGGATTCATAACTGGCCCATGTCTTCACCACTTAAAGAAACAATAGGTTCTTATGGATTTTAAAAAGAGAGGGAGAAAAATATAGAAACACTGATGAGAGAGAAGCATTGATCTGCTGCCTCCTGCATGCCCCCTTCTGGGGATAGAACCTAAAACCTCAACATATGCTGTGGCAAGGAATAAAACTTGTGACCTCCTGGTACATGGACAAAGCTCAACCAACCGAGTCACACCTGCCACGTTTCATCTCTCTTCTTGACTGGTGAGAGTTTTAGGACTGGCATAGAAATATCTAGCTCTTGGCACTAAAAATGTTATCTTTAAGAG
Organism: Vespertilio murinus; assembly: GCA_963924515.1. Lineage (NCBI taxonomy): Eukaryota > Metazoa > Chordata > Mammalia > Chiroptera > Vespertilionidae > Vespertilio > Vespertilio murinus. Next base: position 170,018,766 of record OZ004706.1, on the reverse strand, counting down.
ATTTTGTATAAGGATAAAGAAAAAAGTGATATCCTGAAACTTACAGGTCAACTTGATTTCATATAGCAATGTTCCCTACTAATTAATCTTATCTAGACTTGCTTTCCACAAGATGACATACTTTGATTGTATTTATTCTTACAAGGACCTTTAAGTGACCATTGACTACTTAACTACATTTTTTAAGTTGTCAAGCCTCTGGAAGCTATATTTTAATATCTGATCATTGGTTCTTTCAGCAGACTAGCTAGTCTCGCCCCTCTCCCCCTCACTCCATAGAGTAGAGAAGGAAGAGTGGATTTTGACTTGTATCTGGGCCACCTCAGAACACTATTATAATTGTATTAGTCCATAACTATTTTAAACTCACCATATCAAGTCTTAAAAAATGATATTTTGTGACTATTGTGTACCTGACACTGTTTGGCATTGAAAACAAAACAGAAGTGAGACTCGGTACTTGTGTTAAATGGCTTTCATAGGGTAAGATTACCAGCAGACCCTGAACGACAGGTGAATGATTACTTTGACACATGTTTCTGTGAAAGGGAGGGCTAAGGGAATCCTTAGCTATAGCCACCAAATAGCCCTGTTCACCTGCCTCTTTTGGCTTTTATTGTAATAACTTTAACTAAAATTAACTATTAGATACTATCAACAGGGTAAGCATCCTTGAGAAAACACATGCATCCTTTAAGCAAGGAGGCTTTGAAGTCTAAACATAAAGATTCTAGTAAAACACAACCGGGGGGTCAGACTTGCTTGGAAAAATCGTGGCAGGGGTTGCTGCCTTGGCAAGGTCCCCTAGAGCAGCAGTCACCAACCTTTCAGACCTCATGGACCACCAGCAGTCCGAGGATCACCAGTTGGTGACCACTGCCCTAGAGGCCTCCGACCTTTCAGAAATTCCTCCTTTTACAGACTTTCCAAACAAGTCCTATGCTTCCCTACAAAGACAGATACACACAAATACAGCACTATGTAATTAGTACTGTAATAAACATGCTATAAGAACAATTAAGTTTGTACGTAACTTAGCTTTAGTGAATCAGGCCATTCTCTGTACCTCAAATGACACTGTAAAGGTCTAGAAAAGTTTAGCACAAACCTTAGCACAGAGAAGAGACTTGTGAGGTAGCCAGTGCTTATATCAGGAAGGGAGTTACCTGTTCTGTTAAAGAGTGTGTCCCAGGGACAAGAGACATCTTATTATATCAGATCTGCAACAAACCAAAGAGAGCATAGTGATTAGATCTAAGGAAAAGAGATTTGAATGGGGGGAAGAGGATGGTTTGGGGAGAAAAGAGACTAAATCAGATGTGGCTTCTGATAGAATGAGAGCGATAAATGGAGTAATGAAGGTTAATCATGGCCTCAAGCAGTGGGAGATCTTTTATCTTAAGATATGGCTGTGCTTATGTTAAACACACACACACACACACACACACACACAATGTCTGCAGGATAAAGATGATTTCATCTTTGTGTTTTGATTATTTATAGAAATATATAAAATATTTTTATGAAATATTAGCATATCTACAATATTCTAGCAAAATATGCCAATTAGACCAGCCAGCTGAATGAGCTTCTGGATGTCCTTCCAGATGAAGCTGCTGTGGCAGGGGCCAAAGCAGAGGTGGTTAGGGGCCATCAGGCAGGCAGGCAGGAGAGTGGTTAGGAGCCAGTGGTCCCGGGTTGTGAGAGGGATGTCTGACTGCAGGTTTAGGCCCAATCCCATCTAAACCTGCAGTCAGATATCCCCCAAGGGGTCCCAGGTTATGAGAGAGTGCTGGCTGGGCTACTACTATATTTTCATATTCCTCACTAGAAGGCACAAGTGGCAGCTGCAGATTGGGGGAAAAAAAGTGATTAAAAAGTGAGAATTAGCCAAAACAGATTTGGCTCAGTGGATAAAGCATCGGCCTGTGGACTGAAAGGTCCTGGGTTCGATTCCAGTCAAGGGCATGTACCTTGGTTGTGGGCATGTCCCCAGTGGGGGTGTGCAGGAGGCAGCTGATTGATGTATCTCTCTCATTGATATTTCTAACTATCTCTCTCCCTTCCTCTCTATAAAAATTCAATAAAATATATTTTAAAAGAGACCAGGCCTACATCATCAAGGCAGCTGTATGCAAGGTACAGGATAAAGGAGAGAAGGTAGGAACTGTACCTGAGGATATATACTTTCTGAAACAATTAAGCGGTTGCTGAATGCTGGGACGGTCTGTCTTCTATTTTAAAGTCTCAAGTGCGAGTCAGTGTCAGTCTCAGCCAAATTCCTTGAAATACTGTCACATATTTCAGGGAGCTGCAAGGGGATCTTTTATTATATCCTTTCAAATCCCTATGTGCCCTCTAGAAGTTGGTTTTAAAATACGTGTAGTCTTTGTAGTCTTTCCCTCACAGGCACCTAGGCTCTTTCTTTTTTCTTTCTCTTTTCTTTCCATGTTCAAGTCATTACAAAGTTTACTTTTGAAGTAGAGATATATTTTTCCAAGAAATTTTGAAGGTCTTGTATATGACAGAACAATTGGAACTTTAAGAACTTTGTAATATATTCAACTTATGTGACTTCAGGTTGGAATTTTATTTTTATTTTTTATTTTTGAGAAGTCAAATGAACTAAAGGTTTCTGGTTCACATGTGAGCTTCTGTAGGCACCATGTGCTATTTCATTATTGCATGACCTTTTCTTCTTCTTTTTTAAATAAAAGAGGTTCGATATAAAAATTTCTCACCTTTTTTTTCTGTTTCCTTTTCTTATTTCTCTTATTTCATTCCTGTATTTTTCTTTCATCCAACGCATGTTTATTCATGGAATGATATATTTTAGGCATTGTGCTAGCCCTGGAAACACAAAAAAAGAATAAGAGGCTATCTCTGCTGTCGCGTGGTTAGATTTTTTTCTTATCTGCTTCTGTCTTGATAACCTTTACCACCACCACCCCACTTTTTTCATCTTGCTTAATTTTTTTCTCATAAATGGATTATACTTTTGCCTATAGGTGAGTATATAGCATTTATTTCTCCCATTTCGATTTCAAGGTAGGAAAGCACAAATATGTGACATAGAGGCTTACTGTATGTTTTCATCCTCACCATGGCGGCTGGTGGGAAATATGGAAGGCACATGTTTTCATGCCTTCTTCCGGATCACATCTGCCCCTGAGAGGGAAAGCGCTGTACTGAATACGACCATATAAAGCATATTTCCACTGATGGCTTTGCTTGACAGTCAAACAAAGTGGTGCTGATAAGATTGGACAGAAAAATGACAACAGGCACAAAATATGAGTATTCACCGCTGGCAGATGAAGGGCAGGCTGCCTAACAAAGGTACACAACGCTGGGGGCACTGTGGTGGTCCCACTGGAAGGCCAAGCTGCCCTGGCTTTCCAGGCCTCATAAAGGCCCTGCTACGGCTGCTTCAGCATCTTCCTGAGATGAGGATTCTGTGAGAATTCTGGGAAACAACATTGATTAGTCTCCTGGAATTTTGAGCCCCATAGACTCCTGAGAATAAAGGCACATTGTGGCAACCTGCCTGGTGCAAGTAATTGGTAACGATTCCAGAACCTCCTTCTGCACTTGTCCAGACTTGCTTTCCCCAGAGGAGCATCTCCACAGCAGGCTGAGACCTCAGTCTCCTGAGGTCTATCCTTATAGGTTGGATTTTCTCTTCATTTTTTACAGCTGAATGACAAGGCACATTTCTTTATTCTTGCTTTCCTCAGTTTGAATTTGCTATATCAGCTCAGTTGTTACGATGACTCTAGAGCAGTGGTTCTCAACCTTTCCAATGCCGTGACCCTTTAATACAGTTCCTCATATTGTGGTGACCCCCAACCATAAAATTATTTTCGTTGCTACTTCATAACTATAATTTTGCCACTGTTTATGAATCATAATGTAAATGTCTGTGATTTCCTATACTCAGGCTCTACAGCAGCAGTTCTCAACCTTTGGATTGCGACCCACAGGTTGAGAACCGCTAGCAGGGTCGCCTACGACCGTCGGAAAACACAGATGTTTACATTACTATTCATCACAGTAGCAAAATTACAGTTATGAAGTAAAAACAAAAATAACTTTACGGTTGGGGGTCACCACAACATGAGGAACAATATTAAAGGGTTGCGGCATTACAAAGGTTGAGAATCACTGCTCTAGAGTGAGGAGACCTGGAGATTTTATATTAATTTCCAACTCTAATTTATACTGCAGGCTTAGAGCAATATTTTAAGGATGATTCCTTGGTTCAGTGAGAGGAAATTCTAGAAAATCAGAAATATATTCTATAGGCCAGCATGGATGATAACAGTGTGCATTGCTGACATTTCTCACTCCTGGTCTAGCAATATGCTAAATATTTTAGGGGAAGGGAAGACAGATCTCCAGTGTGGCTCTCCCGAGGGCATAGATAGGCCAGTTGGGTGCTAGCTGTGAGTTATATTACCAGGTCTGCCAGTGAAGATGTGATAAGAAATACATCACAGAGACATTTGGAGCAAGCACAGAAATCTTTGCTAAACATAACAAGAGGGCATGGATCCAGCAATACTTGCCCTAGCAGCTTTGCCTCAATGATTGCAGGAAGTCTCAGTGCATAATCTTTCCTTGAGGCAAAATGGATGTCACTGACCTGATAGAATTTGTGTAGTTCTAAAAACTCTTGTCCTAACAGAAACAAAAGTCTCTGCATCATCTATTTGTGGGTGGTCCTGGAATTTAATCACAGGGACCCTATCTATCTGGAAGGCAGACTACGGAAATTGAACTTTGCTATGTAAATAGGTTGTGGAATTAAAAAGCTCATGGAGTGGGAAGGAACATTAGGGTCATAAGTCCCCTACTATTGTTTTCCAGTTGAGGAAATGGAGGTATCTTAACTGATTAGATCTCTAATTTTGAGGAAGGGGGGAGAAAACTGGGATTTATTCAGTAGTTACTATCAACTACTGAATAAATTCTATTAACATGAATTTAATGTGGTAGATTAGGGTACTTGAGAGTAGAGAGTTTAAGTAATGAACATGTTTAAGATGACACAAGTAAGTTGGTAGCACAGCAAGAATTTGAATCCAACTTTGGCCACTAAGCCTATATGCTCTTTGCAGGAGATTGTCTTGCTCTCCATTTTATTACTGTTTTTACCAACTATTCTCCCTATCCAGTTTACCTACTGTATATATTACTCTATTGAAGTCCTATCTCTGGGGCTTTCCACTTAGTAAGCATTTGATTAAAAAAAATGTATGCCTGTGTGAATAGATGATAAGACTTCAGTGCCTCTAACACTTATGATATGCCTACTATGTGAGAGTATCCAGGGATGTAAAAGTGATACCACCACTGCCCTGAAAAATTCCAGGGTATTGCCATACTGCCATCTATCTAAGCAACCTGCCACTTTTTGTAAGCAAATTTGTGATAAAATTATAACAACGCCAGAGGTCCGGAGCACAAATTTATGCATGTGAGAGGTCCTGCTGGCCTCCGCTGTGGGGGCTGATTGGGCCAGTCCAACATGGGGGAGGGGGCATGGGAGGTTGGCTGCAGGTTCCTCCCCCAAACAGGGTCTGGGGTCGATTGAGGGCGTGGCTGGACAGTGGGAGGGTCCATGAGAGATTAGGAGGGAGGGGCAATTGGGGCCCTGATTGGGCTGGTTGGCTAGGGCAGTGTGCATCATAGTGACCAGTCATTCCTGTCATTCCAGTCATTCCATTGTTCCAGTAGCTTGGCTTTTATATATATATTACATCATTCCCAACACAGAGCCAAAACAGTGGCTGAATTCTTGAACTATTTCAAATCTGTTTCTTCTGCAACACTACATTTTTCCCTTTTTTCTCTTTCTTTTTATGAAATATTAAGAATGCCTTCCTTACTAAGGCTATCTTTGATTAATTAATAACATCTTTAAAAGGTCTTTGGAAACTTCAAATACTAAGCAAATTGTAAACTATTTTCTCCTATAGTTTTTGGCATTTCTCTTCCCTCGGAACAGTTCAAGGTCTTTTGTATCATCTGGGTCTAGTCATCATTAAAACCTAAAGAAGTAGAATTGGTGGCATAAAATAGCTACTTTTAGGTAGTCAGAATCAGCAGGCAGGCCTCTAGCTCTGCTTCATTATTTAAAAAAAAAAATGCCGCCACCAGCATTTCTCATAGCCCTTTCTGAAAGGATATTTAAGTGTAAGAGGTTTTTTTTTTTTCTCCCAGCAAGTTCTTGTTATTCAGATGAAAATATTATATCAGGTGATACCCTGTGACTGTGAGGCACTATTTAAAATGCTTATGGTTCCCTCCCATTGGTGGAGAATGGTCCCATCGCCAAATTTCCAGAGTTCAGAATTCCACAGAGGATTTCTTTAGAGTTAAGGACAAACATTCTTCTTCCCTGTGTCCCTATATTTCTATCCTCAAGCTGAGTCATTTTTTCTCTTTTTATCCCATAAAAAGAGCTGAGATGACTCTGAAAGCAAAGAGAATTCTAGAGAAGGTGTAATTTATAGCTACCTCCCTTGCATTTTATCGTTCACCCTACTGTATAGCTAACGGGAGAAAACAAGACAACAAGTCTATAGAAATATTGATTAAATACATGCCAGTTAAAGCTATAAATATCAGGGAATAAAAAACTATTTATATCTACTAAATTGAAAATACTTAGACTGGTTTGAGTGTGGGGAAAATACCACTGTCATCTCCTGTTGTTGTTGTTTTTTTTCAACTCAGGACTGTGCATTAGAACCCTGTAGGGACCTTTTGCGACTTACTAAGGTCAACTCGCCACATGCTTTTTGAAAGTAATTTTTATAATATTTAAAGAGCTAGAGATATAGTGTACATTTCCAAACCTTATGATCTCACTTTGTGATGCATTTTCTTAAAGAAATAATTCAAAATAAGAAGAAAAAAAGCCACAAGAGAAGAGTTGAGTTATTTATTACAGATAAAGTTCAAATAACCTAATATTTAATAAAGATATTGATTTCTCTTCTTATCACCACACATCCAACAACACAACACCACCTGCTTGGGCTGAGTTGGAAGCCTTTCTAGTGCAGAGCTGGCTTGAGAACCAGGGAGGACGCAGCCTGCTGGTGGCAGATATCTGTGGACTCAGTAAGGCTGGCAGAGACAGGTGCAATTAATATTGATGCCACTGCTGAAATTATCTGTTTTTAAGAATATACACTGCTTGTAAATGACCAAGAGGAAATACAGAAAAATGGAAATGATTTGGCTTGTTAAAATGTGGAATTGTACAATAATTATTATTCTTTCATTTTGAATTCTATTAACATGATTTTAATGTCTATACAAACATTTTAATGGGAAATATTGGCAAGCTAGAGGGTGCTTTTTAGCTTTATTAATTTATCTAAAGATTAAGATGTAAAAACCTCAACTGGCCAGAATCACAACTGGCTTAAACACAGTGCCTTGAGCCACCAGTTGTCTCAGCTTTCAGAGTGTATTTTTTGACCAGTGGGACACATTTCACTACTGGCACACATTTGGACAGGGACTTTTTCTCCCAATATTAGTATTATTCATTTGTAAGAAATGACCTGCATGTGTATTTCATTATGTAAGCTGGTCACTAAGTCAGGAAGTCCTGGTAGATTTATTTCAGGCAGGAAAGATTTGATTTTGGGGAGTGGGAAGACTTAGGTAAGAGCACAGACCTAGTATTTGGCACCCGGAAAAGAAAAGCAATGCAAGCTTCACATTAACCCTGGGCTTCACTAGTCAACTAAGCTGTTGGTTTTCTTTCCCTTTTGACTACCCTTCCTGAAAAATTGCTCACAGGGGGCTACATTTCAGAACATCCTTTATTTTAAGACTTTCCCCAACATAATCATTGCATGCTTTGGGCCTTTTCCTGAAGTTTAATTCAAAAGATGTGTGTGTGTGTGTGTGTGTGTGTGTGTGTGTGTGTGTGTGTGTGTTCTGTGCGTTCTGTGCCAGGTGTAGTCCCTGGCATCCCAAAACTTAAAGACCTCATCTCAAGACTCAGTCTGCACTATTGAGCAATCAATTCACCTGAATTATTGCTGGTGGTTTATGTTTTTGTCTCACTTGCTGGTATTTATATTTAAACCTGGACTCCTCTAGTAGAGTATCCATGCCCCCAGCCATTATAAAAAAAAATCTTACAATGAAGACATGTTAGTTCAATGGGTGAGTGGTGATTTATTAACCCATGGGCTTCCTAGTTCCAAAACCTAAAGTCATTGCAGTCTTGACCCAGGCACTTGAGACCGAGACCACGGGGTTGAGGTTCAGCTTCTTTCTTCTCTTTCCTGATCATCAGTAGTTCCAGTGAATGCTGTACTTCTCACACATCAGTGTCAATTAATCACCTGGGTTCTGCTAAAAAGCTGACTCAGGATCAGTAAAACTGGGGAGCACTTCTGATTCTGCAGTTCTAACACGCCATAGAGATACAGGTTGTGTTTCTTAAGACTGTACTTTGAGTAGCTGGGGCTTGGGAATGAGCCAAATCCTGAGGACATAAGTGGAAAAAGAGCAATCTTTTCCCACAACAAACTAAATATCAGCCTTCATTCTCCTTGCCAGTAATTCAAGTTAACATTTTTAGTCTAAAATTTGAAATTTGCTACCAATTTATTCTGCTGTATAGAGATGCTCTTTTTCTTTCTTCTTTCTTTATTCCACACAGGGGGGAAAATGGAACTTCTATGCTCTCAGCTAATGTGTATATTATGTAAATAAATACTTACTTGTTTCCTTGGGGAAAAGAGAAACAATTATTTTGGTAGTGCTATAGCATTAAGAATTTATATTCGGAGTCAGATACTTGATTTAAAGCATGGCCTGCTTTAACTTCACTGTAACTTTGGCAATTTTTTATCTTCTCCAATTGTTCTGTAAATGTGTGTGTGTGTGTGTGTGTGTGTGTGTGTGTGTGTGTGTGTGTTTCTATGCCAGGTATAGTTCCTAGCATCCTAGACTTTAAAATACTCATCTGTAACGTGGGTATGAAATGTTTAAGATTAAAAGAGAAAATTTATGTGGAACAGTCTGCAAACAGAAAGTATTTCACATGGTTGCTAATTATCTATTATTAATTGTTTTCATATACCTTGTATGAAATCACAATATGTTTTATCACTACTATCTATGGACTTCATTAAAATACAAGAGATAGGATGAATTTTAAAAAAATGAAAAATACCTCTTGAACTTACTTTACCTAAAGAAAAGAGGTTTTTTTTTATAAACCTATACAGAATTTATTAGGAAAATAATCTCCCAAGCAATAAAAACGTGCTAACTTTTGAGAAATCATTATTTAAGCAATTACAAGCTCTAGTGCTTTTATAGCTAACATATTTTTTTCTTTAGCTTTGCTAAATCTAGTATTTCATCTCAATTAAGTGACACTAATATGTAAGTATCTATGAGGTGAAATAAATCCCCATTAATCTTGCACAGAATGGCTTGTAAAGCAATGATCAAACTTCAAGAGAATGCTAAAATACTCCTTAAACGGTGATTATCATTCAAAAACACTGATGTAGTGTGTATGTAATACGTGAAAAATGCAAACTTCCTTTTCATCTCCCCCGATGTATGTAAATGTTAGCAAGCCTGCTGGAGAGGTTGAGTCAGAGATTAGCTCCAAACTGTCCAGGAGAATATCAAAACGGCACCTTCCAGGGCATGTAGGCAAACCCAATCCTTCGTGGAGACAGGCTAATTTATCATAGTGCGGTTGCGATGGCAACAACAGTTCTTGGTGCCATGTGACCCAAAGCAGTTTCTGTTGACTGGCTCTAACTGACTGTCAGTTCAGCAAAGGTTCCACTGTTTCCAGTGAAAGGGAAGAGAGAGCATTGATACTTGTTGAAAGGGCCTTATAATAATAGTGTATCTCAATCCATGAAAGCCTCCCTTTGTCTCCTTGACAGTTATTTTTATTCTGGCTCAAGGGACCCTTCTAATTTTTGTTACACAAAGGACCCTTATTTATTCACAGATTAAATATGTGTTTCTCTGTTTACTAAGAGTTCCGTCTGTGCCAATGGAGTTGCAAACAAGCATTTTAATCTTCTATGCTAATAATATATATATATTTTTTACCTTGCTACATTTTGATCAGCATTTTTTCTTTTTTTTTATAAACCCACAAGAAATCTAGTTGTGTGACATAGGAGCAAGTAACTACATTTATCTGCATATTATTATTGTTTTCATACATAAAAAAATAGAGGATGACTTTGCTTTCCTCTGACCTGAAAGAGCCTGTGATCTTTAGGGAAGGTAGACAACAGGTTTGCACATGGTTTTTCTTGTCTACCTTTCACTGTTATTTTCATTGATGGGTAAGTAACACGAGCTGTAGAGATAGTCACACTCTTTGATTCAATAATTACACTCTTAGGATATTTATCTTGGGGAAATTCCACTAAAGAAAGAGTTCTGTAACATAGGGAAGAAGGAATGAGATTGGGAGTGAGATAGACATGCATTTCAAATCCAGATGCTGCCCTAACCGGTTTGTCTCAGTGGATAGAGGGTTGGCCTGGGGACTGCAGGGTCCCAGGTTCGATTCCGGTCAAGGGCATGTTCCTTGGTCGCGGGCACATCCCCGGTAGGGAGTGTGCAGGAGGCGGCTGATCGATGTTTCTCTTTCATTGATGTTTCTAACTTTCTATCCCTCTCCCTCCTCTTTGTAAAAAATCTATTAAAATGTATTTTTTTTAAAAAAAATCCAGATGCTTCCACTTGTTCACAGAGTTCCCATGAACCTCTAGTTCCTTCATTTGCAAAACAGACTTGATATTACACCCTCTCCCCCCAATGGGAATTGGGAGCCTTATAAATCACATCTAAGTGCCTGGACTATGCCCATGACCGTATCAGAGCTCTCCGTATGCTATACTTCTTGAAGCAGTGGCATCTATAAAGCAAAAGCTTGGAAACAATCCATGTGTCCCACATTAGAAGTATGAGTTAGTAAATTCTATGTCACTAAATTAGGTATATTAGCATAATTAAATATGATGTAATCATTTAAAATAATTCTTTCTGTTAAATATGACTTTGGAGAAACTTTTATGATATGATATAAAATAACAGTACTTACAAAAACCAGAAGTAGTATTATGGACTTTATATTACACTATCATACATATATATATATATATATATATATATATATATATATATATATTATATACAAGTTATATATATGATATATGTTATATGTCATTATATAAATTATATTTATATGAAGAAGGTAAGTAGCCACATGAAAATAGCACAGATAGTAAGGTTATAAGTGATTACTGTGTTAATGTAGGACAGCTACGTGAAAGCACTTTATTGCCTTTCAATTAAAAAAAAATATTGTGAAACAAAAATGTGGAGGGTTGGAGTGGAGAGGAGAGCATCTGCGGTGACCTACAGCAACTAGCAAGCAGTTGTACCTCCCTATGTCTCTTTCACTTAAGAACACCCATTCACCCAACCTCCATGACAGGCGTGGAAATGTGGTCTTGCCAACACTTTTGAACATTTCCCATATGTCCCCAGAGCAATGCTGCTTCAAGTGAGAATCAGAAAAGAAGTCACAAGGAAGGCTCCAAGTGTGAAAGCGTTTCAGCACATGCACCAAGAAAACAGAGTAAGTGGAGGAGAAGAGAAAGAGTGAAAGCAATTTGCAAGGTTGATGAAAAGGTGTGGTTTGCATTTGGAATGCATTTTCTTCCAAATGTAGGACTTAGATCTAGATAGACAGGCACATAGCCAGTGGCAGTTGAGGCCACGCTCTAGTGCTTTCCATAGGGCTAAAAGTTCATTATAACCTCAAACTAATAATCACAGGAACTGAGACACAAATGATTTTTCTAGCAGTGTTTTTTTTAAGTGGCAGCGGAGCGGTTCATTGAGTGCCAGGCTCGGTGCTGACAGCTCAGGAAGGAGTGAGGGAGCCAGATAAGAAGGCATTGACAGAGTCAGCTGGGTAAGTCTCACAGTGAATGCTGACATGCTCTCCACTCTCAACATTCTAGCTACACTGGCCGGTGTCCAGGTACCATTATCTGCTCTGGCAAGGATGGGCCACATTTTACTTCATGCAAAAAGTATGTCAAGCAGAAGAACTCAGTCATAGCAAAAAAAAAAAAAAAAAAAAAAAAAAAAAAAAAAAAAAAAAAAAAAAAAAAAAAAATTCCTTGATGTTTCTGTACCACATTCTTATCTAGACTGCGCTGCTTTTTACCAGGGGATAATACTTAATTTACCTGAGGAGTCTCTGTTAAATTTTATGGTTGCTCTTTTAAAACAGAATATATACTGGAAACGATTAAAAATATGCTCTGGAACTCCATCCTGCTGGTTTAGTGGAAGTTCTGTCTCATTCATCATTAGGGTCCCCTCTCTAGACCAGAATCACACAGTAGGCGTGCATGGTAAACTCCAAACCAGGAAAGGGTATTAGACTCCAATCAAGTACTAGCATTCTCACTGGCAGGCCAGTGTGGCCTCTTGAAATTTGGTGGCCCTGTCCTTGCTTATGACACCTGGGGTCAACTATAATCACTCCCAGAGCCATCTCTCTCCGCGATCTCATCACTCTCTGGCATGTGGCAAAGTTCCCATTGATAGGTTAGCCATAGACATCTCCCCTTCCCCATATACCTAGAAAAATCACTCTGTAATCAGAGGGCCACATCTGCTCCACTTTAATCCCCCTTTACCTTTCATTCTGTTGGCCTCTTCCAAAGGTTTAGACTTTTGTTAGACAAAAGCCAACAGAACTTAGAGACTCTGCTTTGATTTGGGGTCAGCCTTGTTTATCCCCTGAATCAATGAAGAAGCATAGAGGCTATCTGAATGCAGAATAGGGAATGAGAACATAGAGGGAGAGAAAAAAATAATTGTCTATGTTTTAAGGATATATTTATTTATTCATTAATTTATTTATTTTAATATATTTTATTGATTTTTTACAGAGAGGAAGAGAGAGAGGGATAGAGAGTTAGAAACATCGATGAGAGAGAAACATCGATCAGCTGCCTCATCCACACTGGGGATGTGCCCGCAACCAAGGTACATGCCCTTGATCGGAATTGAATCTGGAACCTTTCAGTCCGTGGGCCAATGCTCTATCCACTAAGTGAAACCAGTTTCAGCAACAATTGTCTATTAAGATGTATACCTTCATGGTGCTGGGCAAAGTACCTAGTAGAGAAGGTGTAAGGGGTGTGTGTGTATGTGTGTGTGTGTGTGTGTGTGTGTGTGTGTTATTGTTGTTGTTATGCAAAGATGAAAGCACAGGAGTGAGGACATTGAGACAGAGAGACTTAAGCAAGCATGAATCAATATGGCAAGATGAGCAGGTTGAGTGGTGTAAGGATTTGAATTCCTTGAGATAGGCCCTTCGCACTAATGCTGGATAAGCTCTAGGTCAGTTTCACAAATCAATAATTGTTTCAAGTTTATTGTTTTGACTTTGATTTAAGCTAAAAGAGTGTCATACTTTGTGGGTATCTTCATTAGATGATATGTCTATATTTGAATGTGGAATGAGATTTTATTTTGAGTGACATAATTTTTATTGTGCATTGTAAATTAACAGATTAAATTATTATTAGCATTATTTGTGACTTTGAAAAAATCATTTGTACCTTCAGTTTGACTTTAGCCCTTTCGATTAGCTAGTTTGGGTAGCATACTAATAGGGTCAAAAACGCAGGCATGTATTTCTTGGAGGCTAGCTTACCTGACTCCATTCCATAATTATAGATTATACTTCTAACCCCTGCCTGCCAGTTTTAAATGTATTCCTCTGGTCTCAAGGGGTATTCTGTAAGAGCATGTGAGCAAATCAATGAAAATCGATTTCCTATTGGAAAAAACTCAAATTTTATGACCTACATCTCAAGAGTAACTAGCATCTTTGCATATGGCAGACATAATTAACTCATTCATTTTCAAGTGTAGCTGTCTACATGATGTCAGGATAAAATAAATTTACATTAAAAACATTGTTTACACTTGACAGATCAGTAGACTTACATCTATATCTGAGGGTTGGAAATTTATTGCTCTTAAATAATATTCAAATCAGCTTTTCAATATTTTCTAAGATCTTTCAAGAAGGGAAAAAAAATTATACTCTGCTACTAATGGTGCTTTACCTTAGAGCTAACCAGGAAACTTCTTGAATAATTTTCATCATTAATAATAAAATCTATTAAAATAATAAAGCCATTCTAGAAAGTGTCAGAAATAGTAATAGGGAACTGCAGTTAGAGGCTCAAGTCATGTAACTGCTGTCCCCTATTTAGGCCTCGGCTAGCCTTTTATTTTTTTTCAAGAACCATAATTGTACATTTTTTTATTTACAATATTCATCTAGCATTTTTTAGACTGATGCTAGTATTTGAAGCCTATTGTAGTATTTCTTATTCTTTTCTACATCTTCCTGAGTTATAATATTATTTTTGCCTGAATCTAGATCATCCGAGAAAGGCAACAGAGTTTCGGACATGGATGTCATGAGCACATTTTAACTCCTGTGAGTCTGTTTTCATATCCGTAAAGTTAGGTCGTGCTTCCCCGTATCTTAGGTCTCTTGTGTAAATGAGATCAGATAAGCACATTAAATAAACTAGCACAGTGTAAACATGTAGCATATAGTGTGATTATGATTGCTTATGATCATCAGACATTGGAAACCTGAGTCTAATTTCCTTTCAGCTCCCTCACTCTTTTTGAGGTTAATGAGTAAGCAATAGAGACCTGTGATGACACCTGATAACTAGGCCATTCCATGTTGCAACACATCATGAAGCATTAAACAAATACATTTAAGATTCCATGTAAAATATGTTAAAATATATAAATGCCATGCTTTGGAAGATATGAATATTATATTAAGGACATTATATCTATTGTAGTATAGAACTCCAATCACAATTGGTAAAACACTCTGTGTCATGCTAGAAATATTTTATTGATCACCTTAAGTGGAGAGACATTGGGAACAAGGAAATTCTAACTTCTAACTGAAGGAAATGCTATATAAGAAAGCATATCATCACAATACAATCTAATTATAATATTTAGTATCAAGTAATTGGATGCATGTAAAAATTCTTTGTAAATGTTGTCTTAACCCTATATAATAAAAGCCTAATACTCAAATTGACCCTTCAACCAGGAGTTTGACCAGGAGTTTGACTGCTCACTATGACATGTGCTGACCACCAGGGGGTGGCACGGAATATGGCAGGCACCTGCAAGGCTCTGCAACCTCTCGCCAGCTACCTGGAGGCAGCAGTGACAGGGACAGAGGTGGAGTGAGAATGCGGGGTGTCTGTCAAGCTTGTTCTCACTCCCCTTGTTTCCCCCTCTCCTCCCCACCCAGAGCTCCAGGGCTCACATGTCAGGGAAGCCTCCTGTATTCAGGTGCTGGCCACCTGCATGGAGCCTGACACACACCCACACTGTGCCTTCCAAATAGGCCGGACTGTAGCCACTGAGACCACAGGAACTGGTTGGGCCCCCATGGGTTTTTGCAGGAGCTGGTCTGCAAGGCCTGCCAGGAGAGAGAGCGATGCCCACCTGGCTTCCATGCAGCTCTTCTGGGTGGCCCAGAGATCCACACAGTGCCCTGGCCTGCGGTGTCCAGCTATGCTCACTGCATCTCCACATGGGGACTCGGGAGCCATGACTCAGGCAGAGGGGGGCATGTGGGGACCCAGGGACACAGGTGCTGTCCAGGGCCACAAGGTCAGCTGGGGTCTTCCCTTCCACGCCAGACGGTCATGCTTTGATGGCTGGCCAGGCCTGGGCATTGCACCCGTGCACAAATTTCGTGCAATGTGTCTCTAGTAGTGCCATTAAAAGATTACACGAAAACCATTAGATATGGTGACCAGTTCATCACTGGTGACCTTTAAGACAGCATCTTCAGCAGAATGGCTCATTTAATGCTATTTTTAATCACTGCAAAGACTAAAGAGATAGATATTTTAGTGAAGATTATATAATATGTATGGAGAATGGATATGAGCCTATCTTGTCATAAAAGGGTTTGAATTGGACTGGAAAATTAGATGAATGTTCTAGTTTATTAATAGGATATCCTAGTGTTGTGAGTCTGAGGGTTCAGTGCCTCCTATAGAATGCTGAGAACAAATCTAAAGTGCTTTCATCAGTACACTATTTTGAAGGTAAAAGGAAAGGAAATGTTCTGGATAGTTTCCCATGACTGGACCAAACTGTGGAAGGAACCAGAGAGCCAGAAAGCAGACTTGTTTTGTGTCAGTTGGGTGTTTGTTTTAGTTTCCTTCCCAAATTCAAACTATAATGCAGAATACATTGATTTCTAGCACACTACTTAACTGAGTGAGAATGCCTTAGAAAGAGACAAAGGGAAAGAGATATGCATTGCTTAATAACTGGCTCTAACAAGAATATCTGAATAAGTGCAAACCAAAGGACATTTGAAAAATCTACATAACAGACACTAGGGCCAAATTTGGAGATAAAAGACAAGTTTTATAGAATCTGATATTATTTAACTGTATGCAGAGGGCGTTCATGGATTTTATAATGAAAGGTTAGGGGATAATCACCTTTTGGATTATTTCCTATTTCTCTGGATTGATACTTTATAATAACGATTGGAATTATATAATTTATAATAGCTATTGGGGTCAGTCACATCTGGAATTAAATTGACTAATTTTAGACAAAGTATGTGAGGCTTAGGTTCTCTTTTGTAAAAGTGGGAGCACTAATACATATGAACTATGTGATGATGGCTGACATAAGAGCAGGCACTAAATCAATAGTCATTAAATATTAGTTAAATTAGCTTTAATTTCTAATAAAGATACGGGTGCTTCACCTCCCTAGAAAATAGTAGAACTGAGAACACCAGTTTAATACAAAATCAGATTTTATAAATTCAAAAAAGGTAAATATATCTTTTCTTACCTCTAGATTTTTCGAATCCCTGACCTAGAACATCTAGTCATAGTCCTGAATAATGGGTAAATCAGTTGCTCCCTATTAATCAAGACCAAAAGTAAGGCAGAAGTTCTGGGGTACCCACTGGCTCTCCACCCTGTTTGAGAAGCCTTATCTCTATGACAGGATGAGATAGCATTATCTGAAATTAGGATTGAGACACTCTGAAATTCTTCTCACAGAGCAGACTGTTCAATTTTTTTTTCTTGGTCCTTCATCTCAATATATCGTTGGTGAATGACATGAGATTTTTTTTTAAAATCAACAGACTATGGTTCAAATCCTTTTACTTCCTTTTCATTTGTCCTTTTGCAAATTAAATATAAATGTAGTGTCTTATCTATAAAATTAGAGTATGAACACCCATCTCTAAGTTTGTTTCCAAAATTAAATGAGATAATATATATAATGCTTATCTCAGTGGCACAAAGTAAATATTCAGATAATGCTAGTAACTTTGATTATTTATTATTACTTATTAATATCTTCCAAAGCATGGGATTCATAATCTTTGTAATATATTTTATATGGAATTTTAAGTATGCTTATTTAATCCTTTATGATGTTGCAACATGAAGTCACTTAGTTCCTAAGTATCATCGTGATTCTCTATAGCTTGCTACAGATCTCCAATGGGTGCTAGACACTAATATTTTAAAATGCATAGGGTGGTAGCCACTTCTAATCCATTGTCTTCACTGATGGTATCAATTTCCTATTGCTTCTGTAACTAATGACCCAGAATGCAGAGCCTTAAAACAACAAAAGTTTATTATGTTAAAGTTCTGGAGGTCAGAAGTCCTAAAACCAATCGTGTTGTCAGAAGGGAATTCCTTTTGGAGATTTCCTTGTCTTTTCTATCTCCTAGAGGCGGACTGTATCCCTTTGCTCATGGCCTTTTCCTTCATTTTCCAAACCAGCTTCTTCAAATCTCATTATCTCTCTCTGACCTTTACTTACATTATCACACATCCTTCTCTGCTTCTCGCCCTCCAGCTGTCTCTTTCCCTTATAAGGACTCCTATGATTTATTGAGTCCACCCAGATAATCCAGGACAATCTCCCCATTGCAAGACCTCTTAGTTTACTCACAGCTGCCAGATCCCCTTTGTCTAGTAGTCTGGTAAGATTACGTATATATTCAAGGTTCTGTATATTAAGGCATGGTCATTTGAGGGAAGTCATTATTTTGTTTATCACAGCAAATTTAAAAGAAAAAGCTATTTCTCCCCTTGAGGCCATAGACATCTTATTAAGAGAAAGATTAAAGTTCAATGTTGTTCCTATTTCACTTTATAAATAAAGCTGAAAGGCGATATGGCAGAAAAAGTTTTTATTGTGTAATGGAATATGTGCAAGGTAAGTTACATAATTTTTTAAATTATTATTGATTTTAGAGTAGAAAGGGAGGGAGAGAGAGAAGGAACATCAATAATGAAAGAGAATCATTGATCGGCTGCTTCCTGCATGCCCCCTACTGGAGATAGAGCTCCAAACCTGGGCATATGCCCTTGACCAGAATCAAACCTGGACCTTTCAGTCTACAGACAGTTTTATCCACTGAGACAAACTGGCTAGGCCAAATTAAATAGCTTTTTATACTTATTACTTGTTAGGTAGATTGATTTCCCCTATTTCACAGAAGAAACAGGACTCCTAGGACTGTTGTCTAAAGTCACCCAGCAAGTGGGTAGAATCCAGAATTTGGAACAAGGCTAAACAATTCCAAATTTCATAATATATTTTTTAATAACTGATTTGATACATAGGTAGATAGATAGGTAGATGATAGATATAGAAAGATGATAGATAGATAGATAGATAGATAGATAGATAGATAGATAGATAGAAGATAGATAGATAGATGGATTTGTTGCCTATTTTTTTATGCACTCACTGGTTAATTCTTTTTTTTTTCTTTTTTAAAAAATATATTTTATTGATATTTTACAGAGAGGGAGGGAGAGAGATAGAGAACTAGAAACGTCCATGAGAGAGAAACATAGACCAGCTGCCTCTTTTACACCCCCCATTGGGGATGTGCCCGCAACCAATGTACATGCCCCTGACTGGAATCGAACCTGGGAACCTTCAGTCCGCAGACCCATGCTCTATCACTGAGCCAAACCGGTTTCGGCACACTGGTTAATTCTTGTATGTGCCCTGACTGGGGATCAAACTTGCAACCTTGATGTATTGGGATGGTGCTCTAACCAATTGAGCTACCCAGCCAGGACCAAATTTCACACTCTTAACAAGGTTGTGGATTGTATTTTAACTAATTTTAAAATGATTCCTCAAATATAAATAATATAAATAAGATATTTAAAGATTCCTATGTTACTTTAAGTGAATTTATCTTAAACTGGAAAATTTTTAAACTGAAAATATTATTTTATTACATGCTCAGCTATTAAATATGAACATTTTTGATAAAAAGATGAGTAATATTTTTAACAGTTAATACTGTTTTAAGGTTTGTATAAATCTTGGAAGATATGCAATCAATAGGACAAGTGTTAATATGTATGCAGAAGAGCTTTGAAACTTTATTTAATCCTACAAGCACATTGAGATGTTAGTTATTATTTAAACTGTAGTAGATTGCAAACTGTCCTGAGTAAGGGTGAGAAATTGAGAAATATATTAATTATTAGTTCCAACATTGTTTTTTTCATCCTGACATGACTAAACACAAATACTTCAAGACATTAAGGAGAAATGGAAGTAAAAAAAAAAAAGATTTATTACTTACTAGAGGCCTGATGCATGAAAATTCATGCACTTGAGGGGGGGTCCCTCAGCCTGGCCTGCCCCCTCTCACCGGATCCCTCAGGAGCGGGAGGCAACCTGATGATCTGGGGAAGGCGATGACATCATCACACCTCTGCTGCTGCTACTACTGGCGGCCCAAGCTTTGGCCTGCCTTGGTTACATGGCTCTCAGGCAGCCACCATCCAAGGCTTGCCTGTGCCTTGGGCTGGCCCTGGACTGCTGGGGGGTTGGAGGGACTGGGGGACTACAGAGGCAGGTGTGCACCAAGGCCCGCTGCCTTGGCATGGCTGAGGCGATTGGGCACTGCCATCTTGTGGCTATGGGCACCACCATCTTTGAGGGTGAGGTAGTCAATTAGCATATTCCTTCCTTATTGGCTGTGGGTGCTGCCATTTTTGGAATGGTGTGAGGGTCAATTAGCATATTACCTCTTTATTAGATAGGTTGGTTTTTATGTATTCTACTCTACCTGTGTATAACCTAGTCTATACACAGATGAATGATTTAATCAGATGAATGATCCTTTAGATTAAATTATTCATTAATTAGTAAACCAGCTGTGTTAGAAAGATAGTGGAAATGTTATTTCACCATTGAGAGTGCTCATAAAATAAAGGAAAGTATGATTAATAATAAGTTAGAGTTGAAAACTCTAACCTTTTGTTCCATTCTGATTTGGACTGAATATTATCTTATTATACAAGAAAAATAGAAGGCACATTATAAAGAAATTTACCAACATAAACTTTTCTGGTTGAAAAGTTACTGCAACATCCACCAATCCCCTAATTCATTTTCATCCTCAGCCATCATTAAACTTGTAAAAAGATGTATGTACGATCTCATTTCCTGTAACTCTCTCCCAACCTCAAGATAGGAACCATTAGTTCATCTTCCTTTTTAAAAAACTTGCCAGTCTCTAGGCCAGGGGTGCGCAAACTTTTTGACTTGAGGGCTACAATGGGTTCTTAAACTGGACCTGAGGGCTGGAACAAAAGCAACCTCACCATGCTGGCACTATCATCTTGGTCTGCTAGTGAAGGAGTGGAGGGGAGAGCAAGAGAACCCTCCACTCTTTCAGCTCTGAGGGCCAGATAGAACAGCCGAATGGGCTGGATCCGGCCCGTGGGCAGTAGTTTGCTCATGGCTGCTCTAGGCTAATCTATGGGTCTTAAACTGTGCTTCACAAAGTCATTTAGAAGGCACCTAAATGAAAGAGGAAGGACTATTGAGGAAAGAACTTAAGTTTCCCAGGCCTCCAATAGCTTTTCAGTTCTGTTAAGAGAGAAAATGATGAGGGGGAGGGGAGGAGTCAGGGGAGCAGAGAATGTTTGAAAATCATTGTTTGAGCACTTCATATCTGGTTGACAAGCATATAAACAGATTTAAAGTTAGAAGTTGATATTTTCACAATTGAATTATAAATTCAAGTAACATAAAATGAAAGTGATTGGAACCCCACTTATGTGGTTCAATGTCAAGTTCTATTGTTGACTTATTTTTCAACTAAGATGCTTTCTTCAAATTTTGAGAATCTAAATGAGGTCTTTAAAATCCACCAAAGCAACTTGGAATTCACCTGAAGCTCATAGCAACAGATTTCATTCCAATGTGATGCTTAATTTAATAGAGTAGAAAATAATGCAGTTTATTTTGATAATCTATTGTTTTTGTTGTAGTGATATTTTTCTGTGTTCAAGTTCATTGGAATATATTTGGAAATATTCATGTGTTTTTTTCCATCAGTCTGATGACTGTTTTTTAATGTTTTGAGTATGAGAAAATTATATTTATTTTACTGTAGAAAAATAATTATTTTATAGCAACTTGAATTTAATGAATTCCCATCTCACTTAAGAGATTATTAAGGTATATTCCCAATTGGACTGTACTTTCCTCACTGAAGGAAACAATTAAGTATGTATGACTCCTATGACTTGTCTCTATTCATACAGTAAATTATCATCAAAATGAGAAAAGAAACTGGAGACTTTTAAAAACTAGGATGTATTGTCAACATAATGTTCCTTCTTCTATATATAAAAAACTTTGGCAATACATATGCAGCAGCTTCTCAAATGACATTTTTTGTTCATCATCATTTTGCTACAGTGTTGATGAAATGCTGTAGGAACTTAACTCTTGTTTATATCAATTAACCTATGGTAAAATTGGTTTCCTTACACATTGCTATGCGAGGACTTATCGTACCAAATTTGACCACATAAAGAATTAAGTGCTGTTATCATTGCGGATTGTAGTAGTTGGTGTTATTTGAATCACTTGATTGACTGAAGCAAACAAATAAATTTGGCCATTCTTACTGGCCACACGCTTTCTGTCCTAAGCAGAACATATTTCCCTGGGCCATTCTGAACCCATTACACAGCACCATCAGGTTCAAGGCCTTAGCAACCAGAGGGGCTCTACATACTTCCTAAGTCTGTCTGATAACAATTAGCTAAATTTATCACTTACAAAATAAGGTTTTATGGAAAACAGCCACATTGATCCAGCCTATTGATACTAAACTATTTAGAGAAGAATATAGGAATAGATTTTCTTTCTGACTTGGTATAAAAACCACCAAGTTTAAAGAAAAAAAAATATGTGTTTGACAAATTTTCGTGAATAGACTATCCTTAGACTTCAAATGGAAAGAACCACACAAGCATAGGTTATTTGCCAACCATGAGATAAGATAAAATATAAACACAGGTTAGGCAATAAGCCTCTGGCTGCATGTTTACTAAACTAAATTCAAATAGAATTATTTAATCATTTGTTTGTATGGCACCTTAAAATAAATGCTTTAAGGTATATGCCCTAAGGGAACCATGTCATGAAAGAAGGCAATCATTTTAGATTTTAGATGGAGTGGGAGGGAACTAGGCACTCTGGGGAGGACTTGATGGCTTATTAAACATAAGTTTGTGAAAGGTATCTGGAATGACTCAGAAATGAGGCAATTATTTCAATTCAAGTTGTCTTCAGATAAAAACAAAAATATTGAATTGCAACATATGCTAATCAAATATATATCAAGGGACTAGCAAATTATAGCAACCTTTTAGCATAATTTAAGACATACTTTTTTATTTGAATTGGTTGTGGTAACATAGGTTAATTCTATAATACACCAGCTGTATATTCTATTGTGTACTCATCACCCCAAGTTATATATCTTTTCACTATTTTAATTTGTGTCTACTATCAGCTCAAGTGATAAGACAGCTCAATATGAGAAAAGAGAAAAAGAAAATCTGTTATCTGAACTCTTCCTTTAAACACTAATATCAACGTCATAAAACCATTTAAAACACCCGAATAAGATGATCATCTGATGAAAATTTCTAGATAGCATATCAACTCTGTAATCAATGGGCTATTATATCCCATAGGTCAGTGGATCCGAGGTCACAAACTTGAGGCTCACAGGCACGTTGGTATAGACAACACAATTCCTGCTCTGATTATTGACTGATGCATAACAAACCAACCCAAAATGCAGTGGTTTAAAAACCAGTTTATTTTTGTCTGGCTAGTATGGCTGGGTGATTGAGTGTTGATCCATGAGCCAACAGTTCAGGGCACAAACCTATGTTGCAGGCTTGGTCCCCAGAAGAGGGCATGCAGGAAGCAGCTGATTTTTAAAAATCAAGAATTTTACTTAAAAAGCTAAAAGATGAAATGTTCTAACCCAGTATTTGCAATCTTCATTTGACTACATTT
This sequence comes from Vespertilio murinus, assembly GCA_963924515.1. Lineage (NCBI taxonomy): Eukaryota > Metazoa > Chordata > Mammalia > Chiroptera > Vespertilionidae > Vespertilio > Vespertilio murinus. The sequence continues at coordinate 169,995,234 of OZ004706.1, read as the reverse complement.
GAAAGTTTTAACCATATAGAGCTTAGAAGAGGTAGGAAAATGAATGGGAAGGTGGAAAATTCCAATTAATATCTGTGGTTGCTAGAGTCTGTGAGGGGGCAAAGAACAAGAGTAGAGTTTGCACTCTTTAGTAGAGAGGCCTGCACCTGCATGATGGTAACTGTGATCTTCCAGCTAAACTGGCAAACCTCTGGAATGTCAACATTTTCTAAAGTTTTTGGAACCAACACTTCTGAAAGAAGCAATGTACGTCTGCCTCCCAAATGATCATGCATAGTCCGCTGTAATCTGGACTGGCCTGACAACATGCCTAGTATGGAGATATTATATTGTGTTCGTTTTCTCTTCTCCTTTCAGAGGTGCATTTCATAAAGAATGGAACCCCTCTCTCACTTAAACTTTACTAATCCTGTGGTTTGAAAATCTCTGGGATGGGTTAAACATCTTCCAACATGAAGCAATCTTGAAAAAAAATATTTTTAAAGTTTTCTGAGTGATGTGTGATACAATTTCACTCTCTTAGCTCATTAAATCTTCACTATACATCTGATGCATGAATTTATTTTATGATAAATGAATTTAAACAAAAAACCTTCAAAGCACTAAGCAGAGAAAATATTGGTGATTGTATTGACAAAGAGAATGGCTGAGTCAAAAACTCCTTTTACAAGTCAGTTAATTTTCAGTCTTTCTTTTCAACCAAATTGAAGGCAGTGTTAATTGAGCTGTCAGCCGAGAGATCATTAACAGTAATTTTATATTATAGATTACTGTATGATTTCTGGCACATAACTTGGAAGGAGTTCAAAGAATTGAATGACATTTCTATAACAAAACTCCTTTTATTCTCAGTTTAGTATTTACCTGAATTATTTTTTCTCCAGACTGATATATAAAATAAAAACTAATCATAAAATGTATGTTGAATACTATTTTATTAAAACAATAAAATCTTCAGCCATTAATATATGAACAGATAGGAAATACAGGGCCATCTATCTCACTGAGAAATTAATTTCCCAACCTTTTTATTTTTATGTTAAGTAATTCTTAAAAATTATATTATTGCCCAGCTGGCATGGCCCAGTGGTTGAGTGTCGGCCTATGAACCAGGAGGTCTTGGTTTAATTCCTGGTCCCGTCATATGCCCTGGTTGTGGGCTCTGTCCCCAGATGGGAGCAGATAGGTGATTCTCATTCATCATCAGTGTTTCCATCTCTCCCTCTCCTTTCCTCTCTGAAATACATATGTATATGTTATATTATTTATTTTGTTCAAGTATATACTAATTATATTATACTAAAAGGTAAATCTGGAAGAAAAATATAAACAATTAAATTATCATTGAACATAGGATTTTGTTTGTTTGTTTGTTTGTATAGATATTTTTGTGGCAGAAAATTATAAAAGTATGTCCACAGAGAATGGTCAATAGAGAGCTTTCAAATGCAAACTTTATTCCATCAAAGTACAATGTTGTGGGGCAGGTGAAATAAAAATTCAAAGAGACAAAGAAATGGTGCAAAATATTTTCAATGTTTAAGTAAAGCTCATTGATGTATTTTATTTTGTAATGTATGAGGGTTATTAAGTTGATGTGAGATTTAGAATCAACTAAATACAAATAAAGGAATATGGACCAATTATTTTAATCTCTCAATATTTATGGCATATTGGAATTGCATATTTTCAAATGTTAAATTTTTGAAGAAACATTTACAGATGTTAAATGTATGAAAGTACATAATTTTAAAAATATTTCTTTAGAAGGTATATGAATAAAAATACTTTAAAATTTTATTGGTGAAAACTTTTAAGGAAACATTTGGTTTTAAGATTGTATGATTATCTTAAATGGAAATAAACTAATATTTACTTGGTATTTTTAATAAAATTTTACTTGTAATCTCACCCAGGATTTTTTTAAACATTTAGGGTCACAATCTTTAAAAATAATTTTAAATGTTTCTATCTTATAATTTTTTATTTTAAAATATATAATAGATATAAAAGTGCTAAAATACATATTCATAGTTTACATAGTAATAAATCAAAACCCAAAAATAGAACATTGCAATGATTTTTAAAAGCTAATCTTTTAAAAATATGTTATTGTTCTAATTTATTCCACTCTAATTAGCATCTAAAATTATGTGTCATTCATAATTTCTTTCACTGTCATTTTTATTGGAATCATGATAAAAACTCTGAAGTTTGGTATACTAAAAATTCTAAGACCTTACTATAACTCCATTTTAAAAACGTTTAAAGTGCCAAAACCGGTTTGGCTCAGTGGTAGAGCGTCAATCTGCGGACTGAAGGGTTCTGGGTTCGATTCCGGTCAAGGGCATGTACATTGGTTGTGGGCACATCCCCGGTGGGGGGTGTGCAGGAGGCAGCTGGTCGATGTTTCTCTCTCATCGACGTTTCTGGCTCTCTATCTCTCTCCCTTCCTCTCTGTGGAATATCAATAAAATATATTTAAAAAAAATAAAAAAATAAAAGTGTTTAAAGTAACTATGCAGTGATATTCTTCTAAATCTTCAAATCTAAATATATTTTTAAAAATATAATTTTATTTTTATATGGTGTGCTTTTTGTTTGCATTATTTTCATCTTATCTATTAAAAAAAGAACTGTGTCATAAAATATACCATTATAACTACAAAATTTACCTGTTTGAATTCTGGAAAAGATAATCTAGTTTTACTAATTATAATTTGAGTATATTGCAAAACCTCAAAAACAAAATCAATGTCCTTCAACTCTAGTTTGCTTAGATAATACTGTTTTATTTCATCATTTTTTTTTCTTTCTAACCATAAAACTCAATAGCAATTTATAGTTCCCCCAAGAGAGTAAAGTTCACCTAAATCTGCTTGGTAAGGTACCTATAATGTGATTCCAACTTTATCTCCCACTACATCATGTGGTTCTTAACCTTTCTAATGCCACAACCCTTTAATATAGTTCCTCATGTTGTGGTGACCTCCAACCATAAAATTATTTTTTGTTGCTACTTCATAACTGTAATTTTGCTACTGTTAATGACTCGTAATGTAAATGTCTGTGTTTTCTAATGGTCTTAGGTGACCCTACTAGCAGTTCTCAGCCTGTGGGTCAGGACCCACAAGTTGAGAACCGCTCCTGTAGAGATAAGAAGGCTTGTTACTTGTGGGGAGAAGTTTTTATCCCCACCTCTTTTTAGTGGGAGTAGAATTCTTGCAATATCCTGAAAGAAAAAACAATTTTATCTGACTCACACTGGAGAACAAGTGATTTTTATTTGCATGGTATTAAATCCCTGAGTTTTCAAGATCCCATTTCCTGAACTCCAGTCATAGACGTGTAGCAGTGGCTTTAACCAGGCTAGAATCAGAGCCGGTGTGCAGTTTCCATTCCGTGTCTGCACAATCCAATACAGCATCAGGCTAGTTTAATTTGTGTTTCCTGCTGCAGTCCATCAGTGCATTGCATGTGGGACTCACAGGGCCACATGGCTATGGAGAAAACATGGGGGGAAAAATCAGAAATGAGAGAGCCCATGAATCAGGAGCAACAAGAGCCAAGACAGGGAACTCCTTAGTTCAGGGGATTATTATTCCCAAATTTTTGAGAGCTTGCAGTGGCCATACCCATTCTGCCCAGTGATCTCTGTGACTTCCCTTCCCTGGTCACCCTGACTTCACTTCACGGTGTCTGTCTCCCCTTGGTTGGACTCCTTCGTCCAGTGACCTACAGGGAATGGCTGAGTGAGAGAGAAGTTGCAGTTTCCTGGTGAAGCTGCCCACGTGACCTGCCTATACTCTCTGGCCTCCCCTTTGCTCCTGTCCTGTTATTAATCACTTGCTAATTACAATACTATCAGGCATTTGCCTTAATTTTTTTTCATTTTTATTTTTCTCTCTTTCTCTACCATCAATGCAGTGGCAATTAAACATGCTCTGAAATAGACAATGTATGGTTAACTTTTGAGAGAAATAAAGTTTTAAAAGAAAGAGTCAATTATTATGATACATCCCATTCTTACAGAATTCTATATTTTTAAAAAACTTATAAATTATCTTTTGAATATCAGGTTCTATATAGCCAACCCTGAGTTCTTCTATCACCTTCGCAAATTAGATGCATTTTATTTCATCCGTGTCTCATGCACAAAGGTTACTTGCAGTTCTTACTTTTCCCTGGTTTGAAAGGGGCAAAATGCTCCTTGCATAACTCTGTGGTTCACTGTGACTACAGATGGAAAATAATAAATTTAACAGTTGCCGTGTGACCAACTTTCTTCTTGTCATCAGGGGTTTACAATCTGAGCACCATCCGGTTGGTGTAATTTATTGGGCACTCCTGCATATTCCTTTTTATCCCTTGCAAATGATCAGCTAAATTGTATGCTCACCTTAAAAGAATTCAAAGAGTATGTCAGGCTTTCTGATTTGCCCACGCAGCATTAGATGTCAGACCACCCAATGAGAGTTTTAATTGGAGTTTTCTTTGGCTGAATTGGGACTGGTGGGACTTTTGCTTCTGTAGTTACTACGGAATTTTATAGATGATCACTGTCATTCACAAAAAAAGGGAGGAAAAGAAAAGAGGAACTTAGAAAGTTCCTCAGATCTTTTCTGGGAGGAGAAAATCTCGTTAAGTGTATGTCTATCCAATAAGCACTTTCAACACAATTTCACCCTAGAACTCCCTCTGATGACAGCTCATAGCAAAAGAAGTAGTAGATGCTATTCGTGGGGAGAAGGGTGTATCTATCCCAGCATCTGCACTTGATGCTTGTAGAAATGATGGGTATTTTAGCTAGGAAACTCTGCATCTACTAGAGATTTATATTTTAATGTCATCTGTTAAAAATGTAAATTACATATTACAGTGGTTGGGACCCATTATTCAATTATTATTGTTTATTATTTTTTACCACCATCAGTGTTGCTCCAGGTGACTCTGGTGGAAATATTCCAGTTAGAGGAGGAATTGTTATTTTCATATTTCCTAAGCCACATCGATTTGTGTGGCTAACATTTTAGCAATAAAAAGCAAAATGTAAAACTCAAGCTTGCTGTGAAGTAAAGTCTACATATGGAATGAACACTGCAGGGACATACTCATAAATATTCATTAAGCAGGGCCTCATTGAAAATGAAATTTTAGTACTTAAGGTAATGCAATACAAGGAGGTGAAAAGCTTTTCCACCTCCACTAAGGAAACGGGATAGAATGAGATAATCTAAGAGAGTCAGATAGAGTTTAAAGCATGTCTTTTGTACCTTAAACTGTGCATTAAGAAAATGGAGAGTTAATTTAATTGTCATGTTTATCCTGATGCTTCTGATGCCCAATCTTCATAACAAAAGAGAACACAGGGCTTTTTAACATCCTTTGATTATCCAAATTTGGGAGGTGGTTGCAAAGTCTAGAAAGTGCTCTCAGAAGAAGTAACAGAATGTCTCCTGGAGACAGCATTATTTGAGCACTTAAGGTGGCCTGCTTCTCAAAATCTGTGGGCCTCTGGTTAGTCACTAAAATCCCTGATGCTGTTTCCTACCCATAAAAAATGGAGCATTACCTCCTCACTCACGTGGTCTTGTTTAGGAGTGGGAGAACCTGTGGATGAAAAAGTGCTTTATACATGATAAAACAACATGAAACTATCCATTGTTACTATTTCTTCATATTTATTTTATTATACTTGTGGAGCCTAGTCCCAACCACTATGATTACTTAGTTATATTAACATTTTTATAGTGATTGCCTCCATTCTCTTCTCTTATAATAAATTAATACAATAATTCAGATATTAGATTAATATTAATAAATATTACATGAGAATGTGTTATACTTTAAACACCATTCTAGGGGCTCTGAGTAAATCAATAAACAAGACAAATAAAATGTGCCACCTCCGTGGAAGTTTATGTTCTATTTAGGGGAAGTCAATAAAAAGCAAACATAGCTGCCTAAAAATTAAGTTTGTTATAGGTAAGTACTTTGGAGGAAAATGAAACATGAAAGTGGGATAAGGAGTATGGAGGTTGGCAGGGATTTGGGGGCTAGATGCAGTGTTTTCAAATGGATTGGTCATGGGAACCTTCAACATGGAAATACTTAAAGACACACCTTGAAAGTGAGCAAGCAAGTCCTGCGGTTATCTAGGGAAGAGCATTCCAGCAAGAGGAAACAGCAAAAGCAAAGACCCTGTGGTAGAAGTGTATTCCTGGTGTTCAAAAAACATCAGTAACCTCTCAGGGATTGGAAATGTGTGAGTGAGGGAAAGAGTGGGTAGAATAGGGTCAGAGAATAGGAGGTCAGATATCATAGGGACTCTTAGGTCACTGAAGAATTGTACTTTCTATTGTTCATGAGTAACATACACACACACAAAAAATTATTAGGGTTTTGAAATGACATGTGTTCCACTATATATTTAAATTAGATCATTGTAGCTTCTTTGTGGAGAAGTTACGTGACCAGATAATGGACTATTATAATAATTCAAGTGAGAGGAGATGGTAGATTGGGAAAGGGTAGTAGTGAGAAGTGCCAAGATTCTAGATGTCTTTTAAGGTACCAAAATAATTTGTTCACAGTTTGGATGAGAGATGTGACAGAAAAAACATAGTAAAGATAACTCCAAGGTTTTTACCTGGACATATGAAAGGATTAGGTTCCTATTAACTAAGGGCAGAGTTCTTTTGTTTTGTTTTGTGTTTTGTTTTAGTATATTTGGATCTGGGTTGGCTCATGGGGACATGGAGTCAATAATAGACAATTTGCTCTCTTATATATCCAGTTATTTATTTATTTATTTATTTATTTATTTATTTATTTATTTAGCTTTTCCTATTCCTACCTATGTCAACCAAAAGTGTTATTAGTTTGACTTGATTTTTTGTTATTTTGGCAACAGTTTAGTTTGAAAAAACTGCTACATAAAAATAAATTGGACTATAACTCCTTATCCTGTATCATTTTTGTTATTTATTGCTAAATTATAGATATAGAGGGAAAATACATGAGCATGTTGTAATTAATTCCAGTATTCTGAAGAGCAATGAGTTGTATCCAGTCAGAAAATGAACCCATCCTCAACTAGGAAATTTGTAAGAGAAAAGAGAAGTGCATTTTCTTTTAAAAAGGATGTGATAGGATTTTTAGCAAATTAATCTGGGAGAAGAGTAGACAGAAATATAATATTTCCAATATTATTGCTCAGGAGAACTGTTGCAACAGTGGCATTCCACATTGGTGACTGAAGTTTGGATGTGTGAACACAATCTTTGGAGATGTGGTGGCAGGGACTGGGGGACCCAACTGCTAAAATGATGGAATTACTAAAACAGCTGTTCTTTGTTAATCTTGATTAGAGTGATGATTTCATCCAATGTCATGTAGGCTAATCAGAATAAATGAGTTTAACACTCCTGAAGCTGTCTGGCTGGGTGACTGGCTGAGGACCAGAGAATGACTGAGATACACGAATGACATGACAAATCAGGTAAATGTGACTCATCCCAGACACTGGCTGCCTCAGGGAGCTGCTGTGTTATAGCTTAGCTCAAGTGTAAGTGTGGGAGTGTCTGTTAAGATTCTTTTGGTAGAAGCCACCTGAGATCAAGGGAGATTAACTTAAATCCAAAGGTAGCTGGAGTGATGGGTGATGATGGGATTTATTTGAAGGATGCTCAGGGAATCACAGGAATTCCTAAACAACCAAATCTTGAGGAGAACAGGCAGCAAGAAAGTTCAGGAGATGTTAGGAACAAGTATGAGATATACCAGTGATGGAAAAAAAATTATATATAAATAAAATCTTGGGAGTCATTGAATGATTGAATGGGAAAAGTGGGCATCAAAGATCAAAGAGATGAGGAAATAAACAAATTACCATTCAGAGGGACACTGGAGTCATCCAGAGCCATTACAGAACTTGGATCAGAAAGGACCATAAATCAGACAGCAGACTCATTAGTAATGAATGCTTCTGTATGTGAGATGCTAGAAGTTTAGCCAAAAGCAGGAGAAAGAAGCATAGCAAAGCATGTTGGGAAGCCTTCTTGTACAGATAAGGGACGTGCTTCCCATCCCTGGACTCATAAGTTAGATAAAGATGAGTCTTCACTGGGAGAACACTTCACAATAAACCACATTCAGGTAAAGGCCAGAAGTTGAAAGAACCCTCAGATTAAGGTAGTTTAGTGACTATAGTTGGAGATTCTAAAGAGAGTGCATTGGAAAGGAAATGACAAGAATGGATGAAAAATGACTATCTTGGCTGGCAATTAAAGATAGTAGGCATTTGAGACAGTTTATTTAGTCAGCCTCACAATTACAAGTGACTCAGATCCACTGGTACTTGAGAGGACCCTGAATACTTTCTCCTTCTAGCATTTTCTGTTCTTTCAGAAAAATGATGAAATGATTATGACTATCAGATAAATCAACTGAACTTTCTAGTGATATTTTATTTACTTTTCCTTAATGGAGACACAAATCCCATTAGGCAATAACTAGATTATGTGTGTGTCCTGAAGAACAGTAAGACAACACTCAGTGCACTCCATAAATATCAATCCCTTATATTTTGGCAAATCTCAAAGGCTCAATTTGATTTTGATAGATTTCTTTTTCTTAAGATATTAGTCATATCACAGTGTTTTTTATAAATATATATTGTAATTGAATAAGGTTGTTTTACTATATAACAATATAATGAACAAGGATTTCATTCATTTCATTCATTAAAGAACAATGATTTGATACCTGAATGATGCACAACATAATTCTCAGTATTAAATAAGGTGCAAAAGACCCTGAATCACTTCCTAAAACTTTATCGTTAGAGCAAAACCACATGTGCAAGTAAAGCAACTCTATATAAATGAACCAGTTTTAAATAACACCTAACAATTTACTAGAATCATGAAAAAAGTTGGGATGGGTTACATTCTGTGCCAGATAATTATAACAATGAATATCTTAAGTTGTTCCTCACATTTCCTCGTTTCATGAAGAGATTGCAAGTAAAAGTCAAGAGCAATGTGAATAGTAAAGATATGCATTTGAATTATAAGCATATACTTTCATTGATTACATTCCAACCACAGTTACATTAATATTATGACACAACTCAAGTGGAGATTTTTAATGTTTTTTAATGAGGAGTAAGAATTACTTGAGTTACTATCCACTTCTTAACTGGGCTTTCTGGCCCTTTCCTGCAATTGAGATCACTTTTCAGTTTATTTTTATTCCTAGTAACCAAGATTTCCCCTTTATCTTTTATATCCTGGACCACGCCCCTATTCACAAGCAAAACTAGGTCCTCAGACTAGCCATTGCTCTTAAATTTTCTCCTTTTGAGGGTTCTAGAGTCTTTCTCTTTCTTTTTAATCCCACTGCCTTATAATTTTGCATCACATCCAAACTAGTTTTCTAGCATACAAGGCTTTACATGATCTTACCCATGCATGGCAGTTTATAGTAAAACTATATGAGGTTTGTACAAGATAAGAAACTTGCCTAAGGGCACACAATTTCAAAATATTAGAGATAGGATTAAGTTGCATTTTAGTGAATAAGAGATACAATTCTTAGTTAAAATCTGGGACAAGAATCAATAGTAAAACTCTACTCTAAAACTTTTCTTCCATGCAGACCAGCATGAAATAATAGATTTTTTTTTTATCTGCCTTGAAGGTCAATAGATGCTAGCGTTACTGGAACCCAGGAGAAACAAACAAAAAATTCAATGACACTCCTCTATAAAGTCAGCAAAGTTTTAGTCCCTTGAAGTGCGTGTACACACACACATACACACACACACACACACACACACACACATACACTCACGCACCGACACACATGCACTTTCTATTAAATTGATTTGAACAACAAAAAAATATCCACTAAAATCAGGTATAACATTTTGGCTAGGCTAACTAGCTTGTCTGATATTTTGTTTTATTTTTATACAAGTGTTGTGTTTTTGAGTCTTTTAAATTAATTATTGGCATTAGAAAAATGTTTTTGTTTTTTTGTGTGTATTTTTTTAGTAACTAGGACACAAAAAGCATTAGAATGTACAAATAAAATAAAATATTTAATTAAACCATGAGGGAAAATAAAAACTAATAAATAGAAATTCTTAGTCTCCAAAGACATATCAATCCCCACTGACAGTATAAAGCCTTCAGCAAATGCTGCTTTGAGCCACTTAAAAAATGTTAAGCAGTTTTCAATATATCATGGAAAATATTGAACCAGTTGCCAATAGATATGGATTCCATTATACAAAATCATCATTTATTTCATCAAGATTACTGAATTTCCACATTAATATTAACCCTTTAAAATGAATGTTTTTCTTTTTTGTGCTAATTTTATTTTTTCAACATTTATGATTTTTATAATTTTAAAAATATATTTATTGATTGATTTCACATCAATAAATAAGAAAGGGAGAGGTGGAGAGAGAGAGAGAGAGAGAGAGAGAGAGAGAGAGAGAGAGAGAGAGAGAGAGAAACATTAATGACTAGAGAGAATCTTTGATTGGCTGCTCCCAACACATCCCCTACTGGGGATCCAGCCCACAACACAGGTATGTGACCTTGGCTGAAATTGAACTTGGGACCCCTCAGTCTGAAGGCAAATTTTCTATCCACTGAGCCAAACCAGCTAGAGCCATTTTTAATTTTTATTTGCAACTATCACAAAATGTTTTTTTAAGAGTAAGATCATCCAAGACAGAGGTCAGCAAAGTACATCCCACAGGTTAAATACAGCATGCTGCCTATTTTTGTATAGCCCACATGCTAAAAGTGATTTTATTTGTTTGAAAAAAATCAAAATCATACCATTATAATAATCTGGTTTTTATTTAACAGGATAGAAGAAAAGAGGTGATTAGATAATATAGGCATGCCATTTAAACAACTTGGCTACAAAGCTGTAAGTTAACACTCTCCAAGTCTGTTCCCTGCTGACCGAAGTGGGAAGGGACTGGACAATAGCAATTTATTTTATTTTATTACATTTTTATTGATTTCAGAGAGGAAAGAAGAGACTGCCGGCTCCCCTCTGGGAATCAAGCCTGCAGCCCCATCATGTGCCCTGACTTAGAGTTGAACAGTGAACTCCTGGCTCATAGGTTGACATTCAACTACAGAACCATGCCGGCCAGGCTGGACTAAGGCAGTTTAGAAGCATGCCCAGTAAAGTCTTAAGAGAAAAGGGAAAGTGCTTACCTGTCTGTCCATCACACTTGGGAGCAAGTCAGTGGCCACAAGAGGCATGGGCACTGCAAACGCTCAAAATCTGAATATTTAAACTTCCAAAGCACCCTTTCTTGGTTTTTACTCTCTCACAAGCTGGGCTCCTAAATCCTGTCTATCCAATGAACTATTGGTCTTTAATTAGTTTGGATGCCGAGCCACACCTGGCTACAACATGGAATGGAGGCTCTGGACACTAGCCTTGCTTTTGGCTCTACTAGAACCCCTGCTGCCCTTCTTTCAGGACATATGGGAAATGGGACTTTGGAAACTAAGGAATGTAACTCATACCAATAAAGCCTTCAACCACATCTCATTCTCCTATGGGGCTATGGAAAGTGCTCATCTTAGTGGTACCCCAAGAATCTCACGCATACTTGTGTCCAGGAGATCTGGCCCACTAATTCCTCCGGCAACCAAAAGGAGGATAGTTCAAGATACATAAATGTTGCATGAATTCCAAATTTCAGTGTCCACAAATAAACTTTCATTGGGATGCAGCCCTGCTCATTTATGTAATGATTGCTTGTAGCTGCGTTTGTGCTATAATGGCAGCATTTAGTAGTTGAAAGGAGACCCTGTAACCCTCAAAGTAATATTTAGTATATGGACCATTAGAGTGTGATTTTACCAAACTCTGACCTAAGACAGTAGTTTTTAAGTCTTCTGAAACTACTTCCAATGCGGAAGGCATCTGTTTCTCTTTTTCTCACAATGGAAACTCTTCTTTGATTTACTTTAATTGGGTGTCTCTCAAAGTCTAGCATATTTACTGGTTATAAAGTTGGTAACTTCAACCAGTAAATCAAGATTATTTAAGGTATAAATAGAAGAATTATTTCCTTTTTCTTAAAGATAAAATATTTTGGGATGACATTGGTTAATAAAATTATGTAGGTTTCAAGTGTACAATTCTATGATACATCATCTATATATTTGCATTGTGTGCTTACTTCCCAAAGTCTTCTGTTACCATATATTTGATCCCCTTTGCCCTTTAGTACTTGCCACCTCCCAAGAAATATTTTCTTAAGGGTAAATTTTCTAAACAGGGGCATCAGTTGAAAGGAAGGTCTGGAAATCTAATTTTTAAAGAAAAAAATGCTGTTATTCCTCATATTATAAACTATATGAACCTTGACTCAAATCATGTGTAGAATATTTAATCTGCTTTATACGGTACATTGAGTGGGATAATTTTATAAACCTCGTGGATTTGTTGTGAAGTAAAAATGTAATAATGAATCAGGTTTTGAAAATACTCATCTTCCTTCTCTGTCTCTACTCAAATTCTAGGTGGGCTCTCTGAAGTTCTAAGCAAAAATTAGACTTAGAATCCTTTGTAAAAGCTGTCACAAAATAACCTAGGCATGAGTGGTCAGATTTTGTAATGTTTTTATATATTTCAAATACTTATTCTTGTTTCCTAGTTCATAAATCCAGTCTTTATATCTGCTTTCTCCTTGAGGGCACCATTTTGCATCCTAAGCATGGCCATAGAGGTATCTACCTCCTACACATCCTCATAAGTACCATGCATTTCATGTTTATTGCAGTGTGTTTAATTTGCATTATTTCAGGTCCCTACACAATGAGTTTAGAAATTTCAGGTTAATAAACACTATAAAAATTATCTCTCTCGTTTATTCTAGCACTAGAAGGGTAATTACATCTAAGCGTGGTGAAACCCTTGTGACTCTATGTGGATGACTGTGATTACAATGGCAGATGGCAACCCATAGGCATTACCACTGCAGTTTACTATAGCATTTACCATAATGAACAGGCCTTTGGGTGATTTGTGTTGAATATGCAAAATGGCCAAGAAATACTTATTTGTTGTTTTAAGTCACTGAGCCTTCAGAATTCTTTGCTACTGCAGTATAGCATAGCCTATAATGTTGTGATTATGCATAAAATGTCAAGGAGGCACAGAGGAGGAAGTTCTGAGCATGCTATTCCAGCATGTAATAAGTAGGATCAAATGAATAATTAATCATTCTCTTGGTTGCACCAATGCTGTCACTTCAAAGAAGGACTGTAGCAAACACTTCCCAGATTGGGGGAGCCTTCTAGCCCTTCTTCTCTGTACTGAATCCTGTCCTATCAATTCCTATAGAAATGGGCTCTGAGAAAAACATTTCACCCCAGATGCTTCCCTCTCATTGATTTATGAAAGATGTCCTTAGTGGCAAGAGCAAAGTTTAGGGATGGCAATCTATACCTCTCACAATTTTCTACCTCTCAACTGAGTCAGGGATTAATTTTTTTTTTTTGGGGGGGGGATGAAAAACAAATAAATCTGTGTTTCCCCAAACAATGTAGTCAGCACAATAACCTAAGAAACATATTTTAAAAGTTCATTTTTTTTAAAAGCGACATCACACACAAAGAAAATGCAGGCAAAAACAAAAGTTACAAGATAAAAAGCATAACTATTGTCCCTCCGTTAGACTATAATTCTATAAGAAAGGACCAATGTAAATAGTTTTTGAATGCTTTCAGAAATAGTCAATATATGCATGTATTTGTTTAGCACACAGAAATATATATATATACATACTATATATATATATATATATATATATATATATATATATATATATAGTATGTTTTTAATCTTTTACTAAAATAAGTTTACTTATGATAGTTATAGTTATACTGTGTGATTTTTTTCTAAAATATCTCTATCTGGCACCTCTATAAATCCATATTACCAGACCTATATAGGCTCTGATCAAGTAAATCTGGAGAAAAGCCTCAGGAATATTTATATTTGAAAACTCTTCAGGTAATTTCAATGATCAGTTCTATTGGAAATTCTTGCAATAGGTAATGAGATTTCTTTCAGCACACGTGTTTTAGATTCTAAAATATCTCCACAAAATTATAAAATTGTGACATTGTCATTGATTTTTCATATAACTACCATCAGTTTAATCTTGACAATTAAATAACTTTGACCTTAGATGGTCTCTGTGTCTTATTTTACTTTTTTCTATATTAGAGAAGAATTGTGTGGGTTATACCAAATGGGCTTATATAAAAGATTTTTTTTTCTAAAAGCATACTCCAGAAAAATGACTGCCTACAATACAGATTAAAACTTCAGCTAGAAATGCTCATCCAACATTTATTGTGAGCGGAGTTCAACTATGTTGGATTCAACCAGCAACATTGATTTTCCATGTTCCTCACCCTTCAGCTGAACGGAATCAAGTTCAATCTGTAGGGAATGAAAACTAAACATCCCTTAACATGAAGGTCGGTGTCCTGCTGCATTTATCTCGTAGGTTAAAATCATTCATCGATCGCTAATCACCTGTGGTTGTTTGCACACAACAGGTTCCCTGGATAGCACAAAACCACAAAGAGGATTATGCATACCACAGGAAACAATCAATAGAAAAGGCTCATAATGATCTTCCTGAGAGGAAACTGCAAGATTTTCCCTTTGTGACAGTCTGTGTATGTGTGATAGGTTTGTCAAAATAGACAGAAGGGTTTCCAGCTGGCAGAAAAGTGTTTTGGGTTTTGTTTTGTTTTTTTAACATTTGGCTTTCTAGAATGATATTAAAAATGAAACATTAAAATGCTTTTAATAGAGGATTTAATTCTTGCTTTGCATTTTCACCCCAAAAAAACATGAAACATGCCTTTTATCACCATCAGAATATTATTGGGTTGTCTTTGCCTTGTGAATGCCTAAAACATCAAATCAAGTCCATTTTTTATTGCCTAATGCCGAAACCGGTTTGGCTCAGTGGATAGAGTGTAGGCCTGCGGACTGAAAGGTCCCGGGTTCGATTCCGGTCAAGGGCATGTACCTAGGTTGCTGGCACATCCCCAGTAAGGGGTGTGCAAGAGGCAGCTGATTGGTGATTCTCTCTCATCGATGTTTCTAACTCTGTTCTTCTCTCTTCCTCTCTGTAAAAAAATCAATAATATATATATATATATATATATATATATATATTTTTTTTTTTTTTAAAAGAAGTTGGATGGCATTTATCTTAGAGTTCTTAAAAGTGGTTCACTGCATCTTCAATTAAAAAAACAAACAAACAAACAAACAACAACAAAAAAAACTTATTTGGCCTTAAACATAAAACACATTTTGTATTATCAACTAAAATATATTAAACATATTTTTCATCCACTGGTCTAAGAACAGAAAATAAAGTCATGAATATATTAAAACTCACCTTTAAATGTTTCACACTCCAATAGATACAGCTTGTAGATTCTGGCCTGTAGTATATGTTATGCCTAGATCTCCTTGGAGGAAGTAATGGAACCCATTAACTTGATCAGCATGAATTTATTTTTCCTGTATTTTGTCCTAAAAGTTTTAGCATTTATATTGCTCCACTCTGAAAAGTCAATATGAACAAAAACTAAACTCCAAAATAAAGCTTTTACTCCAACTCCCAACAAGAAGAAAGGAAGGAGACTGACCATCTGAGAACACTTGTGCATAGGCAAAAGAATATCTGACCTAAAATTCCTTGAGATAGTCCAATAGTCATGTTCTTTTTTTTCTCATTTCATAAGTAGCCTTGTAATTTCTCCCAAGATAACATTTTATAGTGACGTAATTCTCACTAACAGTGTAATGATATTGTATCTCTATGTGTATTTGTCAACCAATTATTTTTAAACCTATTTATCATTATACATGTATAATAAAAAATCAACATATGCATACATATAAATATATGAATACTGACTATAAATTGCTTTAATAGTCACCATCTACTTTCACTGATTCTGAAACTTCACAATTCTTATCCCATTTTTTATAATTATAGAAAAATGTAGGAGTTTTAAATTTATTCTTCAGTTTGATAAAGGGTCTTTTAAGGAGATGTCAGGGGTTAATTACAGGGAGAAACAGGGGGAGTTCACTAATTGGATAAATTCATATTGACTTTGAGAGTGAATGTCAATATCTGCATGCCAGATAGTTTTGCTTTCTGCTCCAATTATAGGAAGATCACAGTATGGAATCATAATTTGCTCCCTAAACTACCCAGGCCTTCCAGAACACTGCCTGAAATTAAATCTTCTGTGTGTGCATGGCATATGAAAAATTGAATGGCAGTTCATTTTCACAACACATGACACACATAAAAGAAATTATGAATTAATTTTAAACCCTGCTTAGCAGAGTCTTATCAAATTGATGGCACCCTTTGTCTTACTGAAGTCAGGCATCAGAATTGATATGCTTAATTAGAATCAGGCATCTTTAAATGTTTTAGAGTGACAGCTCAGATTATCCTATTGAAACACCCCTCCCATGGTTTGAAGCCTAAAACAAAACAAGTGGCTTAAAAAGTTGACTGGATATGACTTTCACTTCATGCACTACATTAAGCACATCAAAAAGTACTATTATGCTGGGTGTTCAAACAAATAAAGCCAAGGCTCTTAAGGGCTTATTTTTAAGATAAATTGATGGATAGAGATAGACAGATTTTTAAAGAATCTGTATGGGCTTGTGTGCCCTTGATTCTCAAAGGAGTTTTCTTTAGTTTGTGTTCAAGGGAAAACAACACGGAGTTATAACTGACTGTCCTTCTACAGTAACCTTTGGGTTATTCAAGAGCTAGCTATGCATTTGATGTATTATTTAGACTTAGCTTCTCTCATTTTGAGCATTTTACTATCCATTAGCTGCTATCGTCAGCTTCTAATTGACCCCAGACCATCAAGGCACGTGTATTATCCATCTTAAAAGCATCCTCACTTATGAACAACACATACGCACAGATGTTATGGGACACTGGCTCTTAGTTCCCAGTGGCAGGGATAAAGAGAGCTGCCCACTCTTCCTCTTGCAAAACTTTGATTTTTTTTTTCTTTATCCACTACTTACAGGACTCTTAGGTTTGGGAACATTTTTCCAGGGAAACATCATGGTTAATAATATTAGGGGGAAATATATATTTAAATATGTATTAAATTTTAACTACCTGTATTTTTGGAAGCTTGTAATGACTACTCTACTGTTTTAGAGCCAAGGGTTATGGTCAATCAAGTTTAGAGTCACATCTGCTTAATTAACTCATAAAAGTGACGCCAGAAAGAGAAACTCACTCTAATGATGTTGGTTTGAAGAAGTATTAAAAATGTAAACATGGCCCTGACTGGTTGGCTTGGTGGATGGAGAGTCAGCTTGCAGACTGAAGGGTATCAGGTTCGATTCTGGTCGGAGGCATGTGTCTTGGTTGCAGGCGCATCCCTGGTGGGGGGTGTGTAGAAGGCAGCTGATCGGTGTTTCTAATCGATGTTTCTATCTCTCTGTCCCTCTCCTTTCATCTCTGTGGAAAATCAATAAAATATATTTTAAAAATGTAAACATGAAGTGTAAGACTGATTGGAACTAGCCCAGTAGCCATCATAAGCTGAGGGTGATTTGCTTCAAGCTAGTTTGTACAATTATGATGTGGTTTGGATTTTACTGTATTTTCAACATATATTGGTCTCAGAATAGCACTAACAATTATTGAAAGTGCCATGGGCTTTATAGTTTAAGGTTCAATATCAAGGATTTTTGTTTTTATTTTAATTTGGAGGAAAACATTGTTTTTATCCATTACGAGCAAAATGCAATCCAAAGAGATGTGAAACTCTCTTGTGCCTATAAGAACAAAGTTGTGCTAGTTTCCCTTTTATATAATAGTTTATTACAGCCTGAAATATTTCCTTGCATGATTCACTTAATCTTCCATAGAAATAGTAATATTCGTGACAACCTTGGGAGTTAGTGTTAAAACTAAATTTTCATAGATGACTTAATTATGATTACCAGTTTTATTAATTCTCTTTTTGGACTGACAGTGTAGCATATCGGTGGCCCTAAAAGTAATAAAGAACATAAAATACTCAAACCTGTTTTTCTTTGAGAGGACTTCCATATAAATTACCTTTTTAAATGTACCTTACATATTTCTCTACTCTTGTAACCATGGTGCAACCTTACTGGGCCATGCATTCTTTCTCAGGTTTTCAGAACCAGACTTTAGTTCTTTAGGGCCCAGTGGTCGGCAAACTGTACTCAACAGAGCCAAATATCAACAGTACAAATATTGAAATTTCTTTGGAGAGCCGAAAACCGACTTCTGTGCATGGGCCACAAAGTTTCCATCACACTGTACATGTGTGCCCACACATGGTATTTCGTGGAAGAGCCACACTGAAGGGGCCAAAGAGCCGCATGTGGCTTGAGAGACGCAATTTGCCAACCACTGCTTTAGGCTTTTAATGCAGCCTCCAGGAACTCTCACCTGGAAAACACCCCAGCTCAGGAGAGCACCTAAGGCTGGAAGTAAATTTCAGTGAAAGGACATCACTATCGGTTACATTCGAGCTCTCTTCTCTTCCTGGGGTCCTTGGAGTATCTGCTCCTCCTTGAGTTGAGTAACCTTTTGTGTCATCTGCTTGGGGTACTCTATTAACTGAAAATGAACCAATGATTGAAGCTTTCAGAGGAGTTCAAATACTTTACTTTGGAAAGTTTGAGCTTTTGTGTTTTACAGGCAAATGTCTTTCCCTGCCATCTGATTTTTCACATCTCCTGCTATTATTGCCTGTGAAAGTGAGAACAGCAGTCAGGGAGCCAAACAAGGCTTCCCAAGTGTGAAGCAGTGGCATCCTGTTATCCCAGAACTACTTTCAGGAAGCGATGCTTGATTTCCACTTAACAGTTAATGTTTTTTTTTTCTGCTGCTAGAGAATTATTCACTCCCTAGTAAAACGGGGGGAAATGATCTCTTCTTCACATAATTAGTAATAAATATGATTGCTTATATGTTCCAAGAGGAGTGACAGGAAACGCGGATAATGAGCAACAATTTGACAGACACATATAAATGTGCCTGTTAATATTAGACAAAGCAAAATACAAAATACGGACCTGCAACATTTTTTATCATTTCTTATAATAAAATAAAAATTTTAAACATCCAGTTTATATTAACAAAAGTGTTTGGTCCCTGTACAAGGGGAATTAAAATAAATATCCCAGGGAGAAAGCATTACACCTCCTCCTCAGAAGAAATCAGTCCTTATAAGATAAAGGATGCTCATATTTTATTTTTATTCTAAGTTGAAAAAATCTTGAGTGATCATATGGAATAAAGATATCATATTAACAAAGGACAAAAACTGAACTTCTCTCTGTAGTTGTTTACAGAGGCAGCGTGAAGTTGGGGAGACCCTCCCAGCAGTATCACTCTGGGGCTCTGTGCTGGACTGAAGAGGGAACTGGGCAGGCAGCTGTCTCTGGTGCTGAAGAGGATGATTGGGGATGAGACCTTAGTAGTCAGTTATCTCTCTCCTACACACAGGGTGCTCACTATCAAGGGTGAAGTTTGACTGGCAAGACCATGGGGGGCGGGGGGTGGGTGGGATGAGATTAGAGTTAGAAAGGAGGGTGCCCAAATCCAATGTAATCGACTGTTCTACGATCCATTTAAATTCAGCTGAGAAGTCATGAAACGCGCCTGCTTTCATCTTGCTCTCGCATTCCCAGGCTTTTGACTATGCCTTTGCCCCTTTCCGGGGCTTTCTAGCCTGACGTTTGGATGTGTGTTAACCATCTGGTTTTTATCTTTATTCACCTTCTTGGATTGTCAGCTCCTTGAAGGAAATAGCCCTGCCAAATTCATTTTGGTTGTCCAGAGTCATATCGGTTGTCCATATTTGGAATTCAGTAATTATTACTTGTATGCATGGGCATAAAATAGAGATAACGGTTTTAAACAAAGCTTTCTATTTGTTCTGTCTGAGCATTTTCTGGGTAACTTAATAATTGACAAACTTTGATGGTGAGGAGAAAATGAGATGGAGGCCAATTTTTGAATAATTTAGATCCTTAAGCCACTTTACCTGGACTTAAATGGAAATTTGATTGGATTGCTTTCATCCAATCTGGGCTTCATTTGACCTGATTTGAAAGTCAATAACATCAGCTGATGGAAGGACTCTAATCTATGCCTCATCTGCTTGATTTCAGGAGTTTCTTGGAACTTCTGAAATAGAAGTGTGTTTTCCATCCTGCCTCTGCTTTCCCTGGAGGGCGTGGTGGGAAAAGGAACCAGAAATCGCTCTATGGTGACAGCAGTTGCATCTGTGTAGCGATCAGTGTTTTATCCCACACCTCCATCCTAACTTACACTTTTTTTAATGTGGGTGTAAACCTAATTTCCTTGTGCATAATGTTAGTGCCTCTGAAGTTTACAGAGCTGGCTGAAATCTGCACTAAGTGGTTTGAGAATAAAAGCTTTCCTTGTCATTATTTGCACAGTCTGTAGTATTCAGCTGCCAACCCGTGCCATATTATTTGTGTGATGCTAGGTGACAGTCTGTGTTGAGTTTCAGCTATGATGCTGGACATAATTTAATGAGCTGGAATGCCATTTTCCCCAGTAAGAAATATGCACATATTTTTAATGCCAATCGGAAGTTGTTTATTTTACACATCTAGTAGTTTTTGATTCCAGGATTTCTACTCTTAACACATAGTAACATGATACACTCGGCATATAAATGTACTTTTTTTCCCACTTGCGTTTAGGAGAGGTTTAGTTTTTAGCATAACCCAGGGAGGAAAATGTCCCCACTTGGTTGCACAAGGCTTGCTTCTTGCCTACTCTTCCTAATTGGCTTTTAACAAGCTGTCAATCTTCCACTCTATATGTTGCATTTATAAGGGAAGGGCAGGGATGTGTTGCAATCTCCCTGTGAATGTAGAATGTTTCTTAAGGGAAGAGTATCTGGGTTGTCAGGGTGGGTTTGGCACCACAGCATTGAGTCAAATGCAATGTGATTTTTGCCTGGTGCTATAAGCCGATGCTGAGTACGTATCTGTGCCTGTGCCATCCGTCCTTTTCCTTAGAGATGTTGTCATCTTCTTCCACTTTCACATAATACGAAAAAGCCCACTCGGTGTTTTTCTTTGTGAAAATTAGATTTTTTTAAATAACTGCTTTTTTTCCCTAATAGAAGTAACATCCATTCAGTTGGAAGAGACATAAGTAATTTATAAAATTATACTGAATAAACTAAAATAACCCATTAATTCACCATACAGATAACCAATTTAATGTTCTAGCACATTCCTTTTGAGGATTCTATAAGGGTTTGTGTGCTTATGTCTGTGTTTATGTTTGTATCCACATACAGATATTTATTGTTTTCTTTACAGAAAAGATAACTTTTACATATTTGTGTAGTGTGCATTTTTAGTTAGCAATAGGTAGTTCATGAACATTTCCCATACCAGTAAGTGTTATTTACAATATGATTTTTAGTAACCTCTTACATGGCAATGCAATAATTTACTTAACCTCTCTCCCTATTTATGGACATTTAGCTCGCTTCTCAGTTTGTACTATGAAAAATCAATTGTTTCTGTACATTCCCTGGATCGTGTCTTTAAGACCTATTCCAAAACATGGAATTACTGGATCAAAGGCTATGCATATTTTGGGTCTTGTATATTTACCACAAATTTCCCTACAGAAAGATGAACTGTTCTTATACTTCCACTGGTGGAAAAGAAAAGACTTGCTCTGCAGTGGCCTCTGTGCACTGAGATTCTCATTATCTTTACTCATTACCAATAAGACATATGGAATAATTTTTTAAAATATATTTTATTGATTTTTTTTACAGAGAGGAAGAGAAAGGGGTAGAGAGTTAGAAACATCAATGAGAATCATCGATCAGCTGCCTCTTGAACACCCCCACTGGGGATGTACCCACAACCAAGGCACATGACCTTGACCAGAATCGAATTGGGGACCTTTAAGTCCACAGGCCGACGCTCTATCCATTGAGCCAAACCAGTTTCGGTCATATGGAATCATTTTTTAAAAATTTGCATTGGTGAAGTTCATTGGTTATCATACGTTTAATAGTCATTTTGTTTAGTCGTGAAAACCCAACTCAGGTAGCAGTGTAGTGTCATGCATGTTTGAGAGTCAGATGGCATGGTCCTCCAAAATGTTTCATTCAAGTCACATGACCTGGGACCACTGTCTTTACTCATCTATATAATGTGGGTAATAGTGGTGCCTATCTCACAGATTAGTTGTTTAATATATTCCCATTTTATATGTTATATAATATATTCCCAATATATGATATTAGCAAGAACATTATTAGTACTTTCTATGTATAAAGCACTATCTATATAGTATTTTATGTATGTTAATTATTTTACTATATTATGAAGCTACATATAAAATATTTAATGCAATGCTTGTTGCACAGTAACCTCTCAATAAATAACCTGTTATTTTATAAGTTATGCTTTTTCCACAGCATGTGTTACATATAGACTAATGTTATGGATGAAAAATATCACACTATCTTCAAATCATTCACATAGAATTGCTTTAAAATATCCAACATAAATGTTACTAAGTATTGTTAATGGCAATTTAAAATTTGTTTTTAGCTTAATATATGATAAAATTACATAAATAATGAATTTTTAAAAATAAGTAGTAATATTATTATTATTGACATACCAATTGCTAACATTCAGTGTTCATACTCATTGCTACAATTGGCATATACAGATTAAGTGAAGTAGAATCAAGCAGATATCTAGTGATTTGGCACAATGGAGGCAATCTACCTGGATAGTAAAAAAAAAAAAGGCAGTGATTTCTACTTTTTACTCAATTATTATATCTACTACTAAAGAAATCAAGCAACTGAAAGGCCATACAGTTAACTATGATAATTTGCTACTCAATGGCCTGACATTTGGCTTCAAGTAATGATGGGTGGCTGTGTTTTAAAGTTATCATCAACAGACATAGAACGATGAGACAATGGGAAGGCAGCACAAAGGTCAGCTATGAACACACATGTCATCAGAAAAACTTACTTTCCAACTTCAGGTCTGCCATTTAGAGTTGGCATTACCCATTTAACTTAAAGTCTCCAAGTTCTAATTTTTTCATTGACAAAACAATGATTTTACCTCAGAAGTTAATGCCAGAATTAAGTGAAATATGGAATTTTAAGCATGTAGTATAAGGTCTGGAACCCAAGGCACCTAACTAAATGTTGGTTGCTGATTTTATAATTACTATATGGATTATGTACATGCTGGGTTATTTGACATGTGTTCAGTGGATATCCCAAGGTTGCCTTTGAGTTGCCTGTAGAACATAAAGCTAGCTTTTGCTTGAAACTCAGAAGAAAGATCTGAGTTTGAATAATCAATTTGTATATGAGTGAGGAAATGGACAGTTATAAAAGTTTCAGGAGAAAGATGGTCCCTGAAAAAGTGGGAGTATTGGAATAGGGCCTAGGAAGGGAAAATCTTTCATAGAAAGGAAGTTGTCTCTGCCAAAGCAACAGGAGGGAAGGCAGAAAATGGGTGCAGTCAGCATGTTGATATTTGTCAAATTGTTCTGAAATCCAGTAGCTATGAACTATTTAATGAGTTAATGCTTTCTACCCTCATTCTTCCTGAAGTTTTATTTTAAAGTAATTATAGGTCTGAGAATCTTAATTTATTGCAAATAACTCAAATTTAGTGGCAGTTCAGAAAGACTTTAGCTGAAATAAAGAAATTTGAGGAAACATAATTATGCATTTTAAAATACATTTTTTTAAAAAATGGAAGATACCTTAGTTTTTTTTAAATCATGGTTTTATACTCCCAAAAGTATTTTCCCTATGTTTAGATACATCTTTTTACTCTGTTTTATATCTTTAGTCAAACTGTGCAAAAAATGGTACATATAAAGAGAAACAGCTAAACAATTAGATAATCAGTATAAATTAACATTTGGAACAATAGCTCCTTGCACATTCTCTCCAGACATACAATATCCCTTCTATAAGAATAACCTGTTTCTAGATGTCTTTTGTTATAGTTGAAAATCCTCAAGGTGTAAATAAATACCCTTTCTGAATATATTCTTAATTATTTCAATAATTAGTTGCCCAAAAGGGAGCTATATCTATGATGCAGCCTTTAGTCATTCTTCTCTTCTAGCAGAAATGATGCATTTAAGAAATATAAGACATTCATCTACAACATGGGAAAGAGTAAATTGCAAACAAAACATAATTAGAAAGATCTATCTTCCTATATGACTTGGGGCATTTTGTAAGTTTTACTTCTGCTTATTTATATTTTCAGAAAAAAAAATTCCCTAATAAGCAATGCTATAAATGTCAATTTATAGACTGAGATAAAAGAGGATTCTGAATTGTGCTTTTAAAACCTTGCCTTTACTACTTTCACACTAAAGATGATGAATTGTTAAATATACTTCAGTTGGTAAAACCAAGTCCTAAAATATGAAGGCATCCTATAAACATTCAGCTTAAAAAAACACTAAAGAATATCTATATAATATTATGTCAGAAACTGAAGCACAGCATTGCAATAATCCTAAAATGAAAATCAAATAAAACTAGAATTCATAAGGATTTATTATGGTAGATTAACCAGAGTGATACTAGACTTCGAAGTGTCAGGAGGAAATCACTACGTCTTGCATTGCTGGATCAATTACCTTTGTAGCTTCTAATAAATTGTGTCTTCTGATTTTGATGGATGTTTAACCATCTGTTTCTGGAGAGATTTCCATTTATATATACACTTAAGGAGCACTCATTGAAATTGCTTCAATGAGTGCTCCTTAAGTGTTAGCAATTAAAAGATACAAATAGTTTTTGTGTGGTTCCTATGACTTACTAGTAGACAAACATCGGTACCATCTTACCATTTTATATTGATAATTAGTACTCTTTTTTAATTATGAAAATGAAGGGAATTTGGTAAAATTCTCATTTTTTGTTTATATATAAGATGTTCCAAATAATAATTAATACAATAATTCAATTGAATTTGTTTAATAAACTGTATTGAATAAATAGCATAAATTGGGGATATACCTTAAAAATTTGGTTTTGTGATGGTAGTACTTTTATTTATTCAAGTTTTTTGTCTCATTTATAAATATTAGGTAAGCATTCACTGACAACAAGTATAATTACAAGGAGCTAGAAATGTTTTTATAGTTACACAATGTTCTAAAATTAGAATATATGCTGTAAATATAATATAATTAAATAGATATGCTTTTATGCAAAGGAGAGCTTAAGCAAATATAGTTACATTAAGACTTATTATTAAAAGGTCTTAATTGAAAATGACAATGTATTTATGTAACTAGATTTTATAAGAAAAATGTGTCTCTAACTTGAAAAAAAATACTATTTTTTTTCTTTGGAAAATTAGTGGTAGCTTTTCAGTTATTAAGATTAGTCTAATTAATGAATATATTACCTGATAATATCAGATGTTGGCTAAGACTTTTCATTTTTAACAGTACGTATAGATTAGTATATTAATAATACTGAAGCCACACACAGTCGATCTTTTCTCATCATCTTCCTAATAGATGTAGCTTCTTTAAGAGCAAGTACCATTCTTGCCTTTGCACTTTGTACCTATACCATAGCATTTTTGTAAATTTAAATGTATGTTTGTATATAGTTACATTATTTCACCATGGTTTAATGTTAAGTCACTTCCTGTATTTCTTTCACAAGATAATTGATGCATAGTGCAGTATAAAGTATATGTGTCTGTGATCCAAGGCACACTTAGTGAACATCTAATATCACACCTGATATTCTACCTGGCCAGATTTCTCTTTCTTTTTGTATTGACACTATTTGGGGACAGGGGGTTATTGGGTCGAGCCACTCTAGGAAAACCTCCTCCTTCCCATTTCATCGGTCCATATGCTTTAGGCATGGCAACTTCCTTCCTACAGACCCATAGGTGGGCATGTGGCCCAGGCCTAGACAGTGTAGTCTACCCCCTAGAGACAGCTTTAAGGATGGACACAAGTCCCAATCAGAGCCAATGAGTCTTAAGTCCCAGATTTGGTGCCACTTTTTCCACCAAATGTAAGCCAGGAGCTGCTGGCAGCCATATAGCCCATGAGAGCAGAGCTCACTCAAGGAAGACGCCACATGACACCCTTTTATTCCTGAGTTCTGTCTAATTTTAATCTGCATCTTGCACTTTTCAATCACATCAGCTAAAAAATGACCTTATTTTTGCTTAAGCCTGTCTGAGTTATATTTATGTTGCTTGCAACTGCAAGAGGATAGATATAGTGGTAACTGATAGATATAATGATCTGTACTGTGATTATTTCATCTATAAAGCAAGGGACAGAATTGGATATTCAATAATATCCCCTTCACAAATCAAGGTCTATATTTATAACCATAGCCACATGGACTTTGTTATAAAGAGAACAGATGTTTATTACATAAAAATAAACTATCAGTATTTATTGCTTTTATTTATTTTTTTGTTTTGTTATGACACTAATTTTTTAAAGTACTTAAAATTCTTTTTAATCCTTCTCCTTCAGTGAGTGATTATCATCTCTGCTATTTATTAGAAGTCTGAGTTGCTTAGAACTATATTAAAAATTAGTAAATGGCAATTAATTGTATTTAATCATATAATAGACTGTGAAAGAAAACAATTTATAAATCAGGTTACTGTACTAGTTTTCTTACCTAATATATACCTAAATCTTACTATCATGATTTAGGTTGTTTTGCCACCTAAAACATGATTTGGGTTTTTTTTGTTTGTGAAACAAACACACACACACACACACACACACACACACACACACACACTTATTAATTATCTTGTAGAAAGAGCTTCATTAAAAAGACACTATCATTTTCTGAAGTAAATTCTGTTAAATTTTAGAATTTGTTGTCCTCCAACTGGGTGCAGAACTAGGGTGATAGATATCCTCCTTAATGGCGGACAGTCCTGGATTGCCTGCGTCTGTTTTAATGTATATCTCTTTTATTGATCTAATTATTAATGACCCCTCATTTAACCATCAAAAGTATACCAATGTGGGGAAATGATATGGTCACCAATGATTGTGAAACCAAACAGTAAGGATAAACGTCTTGGTAATGAACTTGTAGCCCTTTGACAATAAATGAGGTGTATGAGATGCATTTTATAGTTACAAAGGGTATCTATGGAAACAATTAATAAAATCTAAAATATTATCATCGTTATACTACCATAGCTTATGAAAAAGAAGACTGAAATGAATGTAGTATATGCTTATTACTAAATTTTGCTCTACTCACTACCCTTCAACTAATTAGTCTTAAGAAACAAGAATCAAGTCTGACCCACAGATAGTAACTGGTTCATCTGTGCATTCTATAACAGGACTCTGTGAAATGAGGCATCCTTTACTAATCATCCGCATCAGTAGTCACCACTAAGAAGGTCTTTCTAAATTATAAATACTGAGATAGCCCTAACCGGTTTTGCTCAATGGTTAGAGCACCGGCCTGAGGACTGAAGGGTCCCAGATTTGATTCCGATTTTGGGCACATCCCCAATAGGGTGTGTGCAGGAGGCACCTGATGGATGTTTCTCTCTCATTGATCTTTCTAACTCTCTATCTCTCTCCAGTCCTCTCTGTAAAAAATTAATAAAATATATATTTTTAAAAATTTTGAGATAAATGTAAAGTATTATTATTTTTAGTATCATTGGAGTGCAGAGAAGTGTAACTGTTGTTGGGAAACATGCATTGAAAATGTATAGGAAATTTGCTTTGCAAGATAAATGAGCCATTAGGTTAAAGTGGAATCAGGATTTCACTCCATCTGTCAACTATTCCAAAGGTCAATTCTTAATGATTCTTCTGTTATGTCCCCTGTCTTAATGTATATTCTTTAAGCAGAAACAAATCTACTTTTGAAACAGTAAAACAAGTAATAGCTGATTATTTAGATTTCATTTATAATTTATTATTCATATTAAGCCATACTAAACTAGGATTCAGACACAGAGGACAAGTTAAAATTAAAGCTTCCATCTGGACTCTTCTTTGAAGTATATTTTCATAATTTTATTTATATTACCTTACATAGCTACAAATACGCATACACACAATTCAGGAAAAGGAGGCTAGCTCACACACATGGCAATTACCAGTGGAATCTGGAAATAATGACACTGAGCATTTGCAGGATTTATGAAAAATTCTTTAGGCATCATCAAGTCATAAAAAATAGATTGACAAACTTTTTGAGTAAAGGGCCAGCTAGTAAATGTTTTGGGCTTTAAAGACTATATTATCTTGGCTACAAATATTTGAATTACCATTGTATTAAAAAAAAAAAACAAACAAACAAAAAGCATCCATAGATGAAACATTACCAATGAGTATGGTTGTGTTCTAATAAAACTTGATTCATGGACACTGAGATTTGATATTTGTATAATTGTCCTACGTAATGAAATAAAAAAATCTTTAAATTGTTTTAACTGTTTAAAATACAAAACCTGATTTTAACTTATAGTCCATAGAAAAACAGGTGATGGGCTGAACTTGGCCTATAAGACATAGTTTGCTGACCTCTGTCACAGAGCATTATGCAGCACCCTATCAAGAAGGAAAAAAAAAAAAAAGAAAGAAAGAACTGTGTTTGGCATTCAACAAACTTTCTCAAATGTGCTTCAAGGTGCATGTAATATGTCTAAAAAGGGTTTATATATATTTTTATTCTCTTAGAAAATATAGATTATTATAGCAGTAGGGAAATTCTATAAAAATAACTGCTTCTCATTGTTTTTTACATAAAGAGTTTATGACAAATATACTGTCAAAAGAATGCTTTCTTATGCAAAGATATTATGTCAGTTTCATGTAGAACCAGCTTTCTTGCCAATCAAATAATGCTATAGATAGGTGTGACATCATGTCTAGGCATAATCATGGTTTGACTGATAGGTTGGATTATGGAACATAAACAGAAAACCAGTAATTGCTTGCCTAAAACTGTAGGTAAAAATAGTTGAAGGAGAATATTAGTAGCATATGAATGTTTAGAAATTTTTTCTAAAGTTTTCTTCTTCTATAACTCTCAATGTATTATTTAATGATGAGAAAAAGAACCTTGACAATGTTTAATATTTAATTTCTTATTTAGCCAAATAATTCATTTTGAAAACATTTTATTACATATATCAGTAGTATTAATATAATTAGAAACCATACAGAATACTTCAGAATAAATATAGTTTATCTTATGAAAGTATAAATTATAATCTGATGCCAATCATTAGCAAAAATATAACTGATTAATATTTTTACTAGTGAAGTAAATTATTTTAAATATAAAAATACATAGAAAAAGCTTTCCTAGAGTTTGTAGAGATCTTAAGTGACATGAATCCTATGGAAGATTAGTAAAATACTGCATACTAAACACTTTACAGAATTCTATGGGATTGGAAAATTCATTTTCCCTACTGATTTTAGTGCATGGATGATTTTTTCTTCTTCAGAGAACTTGTATCCTATAGAGCTGAAAGTTTTCAATGAGTGATAATATGATGAGCATCATGAAAAGGTGATTTTAGGCATCTTTGTGAAAGGCCACCAATAGCCATATAATAATAGAGATGTAGCTACAGAACTATGATTTGTGTTATAACATTACAGAAGAATTAACCATTTGGAAGGTAAAGTGATTTAATGAGAATCAAATACTGTATATGGCAAATTTTAAATATCTTAGCATTAAAGTATATGCCTTTCTCAGAGGAAAAAATGTGATATTTATTTGAATGGATAAGTTGTTTAGGTTAAACCAGCACTAATTAATCATTGTCTGCATTAAGGCAAAAAAGGCAATATAATGAGAATTTTTCTCCTCTAAAACAGATGTTCAAACCCTGAAGATCATAAGACATATATAAATATCAGAGCTCATTATGTTTTAGGTGGCTGAGAACTTTTGAAATATTGTTCCTCTATTTTCATGGTTCAGAATCAAATACTAACAAATAAAAGAAAGGTGATCTAAAGCAAATATTGGTGGCAAGAACATCCATCTTGTCTTCTTGGAGAACCCCTGAATAATGGCCATTTTATTCAGATTCCTAGACAATCAATAATCTCATTTAAACGGGATATGCGGACACTTTCTATTTACTAGGACAGTGGTTGGCAAACTCATTAGTCAACAGAGCCAAATATCAACAGTACAACGATTGAAATTTCTTTTGAGAGACAAATTTTTTAAACTTACACTTCTTCTAATGCTACTTCTTCAAAATAGACTCGCCCAGGCCATGGTATTTTGTGGAAGAGCCACCCTCAAATGGCCAAAGAGCCACATGCTGCTCAGGAGCCTCTGTTTGCTGACCACTGTACTAGGACATAAAGAGTTGTTCTTTTTTCCTCCTTCCTGTGGACCTAAATATAGATGTCGTAGTGAGCCATCTTTGTCCAGTCGAAGCAGGAAACAGAGAGAAGTTTGAGTTCCCCAAACTTGGCCCTATTGAGCAAGCCTAGACTGGTGATGCTTACATTGACACATGAGAAAGAAATAGACTTTAGCTTTTTATAACCTAATATGTAAATTTTTGTTATTTATTAAGATGACAGTATGCATATAAGCATAATCAATGGACAAGACACCAGGGGGGTGAGGCCATGAGTAGGAGGGTGGGGGGAATGAGAAGGGGGCAAAGACACATATGTAATATATTTATCAATAAAGAAAGGAAAAAATAAGATGATTGTGTAGTATTTTTCATAATCTAATACTAAAAATTACATTGATATTGAATCCAATTATTCAAGGGACAAATGTAATTCAATGGCATTCTTGAAATAAACTCTACTTATTAAACTCAAGTTTGCAATAAATTCAGTTTTCTGTTCTTTTACTTTAGATTATGTGCATATAAAAAAAGTAATATTTATTTGTAATTTTTTGTTGTTGTTAATTCTCACCCAAGGGCTTTTTCAATGATTTTTAAGGAAAGTGGAAGAGAGGGAAAGACACAAAGAAACATCAATGTGAGAGAAACACATCAATTGGTTGCCCCATGCACATGCCCAAACCAGGGCTCAGGCCTGGGAGGATCCTGCAACCAAGGTATGTGCCCTCGCCTGGAATCAAACCAGGGACCCTTTGGTCTGCAGGCTGATACTCTAGCCACTGAGCGAAACCAGCCAGCATTTATTTATTTTTTTTCTTTTTCTTTTCTTTTTTTTTTTTTTTTTGGCTTCCATTAAAATTTACTTGATAAGTGGAGGTGGGGAAGAGATCAATATTTTTTTTCTTTTCTTAATGTTTTGATATCACAGTAGTGCTAAGTTCATGCAATGATTTACAGAATCTTTTCTGATTTCTGTGCTCCTGTGTTGTTTATATATCAGAGGAATATTGGTTACTCGAAAGCTTGAAAGAAGTTGCTTTGAACTACTTTGAGCCTCAACATTTTCCTTCTTTTCTACTTCTTTCTATAATTATTTATATTCCAAGTCTTTCATTTCCCATCTTTCTCTCTCTCTCTTGATCAATTTTGGTTAAATACATATAACTACAAAATCATCATTTCACTCAGATTTCTATATTAGATTACACAGGTTTGTATATTGCATTCTCATTTTTTTTCCAGATTTTGGATCTTCTTTCTCATTCCTAGTGGTATTCATATTTGTTTATGTTTCTTAGTATTACATAAGGCATAAATTTGTTATTTAATGCTTTAGTCAAATAAAATATTCATATATTTTCTGCTTGACAATTCACCAATCTACTTACTATAGTACATATATCTTCCTGCTTTTCTTGTATTTTTCTTTTATTTAATTGATTTATTAGTTAGTTTATTAAAATTTTTGCTTAATAAAGAATTTACAAAGAAAAATGTTTCAACTGAGGTGAAATTGGTATATAATATTATAGAAGTTTCAGGTGTACTAGCTATATTAATAAAAGGGCAATATGCAAATTGGTCCAGATGCCTTCACAGTAACAACTGAACAGCAGGTTGTGTAGGGTGACCAGGCCAGCAGGGGGGCAGTGAGTGGTGACAAGGCTGGCAAAGGGGGCAGTGGGGGACGACGACCAGGCTGGCAGGCAGAGGGGTTAGGGGTGATCAGGCAGGCAGACAGTTGAGCAGTTAGGAGCCAATGGTCCTGGATTGTGAGAGGGTTGTCCAATTGCTGGTGTAGGCCCAATCTACTTTTGCAAGATACCTTATATGGAGCATATTTAACTTTACATATAAATATTAATTTTATGTTTTAGAACTTTGGTATACTCAAGTTAAAATAGACAGTGAGGCAAGTTATTTTTCTCTCTCTATTCTAAAATTTCTGTCCATTTGCCCTTGAATTTGTAAAATATGTTTCTTTATATGTTTAAATACAATATTATTTATATTATAAATATCTATG
The DNA here is from genome assembly GCA_963924515.1 of Vespertilio murinus. Lineage (NCBI taxonomy): Eukaryota > Metazoa > Chordata > Mammalia > Chiroptera > Vespertilionidae > Vespertilio > Vespertilio murinus. The sequence continues at coordinate 169,962,638 of OZ004706.1, read as the reverse complement.
CCGGATGTATCTTTAATTTATACTGTACATATTATCGATGTTGCAAATCAGTGTCTGAAATATGACTTTAAACTATGTGTTTATCTCCACATTGAATAGGGATATTAATCCTTAACTGTAATTTAATTTTTAATTTTCCTGTGACATATTCTTTAGGCATGGCACATTCTTTAAGCATTTTGCTGTAGTTTTTAAAACCAATTTAATAACCTACAGTTTATTTTTGTAATTCTTTGTTTTCTACGTATAGTTAAGTGTTTTAGCTGGATGAACTAAGATATACATTACACTTATCTATCTATATTTTCTAGCCAATTTACCAGAAATTGCTCTCTACTTTCTTCTTCATTTTTTTTAAATTCATTGGCTCCATATGAAGATGTAAATGTAATATGGGGGAAATAATTGAGGGTAATTTGAAAATACAGTATTCAAAACATACACTAAAGATACATAGCAGACCTCATCTTTGAAGATATCTTTAAGCTACTCCCAACTTTACTAATTACAGTATACTACAATTTGATTTTCCTCCTGATTCCCAAAAGTGAATTTCAGCTTCTCTGTGACCCATGGAAATCTGCTCAGGCTATCTTTTCTGCCTCTAGCTGGTCTGAGTACAGGAAGGCAGAAAAGCAGTAAACTGTCTTTAAAAGACTTGAACACTTGCATTCAGTTTATAAACAGTCTTTACTGGGAAGGATGTTTTTAAAAATGAAGTTGTGCTTTGAAAACCAAATATGAGATACTAGGTTTACAACAAGATAAACATCAGAATGCAGTGGTATATAGAGACAGAATAGAGATAGAGATGGAGGTGGGATGGTAACAGACAGGGGAATAGATAGAGATAAAGATAAAGATAAAGATAAAGATAAAGATAAAGATAAAGATAAAGATAAAGATAAAGATAAAGATAAAGATAAAGATAAAGAAAGATAAAGATATAGTTGTTTCTTCTTGTTCTGTTTACCTCAATCAAAACCTGGTAAGATTTTCTTCCATAGTCAGGCAAATGGCAGGTCAGGCTTTGTTTGAATGTTAGTTATTTAATTTTTTGTGTATTTGCAGGCATTTGGAAGTCATTGTAGGGAGGGATCAAATTGAAGTTTCTTAGTCAAATGCCACCTTAAATTGAAAGCCCAGTGAAGAGAGTATTCACCCTATCCTATAGGACACAATGTGTTTAGTCAGAAATCCTTTCCAGTCTGAGCTTACTCACCCCAAATGCATGCTTATGAAGTCTCTAACAGGGACGTCCACGATTTAGTCCAAGCTTTCAGCATGGACATTTTATACCCCCCCCCTTCACCTAAACTCACTAGAACGTAGTGTGGATTTCTAAAACAAACGCTCAAATGGATCAGATCATTTCAAAATACTCATTTCTTATTTCCAATGAGAAGTTTAATCCCAGAGCTTAAACTCTGAAAGGATAAAGTATTTACTATTCAATAAACTCGGAAATTCTCCATTAATACGAAGGCATATGATAGTTTCATTAACTAACAAACACATTCTTGGATTTGACTCAGTAAGTACCAAGTTATTCGTCTGATACAGAATAGCCGAAGGGCGCTTTCTAATTAAAATTTTGAAAACGGATGCTCAGTATACCATAGCTGTCTGCAATTCTAAATTAAGCTGGGATCTCTCATGTTGAGTTAGTCTGTAATCTTTCCTTTCAGTACTACGTAGTTTTTAAAAAAATGCTAAATGAGTAAATCAGATCAAGCACAACCCTAAACTATTATTACAACAAATAAAGTTAGTGGTAGTTCTGGTCCGGTTGCAATTTATGGAACCTCATAACCCTACTAGTAATAAAAATAATAATTCTAACAACAATAATATTCTACCATTTATTGCACTCCTGCAGTGTCCCAGGCCTTTTATGCATTACCTCATCGGACTCATGCCACAACTGTGTGAGAGAGTTATCATTTTCAGTTCTATAGTTAAAGCAGCTGAAGATAGAGAAAGGGATGGTTTGAACTAAGACACAGGTAGGAACCAGGGAATTGAGTGGTGGGGTAAAAGGGGCCCTTAGAAAAGGCAGTTTGTTAAAGAACTTTTAAAATCTCGTGTGGCATTTTTGTAGTTCTATGAATTGCCTTAGTAAGTGTGGGTGTGGCTTAGGCAATGTGGGAAGATGAAGGAAATCACAGATTAAAACAAAAATGACCTATTTGATGTCACTGATGTTTCATATTTAATATGCTCCTAAGATTTCAGAAAGAACTGTGCAATAGTTAGCTGTGGGTGTCTGGAGTTCAGGAAAGGGGTCGGGCTACAGCTTTGTAAATCATCAGTTTATAATAGAAGTTGAAGTTTCAGGTATAGAGAAGGTATTTTAAAAAAGCTTTCCAGGCTGAAAAGAGGACAAAAGATAGGGGTTTTGGGAGGGCATTGGTATTTTAAAAAGCAGTTAAAATTAGAGCTATTAAGAGAATTATTCATTCAAACAGGGTTATCACCAAAGTTAATGGAATGATGATTTTGTGATGCAGAGAATAGACGAAAATGGGGTCAAGTAAAAGGCTTGAACGGTGTCTAGTGAGTTTGCCCAGTAATTAGCAAGTGAGCAGAGGGAGGCGGGCAGGCTTGAGAACTCAATGCTCTCTGTACTTGGGAACTAACTGTAGGTGGCTAGGTGAGGAAGGGAATGGAAACTTCATGCAAGCCAGGATGTGCAGAGAAGAAGATTAAGAGTTCAGTAGCTAGAAACCAAGAGAAGAGCATTATTAGGAAGACTTAAACACATTTATCTGTGGAGGGAGGACATTGAGACATAGAACAGGTAGGTGATACCAAAATGAAGTGTTGTAGGAAGTCCAGCACATTAAATCTCAGCAGGATGTCCTGAGAGAGATGCCGCAGGTGGCAGTGGGAGGCTCTGAGTGGAGGGGAGCCTGGATGTGGAAGTCCAGCCTGAGCCCTGCTTGCTGAGCCATGACAGCTGGAGAAGAGGGTGCTTTTTTTCTTGTTAATTGTCCCACCAGCTGGGGCTTTTGCTTTTTCTTTTTGTCTTCTCAGAAAGGACACATTTTATAATTAATTCACCCGCCCAGAAGTTATGACTTTCTTCCAATTTGCACAAGCGTTTGCTAGTAGCAGCCTGAACTCTAGCATTAGGCAGGCATTGTTTTATGTCCTTCTGAATAGTGAGTGACAACACACTGTCCTGCAGTTCATCTGGTTACTGACCTTCCAGTGTCCACGATCAAAAGGACCCCAGGTTCTCCACTGCACCTGAGACCTGCTTAGGGTCCCAGAGCTGGCTAGGGACAGAGCCAAAACCAGGGTTGACTTCTGACTCCCAATTCAGTGTTCTTCCCACTATGCCACCAGGAAACAAAGACTGCAGCTCATGCTTTTGATGTTAGAAAAAAGACAAAGAACTTATTCACATCAGCCTGGGCATTGCATTCAGGATGTAGGGAGAGAGGTTAGAAATTCATTCCTCTTGCTTTCTAAACTTGTCCTATTCACAAGAGCTGTGTGAATCAGCTAGAATTCTAACTTATTTTTAGCAATGGTTCTTAAATGGATTTAAAAAATGGTGTGATAAAAATATGGCAGTGTGATTTTTAATGGTAGTTTTTCATGATATATATTTATATCATTGAACCCATTTATGTCCTTGAATCCAAATAACCATTTTGGAACTTTATGCCAGCATTCTTTAAAAAAGAAGAAGCAGAAGAAGAATATTGTTTGAGCTACACATTTTCAGCTACTACATGAGGATGGGATTGGCAATCACATGGATCAAATTTAAAGAATACTTTGGATTTTGTGATAGCTGCTTAGATATGAAATCTGCATGGCCCTTCTTAGTAACATGCACAATTTGTAAATGAGCTATGCAGGAAAACTATGAAGAGTGGTATACTAGTATCTTGGTTTATAATTTTTACCCATTGTTACCCAAATTGTATTTATTGAGTTGTTTATAGGAATGCTTTGAATAAATAAGTTTATGGCAAATAGTGCCATACTTTACTATATCTACCCTTTCTATGTGAAAATGTAGAAGGCAGAGTTTAAAGTCTAAACAGTCTAGCAATAAAGAACCCCATCAGTTTTGTTGGTCCATGTTTTCTACGTTTGTTTGAACACAAAGCAGGTTTTGTTTCATTTTGTTTTGTTTTGTATTCTGGAATACCTATTACCATCTCAAAGATAAAAATGGCCCATAGTTGGGGGAAACTTTTCTTGATTTTTTTTCTTCAGTATCTTTTATCTGTGGAATCAACTTTTAAAAATATTTTTTAACACAAATTCCTTTCTTTCCCTGAGTAAAGGTACATTTGCTATCTAAAGGAGCTGCTGAGCTAAACAGCTAAAGAGAAAACATGACACATATTGCAATAGTACATGTAAATACTATTGAAGTTGTAAAATAATTAAAATATATAAGTATCTCTATATATAAAAGCCCAGCAGCCTGAATGGTGGAACAACCATAACTACCGGAACGACTGGTGGGTATGATGAGCTCTGTGGCAGCCAATTGACCTGACCTGAGCCCCAATTGGCCTGCTCCCACTCCATGGCCATCTTGGCCCCTGATCAGCCCCCAACACCCCGATCAGGAATAGGGCCGGCCAGATGGAGGAGCCATTGGTGGTTGGCTGGCCAGCCCCGCCACTGATCAGCCCCCATTGGGGTGGGCTGGCCTGGGCTGGCCAGACCCCACCCATGCATGAATTTGTACACTGGGCTTCTAGTAGTAAATATTTTTATATTATATGCATATAACGTGTTAGATTTTGTGGGGTGAGGGTTATCTATCTTTAGCTAGGCTTATAGTTATCTTGAACAATTCAGTAGTATTTATCTTGTCTTCTTTATGAGAAGGAAATATTTTAACTTTTTATAGAATCAACTAATATTTAAGATAAATATCATTTCATCACAATTTGGTTTCTTGTCCATTTCTGTAACCATATGGCCTAGAATTCCTCCTTCCCATAATTAATATCTGGTCCAGTAAAATGCCCACAGCTCTGTCTTTCAAAGCTCATTTTAGTTCATTCCCCTTATAGATGATGACATATTTTCCTAAATCCAAAAGTATGTGACATGGGGTTAATCTGAAGATGCCAGGAAGCTAGCATCAGAAACACATATTGTGTCATAAAGGTACATAAAGTAATAGACTGAAAAAGTATGTAAGTTATTTATACCAATGAGTTTTTTTCACTATATGAAATAATATGGAAATATGGCCCTGCCTGATGTCGCTCATTTGGTTGGTGCATTGTCCTGAACACCAGAAGATGGCTGCTTGGATTTCTGGTTCAGGCACACACCAAATTGTTGGTTTAATCCCAGTTGGGGCATGTCCAGGAGACAATTAATTGATCTCTCTCTCTCTCTCTCTCTCTCTCTCTAATAATAATAATAATAATAACAACAACAACAATAGCTATATATATATATATATATATATATATATATTAATTTAAGACTGTTCAGCTGATTGCTAAAATTACATATACATTTATATGATGACTCTATCTGCCATGCATTATCAGATTTAGTGATAAGCATAATTTATGAGTTGTGATGATGCTTGCTCAGCAGAATCAACTTTGATGGATTTAAAAAGACAAAAGTTGAACAGAACACAATCTACAAAATGAATGAAATATAATCCCCAAAATCGTGTCACAGTCATGCATTGCAATCTTGGTAGTAGACCTTGCTAAACCTCCAAATTGAACGTGATTTAAATGGACTAGAATATATTTTTCAAGGTAAGTACAGAGAACTATGACAAGGACCAAGCATTTAGGCTCATCCAAAGAGAACAGTCTAGGACTTCATGATTGCAATACCAAACTTTCCTCAGTAAATGAACTGAAGTCTAAAAATCTAAAAAAATAAAAAATAAATAAAAAATAAAATAGTTTCAGGGACAGTTTCTTCAACTTTGCCTACAAGTTATATTAGCATTTAATGGTGCAAGGTCAACAACAGCAGGATCCTGGGACATCAGCAAGAAAGGCATGCTCACTAAAATTCAGATTTACTGGTCCGGATATATGAGGGAGATGGATAACAGCGTGGTGTCGAGGCAGCTGACAGACTAGCTGAAATGGAGTGATTGCAAGCACAGTAGGCAGGAAAAAGTACTCTAAGGCCTTGAAGCAATGTGGCATAACTCCCAACTGCTGGACAGTGATAGCAGCAAACAGACCATGCTGATGCACAGCAATCAGACCTGTGTGGTTCCCGTCTAGTGGTGCAAACTCTAGGACTCTTTCCTGAACTGCAATAAGGTGACCCCAAATAATGGTGTATAATGGTGTGCTTTTCTCTTTGAAATGACTGTAGTTTGAATACAGAGAGATAGATCTTTATTGTGTTGATATGGAGACACCTAATATTTTCACTTAAAAAGAGTTCTTGTCAAAATCTATCCTTTGGCACCCCCACAGGTGCCTTTTTCACTCTTAAGTCAACCCAGACCTTCCCCTGTAACCTTCGTTTTGGTTTTCATAGGACTACCTAGTTCAGTTTCTCAGAAGTGTTTATGTAACGCCTGTTTCCTTCAGCATGCTCTGCATGACTTTTACTTCTTGTTTCTTTGAGGCCTACAATTATTCTCAATCCTTTTGAAAAACATTTCATCCCGCTTCCCTCTGCCTTATCTTATCTTAGTACTTATTAGTCCCATGAGCCCTTACTTTCATAAGAACTAAGAAATAATAAAGAATTCCAGTAAATACACATTATCTTATTTCATGCTTGTTGCCATTTCTTGAAACACTTCATTTTTCTTTCTTAGAAATTTGACACAAAGTCTAAGCCTCAGCATGAAGTCTTATCAAACTAACAACGTTGCTTGAAACATATTCAGGTCCAAGTTCTTACATTTAAGAAGCCTGGGCTCGGGACCTTGTAAAGCTTTGATGGTAGGTGAATCGTGCCCTTGTAATACACAGTTCAAATATCACAATATGAAACTTGCTGGGGTGTTAAACTTACCTTGGTCTCTTAAAAATGGATTTCTTCAGACTTGTGCGTATTTCCCCAAAAAATATAATAAAGTATATAGTTACTTTTTTAAAAAAATTTCACAATTCTGGGAAAAAAATCTTAGTCTTTTGATTATGTAATTTTAGAATAGATCATATAATTTATGGCATGCATTGCCCAAGTTCACAATATATAATCTGGTTTAGTTATTATCAAGATTATATTTTCTTCCTGTCAATTTTAAATGATACTAAATTTTGAATTTATATTTTACATGACATATAAGCTATACAGTTATTGGACTTTTGCTTTTCAAATATAATTAAATCTAATATTTAAACAATTGTTTTTGTGATACCTATATCTGTATATATGGATGTACATATGAAACAAGTATAACTATAGACAATTTCACTAGTTCTGAAATATGAGTCAATGATGATTTTTATTTCCTTGACACAATACTGCCTAAGGCTTGTAATGTGTTACCCAGAACAAAAATACTATATAGTCAGAAGATAACCAATAAATGCTTTATTGAATCCTAGGCTTCTTAGAAGTTATTAGAGGATTAACTTTAATGTATTTACTTTCTCTAATACTCTACAGTTTCTGAAAAATCATCTTTAACATGACCAGATTGGATAAAACAAGAATATGCAAGGAGATTTAAAGAAGAAAATTTGCTTATTATTGTCAACTTGTTGATATGTATTTGTCATTTTATTTAATTTATATTCTCCTACTAGTGACCCAGTGCATGAAATTTATGCACAGTAAAAGGGGATTAATTAAAGGAAATATTTAAACATTACTGTTTACCCTGTCTGTATAATAGAAGTGTCAGAGATGAAAACAAGTTAGTAAAATATATATGAAAATCTTCCTCCTATCAGAGGCTGAGGCACATCACAGGAATCAGAGTCAAGTCCCTTGACTTAAAATTGTGCCAGACCCTGACCTTGCCAGCCCCACCCCAACTGGGCTAGATCCAGACCCAGCCGGCCCCGCCCCTGTCAATCTCTACCAGGTGGGGGCGCAGCCTCAGGTCACCAGACCCAGTGCTTGGGTGGTAGGTGTGTCCTGAGATCCCCTGTCAAGTCCCACTAGGCTGGGGGTGCAGCCTCAGGTCCCTGCTAATTGCTCCTTAAGGCTCATTATGGGAATTCAGTTTCCACTGTGGGTACAGCCATCTTATGTTATGGAACCCATGCCTCTGCTGTGAACACAGCCATATTTTTATGGAGTTATGGTCAATTTGCATAGCCCCTCTTTATTACATAGGATTGTCTAAATAAAAAATATTAGACAATGATTTCAACATCAAAATGTAACCAAGGGAACAATAAATAAATTAGAAGAAATTTTGGTTTCCCTGAAGCCAAAGCCACATAGTCCATTTGCCATGTGATATGATTTTAATTATTTGATAAGTGAATATATAACAATTCATCTGGAGAGACAGATTATTTGCTGGACTAAATTTTACATGAAATTTTAAAGGCTTTTAAAATAACATAAGTGCAATATATTTTGCAAAAGCACAGGAAAATGTTTTTATATATTCTCATATCACACATTTACAAAAGTCAAGAATGAAATATTATTAATAAATATATTAGAGATTATTGGAAATTTAGATAATTTAAATTCTAAATTAATACATGGACAACATATAGAAAATTAATGCAAAAAAGTAGCCTGTCCTTCAGCAGCCTGTCTCAAATATCTCTGGTTTAAATAAGCTTTTAGGATTAAGCAGTACTCAGTTCAGGGCTGAATTCTGTAATGAGTTTCTCAAGTGCCAGTATTCTGTGCAGTTGATTCAATAGCAATCATATTCTTTAAACATGACATAAGTCTGTTAAGAACTAACATTTGTTATGAAAATTTAAGCACTTGATTTGTGTTTTCACCACTTTTGTACAGCTGGGTGCCTATGGATAGAATTAAATTGTTATAAAAAATGACTCATCCCAAGTAATTGCCCAGTAATTTATTTGAAATCTGAGTTCTGTTTCACAAAAAAATTGAAGAGGATATTTGTGCTCTTAAAATTTTAACCATAAAATAAAACTATTCAGCCTGACTGGTGTGGCTCAGTATTAAGTGGTTAAGTGTTAACCTATGAACCAGGAGGTCATGGTTCAATTCCCAGCCAGGACACATGCCTGGGTTGTGGGATTGATCTCCAATAAGTGGTATGCAGGAGGAAACCAATCAATGACTCTCAGCATTGATATTTCTATCTCTCTCTCCCTCTCCCTTTTCCTCTAAAATCAATAAAAATATACATTATTAAGAAACTGTTTAATAGTCTTTTTATTACACCAAAGTAGTATTTTTAAGTGAACTATATACAAATATTTTAATGCAGTACATAGGTCCATATTATGTGTTGCATCTGAAAGTAGAGTTTCTTTTTCAACACTTTTCATATATTTTGATGAAGCAATAGGAATAATAAGATTGGTATTTAAAAAAATACAGATCAGTAAAAATGTACTGTAGTCTATTATAACACAATCCTTTCTGCTAATGACCTACAGAATAGTTGTGTTTAGTTTAGGATGAAATGAGGAAATAGAAATTAAAAAAAAACAACATAGTGAATGTTCTGTGGTAAATACTGTGAGAGAAGATGTCCAGGATGCTTTGTGAAAACAGAGAAAAGGCACCTTACCAGCTAGAGGCCCGAAGGCCATTTGATTGTTAGATGTCAGGCAGTCTAGCTAGAAAGAATGGTGTTTTAATGAGAGCTGAATTTGAATGCAGAAAGTTCAGTGTGGCTGTAGTCCAGATGTTTCATGGGTAGGTAGAAAGAGACTAGGTAGAAAGGGATGCAGGACACAGATAATGAAGGGCTTTGCTGCAGTGGAAAAAAACATTGGATTTTACCCACAGTTATAAGGCATGAATTAAAGCTTGGGGATTAATAGATTTTAGAGTTATTCGAAGAAAATAGCATAGCATATGTGACCAAAAGAACTTGTCTAGCTAAGATCCTGGCCAACTATGAGTTCTATGAATTGTGCAACTTATTTTATCTCTAAATGTAAGTGTCTTTATTGACAAATACCTACCTAGTACATAGTTACTATGTCTTTGTTTCTGATGCTAGTTGCTACTTCTACTTCTTACAAGGTGGAATTGAAAGCTGAATACTAGAGGAAATAGAGAAATTTGAGTGCTACTGGAGGTACAAAGAGGAGTGGTTTTGGAGTTTGGTGCTTTAAACTTATTACATTTGAGATGAAAAATGAAGATCTAGTGAAAATCAGTTTGTAATTGACAAACATGTGCTGAATGGTGAAATTGTCTATAAAGAGTATATAGATAAGATGCCAATGGTGAAAACGTGGGTTCACTCTCTAATATTTGAAAAGTGGTCTGAGAAATAAAAAATGAAGCCTGCAAATGAGAGAAATGGAACCATACAGGGTACTAGGGGAAATATATTGCAAATGTCAGCAAAAGAAAGCTCCCAGAAATGGAACTGTTTAAACTATGGATTGCCCGCAAGAAGTCAGCTTTGATAAGAGCTGAAGAAGTATCCATAGAAAAGAACAACTGTTTGAACTTCCCATGTTCTGAGTTCCCTTCAATCACAGGGCACAGAGGAGCAGTGCTCAGCTCACACCAAGAAAAACGAAGACATCTTTGTGCAGAGCTAGAAAAGAGCCTTCCAAGAATTCTCCAGGGCCAAGGATCTGTGAGGTTTCCATCTGAATCATATTTGAAAGTACAACTGAGAAGGAACATGTAGTCATGTAACTCTTGCCTAAGACGGCTGCCTTGGGTGGCAATGAGGTAGAGAGGTCTTTGAGCAGTGGACTGGAGATACAAAGAAGAGTGGTTTTAGAGTTTGGTGTTCTAAATTTATTAAATTTGAGCTGAAAAGTGGAGATCTAGTGAAAATCAGTTTGTAATTGACAACAATGGGTTGAACGGTGAAATTGACTACAAAGAGGATATAGATAAGATGTCAATGGTGAAAACCTGGGTACACTCTCTAATATTGAGGAGTGGTCTGGAAAAAAATGAATCCTGCAAATGAGAGAGATGAAACCATACAGGGTACTAGGGGAAAGGTATGTGTATGTGTGTGTGTGGGGGGGTGGCAGGGGGATAAATCCATTGGCAATTATTACGACTATAGTGAAAAGTATTCAGCTGGGAACTTCTGAAGAACCCACACACATCCCCATGAACAAAGAGCCAGCTTTAAAAGTTTAATAGGATTAGCCGAAACCGGTTTGGCTCAGTGGTAGAGTGTTGGTCTGCGGACTGAAATGTCCCAGGTTCGATTCCAGGCAAGGGCATGTACCTTGGTTGCGGGCACATCCCCGGTAGGGGGTGTGCAAGAGGCAGCTGCTGTCAATGTTTCTCTCTCATCGACGTTTCTAGCTCTCTATCTCTCTCCCTTCCTCTCTGTAAAATATCAATAAAATATATAATTTATTTTTAAAAAGTTTAATAGTATTAGAGAGCATAAATCATTTTATGACATTAATCAAATAAGAATAGTCTACCTTCCCTTTCTTAGCAGAAGAGGAGAGAATAAAAAATACAGAGGACCCCATTTTCTTCCTTGATGATAGGAGGCCTCCCTACAGTAGGAGAATCTTCAGTTTGATGAGAGTTCAGAGTTATGATTATTATTGTGGACCAGATTGTGATTTAGTAGGTACTCTATTTGTGAGTTAAAGTGATTAGCTCTTACTACCTAACAAATGACCAGAAAAGTTATTGACTCTTTGGATTTTTGTACTAGTGGTGGTGGAGGGGAGGGACTCCTCTACTGAATAAATGTGAAGGGCCAAGAGAACATAAAAATAAGTGGTATTTGAATAATAGACAGCAAGTCATCACTAAGTCAGTATACTATTCCATGTTGTTAAATAAGATCTCAAGAGGGTGTGAGTGGTAGAGTCCACATTTAAGGAAACTGGCCTTGAATAGCAAACTTTTAAAAATGTGAAAAAGATGAGGGGAATAATATGGTTTAGTTGGAGAAGGGAGATATGAGAGAACAGAAAGACGTTGGGAGAAATGTGACCCACAGGGTCCTGTTTTTCCTGGGAAGGGATGAGCTTCCTTGGTGAGAGTTTAGAGTATGATGAGGTCGTGGGTAAATCAGGATACTGCAGAGACTGTTAAAGGCTGGAAATATAGCAGAGCACTGGTTCTCAAAGAGTGATCTCTGAACTAAGAATGTCAACATCTTCCAGGAACTTGTGAAAAATGCAATTTATCAGGCTCTAGCCAGACCTACTGAATCAGAAACTCTATGAATGGAGTCCAACAATCTGTGTTTTAACAAGCTTACCTGGGGATTCTCATGCACACTATAGAGTTTGAGAACCACTCTTAGAGTAGAATGGTTTAAAAGCATAAGGGTTCTATGCTTGTACCATAGCACTGTCACTCTCTGAGTGCTTTTTACAAATTATTTAGCTTCTTGTGCCTCATTTTCTTCATCTGTAATATAAAGGTATCTAATCACAACCAACTCATAGTATTCTTGAAAAATCTGTATGACTCAACATATCTTCAGTCTTTAGGACAGCCACGTATATTTAAAATGCTCAACAAATGTTAAACGCTTTCTTTCCAGCAGCATAGTATTCCATGGTATAGATGTACCACCATTTTCTAATCCACTCATCTACTGATGAGCACATAGGCTGTTTCCAAATCTTAGATATTATAAATTGTGCTAATATGAACATAGGGTTGCATATATCCTTTTTAATTGGTGTTTCTGTTTTCTTGGGATATATTCCTAGAAGTGGTATTACTGGGTCAAATGGCAGTTCCATTTTAAATATTTTGATGAAACACCATATTGTTTTCCACAGTGGCTGCACCAGTCTAAATTCCCACCAGCAGTGCAAGAGGGTTCCTTTTTCTCTGCCATTTGCAACAGCATGAATGGAAGTGGAGAGCATTATGCTAAGTGAAATAACCAGTCAAAGAAAGATAAATACCATATGATCTTACTCATTTGTAGAATATAATGAACATCATAAACTGATGAACAAAAATAGATACAGAGACAAAGAAGCATTAAACAGAATGTCAAACTACAGCAGGAAGGCAGGGGAGGGTTGCAGGGCAGTAAGCGATCAAAGGAAGGACTTGTATGCTTTTGAATAAGCATAACCAATGCACACAGACACTGGGGAGATAGGGGTGTGAGTCCATGCGTCAGTGGGTAGGAGAGGTCAAAGGGGGAAAGAGGAAAAAATGAGACATGTGTATTACAATTTGTAATACTTTAAACAATAAAAATAAAAATAGATAAACAGACAAACAAACAAATAAATAAATACAATATAAATTTAGAGATTCCCATGATCAGGCATGTTTTTTTAATTCTTCTGGTTCACTTCTGGCTTTTCAACCTCCATGCCATTGATTGAGATCCCTGGTCCATGACACAGATAAACCTTAGAATAATAATAATAATAAAATGCTAATTATTCTTATTGTGGGAAAATAAAATAAAATGCCAAGTACTCCTGTAAGAGTTGGTAGATCATGATGAGTCTAATATGCTTGCTGCGCTTTGTGACATTTGCACCTTTAGTGGCATAGACTCATTGTGTTTGTCATTTACCATAAGACTCTGAGCCCAGGAGTTGTGCTATATTTTCTGTTTTGCCTGCAATGTCTTTAGCAGCAAAAGGCATGGATGGGCTCTGGGACTGTTAGACTAAAGAAATGGAGAAAGGAGCCAAAACTGGTTTGGCTCAGTGGATAGAGCGTCAGCCTGTGGACTGAAGGGTCTCAGGTTTGATTCCAGTCCAGGGCATGTACCTTGGTTGCGGGCACATCCCCAGAAGGGGGTGTGCAGGAGGCAGCTGGTTAATGATTCTCATCCATATTTCTAACTCTCTATCCCTCTCTCTTCCTCTCTGTAAAAAATCAATACAATATATATTTTTTAAAAAATAAGAGGAAAGAAAGAAATGGGGAAAGGAGCCCTTACTGGTTTGGTTCAGTGGATAGAGCATCAGCTTGTGGACTGAAGGGTCCCAGGTTTGAATCCAGTCAAGGGCACATGCCCCTGTTGAAGGCTTGATCCCTAATGGGGGCATACAGAAGGCAGCCAATCAATGATTCTCTCTCATCATTGATGTTTCTATCTCTTTCTCTTGCTCCCTTCCTCTCTGAAGTCAATAAAAAATTATTTTTAAAAAATGGAGAAAGGAGCTAAATAATGAGTGCGGAGTAATGCATATAGAATTAGTCAAACACTGTAGAAATTTCTAACAAATATGTGATAAATTTTTGAGAAATAAAATTATGTTTTTGTCATATAAAGCTTTTATTTTAAAAAGAGAGACATATGTACTACTATTTGTAATATTTTAAACAATAAAAAAAAAGAAAATGAATCCAAGAACTAAAGAAAAAAAAAGCTTTTATTATGTTGAGGTATGATTCCTCTATTCCCAGTTGGCTGAAAGGTTTTTGTTTTTTTAATTGATTATGGTATCACATACTTGTCCTTATCCCCCCATTCCCATTCCAAACCCCTCCATACATATTCCACCACTCCCCTGTTTTCCATGGCCACAGGCTAGGCCCAAGTCCTTTGGTTGATCTCTTACCCCCAGCCTCCCCTACTTTCCCTCTGAGGTTTGATAGTCTGATCGCTGCTTCTCTTTCTCTGGGTCTATTTTTGTTCACCAGTCTATGTTGTTCATTATTTATTATAGATGTGTGAGGTCATGTGATCCAAGAAATACCTTTGTAAGAACCTAAACTGCAACAAGCCTTAATGGTTATGCTGGGAGGCAAATAAATCAGTCTGTAGTGAGTTCCTTTCTTAATATCCTGAGAATAATTTACATCTAAAAATTTTGTACTTTAGAAAATTAACCTTTACTCAAAACGCTAAAATTATGTTTTGCAATTTTTGGAAACACTAAGTATTTCTTTGGAAAACATATCACTAGCAGACCATGTAAAATATATTGGTCAATTTTTGTGTTAACTAGAGAAGGAAAAAAGTATAATTTTTGTGTTAATTAGAGAAGGAAAAAAGTATAATTTTTGTGTTAACTAGAGAAGCCTGGTTTCCAGGCATTTGAAAAATAAATGTCAGTTCAAAATTATTTTTTAAATTTACTTAGATCTACATAACTTCACTTTTTAAGTGTTTAATGATATTTTCAAAGACCTATATCCTTGGATCATAATGCTAGCCACACCGATGAGTCCCCAGAAGATCTGTACTTGGTATCAGTGATAAAACTACATTTGATACTCTCCTATTTGTCTTTTTCTGGTTGCCCTCTAATAAGCTGGAAGTGTGTAATAAAATAACCTAATGACTACACCTAGAGAACAAAGCTCCATTCTAATTGTTTTGATGCATGGGCTAGCAGGATAATTGATTGACACTAAGACCACTCAGTAAACAGCCAGCTAACAGAATTAGATAAATGAAAACATATGGTAATTACAACTGTGCAGAACAATTTAGAATCTACAATGTAGCCTCTGGCTAAATAATCAAATGTCTGATCAAAGAGCAATTAGAGTTAATAAAAGTCTTATTGTGTGATTAGGATTAAGAGAGGCTGAAAGATAAAAATTGTGGGAGGGTGTTTTGTGAGAGATTTGGTTCATTTTAAAAAAGGTTTTAGTATTCTTAGCCATTAAACTTCTTTTTAAAAGAGAGAATTATTGCATACCTTTTTTTAACGTTATGTAAGAAACATTTAAGACTTTTCATACTGCGTTGGTATTTTTTACGAAACACATGTATTTTACTTAAGTGAATCCTACAACTTACTCATGCATTCATTTCACAAATAATTATTAAGCACTTATTAAATGCCAGGCTCTAAATAAAACACTGTGTTGAAACACTACCTCTTACCTGAGAAAAGTAAAATAGTCACAAATCCTGACCTTTGAGATTACAATTTGATGGAGAAGTAAAATATATTTATAAAAACCTATGATGCGAGATGTAGAAAAGTAGAAAGCCAAGTAAGAGAGGTGCAAATAAAGTACTTGCAAAGTTAAAAAGAAGTGATTACTTTTACAGGGACATGAGAGAAAGCTTTAGGATTGCTTCCTAAGTCTCAAAAGGTAGAATGATCAGCTACACATATTAGTAAAGATAAGAACATTTTGTTTTACAGTACCCTATATTATGGGTCCTATTTTATGTTTTGTCAGTTTGTGTGTATTTTCTTTATGCTAATTAAAATTAAATATTTGATTTCATAGTCTCATTGTCTTATTGCCTAGATGAGTGAAACTAGAAGTAAAGCCATGGATCATAAATCATAAATATTTGGCTATCCACTCTTATTTTGATTCAAGAACCAGTAACAGTCTTCTCACATGGACCCTGAATATTTAATATCAGGTTGAGTGAGCTCAAAATGTACTGGTGACTCAGGGGACACCTCTCCAGAAAAATTAAAAACCAGTGGCCAGTGGATCACATTTCCAGGACTGTGATTTCATGTGGTGCCAGCATCATGGAAATGGACTGTACCCACTTCAGATGATGAGAACATTACATCTTCAGCTATCTTTAGATATATCTATAGTTTCTTCCTCTGTGTCATGGGCCAAAAAATAATCTAGTTTTTGACTCACAAATGTGGTGATTCATTAAAAGCAAAGTATGAGTTCACCTGGGCATTTGGGGCTCAACATTGAGGATCTCTTTCAAACCCCTTTCTCTGTGCCCCTCCACTCATTTCTGCCACCTCACTCTCTAATCAGGGAGGAATAGTTGACTAGAGAAAGAGACTTGGAGGAAGAGAATGACAACACAAGAATTATTGTATCACAAGTAGGGAACAATTTAGTGCTATATAAGTCATGGAATAATACCGATTACAGAACAAAAATACAATTGAATTTTTTTCACCATTAAAAAACACTTTTTTTAGGGTAGTTTTAAGTTCAGAGCAAAATTTGGGGGGAAGGTACAGAGAGACCCCATTAACCCCCTACCCCAACACATTCAAAGCTTCCTCCACTGTCAACACCCCCCACCAGAGTGGTTCATTTGCTACAATCAATGAAATATATTATCACCCAAAGTTCATCAGGGTCATCCCCAGTGATGGGCTTGATATGGGTTTGGACTAAGGTGTAAAAACATGTATCTACAATGACAGTATCATGCAGAGTAGTTTAATTGCCCTAGAAATGTTCTGCCCTCTGCATCTTCCTCCTTCCTTCCTCCCTAATGGTTCTCCACTGTGTGTGTGTGTGTGTGTGTGTGTGTGTGTGTGTGTGTGTGTGTGTGATGGATCTCTTTGCCAGTCTGTTGAAGTCTTTGAACATCTTCTCCCAGGTAACAATTTTAATGCATAAAACACGATAATAATTGAAATAAATTAATTGAAATTCATAAACTAAATTATGAAAATATTTAAAAACAAAATAATGTTAGTAACATATTTGCTCCTTATATTTATTTATTTATTGTCAAAAGTTTTATATATGTCTCCTTTTTTTTCCTGACTGATCCTTTTCCCTGGAGCCATTCTCACCCCATGCAAGCCCCACTGCTCCTGACTGTGTCCATTGGTTAGGCTTATATGCATGCATATGAGTCCTTTGCTTGCTCTCTAATCCCCTTTTCTCCCTCTGCCTTTTGTCTCTGGATCTATTCCTGTTCATCAATATCCCACATATGAGTGAGATCATGTGATATTCATCTTTCTTCAATTGGCTTATTTCCCTTAGCATAATGCTCACCCGTTCCATCCATGCTGTTGCAAATGGTAAATTTTCCTTTTTTATAGCAGTGTAGTATTCCATTATTAAGATGTACCACAGTTTTTTAATCCACTCATCTGCTGATGGGCATTTAGGTTGTTTGCAAATCTTAGCTATTGTAAATTGTGCTGCTTTGAAAATAGGGGTGCATATATCCTTTCTGATTGGTGTTTCTAGTTTCTTGGGATATAGCTCTAGAATGGGTCTACTGGGTCAAATGGGAATTCCATTTTTAGTTTTTTAAGGAAACTCCATACTGTTCTCTACAGTGGGTACACCAGTCTGCATTCCCACCAGCAGTGCACAAGGGTTCCTTTTTCTCCGCATCCTGTACAGCACTTGTTGTTTATTAATCTGTTGATGATAGACATTCTGACAGGTATAAGATGGTACTGCATTGTCATTTTGATTTGCATTTCTTGGATGATTAGTGATTTTGAGCATGTTTCAAATGTCTTTCGGCCTTCCTTATGTCCTCTTTCAAAAAGTATCTATTTGGGTTCTTAGCCCATTTTTTTGATTGGATCATTTATCTTTCCTGCATTAAGTTGTATGAGTACTCTTTAAATTTTGGAGATTAAAGCCTTATCTGAAATATCATTGGCAAATATGTTCTCCCATGCAGTAAGCTTTCTTGTAGAATTTCAAAGAAGGTAAATCACCTGAATACTAAAATTTAGAAGTTTAATGGTTTTTTTTGAAGAATGCAAAATAAGTATGGATATTTTTTAAAAGAAAATGGAAATTTAGACAGGGTACCTGATACCCAAGGTTGCACAGGTAGTATGAGCTATTATCTGGAGTTAGTGTCTTATGGCTCCTCTTCCAGTGAGTGACCTTTTCACTCTGAACCTAAATGCATGGGCCTTCCCTGACCTCCTATCAACTCATGCCTGCTAAATGATCGTCTATCACATTACCCTTTTTCTTTTTTTCATGACTTATTTTGTATTCATGTCATTGTGATTTATTTTCACAATCGTGTGTGTTTATATAGTTTTCCTCCCTAGAAACTAAGTCTCCTGAGGACAATAATATTACTTGTTTAGTACTGTTTCTAAATCTGTTTATCACTGCAGTCTCCCCCAGCACCTAGTAAACTATTGGTAAGTCCACAAGACTGGCTTCTTAACAACTTACAAAGCGTGTTAGGTGGTGATAAATCAAGGTATTCCTAACTGAGTTGTGTACAATGAGTACAACAGGAGTTACTCAAGAACTCCACATTTGGGGCCTTATTATTTTTACTTGACTATATTATGAAAGCTATTGCTTCCCCCAAAATGCATATCCAGCATACACATAAAATTTTGCATATGCTTTTATGAGAGACTTATTAATCCATGATATTATTTTTGGTTGTTAGTCCTCACCTGAGGATATTTTCCCATTGATTTTCAGAGACAGTAGAAGGAAGAGGGGGGTACTTAGAAAGAGAAACATCTATGTGAGATAAACATATTGATTGGTTGCCTCCAGCACTTGCCCAACCAGGGTCCAGGATTGAGTCTAATGCAGGTATGTGCTTTTGACTGGAATTAAGTCTGGGACCCTTAGTCCACAGGCCACACTCTATTCACTGAGCATACTGGCCAGGGCAATTTAAGATAGTCTTAAATGTTTGCTATAGGATAAATGATCCAACAGGATTAACAACACAGTCTACTCATAACTGTGTTTCGTGCTGGATCCTGGGGAGTGCACCTGTGAATAATTGTAGCCTCCTCCTTTGAGTAACTCATAGTCTCATTGCATAAAACACTCTTCTGGAATAACAGAATCAGAATTGTGGAACTAGTACAAACAACTTGCTGATGAAGGCATGCTCAGCATACTAAAGTAACTGAAACAGCCAAGCTGTGAGATGATAGTAGAGCTAGAAATGGAGCACAGATTTTCTGGTTCTGATTACATTTTCTAGTATAAATGACTATAAACTCTAGTTATTCTTGTACTGCTATTCTGTCATGCATGCATATGTCTGACTATAAGCCAGTTGTTCTAGTTTTCTTTTTTTCCCCCAGTTAATTTTTCTGGATTACACTGACAAGCATGATTTTACAAGCCAATGACTTTTCCCTGAAATAAGCCCTTAGGAATCTATAAACTTATATATTTCTTAACAGTTCTATTTTCAAGTAAATGTTGGCAGTTGTTTTCATTTTATTCATTAATACTTCTTCAACCTCTTAAAAATTAGCTACTTGTCAAATTAGATAAATATAGTCACTTTATTGAATTGATTGTGCCCAGGTTCAAACACAGCATTTGAAACAGTCTCTGAGTATAACAGCAAAGAAATTCACTCACTCATTCACTCCTTCATTTAACAAATATATATTGAGTATCTATCATGTGCCAAGCACTAAAGCCAGGTACTGTCCTATATAATAAAAGCCTACTACGCTAAATGTCTGGTCATCTGGTAACTGGTCTACTGTTCAGCCAATCAAATTGTAATATGCTTATGAAATGCTAAGGCCACTCAACCGGTTTCTATGATGTGCACTGACCACCCGAGGGCATACAGTTGACTGGTTGACCAGTTGCTATGACATGCATGACCACCAGGGAGGGAGATACTATAACCTGTAGGTTAGCTTGCTGCTGGGGTCTTGCCAATTGGAATTGAGCGAGATGGGCCAGACACACCCTGGAGCATTCCCACAGTCCCTCCCTGGGTGGCCAACCTTCCATGTTCTTCCCTGGCCACAATTCGGACTGGGCAAGACAGGGCTGGACACACCCTGGAGCCCTTCCACAGTTCCTCCAAGATCCCTCAACCTGGCCTGAGCCCTTGCAATCTGGCACCCCTCTGAAAAGGTGAGGAGATGTCAGAGAGTTGGTTTTGGCCCAATCCCTCAGGCCACTCCCCTCGGGAGGGTGCCAGATACAGGGCTCACAGCTGATGAGCCTCTCCCAATATGGACTGATTGGGCACAAGCTTGGGGCAAGGTGCAGTAGGGCTGGGATAAGCAGGAGCAGCAGGTAGGAGCTGCAGGTGGCATTGAACTGCACGTTTTGGCCCAATCCCTGAAGACTAACCCTAGGAATCCCACCTGTGCACAAATTTGTGCACCGGCTAAAAAATAGTAAGCAAATACAGCTATATATGTTGTCTATCTGTGGCAAATGCTGTAGTAGAAAGATATCCATACAGTGTGAATAGATATGTTGCCAAGGAGATTAGGGAAAGCTTTTCTGATACAATAACACTTAAGGTGAAATCTGAAACATGATCAGAAGGTAATTAGGCAAATTGGGGGAAACAACCATGTTTCAGACAAGGATGCTGGGGAAGGGGTGCATGGGCACAGATTCTGAGATGGGAGGGATATGGTAACGTGTAGGCAAAAGAACAGTGCAATAGTGTAACCAGAGTGCAAAGAGTGAAGGGGGTGCTCTACCTGAGTTGACAAAGTAGCTAGACTAGAGTTTGAATCATATAGGATCATATACAGCATATTAAGAAGTTGGTTAACTCTGGCTGGGTGGCTCAGTTTGTTGGAGTGTTGTCCCATACACATATATAGGTCACAGGTTTAATATCCAGTGAGGGAATGTATGGGAGACAATTGACCGATGTTTCTCTCTCACATCAATGTTTCTTTCTCTCTCCCTTGCTCTCTCTCTCTAAAATCAATAAAAATATCCTCAGGCAAGGATAAAATGTAGGTTGGTTAAACCTAAAAGACATAGGCAGCCATTGAAGGTTTTTATCTTCAATTTACATTTTCTACATTAGAAAATGAAGGTCCTATGGATGACTTTAATGACCTGGTTTGTGCTCTTAAAAATGTCTTGGTGATATTTATTGAGACTGGGAACAAAGGACAGAGCACAGATTCTGGGAGACTGAGAAAAGTAAAATTATGCATTCAATTTTGGCCATGTTGAATTTGAAATGCCCTTGAAATACCCAGGAGGAGATGTAAAATAGGCAGTTGGTTATACAAATTTGAAACTCATAGGAATATTATGGCCTGGAGATATAATTGTATGAATCAGTTGTGACTAGATGATAATTGAATCTGTGAGCATGGATGAGATCACACAAGGAGAAAGTATCAAGTGAAAAAATGAGAGAGAGCTAAGAATATTAGAGGAATGTTAACATTTTTTTTAGCTTGAAGGAAGATGAAAATGCCAATGGAATAGAAAGGAGAGTCAAAGGAAAAGAAGGAAAACAAGGAGAAAAAGGAAGAGAAAGCATCAACCATGATGGGATAATAGGAGATAACAGAACAATGATTCCATTATTTTATAATTAACCAACACATTACATTTATTAACTACAGTAATTGTAATTAATGGCTGGCATGGGTGTGG
The DNA here is from genome assembly GCA_963924515.1 of Vespertilio murinus. Taxonomy (NCBI): domain Eukaryota; kingdom Metazoa; phylum Chordata; class Mammalia; order Chiroptera; family Vespertilionidae; genus Vespertilio; species Vespertilio murinus. Next base: position 169,940,552 of record OZ004706.1, on the reverse strand, counting down.
CTTCATGCAGGCCTTGATCATGCAATACTACTGAGAACCATATGTCTCCTCTTTCCGCTTCTGTGGTATTGGCCCTATCTTCTGTGACTGATTGGATGGAAGGACGAGTGATAAGGAAATATTAAACATAGATCCCAGTCTTTGGACTTTGCAACTGTTTATGTATTTCTGTTATTCACTGAGGTGTATAACATAGATAAAAAGCAGCCTATATTTCACTGTCTATTAGCAGCCGAGACTCTGGACACTGGTCACTTGAAACTTGATTTGAAGCCCAGCTCAGCCTCTCTCAGTGTCCTGTTGGTGACCCTTACCTCTATGTTTCCTCATCTGGGGATAATAATAACAGTTGAGTGAGGATAAAATATAAAGTACTTAAGTATTCTGATCAACAAAGCTTGGCTATTTGCTCACTTAGATTATCAGCCAAGCAAGTTAACTAATTTTATTTTATTCTATATTTATTACCCCCTTGTAGAGTCACCAAGACTTGGAATTGATAATATTTAGGTAGTTTTATAGTAGGAATTAATGTACAGAAAGGTAAAATCTTTGGTGGGAATATTGACCAAATATATTTCCATATGATGTTGTTCTACATCAAAGTTCTAGACACTCTAGGTCAGTGGTCAGCAAACTCAGTCAACAGAGTGGCAAACCATGGCTCAAGAGCCGCAGTTTGCTGACCACTGTTAGATCATTGCCCATAGGTATCACTGGTACACCACATAACTCCAATTATTTCTGTATTATATTAAAACAGGGACCTTATTTAATTCAATGGAGTACATCTACTGTTCAATGGTATTGAGTAGGTATGTCTTCTGTTTCTTATATGGCTATGTAAAGTCAAGTATTGGTGTGCTATTCATTTTAATGTTATTGGGTTTGTTCGTTTTTAATTTAAAACTAACGTAGTATTTATATAAGTGTGTCTACTCTTTACATTGTATACTTTTTCATATTCATAAAGGTACCAAGCATAACATCCTATATACAATACTCTAACAATAACATACATATTATTATATCACTTTATAATATTCAAAGCATTTTACAAGCATTAATTTTCTCTTTGATTAATAACTGCCGCTTTAGTTAAGTCCTACACATGAGTGTCATAATAAAGAGATCAATTGCCATGCTGCTACCTTTTTACTTCAAGTAAAATTATTTTAATAGTTGACATTTTTGTACCATATCTAACTTTTCAAAACAGCCTCTCTCATGTTTTTAAAAAATTGGTTTTTATATTCACCCCTAACATGTGAGGAATAGAGCACAGATGTTAGTATGTTTAATTTACTAATAAGAAAACTAAGACTCAAAGGATTAAATGATTTTTTGTAAGGCCACATAAGTATAAGGTGAAATAACTGGAACTAGAACCCAGATCTCTAACCAATAGCTCTATTCCAAGCATGTCAAACTCGTGACCCACAGGCCGTATGCAGCCCACAATGAATCTTTTTGCAGCCCAGCCCATATAACAGTATGTAAGAAGCACTTTAATAAAAATTTCATTACTTAATTTTTACAATATCCTGTTATACATAATTATAAATAAGGGACTATAATGTTTGCTAATGACCGATCACTATAATTGTGTTGCATTCATTTCCCTTACATGCCTTACTCACAGGAGTACATTTCTCTCCACTAATACTAGCAGTGAGTATTTTAGCAGCCAATTGCCACATCATTAGTCTTGTACTGACTTGTTTGGTGTGCGCAACAGGAAATATTTCACTTTCAGAGAACAAGAAAAATAGGTTTATTTCCATAATGTTTATTAATTTGTGCAGTTATTCAGTGTCTGATAAATTAATGTTCAAGAAAAAACATTAATTTTTATTAAAATGTTATATTATTTTATGTTAACGATTAGTCATTTATTTTAGCCCTTTGTAACCAGCATGTCTTTATTGAAATAAATCTACATTTCTATGAAAATTGTAGCTTTCAAAAAAAAGAAAATTGAAGCTTCCAATTTTTGTGGCTCATATAAACTTACATCTTGTTTATTTGGCCCATGTTAGCCTTTGAGTTTGACCTACTTGCTCTATTCTAAAGATACATACATGCCATTCTTCTTGAAGATTAAAGGAAAATCAATAACTTCACTGAGAAACATTCCAAAGATCTTTATCTAAAAATATAAGGAAAAATAAGAAATTGAATAATGTATTTTTAATATTTAATTATTCCATGTACACTTTTTTTTTCTTGAAATAATAAGGCTGAATGGGAAAAAGAAAATGCTTTAGGATAAAAATAGAACTTCAGTGGATTATCTCATTCTAACTCCACCACATAGCCTCAATACTTGGTCCTTAGAACTACAGAGCCCACAGCTAAGGAGCTACAGGATGTCATGGATAGTAAATTTAGAATAAGGGCAGTTAAGTCTATGAGTGAAGGGTTATTGTTCATCTAGAGAATAAGAAAGTTTAGAAATGATAAACCGTAAATGAATTGATGGATAGTCTCTGCCAGATATAACCTGTATCAATTTCAGAGTAAAACTGCTAGCTGTCATATCAGCAAGTTTGATCCAGTTTTCATTTCTATCACTGCTGTGAGTTTTAGTGAAGGCACCTCTGATATGTACCTGGAACATTTAAGAGCCTTGTACATAATCAGACTCTCTGTTTGCAGTTAAGTTTTGATTGAAGTTTGCTTTTTAAAATATATTCCAAATGGAGGGGTATGCATTACATTCCCTTTAACAACAAACATTCCTTTGCTGCATGTCAACATAATGCAACTCCATACCCAGGAACTCATCTTAAAGGAGGCATTGTCACTAGACAAATAAGCAAAATGTAGATGGTCATCTAATGAGGTAGAGATAGAATGATAGACCACTAGAGTTTTAGTTTTCCCCAAGAAAATATTTTTGCTTCTTATTAAACTACTAGAGGCCTGGTGCATGAAATTTGTGCATTGGGGGGGGGGGGTCCCTCAGCCCAGCCTGCACCCTCTCCAACTAGGGACCCCTTGGGGGATGTCTGATTGCCAGTTTAGAGGAATGTCTAAACTGGCAGTCAAACATCCCACTCATAGTCCTGGACCACTAGCTCCTAATTGTTCACCTGCCTGGTTGTCTGGTGAACCCTAACTGCCCTGCTCCTGACAGCTTGGCCACCCCAAAGTTCCCCCTGCTGCTGGTAGGTCACCCCCAACTTTCCCCTCCCTGCCATCCTGGTCGCCCCACACAGCCTGCTCTTCAGTCATTTGGTTGTCCTTCACTAAACCCCTGCTAGCCAAGTTGTAGGCAGCCATCTTGTGAGGGTGTGAGGGTCAATTTGCATATTACCTCTTTATTATATTGTATTATTTCTCTCTAAATTAGAAAGAGGAACTAAATACAGAATAATTTAACCTAAAAAGACAAGCTACTTATTTCTTCTGGTTTTTCATTATCATTTTGTATGAGCTCCTTAACATGTGTTTCATAAATTGTCCCTTTTTAAAATTTCAACTTCATCTGGTCTTACATGGACATGTCAGGAGTCATTGTCAATTGTCATGTACTAAATAATTAACTAGTAAGTTACTTTACATATAGAGGCCCAGTGCATGAAATTTGTGCACTGATAGGGTCCATAACAGCTGCCAACTGCAAGCTGGGGTCTCCCTTTTTTCTCCCAGCCAATTCCACCGCCTGGTCAAACTCCTGGACGAACTCCCAATTGAGGGGACACTTTGCATATTACTCTTTTATTATATAGGATGAGTACAAGGTACCCTTTTCTTAAATTTCCTCTAATCAGTTGTTGAGTGATTTCCAAGTTGTCCCAGATATATAGACTTTGAGTGGAAAGTATAGGTCCCACTCTGCTCAGGAAATGTTTCTGGTTTGAGTCTAGTGTATGCTCAATGAATTAGTGCATACATTCTTTAAATGTTCTTCATGGAACTTTTGAATTCAAAGCACCTGATCTTTGTTGGAAAGGTAGATCCCTAACTCTACCCCAGATCTATCAAATCAAAATCTCTGAGACTGGATTCTAGGAATCTGATCTCAGTGTCTATCTCTCTCTACCTATCTCTTGGTTCCTATGATCAGAATTCTTTAATTTATCACTCATGCCAAGTATGTCTCCAATAAAGATAAGGTATAGCTTTTTCCCTGACTGGATCTCTTCTTTTCAAACCTTCTCAGGAATGGCTTCTTTTACTCATTCAGGTCTAATATCAATTGTCACTCCCATAGAGTAGAGGGCACTGACTATTCAAAGTAAGCCTCCATCCACACAAGGTTTTCTTTATCATTAATATATTTTAGATTTGTCAAACTATTTAATAATGTAAAATATTGTTTATTTAAAAAATTCAAATATATTCTATTGATTTTAGAGAGGAAAGGAGAGGAGCAGAGAAATATCAATGATGAGAGAGAATCATTGATTGTCTGCTTCCTGCACACCCCTACTGGGGATAGAGCCTGCAACCCAGGCATGTGCCCTTGACCAGAACAGAACCTGGGACCTTTCAGTCTGCAGGCTGGTGCTCTATCCATTGAGCCAAACCAGCTAGGGGCATTTAAAAAAATTAACATTTAGTGCCTTTTTCTGCTAATATTGAAACTCCACTATTTTCATTAAACCAAACAACTGAAGGGTGTCGACTTTAGGAATTTTCTTGAGATGCTTTATTTCTAAGGGCTTAAATTACTGCATATGCAAAATGAGGGAATGAGACTAGATTAGTAGTCCTTTCCAGATTCTACAAAATGCAAATTCATTAAGATCTAAATATTTTTGTTGTTGTTGTTGTGAATCTTAATTCGAGGATATTTTTTCCATTGATCTTTTAGAGAGAGAGCAGAAGAGAGATAGTTAGACAGAGATAAGCATCAATTTGAGAGAAATGCATCGATTGGTGCCTCTGGCACATATCCTGACTACAGCCTGGGCGGGGAGAAACTTGCAACCAAGATACATGCCCTTGACTGGAATCAAACCTGGAATCCTTTGGTCCACAGGTCAACGCTCTATCTACTGAGCCAAATCAGCTAAAGAAGACCTAAATATTAACTCACTAAGAATTATGCAAAAAAATTTAAAAATGTATATAGTCAAAAAATGTAGGAAATTTAAAATACTTTCTGTCTTGGAGATTCACAATACACATTTGCAATTTTAAAATACTGAAAATCCTCCAGGAAATAAATCTGTTTATATTGATTTAACTGAGCATTCATCAAACTTATCACGGCATTCATATTCTCCTGCAACAACTAAGAACTGACATTTCATAAAATCCAGTAGGAGAAATGCTGAACTAGATGATAGCAAATTGATCTGGTTCAAAAGGTCCAAAATTGTCTGGTGCCACATATTGAGCATGCTCATCATTCACTCTAGAAGCTCTGCAGTCCTCCTGCCACTGGCTACACATCCACAGTAAGAAAGAGCTATGGTGACCGGAAACGGTTTGGCTCAGTAGTAGAGCTTCGGTCTGCAGACTGAAAGGTCCCAGGTTCGATTCTGGTCAAGGGCATGTACCTTGGTTGCAGGCACATCCCCGATAGGGGGATGTGCAAGAGGCGGCTGGTCGATGTTTCTCTCTCATTGACATTTCTAGCTCTCTTACTCTCTCCCTTCCTCTCCGTGAAATATCAATAAAATATATTAAAAGAAAGAAAGAAAGAAAGAGAGAAAGAAAGAAAGGAAGGAAGGAAGGAAGGAAGGAAGGAAGGAAGGAAGGAAGGAAGGAAGGAAGGAAGAGAGAGAGAGAGAGAAAGAAAGAAAGAAAGAAGGAAGGAAGGAAGGAAGGAAGGAAGGAAGGAAGGAAGGAAGGAAGGAAGGAAAGAAAGAGCGAGCTATGGTGGGCCTGGCCAGTTTGGCTTAGTGCAGTGGTTCTAAACCTTTCTAATTCCACGACCCTTTAATATAGTTCCTCATGTTGTGACGACCCCCAACCATAAAATTATTTTCATTGCTACTTCATATCTGCTACTGTATAGCATATGGCCATCGGAAAACACAGATATTTACATTACAATTACGATTCATTAACAGTAGCAAAATTACAGTTATAAAGTAGCAATGAAAATAATTTTATGGTTGGGGGTCACCACAACATGAGGATCTGTATTAAAGGATTGTGGCATTAGAAAGGTTGAAAAGCACTGGCTTAGTGGATAGAGTGTTGGCCTAAGGACTGAAGGGTCTGTGGTTCAATTCTGATCAAGGGCATATGCCTGGTTTTCGGACTCAATGCCCCATGGGGGGCTGCAGGAGGCAGCTGATCAATGATTCTCTGTCATCATTGATGTTTTGATCTCTCTCTCTGTCTTTCTTCCTCTCTGAATCAATAAAAATATACATTTTAAAGAAAAAAGAAAGAGCTGTAGTGATTGGAAACTTTCTTCTCTCCATGCTGAAATCTTCTAGAAAGCTTCTGCAATTCTGGAAGAGAAGCAAACCCCTTCTATTCGAGCATGTGTAGGCAGCTGAATCTCAGAAACTGTACAAAGATTAAAGAATTCAGGCCAGGAGAACCTTTATCTTGATAGCAGAAACCCATTTTTGCATCAGATAATGGATTATCAGATAACCTTTTGTCTTTCTGTAGGCAATATGCATTGGGAGAGAAAAAAAAAGCAAGGAGCTTAAAAGGTTTCCCTTTGATGTTCTTTCACACCATATTGCATACTTTAGATGACGCTAATGATTCTGCTCAAGGAAATTTATGTAGCTCTGAAGTCATGCATTTGGCAATAAAGTGATTTTTAAAAGAAACTATTAAAGTGTTATGGGTTGAATCATGTCCCCCCAAAATGTACATATTAAATTCCAAACCTCCAGTACCTCAGAATGTGATCTTATTTGGAAATAGGGTCATCACAAATGTAACTGGTTGAAAGTTACATTCATATGTTAAGATAAGGTCATACTGGGATAAGATGAACTTATAATCCAATATGACTGCCATCCTTATAAAAAAGGAGAAATTTGGACACCAAGGCAAACATTCACAGAGGAAAGGTGATGAGAAGACATACAGGGACAAGATGGCCACCAACAAGTCAGGGAGAGAGTCCTGCAGTAGATCCCTCCCTCACTGCCCTCAGAAATAACTGACCCTGCCTACACCATTGTTTATTTCTTAAACAAATATATTGATTTTAGAATGAGATGAAAGGAGAGGAAGAGAAAGAAACATTGATGACAGAGAAACACCAATCAGCTGTTTCCTGCACATCCCCTACTGGGGATTGGGCCTGGAACCCGGGCATATGGAACCCCTGCCTGCAAATTGAACCGATGACCTTTTGGTGCCTGAGGCAATGCCTAATGAAGTGAACCTCACAGGCCAGGGCTACACATTTATTGCTGAGGTATGTTGTTTCAGCAGCCCTAGCAAACTAATACAGGGTCAGACTGTTAGAATCCAGTCTCTTGGTCCTATATTTAACACTGGATGAATTTCTCCCTCCCGATTCCCAAATGTCTGTGTAGTCCTGGGACACAATAAAACAGGTCAGTGAGCAATCAATTTTAGATCAGTAGTTTGGTTTCTGTGTGCTAGAATGGCTGGTTTAACTCCAATATTGGAATAGATCCCTTAATAACATTTTGGTGAACCTTCCTCCACTCCGTATTTTGCTTCAGCTGTAATAAACAAAAATTGGAAGACAACTACAAATAGTGGCAAAGACAAAAGGCCATGGAATTACTTTGAAACCCACTGTGTACAGCTCTGTAAGGTTGACCAAAAATCATTTGGGGGGAAAACCGTTCTGCTTTTTAAAAATTATTATTATTCAAATATTTTTATTGAATTCAGAGGGGAAGGGAGCAGGAGAGATGATAGAAGCATCAGTGATAATAGAGAATCATTGATTGGCTGCCTCTTGCATACCCCCTGCCAGGGATTGAGCCTTCAACCTCTGCATGTGTCCTGACTGGGCATTGAACTGTGAGCTTCTAGTTCAGAGATTGATGTTCAACCACTGAGCAACATTGGCCGGGGCCAAACACTGCCTGGGTTTGTTCAGTGGATGTTTAAAGCAGGCGATACAGAAAGTTTAAGTGAATCTTCCTTGAAATTACTACTACCATCACCACTGTCCTTTGAGGACTGGCTTAATGTAGTTCCTACCTCTTCAGCGTAATACAGACAGAGCTTTAAAATGGCACTTGTAACAAAGGGAAGAGTCAAATTGCTCTTGTCACTAATTAGTTCACATGTTACTGAAAATTGACTTTGGCCTTGTTATTGAATCAAGAAATTCAAATCTGAGAGAATCAACTGTGAGGATGCGGCCCGCTGGGAAAATCAGATCACTGTGTATATTTTGCAATTAGGACAGGAACTTAGTGCCCGTGTATAACTTGGAGTTGGGACTAATCTCAATAGAAGAGGCTTGGCGTAAATCTGGAAATAATTATAATATGAAAAATATAAGGTTTGAATCCAAACGTTTGTGAAAATTGCTATGATTATTTCGGTTTATCCGTTTACAGTTTCTTTCTATATCTGTTAATCTAGCTTGCATTAGTAGAATAATGTCATTTACAATATTACCATCATCACCATTAACTTCATTTCCCCAATGAAACAGTCATTCAGTGCTTTATCCTCTTGAAGCTGTGCAAAGAGCATTGAGCAGGCCCAGCTTTGCCCAGTAGTTATTATAGTTACATTGTTATACACCGAATATGCCATACTGCGACTTAGTTGGACTTAGCAATAACTTCGTTGTTCTTTTGGTTTTATCCACAAGGGAGGCCTTACTTCCTAATTCTCACATGCGTTGAGAATTAATGAGATTGTTAATTAGCCATAGCTTTATTGTCAAATATTCCAAATGTCTTTGATTATCGACGCCAACATTTCAAAGTGTATTTACATTCTATTAAAGCTAGTAGTTTCTACTCTGCTCATGTGACTAGAGCAACAATAAAGATGTACAGCTACCTTGTGGAAAAGTTCACTCTTTTTCTACCAAATGCAGTAAAACGCTCCCCAGTTACTGGATATGCCCACTTTGAAGTAAGCTTACTATACTCATGAGTACATTTCTTATTTTGTTTCCAAATATGTAAGAGATCTGGGGACACGGACTTTGGAGTAAGCAGAAAGAAGTTCATAAATTATAGTCTGTCTGGTGTGATAGCTCTGTCAGGGGGCTGAGCCCAGAGCTATCCAGTTTGCTTCTCTGTGGGAAAAGAGGTACAACAAATGGCAGATGCTAGCTTAAATGTTCTTTATTTGTATAGAATAAAGGTCTGTGTGAGACAGGACAAGCTTTTTCTCTAAAAGGTGCAGAGTTTTTTTGTGTTTTTTTTTATTCCCTCTTCTACCATGTTTGTCCATCTAAATAGACTGCTGAGTTTTCTTGGTGCTTCCCATAGCTACTATTTTTAGCCAGTTCTAGGACGAATGAAGCGAAAGAGCAAGTTGCTGTGGCGTTAACTGGAAGTACTGCGATGGAAGGGCTTGACGTTGTTAACGCAGGCCACCTGTCACAACGTCAAAGGAATAGTATTTGTTGCAACAAACATAAATGATTCTTTATGCACACGTGTCCAGGTAGAAGTTGACCTTCTCTCTTCTACTTTCTTCGTTCCCTGGTCAGCATTTCTGAATTCCTTATGCCAATAGTTCTGTTTTAAAATTTTAATCGTTAAATAATTTTTATCTAATTCTGTCTTCCTTTGAACTCATTCGATCCTACTTTAATTCTCCTATTAACAACACACCTGTTTGTTTTTGTTTTTCTTATACTTTATTTAGTGCCACTGCTCTCTCACAAGCACGTTATTAATCTCCATACCATTTTGACCTACTATCCCTGTCCTCTTGGTTGGTCACCTCTCAACTCTGTTCTCTCTTTCTCCATCTCAGTTGCCCAATCCATTTTTGTTTTTTTTTCTCGCTTAGAACGTTGAAGAGAATATCAGGCAGGAGAGACCAGCCAGTTGCAGGAAATCATGAGGCAGCACTAACATCGGTGGCTTCCCCAGGCTTTGGCTCAGTTAGCTTGGCTCTGTCACATCTTTCACGGGTTGTCACTTCTTAACCGAGACCACAGAGCCCACAGGGTAAGCCTCTGTTACCTTGGAATTCGAAACCCAACAGGCACCTCATCTGCTATAACAGTGTCCCTATGACTTAGACATTTCTTACCTCTAGGCAAACGCTGTACCCAAAACAACCCAAGTCCATTTTTCTTAAGAAATGATCCCCAGCTAAGAGAGTTTGAAAAAGTCGTGTTCACTACTAAGTTAACTGACAATAAGGTGCTAATACTTCAAGTCTATTGCCAAAAATCCCCTCTTTGGCACTTGAAGGGGAAGTCAGAGGTTATTTTTTTTCCTCTGGTGTTTCTTTTCCTATAAGGCCATGCCTTTCTTAATTATGGTGACATACTGAGTTTCCCACACTTTTCACCATGCTCACGGTTTTGGTTTTGCATCTCAACACTCTCACAGCTTCAGTTCTGCATAGAACAGCACACAAACAAAAAAAGGGAGGGAAGAAGGATCAAAAAGCCACTCTCATTTTGGAGCACATTTTTAGCAGAACTATTCCTCTGCCCCAGCTTATCTGAGCTCTCTTTTCCACTTTACTTTCTTTGACTAGACTCGGATTACCAGCTCATCTCTAGACAAACCATCATAGAAGAATAAGATCAGCATAACTGGTTTAAAATAATCAAGATCCACCCTGGGAAGCTTGGTAATTTGCCCAAGATGAGAGCGGGAGGGGGGGGGAGGATGGCCAGCATGCTCAATGGTTAGATAAGTGTCCTGTATACCAGACATTCCGGTCAAAGGCACCCACTTGGGTTGCACAATTGAGCTCTTGGCCTATGTCTAGGTACGTGCCGAAGGCAACCAATCGGTGTATCTCACATTGATGTTTCACTCCCTCTCCCTCCCTCAAACCTCAGAGGGAATAAGGTAGGGGAGGGTGGGGGTAAGGAGGAGAGATCAACCAAAGGACTTGTATGCATGCATATGGGCATAACCAATGGACACAGACACCTGGGGAGTAAGGGCATGAGCAGGGGGTTGGGGGGGGGGGCTAAGAGAGGAAAAGGACACATATGTAATACCTTAATCGATAAAGAAAATTAAAGAAAAATAAATATACATTTTGTTTGATGCAAACATACTTAAGATTTCAACTAATTTGAAAAATTTTGCCAAGTGAGCATGCACATTTTTACATGGCTCGCATAAAAAATTTCAGTTATCATTGTTCCATCTTATTAAAGTTTTATTTTTCAGAGGGCCAAATCTATTTTGAATTACTCGAGGAAGCTTCATGGAAGTTGTTTACACTATTGGCAACTTGATTATTATGGCAGTTCAAGCAATATGTGCCTTCTTGAGATAATGTCATTATAATTTAAAAGGAAAATTAGTAAACAACTCACAGCTGTTTGGTATGAAGTGTGCATGTATAGCTATGAATAGTCATAAACATTTTATTGTAAGAAAATATACTAAATTATTTTTTAAGAAAAATGGTACAGAATATTAAAATCTAAATAATGTTGCTTGAGTGCTATTTTTTTTAATTATAATACTAGTGACCTGGTACACGAAATTCATGCACATTAAAAAGGAATTCAGCTGAAACCAGTTTGGCTCAGTGGATAGAGTGTCAGCGTGAGGACTGGAAGGTCCCAGGTTCAATTCCGGACAAGGGCATGTACATTGGTTGCGGGCACATCCCCAGTAGGGGGTGTGCAAGAGGCAGCTGATCAATGCTTCTCTCTCATTGATGTTTCTAACTCTCTGTCCTTCTGTGGAAAATCAATAAAATATATATTTTTAAAAAGGAATTCATTAGAGGAAATAGTTTTATATTACTATTTGCCTTTTCTCTATAATGGACGTATCAGAGATGAAAGAAAATTACCGGTAGTAAGATGCATATGAAAATCTTCCTCCTGTCAGAGTCTGGGGCTTGCCATAGGACCCAGAGTCAAGCCCCTGCCCACATGCACGTGCCTCAAAATCACAGGAGACGCAGACCCACCTGGCCCCACCCACATTGGGTGAGATCCAGATCTGGCCCCACTGGGTCCCACTGGGCCCCACCCCCATTAAGCACCACTGGGTGCAGGGCCCAGCCTGAAGTCCCCCATCAAGCCCCTCTGGGCCGGCAGTGCAGCCTAAGGTTAATGCCCTGCTAAAGAGGTGGCATGGCCAAAGGTCTCCCAACCTGGTGCCAGGGTGGGGGGCATGGCCTGAGGTCCCCTGGCTGGGTATAGGTGCAGGGGGAGTGACTTCAGGTTCCCCGGCCTGGCACTCCTGAGGTCCCTAGTCAAGTCCCACTGGGCAAGGGGGAAGGTGCACAGCCTTAGGTTTCCTGACCTGGCCCAGCTTCATGCAGCCTCAGGTCCCTGCCATTCACTCATTATGGGAACATCACCTCCTCTATGGGCACAGCCATGTTGTGACAGCATGACGGTTAATCTGCACATTACATCTTTATTATATAGGATTTTTTAAAGCATATGTTGGGTTTTTTATTAGACCTTATTTTTTAGAGAGTTTTTAACAACAAAATGGATTAGAAGGTGCCCTAGCTGGTTTGGCTCAGTGGATAGTGCTGGCCTGGGAACTGAAAGGTCCTGGGTTCAATTCCAAGTAAGGACACATGTTCAGGTTGCAGGCTCAATCCCTAGTGTTGGGTGGTGCAGGAGGCAGCCAATCAATGATTCTCTCTCATCATAGATGTTGCAATCTCTTCCTCTATGAAATCAACAAAACTCTATTTTTAAAAAAAATGGATCAGAAGGTACAGAGATTTTTAATAAACTCCCAGCTCCCACACATCTATAGCCTCCTCAATTATCTACACAACCCATCAGAGAGGTACATTTTTTTACAACTGATGAGCCTACATTGGCACATCATTATCACCCAGAGTCTATAGTTTACATTAGGGTTGACTCGTTCTATAAGTTTGGACAAATGTGTAATGACATTATGGTATCACACAAAGTAGTTTAATTACCCTAAAATTATCTATGCCCTACCTATTCATCCCTTTTCTCCCCTCCTATTGATTTTAACATTTTTTTCAAATGTCAATAATTGACATAATCTAATAGAATATAGTTTTAAAATCAATAAAATAGATAATCTTTATGGCTTCTATGCATTTTAGAAATTGCATGTGATTCAGTATCCTAAGTTTAATATGAATGTACTCAATGTCAAAATGCAGAGTGCCGAGTTCTCTAATTCACTGTAATCCTCCAGAACAGGGCTGCTCAATCACAACCTCTGTGAAGACACAGCTGGTCTATATCTGCACTCGGCAAAAGTCACTGGCACCTATGTCTATGAGCACTTGATATGAGGTTACTGTAACTGGGGGATTGACTTCTTAATCTTATTAAATTTAATTAATTTAAATAACCCACATGGGGCTAGTGACTACTGCATTGAACATCACAGATCCAGAAGGAAGTAAAAAGTGGCTGAAGATTGCTTCTTTTGTACATTTTTGAAAGCTCTAAATATGGAGATGGTCTCTAGCAAAATGAATCCCAAATAAAGGACATAGAAGGGAACCAGTTTTGCATGAAGGTCCTCAACACTGGAGATGCTTGATCAGCAGGTTTTGAGTGGAGTTTAGGGTTAAGTGACAGATGTAAGTGGTCAGAGAGTCACACGTTGGAAGACACTGTTCTAAGGTCTGCCTGTATCCTTCCCCCAGCTTGTTCAAAAGAACCAGCATTAGCGGCTTGAAAATGACTAAAACATTTCTGTCTTCTTTACCATAATTCATAGTATGAAATTAATCTATGATTATCCAGGACACACATACATATACACATATATAGACTAAAAATGCATATATGCTTGTATGCATATGTATGCATGTATGTTTCTATATAACTCCTAAATAATTACATATAAAGAAACATTATTAATATATAAAATATACATATAATGGATATATATATATATATACACGTGCAAAATACATCTTATAAAAACCATAAATCCCTGTATTAGTGAAATGAACTCTAATCTTTAAATTACATTCTGCCTTTATTTTTTTTAAGTATAGAGGGTGGCCCATAAAAATGACTTATGACTCAACAATGTGTCAGAATCCAAATGACAAAATTGTGTTAGTCATGATTTAGACCTTGAAGCTTCACATACAACCTCAGGGCAGAGGCATCGAGAAGGCAAATAGAGAAAGCTTTTATGTTCCACCTGAGTTAACCCTGAACACCCTCCACGTGACTGAGCTATTTCTCATTCAACAGATCAGCAGTGGCTTATTTTCCCTTTTAACTGATTAAGAAATAAACTGCATATTTTTTTGTTGTCTAACTGCCATAAAAATCAAACATAAACATCCCATGTAAGAATTATTATTATAAGTAAAATCGGCTTATATCTTTCCTAATATGATGAATATGTCCCAAAATAGATATTGTCACAACGTTTTATGCTGAAGAGTAAATGAGAGGTTTTAATGCACTCTCATTTTTTTTTCATTTTTACAGACCCAGAAAAGACAAGAATATATTAATAGCACACACATAATTTAAAGTTCTATTCATTATAATATTTACCATATACCTTTAAGCAGATAACACAGCCATATTTGTGCTTACATGCTAAAAATAAACCTGGAAGATATTTGTGTTTACAGAATTCTTAGTCTAATTTTTTCTCCTATTGAAATGGATCTTAATTTTATCCATGTGAGTTATAAATCTGAAGCAATTAAAATTAATGTTCATGTGGTATAATAGGACAAGAGGCTATTCAATTCCTGGGGCAAAATGGCTCTTCAATATCATTTATTATTCTTCCTGTTTATTATTAAAATATGTAAATAAATATAAGAGGATCACCTTACAAGTATTTTCATTATTTGATGTCACAGTTTACTCTCATAATGAGTGGTCTATGTAGTTAGGTTTCCTATTCAGTGATACAGTATTTTACAGAAATGTCTTAAATATTTTAAGAGAGCACCTAATATATTGTAAAGATCTCTTCTTCAAGGGCTCACTTATATGTGGTCAAGGCAATTCAGCCATTTAGTTACTCATGCTGCTACTTGTGGTTTGTAAAATATATACCATGTGTGCTCTAAATGGTCCATGTTATGCTAATTGTATTTATAGCATAATGTCAGAACAAACTTGGATGTATGAGTCACTTTCCTTGTTGCAGAGCAGACTCAATTTATTGTGAAATGAATGTCACTGCATCCATTAGGTCAAATGTTAAATTGTGTGCGTGTGTGTGTGTATGTGTATGTGCGTGTGTGTGTGTGTGTGTGTGTGTGTGTGTACTGAAAAACTGAAAATTAATATGGGAACTTTGGATCAATAGATGGAGTTGCACAACACAGAGAGTTTATTTTCTTTTATGTACATTATATTTATTCAAAACAATGTATATAGATGGTATATAGGAACCAACTAAAAATAACTCACCCTTTTCATTTAGTAATTTAATAAATAATAAAAATGTGCATGTATGCCAAAACCGGTTTGGCTCAGTGGTAGAGCGTCGGTCTGCGGACTGAAGGGTCCCGGGTTGGATTCCGGTCAAGGGCATGTACGTCGGTTGCGGGCACATCCCCGGTAGGGGGTGTGCAAGAGGCAGCTGGTCGATGTTTCTCTCTCATCAACGTTTCTAGCTCTCTATCTCTCTCCCTTCCTCTCTGTGAAATATCAATAAAATATATTTTTTTAAAAATGTTCATGTGTGTACATACACACATATATTCACTCAAATTAAGGCAAACACATTTTTGTTATATATATATAGGGACTAGAGGCCTGGTACACAAATTTGTGCAGGAGAGGTGCAGAGGCTGGCCAGGATAAGAGGCTATGGGAGAGCTCCAAGGCATATGTGGCTCTTCTTGCTCAGTCCCCATCAGCTGGAACCCAGCAGCAAACTAACCTACTATTAAATGTCTGCCCCCTGGTGGTCAGTGCACTTCATAGTAAGCAGTTGAGTGGCCTTAGCATATCATTAGCATATTACACTTTAATTGGTTGAACAGATGACTGGAGGACTGGACACTTAGCATATTGTTTTTATTATATAGGATAGTTTATGTCAATCAATATAAATGAGTTGCAATAAAGGATTCTTTACATATAAATTTTATAGAAAAAAATAAATTAGAAGAAACTAAATGAGTTTCATATTTCAATTAAAACCTTGTGAAACACATAGCATTTGTAGGTTTTACTTAGTGAAATTTTCTTTTGTGTGAAAATTCTGTATTTAACCTTGAGAGCAAGCACAAAAGCCTACTTAGTAATGCATTAACTCTATTTTAAAATCCATTAAAATCTAGTTCTCTATCTTACTTCTGGTGGCAAAATTTTAAGCTCATGTGTGATTCATGCCTCTTTTATAGCTAAACATTTTGTTTAGCAAAGAACCAGGCAAAATAGGTGACAGCATTAATCCTTTATTTATCTCTACCCAGCATCTAATTCCTTGGCTTTAGGTTAGAAGTGGGGACATGTGCTTTGCCTGAAGGGGACTGATTATTATTTTTTTTAATTCTGAGAAGTTTTTGGAACGCCATGAGCTCTTTACAAATGTCAAATAATTAAAATAAAATAAAGCAGAAGGCTAGAACAACATCAACCACAGCTTTCCAGATGAACTATCTGAAACTTTACCCTTCAAAAGTGGAACAGAAAGAGAGGAGTGGAAGATAAAAGAGTGGAGCACTAAACCTTCAAACAATATTGAATATAAAAAAAATGGAAAACAAAGTTACTGTTTGCTCTCCAATCCATTACACGCTTACACCACTTCTGAGGGATTTCTTGGACCAAAGATTTCATCTTTCCTACTTCCAGTTTCTTAAAAATGACTTAGCAACCAGCTTATGGTTTTCAATGTTTGGTTGCTTACAAGAGAAAATAACTAGAGGTGGTGGCTTAAGCTAAAAGGAATTTTATTGGAAGATTAGTCAGGTGGCTTCAAACCCAAGGACCAGAATGCAATTGTTCCCAAGGAAGGAATTGTAGCCACTGACTTGAAGCCTGGTGGAACTTTCTTCTCTCTGTGTGCATATCCTATTCTTTCTGTAGTTCAGCCTTTTCCTTTCAAAGGTTCATACTCCTAAATATATGTTTCAAGTCCAGATACATAAAGGGAGAATAAATAGATGTCTATGAATCCCAACCCCAAATTCCTAAAAGGGAGACTCTGAGATGAACCAGATCAGGTGCTAACCCTGGCCTGAGCAAATGTGTTCTGATGGTATCTCTGTACAAAATGGCTGCAGAAGACCTTCTGCCATGAAAGAAGTGGAAATTAAGGAAAACGTACTGTAAATTGATAAGATACTCCAAGATACCCCCGATTAATGGTAGAGTGTTTTGTGTGTTCCTTTCAATCATAACAATGACTTTAATTAGTTCCAAAATATCAACAAATATGTGTGAAATGCTCAAGAGGAGTAGAGAACCAGTTTAATTACTCCTGTATTTGTGTTATCATTTTTTTTTAAAGAATTGAAAGCAAAGCTCAAAATTATAAATGATGTCAAATAAAAAACTTCTCGCCAGACTGATTGGCTCAGTTAGTTGGACCATCCTCCTATATCCTCAAAAGGTCCCAGGTTCAATTCCAGGTCAGGGCATGTGCCTAGCTTACGAGTTCAATCCCTGGTTGGGTGTATATGGAAGGCAACTGATTGATGTTTCTCTTCCTTTCTCCCTCTCTTTCGCTCTAAAATCAGTAAACATATTCTTGGGTGATGTTTTTAAAAAAACAAAAAGACTTCTCATTCTTGCATTTATCTAATGGATGTGTCTTAGCATTGACAATTAACATAGTACTTTTTTCTCCTTCCATACATATTAAATTATTTTTACTTTAAGATCTTTATTGCATACTAGAGGCCCAGTGCACAAGATTCATGCACTGGTGGGGGTTGTGGCCTGTAGGGATTGGCTTGCTGTGGAAGCACTGCTCATCCCAGTCAGCTGAGCATCTGTGGACCTGCTCTCTGAGTATCTACTCCCTGGTCTGGCATCTTCCTTGGATCTGGAACACTTGCCTCTCCAGGTGATCCAGTCAGGGCTGGGCCCAGGGACCATAGAACTAAGAGACGGTGGAGTAGGCCTCAGCCCCTCTGGAGTCAGCTCTGTGAGTCTGGTGGCAGCACTATGTGGTCTGCGGGTGTCCAGAGGAGGTGACAGGAATGAGGAGGAGAAGCCTGGGGCAAGGAAGTGACCATTGCAACACCGGTTCCTGCCAGTTGGCCTGGGCTTCGCAACAGGAGCAGCTGCTCATCTAGGTCAGCTGAGCAGCACTCCCATTATGGTAGCCCACTGACTATGGTAGCCTGCATTGAGCATCTGCCCCCTTGTGGCCAGTGCACATTGACCACTTGTTCTGGTCATTCTGTCATTTGGTTCCTGGGCTTTTATTATATAGGATGTAGCAATAAAGAAATGCCATTTTCTTTTTTTTTAATATATTTTATTGATATTTTACAGAGAGGAAGGGAGAGAGAGAGCTAGAATCGTCGATGAGAGAGAAACATCAGCCAGCTGCCTCTTGCACACCCCCTTCTGGGGATGTGCCCACAAACAATGTACATGCCCTTGACCGGAATCAAACCCGGGACCTTTCAGTCCGCAGACCGAAGCTCTACCACTGAGCCAAACCGGTTTCGGCTGCCATTTTCTTTAATGTGTGTTTCTCAAACTTTCCAATGCATCAGCATAACCTTGAAGGTTTTTTGAAACACAGATTCCTCAGCCTCACACCCAGAGTTTGTGATTCACTAAATCCAGAGTATCCCCAAAAAATTTCCTCTATGAATTTGTGCAGGAAAAACACCCTAACAAATTATAATATAGTCCCTAAATGTGTACAAAAAATATTTTTCAAATAGTGGGTTGTGACATGTTATTGGTGGATGGTGGATGAAATCAATTTAGTGGATTATATCCATTTTTTAAGTTGTTTTATATGGAACAAGATGGAAAATATCTGATGGCATCTTATACTCAAGATAAATGTTACACTATGAAACCATAGTACAGGTTATGGTCATTACAATTTCGCAATAAACTGCATTAAATCAGTTGTAGAAATAAATGAGATATAAATGACAAGAAAACTTATTTTTAAATTAGGCTTCAGGGCACTTCTGTGCAAAATGGTGACAGTAAAAAAGCAATATTCCCATTTTATAGTTTTCCAACAGAGGCTCAGGAGGGCCATATTAATTGATTAGGATTCTGCATCTATCAAATGTTTCAAAAGTCATAGCACTTTTGAGCTGGATGAAGCATCTCATCTACTATAGTGACTTTTAAACAATTCTTATAGAATCCTAAAAGTGTATGAAGGTTTCAGTGGTTGCTCAGGATTTTGAAATAGAGGCCAAAAGACTAGAACTCTTGGTCCCTCATCCAACTTCAGGTGAAGTCCTTATCAAATGGATTCTGAGGTTAGCAGTGTTTATTAAATTCTGACTATGCTCCTAGCACTGTTCTTAGCACTGTACTTCTTCAAATATACTACGGAGATGATGATATTATTATCATCCACATTTTTCAATTGAGAAAATTAAGGCACCATAAGTTCAAGTTCCCCAATTGCATTCCTAGTTATTATACCTCTCAGCACAACTACACAAGACTTCAAAACAAAGAAATAAATAAACTTAATTTTACAAGACCCTGATCCAATCCAACCACTTAATCTTAGAAGGAGAGTTTTATAGCTCAGCAAAGTGAAATACTAGAATCAGGCTTTATGGTTTCAGAAGATCTGGGGCTAGAATTGAGATCCTTAGTTTGTTCAATGCATTCCCATTAGATAGGGATTCAAACAAGATCTTGCCCATTGTCAGTACACTTTGACAACTCATGTCCTGAGGAGCAACATAATACCATCAGTGTAAACTTCTCCATGAATTGAGTCGCACTTGAGTTCAGCTGAGGGGTTGGCTATGGCTAGCTTTCACATTCTATAAAACCTCCTAGGTACTCTTATTATATGCACTTTACAGAGGAAGAAAGTGAAGTCCCAATAGACTATATAGATTGTCCGGTGTTACCTGTTTGTTAAGAAGCACAGACTGGCTTTAGTCTCCGGACTACTTTCCTCTAATGCATCTATTCCTTTTACCTCACCCATTGATATTTCACTTGCCAGGTACTCCATTGTCATATTACTTTGAATTTGAAATATGCCCACTTTAGAGGCAGCTTTTCCATTCATATGCAATTTATTCAAGCATAAGGAACTCTATTGCCTCTTTAGAAGAAAACCTTGATGTGCCTTGAGTGTTTAAGTAGACAAGATGGTACTATTACTTGTTTTAGCAGGTGGCTCAAATATATTAAGAAGAAACAATAAAGTGTAGTCTCAAAGTCAGACTTCACTTGATTGTTTCAAATACAAAGTATCACTTTTTTAAAGCCCAAATTATGGTAATTTCATCTTTTCCCAGCTCACTAGTGGTTAGCCATCTACAGCCTAGTTATTTCATAGAGTCCCCAGAACAATGACATGAGTTCAAAATTAAATCAATTTACACTATTTTATTCTCATCAGGGAGCCCCTGTCTGTCCTATAATTGCTTCCTTGAGTGAGATCACCCATGGTTTTAGTGACTCCAGTTCTTTCAAAGCTTCCAATACCTGAGATGTCAGCCTGATTCTGGACAAATGTGAAGGGAATACTATTCACTCATATCTTCCCTCCAACTCCATACTGAATGTTATGACCTGGGTTGGAAAACATTATTACCTATAATAATCTATTACATGCCCCTTGTAATCAATCCCTTCTGCCTCTGGTCTTCTGCTTCTACACATGAGTAGTTGTAAGCACAGATAAAAGGAAACATGCTTACTTCTGTAAGGGCCAGCAAGAGTCCTCAGACATAGAACATGATTTCTCTGTATTTAAATACCTGTACATATAGGCACCATTATCTTCTGAGATTAAATACAATGCAACTGTAGACGCCCCAATATAATAACTTCTGTTACTTGGTGGAACAGTTGAACTCCTTAGAGATGCAATTTCTAGTCAATCCATTTTAGAAGAGGATGGCTGTGTGGTATTCTCACAATAGAATGTCTAGTATTTTCCCCCAGGAAGAACAACTCTGCCCTAAAAGGGATTTTTAGGAGTTTTGAAGAAAGTTTTAAGTAACATTTTCCCTTAACATCCGCCATAGTTTTCTAATATGATTAGGTCTGAAAAGCCCATTAAGTCAGGGAATCATAATAAAGAGTTTCATGAATACCCGAAACCTTTCTTGTTTCTAAACATGTAAATACACATTATTGTGCCAATCTTTTGATGTATGATCAAAGACTTTCCTTTGTGTACTGGTCCACTGATGGGAATTCCTCTTATTCTTGCTCAGATGTAATACCTGACTACATATTTCCAGATTTTATTTATTGAAAGTGGAGTAAAACCTTAAAGAAAATTATTCATTAATATGAGAACAAATACTTCTAAAATTTTTATTGAACTTTCCATTAGGTGGTTGTGCCTCCACACCTAATTTACAACTTGAGTTTTTCAAAGCATGTGTGTTAGTTTTCATAGCAATGACTACTTCTATTCACATTCCTTCTCATCATTTTAAGAAATAACTAGTTTATATACATAAACAAATTCAACTAGGAGAAACTATGTGGGAAACAATTTTGGTAAGCATATAACTCAACTCATGGAAATAAAAGCAAGTGGGTGAATCAGAGAGAATCTTACTGTCTCCCAAATTCTTTATGTGTTGGAAAGCAGTCGATTGATTTAAAAAGGCAACAAAGAGCCTTGGTTAATCAATGGAGTTGAATAAATTAAGGTTAGTTAAGAAAATTCAACTATATTTATTAAGAAATTTCCTGTGCATCTTTTTTAAGGTAAATTATGTTAAACTTCCAATGTGATAGTGGTAGGTACCCATAAGGGTAGGAATGCAAAGAAGACAGAGATCCCATTGGATCATATGGAGAGAGAAGAATTTATGAGGTTAGTGGAAGTTAAATGATAGGTAGATTTAAATACGTGAGGTAAGGAAGGAAGTTGTAAAATTGACCTCAGAGGATAAGTGTGGCAATATGAACTAGTTCAGATATGTGTCAGGTGTGTTCAGCAGTTGGCCATTATAAAAGTATTTTGTGTGGGAGTCTAGGGTGGTCTCAAATTTTCCCTTGAGTTCTTCTAAACTCCAGGTATCTAGGAAACACAATCAAGGATTGCCTTTGATGATTGCAGTGTGGTACTCCAGCTTAATGAACACTAACCCTTAGCCACCCCTCCCCCAAAGTTGAATTCTACTTTGTCAGACTTAAATGTAAGTTTTAATTGTACCAAGCATTCATCAACAAAACACGTGTATAAAACACCTAATCCAGTATCTTCCATAGAAGATATATTTTGAAAAGCAGATGGGGCAAGATAAAATCAGGCTTTCAAATTGCCAGCTTAAAATGTTCATCTTTATCCTTAAAGTTTACAATAAAATTATTTGAATTGGATATTTAAAGAATTAAAAATCCAGTTTTTTTAAATAGTTCTTTTAATTTAGAGTGCAATGTGTGTCTAAAGGGGAAAATTCAGAAACTAGAGAATACTGTTAAAAGGACATTAGAATAGATCATCTGAATAGTTCTACACATGTTAAAGAAATTGAATCAATTATTAATAATCTCTCAAAGCAAAAAGCACCAGCTGCAGATAGACTGACTGGTGAATTCTATAAAACACTTAAAGAAGCAATTTTTTGCAATCTCTTTCAGAATACAGAACCTGAAAGAAGACTTCCTAAGTCATTCTCTGAGGCCAGCATTACTCTAATACTAATACTAAAACTAAACAGTAACAAGAAAAGAAAATCACAGACCAATTTTTCATGAATATACATGCAAAAATTTTTTCATCAAAATATAAGCAAATCAAGTGTAATGCTATATAACAAAAGCCCAGTGACCAAATGGCAGAACAACCAGAATGACCAGTCTACCAGTTGCTATGATGTGAAGTGACCACCAGGGGGCAGATACTCAATGCAGGAGCTGCCTCCTGGTGGTCAGTGTGCTCCCACAGTGGGAGCAACCACTCAGAGGGCGAGTCCACAACCACTTGGCTGACCAGGATGAGTGGTGCTCCCACAGTGGGCTGATCCCCACAGGCCACGCCCCCCACCAATGCCTAAATCCCATGCATGGAGTATCTAGTATTATATAAAATAATTATGCACCACAACCAAGTGGCATTTATCTCACATTTGCAAGGCTGGTTCAACATTTGAAAGTTAATTAATTTAATCCATCACATCAATAAACTAAAAAAAGGAAAAACTCATTTTCATATCAATAGATGCAGGAAAAAAAAACTGAGAAAATCCAACACCCACTTATTTTAGCTAACAATGAATAAAGGGGAACTTCTTCAATTTGACAAATAGCATTTACAAAAACCTACAGCTATGATCATACTTAATGGGGAGAAGCTAGAAGTTTTCCCTTTAATAGCAAGAGCAAGGCAAGGATGCTCTCTGTCATTACCGCTATTCAACATAGTACTGGAACTCCTGGGTGATGAAATAACACCTAAAAGAAAGAGAAAAAGAAAAATAAAGGCATACAATTAGGAAGAAAGAAATAAAACTATATTTATTTATTTGCAGATGGCATGATCTCTATGTAGAAAGTCTAAAATAACTGACCAAAACCTCCTGGACTAGTAAGCGATTATAGCAAGGTTGAAGGTTACAAAGTTAATATACAAATGTCAATAACTTTTCTATATAAGCAGCAATAAACAAGTAAATTTGAAATTAAAATTATATTACTATTTACAGAAACACTCCCAAAATGAAATAGGCATAAATCTAACAAGATATACATAAGAAGATCTAAATGAGGACAACTAAAAAACTCTGATGAAAAAAATCTCAAAGAAGAATTAAATAAATGGAAATATATACCTTATTCATGGATAGGGAGATTCAATACTGTGTTTCCCCGAAAATAAGACATCCTCCGAAAATAAGAGCTACTTCATGGAAACATAATATATCCCCTGAAAATAAGACCTAGTGCATCTTTGGGAGAAAAAAAAAATTAATATAAGACACTGTCTTATTTTTGGGGAAACGGGGTACTGTCCAGATGTCATATGTTTTCAACTAGATCTATAGATTCAATACAATCTAAATTAAAACTCCAGAAAATTATTTTGTAAATATTGACTAACTAATTCTAAATTTATATAGAGGGGGCAAAAGACCTGAAATAGTCAACTTGATTTTGAAAGAGGACTAAATTGGAGATTGACACATAAATTTCAAGAATTATTATAAGGCTTTAAAAGTCAAGACAGTGCGCTATGGTGAAACAACAGACAAATTGGTCAATGAACAAGAATAGAAAGCCCAGTAATAGACCCACATAAATATAAAGAAGGATAAGCAATACAATGGAGTAAATACGTCTTTCAACAAATGGTGCTAAAGCAACTGGACATCCACAAACAAACAAACAAACAAACAATAAATAAATAAATAAATAAATAAATGAAGAATGTGACAAACATCCCACCTTTGAAAAAACTAATTAAAATGGATTATAGACATAAAACAAAAAATTACAAAACTACTGCAATATGACATGGAAGAAAACCTAGATAAACTTGAGTATGGCAATAGCTTTTTAGATATAATACCAAAAGGCACGTTCCAAAGAAATAACTGATAATCCAGACTTCATTAAAATTAAATCTTCTGCACTGCAAAATGCAATGTTAATGGAGTGAGAAGACAAGCTACATACTGGAAGAAAATATTTGCAAAACATATATCTGATAAAGGACTATTATCCAAAATATACACAGAACACTTAAAACTCAACAATAAGAAAACAGACATGGGCCAAAGGCCTGAATAAACATCTCAACAAGCACTGTTACAGTTCAGCTTGTTATAACAAAATATATAAACAACAGAAATTTACTTTTTGGAGGTCGAAAGTCCAAAATCAGAGAGCCAGCAAGGTAAAGTCATGGTGAAGACCCTCTACCTGGCTGCAGACCCACGTAGTGGCAAGGGGAACTGAGGGAGCAAGCTCTCAGGTGACCTTTATATTGGCACTGATCCCATTCTTGAGGGCTCCACCTTTATGACCTCCCAAAGGCTCCACTTCCTAATATCATTACATTGGGGGGGGGAGGGTTAAAGTCTCAATGTATAAATTTTTGGAAGATACTAACATTCAGTCCATAACAATTTCAAAGGTCTATGAAAAAGAGTGTATACTAAAGACAAGAGGAAGTAGCAAGGAATTGAGTAGGAGTGAGGCTGGAGTGGGAAGGACTGAAAGAAAGACAAGTTTGTGAGTCCATGTGCAGAGAAAATGACTTACCTTCTGAAGTGGGGAAAGTGTAATGGCCTTAATGTTTCAAAGGAGTAATAGTGACTTCGTTCAGAGGAATAGTATCAGAAAATGCTAAGAACTTTCAAGGAAGAGAAAATTGCAAAGGTAGTTTCCTTTTTTTTTTTTAAGTAACTTATTTTATTTTTACATGATATATTTAGTGGGAATTGCTTAAGAATAACTGATAGCACAGTGAAGGAGAATTCTTTGAGTCCTTGTGAGCCAATGAATGGTTCGAGGAACAGCAGTATCAGTATCTCCCAAGAGCTTGCTAGATATGCAAAATTTAAGATTCCACCCCAGATCTGCAAGTGTATTGTATGTACATTAAAATGTGAGAAGTACTGGGGTCTCTCAGCCTGGCCTGCACCTTCTAACAGTCAGGAACACCTTGGGGGATGTCCACCTGCCAGCTTAAGCCTGCTCCCGGGGGATCAGGCCTAAGCTAACAATCAGACATCCCTCTGGCAGCCTGGCATTTACTGCTCTAAATTATAGAATCTTGGTTAGATGAGTAGGTTTATATTAAACCAAAATGATTTTTGAAACTTGTTCTTTCATATTCTAAAACCTGCTTATCTAAAACTAATTTTTAAAGTTATCAAAAAGATACATTTCCTACAATAATGCAAAAGACTATGTTTTTAACTCTAACATATCTCTTTATGTAGATTTTAATGTAAAATAGGGTTTGTTGAAATAACTGGATGGAAAATAAAGTTCTAGAAGAAGAAAAACATATTTGTCTATTTTACCTGTAGAGTTTAAAGGATTACATGCCTTTCACGTGTTAATCTGATAAGAACTGTAATTGTTTCACAGTTGAACTTACCAAGATTATAATAATTTTGATGGGAATTCAGAATTTAGAAATACTTGCAGTATGTAATCAAATATTATATGTATGTACAGTATTTAATGGAATTTGTTTGGTATAAGCATGCTCTGTAGTAATTCATACTTTGCATGAAATTATAGAAATGTAATGTTGGAATGACCTAAAATAATTCAAATTTAAATATATAATTCCTTCCTCTGTGTCTATGGATGAATGTTGATTATCAGTGTCACTTTACAAATATGTCTCTCAGAAGTAAATCAAGTATCAGATCCACAAGCAATGATCACTTCCTATGATCTGGAAACATTGCTTGATTAGTGTAACCTAAATATAAGCTTTGTTTTTTACTATATACCCATCAACATTATTTAGAACTACTTGTTTAAAATTATATTTAACCAAAACTGTCAGAATACTTTCTCATGAATTCTTGCCAAGAAGTTTTTTTACCATGCTAGGCTTGTACAATTGAATATTTTCAAAGTAAAGATATACATTTTGCATTATCAGTTGTTTGGGTTTAGGACTAGCTTATTAGTGTTTGTGAAGATAAATTAGAATTCCATAAAATCACTTGTTATATCAGCTATCCCTTCATGTTTTGTGTTATCAGCATATTTATACACCTTTTTTATAACCTTATTTATGTAACTGACCAAAATGTTCAAATCTGAGAGATTGCTCTGCTAAAATGAAGATATTCTTGCTTTCTGATTTACAAACATAGTTACTGTATTGAATAAAATTAGTTGAGCTTGGAATGAAGTTTTGTGTGAATCTATGCTGGCTTCTGTTCTATTCATTACCTTCTGAATGCAAATATGCTAATTTATAAGCAAAAAGGAAAAATTACACTTTATATTTAATATAGGATAATAGTCATCAAGATTTCAACATACAGTAATTTGGTCAGAGTACAATTCAAGTCTAAGAATTAACATCTATTATTTAAACAGAGTAAAAGGCTATATAGAAAGAGGGTGAAGTATGGTCAGGTATGGTTACTGTGGGAGTCATAACAATGACTTAAATTATGTTCATGTTAAACCTCAATCATAACATTATTTTACTGTAAGAATTTTTATTTAATTAACTTCTGATTTTACAAATTACAGCTTTATTACTTCTTAAGAAATATGATGAAAGCTTCTAAAGATTATTCAATGTATTTAAAATAACAAGTCTTTCTGGGTCAACTCCAATAATTAATATTTCCCTAATGAAAAAAGTGAAGATTTACTCTTATTAAATAGTATTATATGTTATCCCCATTTATTAATATTCTTAACCTCTCCCATGTACCTTTTACTCAAGGACATAATAGTCTGTTATAATTTGATCTCTATTTCATTGATGGACAAACTGGGATATCAAAGGTATAATGACTTTTCTTAAATCGTATGTCCCATTAATGATGAAGGTAGTTTTATTATAATCTATGACCTCTGATATTAAATAGCTAATTCAATTCTTTATAAAATTGCTGACAATCCCTTTAAACGGTACTAGCTGGGAAAATTGATAAGTTCTGAGATCATGTCTGTATTTTGTCCCATCTTATCTTTAGATTCTAGCATAAGTGCCTAAAATGCAGTAGGTGTTCAATAAATATTTGTTGAATGGCAGTATCAATGAACCTAGGAAATAATTCCAATTGCAAAGTCCAGATACATAGCTTTACTTATTCCATCAAATTGCACCTGTTTTATTATTTCTTACTAGTGGGCCATTGCAGAAGGATTCCTGCAATAAGGCTTCCTGCTGTGGTCACTGCCCCACCTGCTTTCCTCCCTTCTCCGATGCCCTGCTTGCTTCTCTGAAGCTTCACTCCCTTCTGCAGGCTTGACCTCTTTCTACACTATCTTGATATGCAAATTAACCACCATCTTGGTTGGGTTGATTTGCATACTCACCCTGATTGGCTGGTGGGTATGGCTTGTGTAGTGGAGTGATGATTGATTTGCATATTACTTTATTATTAGGTTAGATGATGACTAAGCATAAGCCCACTGTAGTATTTGTGCTGATCTTGGTGTACTCAGCCTCCAATCCCTTAAACAAATGTATGCCTTGCTCGGCCTTGTCCATATGAGATTGCTCATGCTTTTCTTGTCAACTTAAATAAATTTTATTTATAATAAATCTAAATTTATATAAAGAGACAAATGAATAACAGTTAAATATGTGTATTCTGGAGTGAGATGCCAGATATCAAATCTAGCTCTTTGATTTAGCTTTTAACATTAAACGTAATACATCACTTACCTGTGTTTGATTTTCCTTATCTATATAATGATTACCATCATTTCTACATATATTTTTTTTAAAATCAAATGACCAAGTAGTTAATAAAGTTAGCTTTATTTTATTTTATTTTTTACTGTATTTAAGACCTTGTTTTTGTACTCCCCAAGATTATAGAATCAAGCTTCCTTCCTTAGCTCCCATCTTCATCTCCTTTATAACATGTTCTCTTCTGGACTGTTAGATAAGATCATCAGTATTTCCAAATGAAATGACCTTTCTCAAGATTTGTTCTTGTTTTCCCCCAAAAAAGTTATAAAGACTCCACAGACTTATTAAAAGCTCCCTCCTCTAACTTCATAGTTCACTCCAGGATCTCTTTCCAGCTCTCTAGACTATTTTCAAGACTTCTATTTTAATTTTCATCAAGAGCTTTACCTCTTCTGGTCATCATGATATAGTCATCCAGTCACAAAAATAAAATCAGTTATATTTTCATTTTCCTTATTTATTCTGTCCCACATTTTCTCCCATATATATCCCCTTTCCTCCATCCCCACAAATAGTCTCTTTAATGAGGTCATCACTTACTTATAACTGAAACTTTCTGTCCAATATCTCTAGTAATTCTATATAGCTTACACACAAACGTGACCTATCTAAATCACAATCTCACATGTGTGTTCCTCTCTTGATCTCACAATTTCAGTTCTTTCCAGTTGCCAATCGGTTCCTACATTCTTGCCTCTACTCACCTTTTGTTATGAACTGAATTGTTGAACAATTGTTTTCTTGAGTTTATATGTTGAATTTATATGTTGAAGCCATAATCCCCAGTATCTCAGAATATGGATGTGTTAAAGTGCTAATGAAATCAAAATTAGGCAATTAAGGTGGGGTCCTAATTTGATAGAAGTGGTGGCTATATAAAAAAGGGGGGGGCATTAGGACATACAAAGAGCATGGATATGTTTGCAGTGAAGAAAGACCATATGGGGACACCATGAGAAGGACAAGCCAAGGAAAAAAGGCCTTAGGAGAAATAAAACTTGCTAACACCTTGATTTTGGACTAGACCTCAGAACTGTGAGAAAATCCATTTCTGTTGTTTAAACCACATAGTCTGCAATGTTTAATTATGGCAGCCCTAATAACCTAATGCACATCTCTTATTTTCTTGACAGTCTCCATGATTTAACCAAAATAAGTTATCACTTCCTCTTCTGTTATGCTGTGGAGATTATTTCCCAAGTTTCCATTCTTGCAACAATAAATGTGGTTTTAGCTGTATTTCAATTCCATTTTCTCTTTATTTCTCCCAGGCAAATGTCAGATAGGAGAAAAGATCATAAAAGGATCACACAACATGTCTTAAAGTTTTTGCATAGATATGGCATATGTGGACTGCTCACATTCATTGGACAAAGCATGTCACATGGCCAAGCCTGATATCTCCCATAGGGAGGAGCTTTTTTCAATAGGGCTATATCACTGCTTCATTTTGAAGAAAACTAAGGCAGGTGGAGAAAATCTCCAAGCTCCCATTGTTTCTCATCTTAACATTTCCCTCCTCATGTTCTCTTCAGTTTTATCCTCAACTGTGTTCTTATTCTAAACACATGGCACAAGAGATTCACTCTTGGCTCTTGAGGCAGAGCTATAGTTTGTTTGTACAGACAGGCCCATCACCAGAGGAGGAGAGCATGTTCTAAATGTGTTCAAAATACTTATCTTCATTCTACAGTACAGACCATGCTTTATAAAGGTAGGGAGAAACACAGATGAATGAAGACAAGAGGGCCAGGGACATAAATTCCTTATATAGTCACCTACTTAATGCAGAAGCAAATTTCTTCAGAGAACTTAGGGTCTTTCATGGTCTTGGGTGTGCAGTGTTTCTTAGAAAAGATTGAAAACCCCTTTTCATGTTAAAGTCTTGTCTGTTTGTTTTTATTGACTTCATTCCATTTATTTACTCAGTCATTCATTTAATAGTATTGAGTATCTGGCCTATGTTATGCTATGTATTTCACTATGAAAGATATTAAATCAGTATGAATTAAAATACCTAACATTTATTGAGTGTTTATTATGTGTCAGTCAACATAACAAGTATATTACAATAGACATTATTTATTTAAATCTTTACAAATCCTTATGAGGTAGGTAGTGTGATTTTATAGTAGAAGAAAAACCACTTGGAAAGGCTATATAACTTTGCTACATTTGCTAAGCCAGAAATGTGCAGAATTGGAACATGAATAATGGTCTCTGAATTCTGAGCCCACATTCTGAAGAACTGAGTATACATAGTTTCTTCCTCATGAAATTTATTATCTGGTTGTGTGTGTTTTTTTTATTTCTTTATTGATTAAGGTATTACATATTTGTCCGCATCCCCCCATTCCCATCTCAAACCCCTCCCCATGCTTGATCCCACCACCCTGTTGTTTGTGACCACTGGTTAGGCTTATATGCATGCATACAAGTCCTTTGATTGATCTCTTCCCTTTACCCCCACCCTCCTCTACTTTCCCTCTGAGGTTTGACAGCCTGGTTGATGCTTCCCTGGCTCCGGGTCTGTTTTTGTTCATCAGTTTGTGTTGTTCATTATTTCCCATAGATAAGTGAGATCATGTGATACTAGAAAAACACTTATAAGAACAGAAAATGAGACAAGCAATAATGGTTATTCTGAGAGGCAAATTAATCAATCTGCTAGAGCAGTCCTGTCAATTCCTATCTGTTGCAGGAATCCACATGGTCTTCGAGTTGTTTTCTGAAAACATACAAACATGTCCTTAGCCAAACGTTAATAAAGGAATCTTTTCTATAAATTTGACATGGGATTCTTTCCAATTTTTTGCCCAAACGATTTTCCTTTGGCTTGTTTTGACACCAAGTGTGTTTTTCATGAGTGTCTTGCTGTTAGCATTACCAATGAGTGAAAGTTGTGATGTCTAAATATCTAGGTTATATAAAAAGAAAACAAAATATAGTTAGCTGAGTTCCATAGGAGACTAGAGAAAAATCAGAGTGATTCATTCTAACCAGCAACAGAAGGGGTCCATGGGAATTTTTCAAGAGGGCAGTGGCTCAACTGAACATAAAGAATGAGTAGGAGTTTCATAGGTAGAGGGCATTTGTGGTTGAAGCAAGATCAAAGAGATGTGGCTACAGGGAGAGAGCAGGGCACAGAACTGTGTGTTGCTACAAGAAGAAGATACTTAGCAAGGTTAGAGAAGGTTGGGATTACAGAGGATCTTAGTGGCTGTACTAGTGCGATTTGGACACTTTTATGGAAGAAAATAGGGAGCTATTTCCCTTCTAAGTCAGTATAAACTTTTTATTGGTATTCTAGGGAATATGGTATGACAGCATTAAGGATGATTTAAAAACAGGAATTCAAAAATATTTTTAATCAAAACATAATATCTCTGAACACAAATTCTGTAATGCTTAAGCTAATTCGGTCTCTGAAGTTCAAATGAGCATGAATGCAATTAGCCATTTGCTCCCTTTAAATGAGTATGGATCTGTCTAATGTAGCTTGTAATTTGCCAATTGCTTGTAAATCATGTTCTCCTGAAAATCACTGAAGTTATATAAAGAGGCAGTCCTTTCAACATATTGCACCCAAATATTGATATGATTTTCAAAATATTATTTGATTTTTTAAATCCACAACATAATAATATAAAGCCATAAAACTCTTTCAACTGAATTAAATGTTATTTAAATGCTTTAGGATTAATTCTGTTAAGGCATCTAAGCGGAATATTGTCTGTTCCTTACACTACATTTCTTTCTGATTTGATTGTTCTACATGTAGTCACAATTTTTCTTTTGAAAGATTGTACATAGCATCTGATTGCTTATTAGTTCAATGTTTTATAGCAGGTGAAATGTTGAATGAGAAACTTGAGTTGGGGAATTAATCTTGAGCTTCATCAAAATTTCTTGCTTCTGTATGAAAATTGATTAATTTGTTGATGATTTGTTGCATTTTCAATTCCAAACATTTTATTTAGTGCCATTAGGTTACCACTGAGATATAAAAGGCTACAAAAATTAATAGCATGTCTCTCTCAAATCAGATGATGGGACAAGATAGTAAAAACTAAATCTCAGCATTCAGGGTCAGAGGGGATTTCTTGCCCAATTCAATTACTGTTCAATTTGATAGCAGTAAAGGAGTTAAGAGAATCTCTTCTATAATTTGACTAGATTTTTATTATAAAAATAGAACACAGTAACAGGAAACCATTAAACATAATTTAGGTGTGAATAGACTCCTCAGTGGAAGTTTTGTTTCTACCATTTACAGGGTAACATAAAAGTAACTTTCACATCATTTACTAGTCACTGTGGACAACATACTCTTATTAACTCTATGGTCAAAAGCTTTCATATTTATATTTTTTAAATTATACAAATCTATTCTTTTCAGTATTAATCCATGTCCCACACAATTACTGCCCTGACATTTATTGGAGTAATAAATTGGCTTTAGTATTTATTGGCTTTCCCTCTCCTGTCAACCATCCTGTTTGCTGTAATGTATACTGTGCCTTTGGCTTTTTGTTTTTTTTTACTTACTAGAAAAAAAATGGTTCTAATTTCACCTTAGTGAATGTTTCTCATTTATTTTAATTTCCTTGGTACTTCTAAGAAAAAAAAAATACACTCAATGTTGCAATTCAGAACTGGCTATAAACACAACATCCAAACTAGCTTTGGGGCTTAGAGCTTCTATGGATTGTCAGAGTTTTTGCTTAAGTTTCATGAATCCATACTATGCTGAAATGATTGTAGCTCTGTGAGAGTAATAAAGAGACCCAGGTTCAAGTCTAGACTTGCTTTTCTCTCTCTCTCTGAAACTGTGCAGCCTGGCAGTTCTATTAACTTCTTCAAGTCTTCTTTCTTCATCTGTGAAATGGAGATTGGAAAAGCTGCTTTCAAAGTTATTGTAAGGGTGAAATAAAATAACATATATTTTTCACTATTCACTGAGACTCATATTGTGTCAGACACTGGTCTAAACACAAATTACACCAGTAAACAAAGCCTGGAAAAATGTATCCTCCCGGAGAACTTATATTTTATCATAAAATTTTTACAAGTTTATCATTTAGGGCAGATGCTCACTCTTTCCAGACCTTTCCAGTCTATAAGATGAGAAGACATTTCTTTTAAATGCCAAATGTTGATTGCTGTAAGACCAGAACTTCTCAAGAAAGCATAATTTAGTGTTCCTCAGACCCCCAAGAAGCTATCCAGTGTTAGCTCAGAGAACTTACTCAAGTTTTCCCTCCTTTCCCCCCATGTCCCTCTCCTCAGGCCACTGTGACGGTTCCTCCGTGCTACTGAACTTGTGCTTGACATTGCCTGTGCCTCCAAGGTGTCCCATACCATCCCCTTCATTTCTACACCTGGCCTAAGGGAATGCTCTGTCCACATTGCCCTTTTGCCCTGGTAGACAGAAAAAGAATTTAGCCTAATCCCATTCTTGATTAGGCCTATTTCTCTAGTTTTTTATTTTTTATCTCTTAATTTGATTATTTTTTTGCAGTGTGAATGACTGGGAAATATCACTGATTTTGGAAGGAAATATCATGTATTACACAAAGAATGCATGCCCTTATCCTTAACCTCTGACAGAGCAATTATTAGAACATAACAGTGCATCCTCTGTCACTCATTCTTGACTAACACTGCCAGGTACCTATTGTCCAGTCCACATCCTCTTTACCATTCCTCCTGCAGGGCAAGAGTTCTACACATTCTTCCTGTTCTCACCTCAGCTACCTGGCATTGATGCCAACTGCTTAAAGATTCACAATTTTGACTTTACCATCACCTTTTCAAACCAACTTGGGGCAAATTTTGGTCATAGCTCAGCCCTTACATGGCAGGCAGCCACGGGTGTTCTACTCTTTCACAGATTTAGCTCCAGGGAAGACAGCATTCGCTTTGTCTTGTACAACACTTTATCAAGGGGGAAAGGGTGTTTGTAATAAGGTTAAGATTATAAATATCAGTTTTAAGAGATACCAGTAGAAGAGATGCTAGATTTGGATATAACGATTCACCAAGAATTATCTCTTATTCCATTGCATATTTTGATGTAAAGGAAGAAAATAATTTTTCCTCCACCCTTCTGAGTTCTTAGCTGAGACTCCTATAATAAAAGGCAGATTAACAAGAGAAAAACAAACAATTTGGTTAATAAGTATACATGGGGGATACCCAGGGAAAAATGAGTGAATCCTTGAGATGGCTTAGAAATTCAGTATATATATATATATATATATATATATATATATATATATATATAGCATCATCAACAAAGAACTGTACATTTATGGAAAAATGACAAGAGAGAGGGAAGTAGTTTTAGGCTTCCAATGGCAGCAATAAAGGCTAGTTAGTAAAGCGTGTTATGCACACCCCTCTGGTGCCTTCTACAGGTTAGAAGGGTCTCAAGTTGTCTGGGAATTAACTGTTGTCCACAGTGGTAGAAAGCAGAGTAGAGACTCCTTTATACATTTTTTGTCCTGCTTTCAGGCAAATGAGAAAGGGCAGGCAAGTTTTCTTTTGTCTGCTTCTCTCCATTGCTTTCAACTCAAAATAATTCTGGTACCAAAGAGGCATATTTGGACTGACATAATCTGCTATCCTTCTAAGCTAAGTTACCAAAGCAGAGACAAGCTTAGAGCAGAAAGAGAAGAAGGAAAGCAGAGGTTCCACTGCTATTTAGACACAGGCAATAAATGTATCAAAATTGTCTTCTTCAAATATAAAGAGCAGCTTCTACAAAAATGTGAGGAGGGCATATCACATTCAGAAATGTGAATAGCTTTAAATTGTGATGACATGACAGATGAAGTCTTTCAAATAGCTAGCTCCTCCATATTTTTCACAAAGCAGGGCATTTTGAATGAGTCCAATTATTGGTTAAGGATATTTTCTTGAAATGATAATAGGTACTTGGGATGTTCAGTGTTCTTGAATAAAGGCCTTATTTCTAACTGTCCTCACACTGTTAATATTTTATTGCAAAGAATTGGAGAGTTTTCAAATGTTGTATTATTTGCATATAACTGTTACTTTCCCTCAAAATAACACAATTGAGTTTAAGACCAATATGCTCACAATTGGCGGAAATAATAAAAATTTTAAAATGCTAAAATAATAGTATTTTGGTGACCAATTACAGTAGCGAGAAAGAATTTGTCTTCAGGAAGATCAAATTCAATACAATGGTACCAACCTTAAATTAGCTACAAGGTAATCTAGTTATCATTTAAATTATTGGTGATTGAATATAACTTAAAATTCCAGACTAAAAGAGAGTCCAAGCATGTGTGATGCCTCAAATCCTCAAATACACTACTTACACTAGAGAAAACATGAGAGAAAGTGACATTTTAAAAAAATCTTATCTTGAACTGGTGTTTTCTAAAAATCCTATTAGGCCAAAACTGGTTTGGCTCAGTGGATAGAGCTTCAGTTTGTAGACTGAAGGGTCCCGATTTGGTTCTGGTCAAGGGCATGTACCTTGGTTGAGGGCACATCCCCAGTAGGGGGTGTGCAGGAGGCGGCTGATTGATGATTCTCTCTCATGGATGTTTCTGACTATCTATCCCTCTCTCTTCCTCTCTGTAAAAAATCAATAAAATATTAAAAATAAATAAATAAATAATAAAAATCCTGTTAGTACAAAGGTATAGTTGATACTGCTACACATTTTAAGTGAATTAAAACTTTATGCAACATTTTACTAATACATGGTTGTTACCATTATTTTACAGAAGAGCAACTATATAGGTCAGAAAGATCGAATGCCTTTCTCTAGGAATACCACTTGTGAACTAGGGTCAAAATCCTACCTTATTTTTTCTGCCTCCAAAACCCTCTACCTTTTAAGATATTCCATTAGAGAGTAAGGATAAAGAATGGTTTCTTTCCTCTCAAAACTAACAATTTAATGAGTGAGATACAGGTAAACAGCAAAATGCAATCAAACAAAGAAATGGTGTAAATATTTAACAGAAGTATGCAGCAAGTGTACTAGGTGAGAGTGAGGTGATCATTTTATCTTTGTAGTAACATTTAAATAGGACCTCAAAAAATAAGTAGACTGTTGACCAATGGCAAAAGGGAAAAAAAAAAAAAAGATGGGTTCCAGGATAAGCAATTGCCAGATATGGTTTAAATTTAAGCAAAGTATAGAGTAATTCTAAATAGATTGAGATAATACAGTAAAAAGTTTAGAGTGAGATGCTAACAAGTTTGTTGTTTATTATGTAGGGGGGAATAGATAAATCAAATGTTAGCTCATTTACATAGAATAATGTGGTATATTGATTCTAAGATATTTAGAAGCTACTTGGTTATTTTGTCTTCTTTATCTTTACATTTTACATGGGTTGTTCTCAATTTTGAGAAACTCTTTTAACTATCTTGTTGATTTTTCAGTTCCAGTCAAGGGCACATTCCTGAGTTGTAGGCTTGATCCCCAGTAGGGGGTGTGCAGGAGGCAGCCAATAATGGTTATCATCATTAATGTTTCTCTCTATCTTCTTCCTTCCTCTCTGAAAGCAATAATAATAATAAAAAAAGAATTTGAAAACTTCTAACCCAGAGTATAGGTTCTATAGATAGGCATCACTGTTCTTGAAGGAAGAATAGTAGAAGGAAGATCATTTCCAAGTCTATCTGAGCCATATGAAAGTGGGAATGATCTAATAGAGGCAGGCTAGTGAACAAACTGAGTAGCTGTAGATTCTCATGTGGGTAAAAGCATAGCCTTGTTTAATCTGTGTCTCAAAGTAGTATTTTTATGTTTATAAACTATATTTTGGCTCTATTGATTCCTATGGATTTTTAAGAATATATATATATTAATTTTTAGAGAGAGGGAGAGAGAGAAATATCAGTGTGAGAGAGAAACATCAATTAGATTCCTCCTGCAGCACCCTGAACAGGGATCAAACCTGCAACCTGGATATGTGCCCTCACCAGGAATCTAATCAGAGACCTTTTGGTGCTTGAATTAACACTCAACCAACTGTGTTACACCATCCAGGGTTATTCCTATATGAGGATTTTAAGATGAAAATATATTAAGGCATTATTTTAATTTTATAGCCATCAGTTTAAAAAAACAGCATTTTATATTACCACAGACTCTATTATCAAATTATATGTTGCCTATAAAATATTTTATTATTTCATCATAGATTCAATATAATTACAGATTTACAATGGACTTAGTTTTTATTTTTCCAAAGCCTCTCATTGTATAAGTGAGAAAACAGATGACAGGAGAGTGTTGATGGTTTGTCCAAATCATTGCACCAATTAACAGAAAAAGAGGAAGTAGAATTCAGGTTCTGTGAGTCTTCACCCAGTGTTTTCAGCATATAAGTAGCACATGTCCACAAACCACTAAGAATGCACATGTAAAATGAGGATAAAGAAAGAAGAAGAAGAAAAAAAGAGAGAGAGAGAGAACACAAGTTGGGAAGAGGAAGAGAGAAAGATGACTGAGAATGATCATCAAAGGCCTTGCAGGGAACTGAAAAACAGAATAGTGTCTGGAAGGCTAAAGCAGCTTGAAGGAATAGAAGATGTTTTCATGAGATAGCCTTTCATAGAAAGCAGCAGCAAACATTCCAGGTATTTGAGTGTATAGTATTGAACTGCAATAATTGCATGTCCCCAGGGGTTTTGAATAATGACTAATGGCTGTATAGGTAGCAGATGCTCCAATTCGAGCCTGAACTGTTTCCCTACGATTCAGATGCGGTTGTAAACCAACCTAGAAATGTAAGGTTGCCAGAGAACCTTTAGAGTGAAAGTCAGAGAGACTTTTGGATTATAACGTATGCTAAGACTATAGAGCTTTAAAATATAGTTGGGAAGTTACTGGACAGAGTCAAAGGTACAAGTCCAAATACATCTCAGGCTGTGTTACAATTAGTTCGCTATGGAATCATGTCTTACGTGAGAACTATACTGAAAGAGTAAGTCCCATAAAGAGTTGTTTCATTAAATTGGGCACGGGATGTTGAGGGTCCAAGACAGTAGCAGCACTGGGGCTGGTTCCATGACTAGAGCTGGTTCTTTTGGCATAGATAGCAGCACCCTCGGTATTGGGCACCAGCAGACAGGAGAGATGCCAGAAGAAATAGCAGCACTCTCTGTGGAAAACTGTAATTGAACTGCTGGTTTTGGCAGTGGAAACTACAAAAATATCCCCAATTGCAGGTTTCAGCAAGAGAGCAGGAAATACCTGAAACCATATGGCAGCCAAGAAGACTTCCCCACGAAGAACAATAGAAATTCCTAAACTGCGAGGAAGGAATATCGCTGAAGTCTTATTTGCCAGGGACATTGGATTGGGTCCAGAAGGGAACAGAAAAATGGAAAGATAACGGAGGACAGTGCCAGAAAAAAACATATTGTTACATTTCTTACGTTATTAGGAGGGACACAGAAAATGGGTGTCATGATCTGGGGAACAAAATATGGAGCTCTTGACAAGAGTGCGCTAACATTAGAGAAAGAAGACTATGTACATGAAACAAAATCTAATCAGCAACTATCTCTTAGAAGACTGTACAGAAAAGAAAAGTACCATCTTCCTCCACCCTTCTAAATTTTTTACTGGGATTCCTGCAGCAAAATATATAATTAAAAGTCCAGCTGGAATGGATCAGTGGTTGAGCTTCAACCTATGAACCATGAGATCACAGTTCAATTTTCAATCAGAGTACATGTCCAGGTTGTGGGCTCGATTCCCAGTAGGGAGCATTCAGGAGGCAGCTGATCAATGATTTTCTTTCACTGTTGTTTCTATCTCTCTCTTCCTCTTTCTTCCTCTCTTAAATCAATATATATATATACACAAATGTATATATATATATATATTTGTATATATATATGATTAATAAAGGAAAAGCATACAAATTTATTTAATGTAAATTTTACATGTATTCATACATGTATTCAATAACACCAAATACAAGCCATAATAAAAATATATAATGTTGAATATAGGCAAATAATTGTGTTCCCAATATGTCTACCTATTATGGAAGTAATTATTAAATTCTAAGTATGGTATGATAGGATTTTGTTGCAAGTAAACACTTTATTTTTACTTACTTACTAGAGGCCCAGCGTGCACGAAATTGTGCACAAGTAGCTCCTTTCTACTTGCCTCAATTGCCTCCCCTCCCCATTGTCACTCTGCCCAGCCTTCTGCTACTCATAGGTCTCCACCACTAGTAGCTTGTACCCCACCCACCTGCCTTGAGAGCCAGAACTCCTTTGGTCATGACTGCATTATGGCATTATGGCCACAGGCCTTTTCTTAGTATAGATGTATCTTTATTAAAAATGGTCAATGTTGACATTATTGCAGTTGTTCTCTCACCTGCACCCCCCTTGCCAAAAAAAGGTAGACAGAGGTTGTTCCCAAGATAATGGGTTATCAGAACTTTAAAAAAATGGTAGACAAAAAGGCACCAATCTCTTCAAAGTGAGTATCTCTGGATGGTAGAATTACCAGTGATTTTTGTTTTTCTTCTTCTTAGCCATTAGACTTTATAAAATGAATTTGTGTCACTTCATACTAGGAGAATGAGAGAAGAAGGTTTTCACCAAAAAAAAAAGGCTCCAAAGAACTTTATCTTCTCTTAGCATTTAATATAAACTGTTAGCATAGATAGGCCTGCACTAGAACAAATGACTGACTGTTACTATAATAATAAGAGGTCAATAGCAAACAAGATAGAAACCATTTGAACAATATATCTTGACTCTCTTTATATATCACAAGATTGTATGATCTTAACAAAGTTCAATGACTTCTAAAATTTAAAGTAATAAAGTCTAGATTGGAGACTTTTTACTGAATTTTGTGCTGTAATATATTATAGTAGCTTCTGCTCATGTATTTTAGGTCTTTTTGAATTTTTTTTAAAAAGACAAATACCGTGGATAACATAAGTTGGTAGGTCACACATCCATTTCAACCTGTCATTTTCCCAAATTACAAAGCCATTGTGTGTAATTTGTCTCAATTAGCAATTTATAGTTTGTAATTAACTTTACTGTTAATTGAGTCTCTCTGTAATAAATACTTGAAGAAGTGAAATGAATATGATGGGATTTTTTTAGAGAGAAAAAAATTTAACTCCAGGTTTGAGTCAAAGCTGAATTAATTGCCTTGGAAAAGACTTTTTTTCCCTGCCCAAAATCACTTCAACAGATTAATGGAAATTTGTATCAGATATTTTTGAAGATTAAAATTATGTATATATCATTTTATTGTTGTTTTGTGGTGTGTTTTTTTTTTTTTTTACTTTTAATTATTTTTTTTCCTGTTAGAAAATACAATTTTACCTAATTTTTAAAACATTGATGTCTAGGTCATGATGTACCACTCTCCCTCAAAAATGTAATTAAGTGTATTTTCATAAAGAACTCTATTACAGTAAGAGTTTGAGGTAGCCCGTATAAATGTTTAAAGGATTAATTTTATATTATATCGGAGTCACTCACTAATGCAAATGGTAATTTGAAAGTTTGGCTTGTTGATGAATGATTGAATATTTCAGTGTTGCAGTTTGCTCTTTAGCTGTGGAGAAAAACTTTTAGTTTCAAGACTTCATTATTATGAATATTGGGAAGGGATGGGTAACATGCAATTAGAAAACAATACCAGCAAATTAGCATGCTTATTCTTACTTGAATATTTGAAACTCAAAAGTAATATTGTATCCTTGAATGGGTGCTAAAAGCAAACATTTAGTAGTGTAGTCTGTTTTTATGTTTTGTAGCAGATTCAGAGAGGAAGAGATTTAAAACTATAGTCCAGAGGAGTTAACAAAAACAGATTAACAGGAGAAAAGCATACAAATTTATTCAATGCAAGTTTTATGTGATACAGGAGCTTTCATATGGAAATTAAGACCCAATGAAACAGTTAAGTCTGGGCATTTTTATTCTAGATTTGAGGAAGGGTGGAAAACCATTACAGGGCAAAGAGTGTAAGGGAAGAATAAACTGCAAGGCCTGTTCTTTCTGACTCCTCTGGGGAAAAGACCCTCCTTTTCTGTGGGTATATGGAGCGAATCTCTCCCATCCGGGTCTACTGACCTGCTTCAGGGAAGAGGGGAGGTCAGCCAATCCCTCCAGCACCTGCTATTTCTATGATCTGGTTTAGAACAGGGGACTTATGACAATTGAGCACTTTTGAGGCTCTGCTTTTAGATAAAGTGTTTCGGGGACTCAAATGTTTTGAGCTCAAAATAAGTCTGATGCCGATGTGGCTTATTTTGAGGTGTCATATCTAGATCTTTCAAACTTCACACCTTTCCCATAAATGACTTTACCAAAGAGTATCTCTTTACTCAATAGTTTTTCCTTTCTCACCTTTCCCCTTGATTTCTTACATCCAATGATCCTATCTTTTTTGCTTCGGTCTCTGGTAAAATAATTGAGTTGAGAAGAGTGGGCAGTGGGAAAGTTGAGAAACTAAAAACAAGATTGTGTGGAGAGAGAAATATATTCACACTCCAGGTCCCTGCAACTGTTGTCTTGTATCTCTCTGTAACTTTGGAAAATAATTTCCAAGAATCGGTGCTGGTCAATGATAATGAATTCATGGCTGAAGTGGAAAACATAAGAACAATGTAATAAAGTTTTCATAAAACTAAATACTTTCAATTTAAAGAATTTTCCTTTATTTTGAGATTATATCACACTCCCTTATTCAATTTAAAACATCCCCCTGTTTAATGAAATGATGGTATTAATAAAAGATTGTTTATTTTGTTTTTTACATCTCTTCTGAGAAAGTAATAAGACAGAAATTGTTTTATTTCCAAAATATTTATCTATATTTTAAAATTTTATTCTACAAAACACAATAATCTTGAAGGCAGTGTAATAGACTAAGAGAAGAAAGGCAGTCTGCTCAGCATTCAGGTGAAGATGCACACCTGGGAACTGGAGCCCCATGGTTCTAGCGTTGGGGGGGGGGGGCAGGGGGGGAAGCAGATCTGAGAGAATAACTCTGAATGCAGGGGAAAAATAAATCAAGAGAAATGGAGACAGAGAAAGAAAAGTATGGGGAAGAGAGAGATTCAGAGGGCATCACATCCATGGCTCATTACCTTGCAGTCCAACCCTGCTCTTGACTTTAGTTACAAGAAACAATGCATTACCCTTTTTTCATGAGAAAGTTTGAGTTGTGTTTGAGTCATGGGCAAACATGTGTGTCCAGGTGAAGGAGTTTCTGGAAAGGGCAATGCCCAGCTTCCTGTGAGAGGCCCTTGAACATTTTGTTTCAGGAGCAATGCCTGACGTCAGATGTAAGAGAGAATCCTGACCTGGGTTTGGTGGTTTGAGTCTGAGAGGAGGCTTCCAGGCTGCTTCCTCTCCCCTCTCTAGGCTGCTGCATGGTGTGATGCACATGACCAGTAGGTGGTGGGGATCTCTGCTACCTTTGGGGGATTTCTGGTGCTCCATTATCTCTCTAGGCTTCTGGATGCATGCTGCATTGATTTCCATTTCAAGTAAGTCTCCATTTCGAGTCAAGTACTCCCTGGTGGTCAGGGTGGGGAACCCTGAGGTCTCTGTTCAACCCCAATAAAGCAGCTCCTTTCGTGTATTCAGTTTGCTTTGGGGCTTATCTCAAAGTTAACATGTTTGTTATTGGGACATAAAACACATTTAGAAAATCCTAGAATTGCAAAGTGAGAAGGAATACAGGTGCATTTAAATTTTCAAAGCTGGAGTACAGAAACTGATATAGTGGGCAGTCAGAGAGACATACGGTATTTGCCGGCGTATAAGACGACCCCTTAACATTTCCACTCAAAATAGAGTTTGTTATATACTCGCCGTATAAGACTACCCCCCACTTGGAGGCATATTTTTCAGGGCCAAAAAATCGTCTTATACGCCGGCAAATACGGTAAGTGGAATAGGAGCAATAGGCCATTTAGTTCTCAAAAATGTGGTGTCTTAAATACTATCATCTCCATTTTACAGATGGCAAACTAATAGTTGTAGACTTATAAGATCACCAGGGTAGAAAGCCCTAGGTGTCTAGCAATTCACAAAATTGAAAATAC
The DNA here is from genome assembly GCA_963924515.1 of Vespertilio murinus. Taxonomy (NCBI): domain Eukaryota; kingdom Metazoa; phylum Chordata; class Mammalia; order Chiroptera; family Vespertilionidae; genus Vespertilio; species Vespertilio murinus. Next base: position 169,896,901 of record OZ004706.1, on the reverse strand, counting down.
AAGTATTATAAGGTGGGATTTTACTCTCAAGTTGACCTTCCTTCACCTAGCTCATCATGAGATTTAGACCCCCTGATCTTTCATATAGCTGGTCATGTAGTAGACCCCTTACAGGGGGCCGGAGTAGAGCCTCATATTACTGCTGTGCAAGCTCTTGCACAGCCACTCCATTTAACATTAAGCCCTCAGGACAATGAGGTTGTGAACTGCATCAAATAATCTTATGAACAAGTTGACCACAGAGACAGAGTTCTGGTCAAACTAAAGATAACACCTAAGACACAGTTGTGTTTCAGCATCTGGCCTAGGGAAGCAGCAAAACAAGACAAAGCAATGCCACAGCTGACATCAGGACCAGATACAATAACTAATGACCTTCTCCCTTCCGTGGAGACAAACCTGGAAAGCTGATGAATATTCTATTGAGATCATCCTCTAGACCTCCCCTAAAATTCTCACCTCCGGAAACCAGATAAAAGCCCTAAAAATGAGGGGCCCAGTGCGCACTGGCTCCAGAGCACAAGCAGACCTTTCTCCAGCCCCTTCTTCCCCTGGGCACCCTTGTTCTCTCTCTTTAGCAAGCCCAGGCCATTCCCTTCTCCTTCTTCCAGGGACCTTTTCTTTGCCTTTCCTTCTCCTGAGCCCCAGGGGCCCTTCTTTTACCTCTGCAACTTACTTCCTGAGTCCATGCAGCCTCGCTGGCTCAGTTCTGCCATGGCTTACTTCTTCTACCCCTGTGACTTTCTAAATACAATTCTGCCATATTTGAGTTCCTTGGCTCTGAATTATTTTCTTAGACAAACTCAAGGACCAAAGTCTAACATCTGGTGTCATTTCCCTGCTATCAAAATGAGGACATTGGCGACTATTATAATTTTCAACAGATTATTTTTACATACAGTTGACCATTGTATAACATGGGTTTGAACTGCGTGGGTCCACTTAATATTTGGGTTTTTTTCAGTAATTACATTAGAAAAACATTTGGAGATTTCCTTATACCATGAAGTAATTGTGTCAATTATACTAGGGTACCAAAATGATTTTGCTGATTCTTAGTTATCAGTGCATAAATTGTTATACCTGTAAATAAATATGATTTTTTTACAAATAATAGTTCCATTTTTGTGTCTAATGTCAGTAAGACATATAATATGTACAGTGATTGTATCATAAATAATATAATATTGATGTAGGTATTAACAGATAGATAATTTATCTTATAATCAGATGATATAAACTTAAGTATTAATAAATACTATGAAGTATTATAATGTGTTTTCTTTTCGTTATGATTTTCTTTTTCCTAGTTTTATTTGTTACAAGAGTAACATACAAAATATATGTTAATCTACTGTTTATATTACTGATAGGTAAGGCTTCAGTCAACAGCAATCTATTAGTAATTAAATTTGGGGGGAGGGAGTCAAAAGTTATACTCAGATTTTTTTTATTGCATGTGAAGTTAGCATCCCTAATTATTGAAAGGGTCTCCTCTACTTACATGAGATTATATCTTAGGAATCATTTTTTAAAAAGCAGCTAGTATTTATTTCCATTTTTCTGCCCTCTTATGTTTATATTCTAATAACGTAGAGTTCCCATATTTTTTTATTATTTTAAGATCAATTAAGTAATAAATCTAAGTAACATACAAGTTTGTAATAAGTCAGATTGGGAATTTATTGTGAATTTAAGTATATGTACCCTCATAAAGGGAAAATGTTTTTTTAGAATATCAACAATATAGCATGAATATTAAAGTAATATGTAATTTTAAACACTAAATCTTCAATTACATGTAAACAATTGATATAATTTTAGAACACTCAGACTTATCTTCTGAAGTACCTTTATTTGAAAACAAGTTGTCAATTATGTTTGCACTGTAGTAATAAGTAAAGTTCAAATCGCTCATATTGATTATACCTTAAATTATACTGAAAGATTAGGATAACACCAATAAGAATTTACACAAAATACAAATCTACCATTGGCTTCACAAATAAGTCCTGCTCGTTAGAGATTTTTAATTTTTCTGAGATTTTTAACAGTGTCACAATCAGAATCCATGTCTAATAAATGCCATTAGGCCAACAGCTTCAGCCAGTGGGGGATTCTCTTGCCTCTTGAAGGATGAATCCTGCATTACGGAGACAATTTATGGAATAGCTTGTAGAAAGATGTAAGGCAGAGAGTCATCTTTTAAACACAGACAACAATGTTTACTGTGGAAAGTCAGGAAAGAAATCTGTGGTGGAAATCCAGGGGTCAATTGTTGAAACATTGCCGAACATGAGCACTGAGGCAGAGCTAGGCACAGCTTGGGGAAATCGTGGCTCTACAGTTCTTCTGGAAGAACTTTCATTTGTGTACAATATATATCATTTGGCCCTGGTATAAAGTTTCTCAAGAACCTTTGATTCTGTTACTGATAAGTATACTCTGGCTCCCTACTTTACTTCAAAATCTTACAGGACTTGGAAGGGGTGAAAGGGGCTCTGAAGATGCTGGTAGCGGTCTTGGTACTCGGGTTTGCTCACTTTCAAAGTTCATTAAGCTGTACATTTAAGACTTGGGTTCTTCTCTCTGCATATGGGATACTTAAGTACGATTTTATATAAGAAGGGAAAAAAAAAGCAAAAAAGAAGCTGTATCTGATGCTTTAAGTATTACTGGAAAATTACACCCAGAAATTACTGGAAAAGGAAGTCTTTGAAGATAAAGAGAAAAAAAGAAAAAAAAGAGAAAGAAAAAAAAGAAGAAGGAAAGAAGAAAGGAAGGAAGGAATGAAGGAAGGAAGGAAGGAAGGAAGGAAGGAAGGAAGGAAGGAAGGAAGGAAGGAAGGAAGAAAGGAAGGAAGGAAGGAAGGAAGGAAGAAAGGAAGGAAGGAAGGAAGGAAGAGAGGGAGGGAGGGAGGGAGGGAGGGAGGGAGGGAGGGAGGGAGAGAGGAAGGAAGGAAGGAAGGAAGGAAGGAAGGAAGGAAGGAAGGAAGGAAGGAAGGAAGAAAGAGGCAATATACCTTGTCACATTGTGGCTCCTAGCTGCAGCTCACATCTATCAAGCACCTATTGAGGGCCAGGGATACTCTACACAGATACACCTCATTTAGTTCTCCGCAAAACTTGGTGGCTTAAACAGTATCATCTCCATTTTACAGATGACAAAACTAAGAGTTGTAGACTCACAAACCTGTTGTCCGCAAGAGCTAGGGGTCTCTTTGGAAAAACCCTCCCTGGATAATTACTTTGTTGGTAATTCTAGGAGCTCCCTCTTCTCAGGCATCTGAAATGCTGGCATCTGCAGCTGTTTGCAAGCGTGAGAAATGGGACATGGGTAGAAAGACATCGCAGGAGTATAGTGAAATCTCAAGGGGATTAATGCCCATTACTTCCTTTGAGGTGGAAATTCATCATCACAGTGTGGAGAGGCACTGCTGTTAAATTCCCTGCCCTCTGCAAACAGCCATCTGTCTGAGATCTCCCTGAAGTGGCTGCCTTCCAGGATGGCTGTGTTGCTGCAGTCCTTGAGTGGTTGGAGCGCTGTAATGTCTATGTTAATAGCTGGGAAATAGCAGCAGCATCAGCCAGACCACTCCAATGGAACATTTGCGAATCGGGGTAAGTTTGATTGAGCAGAAAAGTCACGCTGACTGTGTGATGAAGAGGCAGAACTGGTACTGGTGACAGGCCCTGCAGTCAGCAGCTGCAGATTTTATGGGAAGGGCAGGCTGATCTGGGAAATGGGAAGAGCTGACTGCCAATAACACTTCAGGGAGTTTTGTTCGGTGCATCTCCCCAGCCCTTGTAAACCACCCATCACATGTAGAAGCTCAGGAGATAAAACGCACTTGCAGCATCACAACGTGCGGTCAGGCACCTGTGGATAGTAGTGTAGAGAAAAGAAAGAAAAAACAAACAAACATAAAACAAGGCTTTGCTTCATTGCAAGAATCCAAACAGGGCACCAGGGTTCTGTCCACTAGATCTGGGAACTCACAGCTTCCTGGTGTTACTAGCATCCCTGTAATGACATGACCTTGACCATAGTTACGACTATCAGCCGTGGGCAAACTATGGCCCGCTGGCCGGATCTGGCCCGTTCGGCTGTTCTAACTGGCCCGAAAAGCCAAAAGAGTGGAGGGTTCTCTTGCTCTCACCTCCGCTCCTTCACCAGAAGCCCAAGATGAGAGTGCCAGCATGGTCAGGTTGCTTTTGTTCCAGTCCTCCGGTCCAGTTTAAGAACCCATTGTGGCCCTCGAGTCAAAAAGTGTGCCCACCCCTGGCTTAGATCATTCAAAAGTCAGCAAATCTTTTTGAATATCTATTGGGTCTAAGGTGAAATATTAGGTATTTTGGCGAATAGAGTAAGTGAGAGCCCATGATCCCTGCCAGTAAATACTAGCCTGTTAAATGAGTAATACACAGGCAAAGCACACTAAAGGAGTATGTGTCCCTCTTCAGGAAAGTAGGTACGGCAGAATCAATTATATTTTAAGGAATAACAAAGAGGCTAGGATTGAGAATACTTTAGGTTTATGGCCTGTGCATAACAACTCAAGGCTTATACTTTCTGTATTCCACTGAGAAAAATGTTCTTCCTACACAAAAGCATTCATTTATATGTGGTTCTCCTTATACTTCCCCTGGACATTTCTGGCAAAAAATAAAATAAAATATTAAAAAATCGTCATCATCCAAAGCCATGGGAGATTCCAAAGTCTTCTGTCCAATAAATTGAAATGGCTGGTAAAAGGCAGATTGCCCACCAAAGGGGCACTGTGAATCAACTCTTTTATGAACACCAAACTCCTTGAATCCTTTTATCTGTTTATTGAGAAAGTAAAATCACCACTGCACCATCAATCTAGTTACTGTTAAATATTTGGTTCTATAGTGGTGCCATTTGTATTTTACTTAGATGCCTTTAAAAAAGAAAATAATTACATTCCTCGTTTAATTGTACAAGGTAAACAAAAATTAAATGTCCACCTCTAAATCATACCCATAAATTTTTATGAGCCCACATTTACCCCCCCCTTTTTTTTAAAGCTCTTTCTTGCTAATACATCTTCTCATAGCTATAATAACAACTATTGTCTAGCATATGCCTCCTGGAGGACAAGGATTAGAAATACTTTACATACATTATTTTAGTTAACTACATTCTCAGTTCTGATTAAGAATTATGTAGATTTTTTTCTAGAAATCCAAATTTGGAAAAAGCCAAACACATGGGCTGAATTAGATTTTCCAAATGAGAGAATAACTAGAATCATTAAGTAACTAGCCAATAATCTTTTGGATTTGAGGTTTCAAAAGTACGATTAAAACATGACTTAAAAAAGACAAACCAAAAATATAAGGCTTAAACAAGGCAATTAATATATCATAATACACAAAGCTAAAAAGAAAGATGGCCGAAACCAGTTTGGCTCAGTGGATAGAGCGTCAGCCTGTGGACTGAAGAGTCCCGGGTTCAATTCCGATCAAGGGGACTTACCTTGGTTGCAGGCACATCCCCAGTGGGGGGTGTGCAGGAGGCAGCGGTGGGTATTTCTCTCTCATCGATGTTTCTAACTCTCTATTGCTAGCCCTTCCTCTCTTGTGTAAAATCAATAAAATACATTTTTTTAAATAAAAAGAAAGATGACAGCTCAAGAGAAGATATAATTAGCATCTGAAGTTGATGAAGGAGATTGTTATGTATAAATACCAAGGATGTCTTCAAACCCACAACAATGTTAAGGACTCCAAGAAAAAATGGACCAAGTATTTAGGAAAGAAAAGATGCAGAAAGAGAAACCCAAATTGAAAATGAGCTTATTGTAAAAAGATGTTTAAACTCACTGACAACTAGGGAAAAAAATGCAAATTAAGAAAAAAAACAGCATTTTATATCAAGCTAAAGGCCCTTTGTGCACCAGTGGAGTCCCTCGGCCTGGCCTTCAGGGATCAGGACTAAACCAGCTCTCCAACACCCCCCAATGGGTCCTGGATTGCGAGAGGGCAGTACTTGGGTGATGCACCCCAGAATCAGGCTCTCTCCTCTTTGGTTCCAGGTGTGTCACCCAAGAACTGCAGCTGCCAAGTCATGGCAGCTTAGCAGCTCCTGCATTAAGCATCTGCCCCCTAGTGGTCAGTGTGCATCAAAGCTACTGGTCAGATGGTTGGTCAGATGGCTGGCAAAAACTAGACAAGTGAGGAACCTTCAAGATTGTTGAGGATGTGGGAAGCTGGGAACACTTGTACACTGTTGACAGGAGTGTAAACTAAATTAGTCTTTATTAGGCAAAGGTTATCACTGTGTAAAAGCATTTACTGTATATGACTACTATATGGCGTTAGGTATACAACAGAACATAGCTATAAAAAATCCTATATTTAAAAAGTCATGAAGAAACAGCAACTTGTATTTTGTGAGGAATATTTTCTTCTATCATAAGAGGGGGAAAAAGCCAGTTTATCAACAGCTTCTAACCCTTTAGTGAATTTGAAATTAGTAAAAAATGAAATTAAAAATTGCCAGGTTGGCATAGCTCAGTGGTTGAACATCAACCTATGAACCATGAAGTCACAGTTCAATTCCAGGTCTTCCAGGTCCGGATACAGGCCCAGATTGTATAATTGTTAATTATATGCTTGATTCCCAGTATGAGGCATATAGGAGACAGCCGATCAATGATTGTTTCTCATCATGGATATTTCTGTCTCTCTCTCCCTCTCCCTTCCATCTCTGAAATCAATAAAATATATTTTTAAAATTATCTTCATATATAGTTATTTAGTCCTCTATTTCCAGAAGCCAAAACTATGTCATTATTTTGCCTTGGTACTAAAGCATAGTTTTGGATGAATAAATGAATAAAAACTAAGACTTTTTAAAAAAAAAATTCTAATGTCCAACACCTATATACAGCCACATGGCTAGTCTTAAAAATAATATGATAAAGAAAAGGAAAAAAAAACCACAACCAAAATGTAGCCTTTGTCACAATACTTCTCATATAAATAAATTTTTAAAAACACAAGGATAAATATACAGCACTACTATAAATATTACAGGCATAACCCCAGGCACATTATAAGCATAATAGAGTGTGAGGCAGGGGAAAGTTTGATGAAATAGGGGGTCAGGAATAAAAGGGGGAAATAAATAACTAGAATATTTGTCATGATTATGTGCCACCAACTATTAGGAATGGCTAACCCAATTCTCAGCATTTGAGATCCAGTAAGCAAACAAAATTCCCTTCTATTATATAGTTATTAACAACAAATGAAGAGCTTGAAGCAAAGTTACAAAACTTTCTGCTACTAATCTTACTCTCTTTGTATATCGTGTACTTATTTTTTACTAAATATTTCCACAAAACATTCATGCTAAAGGGATTAGTATAATTCAATTCAAAGACATTTATGAAGCTTTAGTTGTGTGAGAGAGATGGATTGTCCTAGGTGTGTAAGAAGATTATAGCCTGAAGAGTAAGCCAAATGAAACTTGGCTGAGTTAGGTTCAGTTCCATTTAAAAAATGAAAGGGAGAAAAAGAACTAACAGCAGAAATTGATCTTCACCAAAGCTTCCAAACAGCGTAAGCCAATACTGAAGTTTCTGCAGAGTGTAACACCCAGAAGGAGTTCCAAAATGTCATTTACGTAGCTGTCTAACCAAACTCCTATTTATGCTACAACTGCTCCCTCCAAAATTCATCTTCTCTCAACAACTCCAACCTTTTTCTCTCAAACCCTCTTCTCCAACTCTAAGATGTGTGCAGTGTGTCATTTCCTAATATAGATACTTCTATTTCTCATTTTGAGCTCTGCAACTCTACTCATTACCTTAATCAGCAAAGCATAAAGTTCAGAGGGAAACGTAATAAATACTCACACAGAGCCACATGGCTTTGAAGCCAGATGTATTTCATAATTCCATTTCAGGATTTTGGAATAGATATGTTGCATAAAAATCACCACTGAGGAGATTAGGCTGCACTAATATAATAACAATCACATTATCTGTTGTGACACAAGATTTATATGGCATAGAGGCTCATGTCACACTATAAGTCATAGAGATTCATGTCACTCCAGGTCAAGTTTTGCCCCCAAATAAATTCAGATCAGGTCAAGTTTTGATGTAAAATAAGTTTGAAAAAAAACAATTTTTACTGATTTTTTAAAATTATGAAGTTAGAAATAGAGGAAGTGATATTGTACATCAGTCTCAAGGATCATATTCATGAGACAATTTAAATAAAATTCATAGGTTATTGTATGACATGATAATTACATAGTGGGTGTTGGCTCTGATTATTCTGAATAATAATATACTCTTATTATTATTAGATAATAATAATATACCATGGAGGACACATGCATTACTGCATTTAGTCTTTACAACCACTCTTTAGTTAGGTTTTTATTACATTAATTGTGTAGATGACAGGGATACTTAGTACCTTTCCCAGAAACATCTGGATAGTTTAATGTCAAGTTGAATTTCTATATAAGGTATGTGATTAAAAGTACTATGAGAGATGTGCTTTTAATTATACACCATGCTGTGATTCTTAGCTTCAAAGAATTTTCCTCTGATCAAAGGTGACATATTGAACACATATATTTACCTATTCTCCCTCTTGCAACCTCACTAAAATAACAGTAAAGGCATATTTAACCATACTTAAGCATGGTGAGGGGAGGAGAGGGAAGGTGGAAAAACAAAATTTTGGAATCTCAAAAGCAGATGGGCAAATATTAAATGGTTAAATAGTATTACTAAAAATGGATAAAGGACTTAAACATGAGACAGGAAACTATAAAAAATATTAGAGGAACCCACAGGGAGAAAAATCTCAAAAATATGCCAAAGCAATTTCTTCATTGATACAGATCCTAGGGCAATGGAAACTAAAGAGAAAATAGAGAAATGGGACTAAATAAAAATAAAAAGCTTTTGTACAGCAAAAGAAACCATCAACAAAACAATAAGAAAGCCCATTGAGTGGGATAACATATTTGCCAACGTTTTCACCAATAAGGGTTTAACCTCCAACATTTACAGAAAACTCATATAACTTAACAAAAGATAAACAACCTTGTGCCCTGGGTGAGCCATTTGTCCCAGGGGGCCGTGTGCCCTGGGTGAGCCATGTACCCCAAGGGGCCGTGTGCCCCGGGTGAGCCATGTACCCCAGGGGGCCATGTACCCCGGGGGAGACATGTGCCACGGGGAAGCAGTGGGACCCAGGGGGAGGGGCGGTGTGAACCAGAGGAGGAGTGGATTCTATTCATGTGATCCTGAGATAGTCACCATAAAACAAGCAGACTGCCAAATGAGGAGCGGATTCTATTCATGTGATCCTGAAATAGTCACCATAAAACAAGCAGATTGTCAAATGACTGTGGGGAGGGGAAGGAGACCTGGGGGGAAATAAGAGAACAACCGAAGGACTGGTATGCATGAATATAAGTACAACCAACGAACACAGAACTCTGGGGAGGGAGGGCATAATGGGAGGTGGGGGGGATGGTAAGCTATGTACACATATAATACACATATGTACACATATAATTAATAATAAATTTTTTAAAAAGATAAACAACCTAATGAAAAAATGGGTAATAGACCTACATAGATATTTTTGAAAGAAGACATAAATAAGGCCACAGGACATATGAAAACATGCTCAAAGTCACTAATCATCTGAGAGTTACAAATCAAAACGACAATGTGGTACCATCTCACACCTATCAGAAAGTCTATCATCAACAAATCAACAAATAACAGTGCTGGCAAGGATGTGAAGAAAAAAGAATCCTTGTGCACTGCTGATGGGAATGCAGACTGGTGCAGCCACAGTGGAGAACAGTATGGAGTTTGCTCAAAAAACTAAAAATGGAACTCCCATTTGACCCAGTAATACCACTTCTAGGAATATATCCCAAGAAACTAGAAACACCAATCAGAAAGGATATATGCACCGCCCCCCCCCCCCATGTTCATAGCAGCTCAATTTACCATAGCTAAGATTTGGAAACAGCCTAATTGCCCATCAGTAGATACATGGATTGGAAAACTGTGGTACATCTACACAATGGAATACTGTGCTGAGGTAAAAAAAAAAAGGGGGGGGGGATTCTTACCATTTGCAAGAGTATAAATGGAACTGAAGAGCATTATGGTCAGCAAAATAAGCCAGTCAGAGAAAGATAAATATTACATAATCTCACTCATTTGTGGAATATAATGAACAATATAAACTGATGAACAAAAACAGAGAAGCATCAATCAGACTGTCAAACCTCAGAGGGAAGATAGGTGGGTGGGGGTAGAGGGAGAGATCAAGCAAAGGACTTGTATGCTTGCATATAAGCCTAACCAATGACACAGACACCAGGGGTGAGGGCATGAGTGGGGGGGGGGAGGTGGCGGGTACAGAGACAATGTGGGGAAAAGGACACATATGTAATACCTTAATCAATAAAGAAAAATAAATTATTAAATAAATAAATAGTATATAAGTTCCACTGAAACATCAAACAGAAAATTGGCATTTGAAACTGCAAACAGGGACTCAACTAATTATATCTGTTAATCTTGTATGACATTGATTATTGTCACATAAGCCTATTCTATACTGCGCACACTGTTACCGTGCCCAGGTAGGCATGTGGTCAGCAGAACCTTTCATGCCAACATTTTGTTATATGAGGTCGGTGGCCATCTTGTCTCATAGGTTACCGATGTCATACAGGCTCTATCCCATGTAATTCCGGTGGCAATCTCCACTGCTCCCCAATGTCTCGAGGCTTTGCCTCGTGGCTTCATATTGGGTTAAGTGTGTGCTTAGTCCATTTCATCCCCCTGTCAAGTTTGAGTTTGCTCCACTTGATGCAGCTCCTGCCTTGGTGTCCTGCTACCATTTATCATCCGTAAGCCTCTCGCCCTACAGAGCAGGGCTGAGAGGAGTGTGACTTCAGTGCTGCTGGGGCTGGCTGGGGTCCAGGGTCTTGTAGCCAATGGACTGCAATTCCCCTGAAAAATGCAAAGGGCTGATGGTATTGCTGGTGAAACTGCCTGAGAAATTCACATGCTGACAAGTCTACATCCAATTATCAGTGCCCTGTATGTCAGTATTTCAGGCCACTAACCTCATCCATGGTTACATGACCCTCTGGACCATTAACCTTGTAAACTCCACTTACAAAAATAGACAATATATTTATTATTTGGTTTGATGTGGGAAATGACATGGTTTCAGATATCTTCACAATAATGAGATAATGTCTTCTTCTTATGAAATGTGCATAGCAATTCATGACCTTAAACAAGAACCCAAAATATGATTGCTATCATATAAATATTATTCCTTAAAAATACTGTCAATCAGCTAGAGGGCATTAGCAAGTAGAGCCCAGATTATAATTAAAAAAAACACACACAAATAAGCAAATAATTTATATTTTAATTTAATTTTTATATTAATGCCACAGGCTTCCTTCACACTTCCTAGCTTCAGGGGTTTATCTTATAGCTATTGCTTTTATATAACACTCTCATATGTCAGCATCATATGTCAGGTAATCCTTTATGCATTTTATAAATATGAAATCATTTAATGCTCTAACAACTGTTTGAATTAGGTTATTATCCCCATTTTATTGATTGAGAAACTGAGGTACAAAAAGCTTGAGTAACATTCCAAAAATCAGCTCAGTAGTGGAGCTGAGCATCCAACTAGGCAGAGGTGCTGCATAATCTGAGATCACAACCACTTTTGTGTTGTAAAATTTCACTATTACCTCAAGCCATCTCCACTTTTTATGGAAGCAGGTCATTCCTCTAACACAGTGGTTCGCAACCTTTATTTGGCCATGCCTCACTTAAGCATCTCTAAAATCCCATTACCCCCCCAAGTCATATAATTCTTATTATTTAAAAAGTGAACTCATATTCACATGGAGGAAGCCTAATAGGCCATTAACTTGGACTAAACAAGCTTCCAAAGAACATGGTATCCATCAGAGAGAAAAATAAAAGAACAAAAGGACAGTTGAAGTACTGTGGAAGAAATCACTAAGAAACTGTTACAAAAATAAGAATAATATGAAGTGATATGAAAGAATAGCAAATAAAGTTTCAAAATATATAATAGAGAACTGGAATGCATAAACATGTCGCAATATATATTTATATGTTGAATATGAGGCCCCTAGCACCATAGAAATGCAAAAAAATTACTGTTAAAACTCATTCTCAAATTGCCCCCCCCACACTTAAAAATCAAATTGCCCCCCTGTGGGGTGTGTGCCCCATGTTGGGAACCACAGCCCTAACAAATCATGATGAGGACATAGATGCTCAGTGATTGCAGAGGAGCTAGACAAGGAACAAAGGAGTGCAGCTTTTACCCAAGACTGAGAATTAAGTGCACAGCAAAGTTTAGTGACTTGCTCGCAGAAGCCAAATGAGATTTATAGCATTAACAGGAAACATCTTATGAGAATTATATTGCCCAGGGTCAAATATGGACCCTTGAGATAAATTTAAGCCAACAAGTGTCAAATGAATGAGGCAGCCCGAGGTAGGCAAAATACAACAGACTGGGGATCACAAGTGAAAAGTTCTAGTCTCACTCATCTCCTGGAACAGCTGTTTTTTTTTTTTTGGGGGGGGGAGACTCGGAGTATAATGTTATAGTCTCTGTAGTCAGACAAATTGAGTCTCCAATCTGGGTTATTCATTTCCTCCCTGTGAGTCTTGTCTTTTGGGGGCAGGGAGTCCATGCATAGCTCCTTACTTATTTCCTTCAAAGTAGACATGTTTTCCACTTCTTCTTCTTATTATCAGTATTATTATTGACTGACAACATCCAGCTAGACAGAACAGACCTTACTTAGAAGTGTATTTATTGAACTTGGCAGCCATGAAATTCTGCATAGCTATACTGAGGTACTAACTTTGTAACTAGCTACTAGGAGGCTATGTTCAGAGAACACAAAGTGAATTCAGAGACTAGTTTCCTGACTTCAAAAAGCTGGGGTTAGTGGGAAAGGTAGATGTTGAAGGGTGCTGAGGTACAGATGGGTCAAGATTATTAAGGGCTCAAAGGAAAATTAGGGAGCAAAACCAAAACAAATTCTCCCTGGTGACACTTTATGCTTATGGAAAGAGGTTCCAAGCACTAAGTCACACTGTACCGGCATCCTTTCAGTCACCTCTGTTAATGTTCCAGAATTGGGTATTGTTAGGGATATTTTCTCCATACACTAGGTTCGGAAGCACCTTCCTGCAAAGTGGGCTGATGCCTACCAGTGTAACTGAGCTCCTGAAAACTTCCCTTGGTGTTAGAGGCCACAGTGTTGATGGAAGCACTTGGTGATGTAACGTCCCTCAAAGAAAATGCTAAGTGACATCAAGCTCCATGGGCAGGTATATTTAGAAAGAGCCTTCGCACAAAGTACTGTCTACTAATAAGCAAAGGTGAGGAAATAGGAAGCCGAACCATTCAGATATTAAATGAGATTGACGGTTAAGGATGAACTTGAATTTGTAGTGTGTTAATTTAGGACAAGTATTTTTTTTTAAGGCTAAACATGTTAATCATGGCATTTTGTGAGTTTTAGCACATTTTGCTTTCTCTGAAGTAAACACATGAAAAGAGTAATTAAGAGCTATAGATGAAGAGTAAGAGAGTGGTTTTCAAGACCTTAATTAAGCGCTAATTTAAAGAATAATGAAGTACAATTGACAATGTGGTGAAATATTGAAGAAGGCTGTTGTGAGGATTGTGGTTTTTACAGTTTGAAGGAGAAGTTGTTGATGTAAAATATAAGGGCAGATATGACGGCTAATATTAATGCCTCCAATAATGATATAAAATATATCGAATGAACTTTATGATGCAAATACATTTTCAAATATGGAAAATTATGTTTCTTATTCAAAGAATGTTATGAGGCATGAAGCTTCTTACAGAATATCAACTAAAACAAGGTAATAAAGAGAGAATGTGGCTGTTAGTGTGAATATAATATACTTAATTGGATATAATAGAATTTGCATTTACAGGTTTAACTCTGTAAATCTCATTTGGCTTCTATGAGCAAGTCATTGAATTTTACTGCCCCGCTAAATTGTAAGGTTTTGGTAAAAAAAATAAAATTTTTTGCAGCAATGTCTAATTGTTCTGTGGCTAGCGGACAGCCCTTTATACTCAATGAGTTAAGTTGATCCACTGAGATGGATCTTTTGCTTGGTTCTCAACACATTCACAATATCAACATGGAATTTAACTGTATCCTATGCCCTTTGTGTGATGTAAAATACCTTTTTGGGAAAATATTCTCAGCAGTAAGCCACATCTACGGCTTATCCTAAGGATAGCCTTTGCATCATGTAACAATTAGTAATAACATGTAGCAAAGTTTTAACCTAATAATACCAAAAAAATAACGTTTAATGCCACCTTTGTCATCTCTCATCTCCAAGTACTATTCAGAATGTCTATGTCTTATGGATATTTCCTCTAAAATCGCTCACTGAATTCATCACTGGTGAAATTAAGGAAACCTTTCAGACCTCACCCCCCCCCCAAAAAAAAAATACAACAAAAAACAACAAACTAAAAACAGCAATTACAGAGTTAAAGTCTTTTGACTTGGGGGTGAAAAAAACAAACTTACGCTCTGTGTCCTAAATCTCTTTTGCTTCATTTTCTGATTATCTAAGTGACCTTTCATAAACCCTTCCTAAAGTGGTCCTTTCCCTTTTCTAGGAAGCTGGAGGAATGAAGAAAACATAGTCCAGCCCCCTCAATCCCTTTCCTTCCAGACCCACAGTAGTCAGTGATGCTTGTTTACTTTGTGTTTTGAAATATTCCATAATTGCTTCGTGTGCATACCACTTGAGGAAAAGGACGTGCAACCTTTTCCTTTTTTAGGCTCCACACAACCTACCATAATCGTGAGCATCAAAAATTGCTCGTTTCCTGCACACATTATTCACTTAGCTAGCTCCAATTTCAGCGGAAGTTCTTTCACAGAGGATAAGACTCCCTAGGGCATTCAGAACAAGAGAGGCTGCCTTAGAAGCTAGTCATTTAGGAAGCAAGCATCCACTCCCTGGCACGTCATACTTTTACCTTCAGATCCAGAACATAATTTTTACCTAAAAAAAAGAAAGAAAAAAGGCAATTTTATGGAAGGGCTGTTCAATATCCCTAGGTTAATTTTTGTATTTCCAAAGCCTTTTCTTTGGCTCCGAGTGACTCCTCCACCCCCACCTTGCCTTGAGGATGAAGCATTCAAAGGCATCAGGCAAGAAAAGATAAGACGCAGTAAGTTATTGAAGCGATTGGCGCTCACTCTTTGCAAAGGACAAAATATACACACCTGAAAAATGAAAACAGCAAATAGAGTGATTCCCAAGGCCAACAGACGCAGCCGGGGTTTCTGGCAGTGAGGGTACAAAGGATAGAGTGCTTGGAATCGTTTGTGTTCACGGAGCCTTTGTAGGCCTGTGACTGCCTGTGCTTAGGAAGATAAGAAACATTGAGAGGTAACAATTTTCTGCTTGAGAATGTGAGAAACTAAAGCAATAAAGGTAGGACCTTCGTGTTGCAGCGACGGTAGCTGGAAAGTTTGTAGAAGTCGAGCTGCTGATGAGCCCAGAATAGAAATAAGGCCAATCCTCTGATGTACCAACCACTTTCCTGAAAAAATGATCTCTCTGAGGTCAACGTTGGTTAACTCTCACAATTCAAAGGCGGGTTTCTTCTCTCTCTTTTTCTGACTTTTCATAGCATTTGACATACAATACATGACACTCAGGCTGATGCAATTCTTCTGTTCTCTTTCGTTTTGCTTACTCCTTCTCCTTTTCAGGGAAAAGGGGCCAGGGACGAGGAAGGCTAAATGTCTGTCATGAATCCACCTCTGATTAGTTCTGTGTGTTGTGAGGAGAGTGAGGGAAAAATAAGTCTGTTACGAGGAGAGGTCAAGAACACCTTTTTAGCAGAAACTGGTTTGGCTCAGGGAATAGAGCATCAGTCTGCGGATCGAAGGGTCCCAGGTTCGATTCTGGCCAAGAGCATGTACCTTGGTTGAGGCCACATCCCCAGTAGGGGGTATGCAGGAGGCAGCTGATGGATGTTTCTAGCTCTCTATTCCCTCCCCCTTTCTTTCTGTAAAAAAAAAAATCAATAAAATATAGATTAAAAAAAACAAAAACAAGAACACCTTTTAGAAGAAACTCTTAGCAAGTGATTGCCATCTATGTACAGGAGAGATGAGTAGTAAAAGCTAGGCAGGGAAATCGGAACGGATTCCAGACCCCACCAGGGAATTGCAGTTGAAGTGAAGGATAAAGGAACCAACACCTATTGAAGATCAACTTTGTACTGGCCACCTCATTCACTCATTATAAATGGAAAACTTGATAAACTACATCAAACTGTAAAACTTCTGCTTATTAAAAGAGACCATTGAGAAAATAAAGAGGCAATACACAAGGTGGGAAAAAATATTTTCAACACATATACATGAGCCATCATTGTCTCATTTTATTTTTAGAAAACTCC
The DNA here is from genome assembly GCA_963924515.1 of Vespertilio murinus. Lineage (NCBI taxonomy): Eukaryota > Metazoa > Chordata > Mammalia > Chiroptera > Vespertilionidae > Vespertilio > Vespertilio murinus. Next base: position 169,880,318 of record OZ004706.1, on the reverse strand, counting down.
TTCAGGTAGAAATTATAATTTCCCCTTTCCCAGTAGATGAAAGAGCATCAGAAAGCTTTAATTTTTTAACAATGTGAATTTTCATCATTAACATTTTACACTTATTTTACTATGTATTTAAATCGATTCATTTCTCGATCTACGCATTAATATATCTTCTTTTTATGTAGTTCAAACTAAATATGTCAGTATATTTCTCCCCAAATGAAATTTTGTGCATTGACCTCTTAAGAAGTAGCCTGTATTTCCAGCCATCTCTCCCTGACAGATAGTAACCCTGTTGCTTTTCACAGCCAGATGTTAACTAGGTAACTTTCTCAGTTCTGGTGCTCTCTGCTGGGATGGGGTGGCCAGCTTAGGGATTAGACCTCAGAGTTCTCAGTGGTAATCCTCCACAGCTGAGATATCTAAAAGGAACTTTAGCTGCTATGGGATCCCAGCCAGCCCTTTTGCACCACTGCCCTTCTTCCCAGTCTCTATGTGGTCTCCACTTTCCATCCTTGGTTATCAGGGTTCTCTCTTGCCAGTCCTTAGCTGATCATTCAGGATGAGGTTGTTGTTTCTTTTGTATTTTAGTTGTAATTACAGGATGTTCCTAAGAGTGGGTCAGTATAGCATCCACTTACTCCACCACCATTTTTAATCCTCCACTGATTTTCAGAAAGAGTGGAAAGGAGTGAGGGAGGAGAGAGTGAAACATTGATGTAAAAGAGACACATCAATTGGTTTCCTCCTGCATGTACCCTGATCAGGGCAATGGATTAAATCTGCAATCCAGATTATATGCCTTTGGCTGGGAATGGAACCTGGAGTTCTTCAGTGAGCAAACCAATGATCTAACCATGAATCATACTGGTCAGGGCTCTATGTATTTTCTTAATGGTATATTTGTATGCATTAATATTTTTATTATAATTTATAAATTTCTTTTAAAATTATTTTTATGTGATCTAAGAAACCTTTGTTTGGTTCCAAGTCACATAGGTATTCTTCTGTATTTTTATCTAAAATCTTTAGTGTTTTAGACTTTACAGATGGGTTAATGTTTAAATTAATGATCATGCATGATGTAAGGTAGGTGTTTAGTTTTTAATGTGGATGTCCAAATTTTTAGAACTCTTTGCTGAAAATACTCTTCTTTACTGGTTACTTTGGCTCTTCTTAGCAACTTTTAAACAACTTACCCAAGATTTCAGATCTACTAGGCCATGGAACAAAATTCCAAACTCATTCTTGACTGAAAATTGCCATTCATGTTCATTCCCCCAAATCTATGGCTAATTAAAAATAGTATTAATAAAAGAAGTCAAAACTTAATAGTCATGTACTAAGTTGTTTTAGCATAGACTATTGTATTTAACTTTCAAATCAACTCTGTTAAATAAACATCTTATTGTGCCCACTTAGAGATGATGAAACAAGCTTAGAGTGATTGAAATAATTTGCCTAAGTCACACAGCTTGTAAGTAACAAATTAAAACTTGACCACAAGTCTGAGTTTTCAAACTGTTTTCTTAACTAGGCATAGCTTAGAACCTACAAGATACCTGAGAAAATATACATTTCTGCTTTGGCTAGGTAGCTCAGTAGGTTAGAGCACTCTCCCAATAAGCTACAGTTGTGAGTTTGATCCCATGAGTCAGAATCAAACAATGAATATATAAATAAGTGGACCAATAAATCAATGTCTCTCTCTTTAACCAATGAAAAATATAAAATTCAAAACAATATTTCTTTAAATGGTATCTTGATGTCTTTAATGACTATGTTGTTAGCCTTTCCATTGTACTGGCAGTATTTGAATAAATCTACTTATTAATGTGATTAGAAATAAGTGTAGCGAAGAGCAAGTATGGAAAGCCAAGTATCTTTTTCTCTTCTTCTAAGTTATGCATTATTTTTATTAAAAATAATAGTTCACATATTTTAAAATTCAAACAGAATTGGCTATCTACATTACATATTTTACAATATAGCCAATGTAAAAATCAACACTCTTAAGGATTTCTTAAGAAATGTTCTCTTAAGAACATATCTACTTATAAGTAATCTGATCAGAGTCTCAAGCTATTTTGATTGTTTCATCATAGCATGTCATTTGTCAGTAAATATGAACAGCTTACTGACATTTTTCTCAAAAAACAAAAAAAAATGGAGGTTCACCCAGAGAAGCATAGGGATTCTGCCTCCACCTCTGTTAACAAATGGGATAAAGGTCTAAAAATCCCTGTCATCTTAAATGTCTTGTTAAGTGTTCAAAGGCTTTTGTTTTTCTTTTAGCCACTAAGTTTTTTAGGAAAAATTCGCCTGCTTTCTATGAAGAACACAGCAGAAGGTCACTTGCAGTATAATGAAATCCAAGTTTGTTTCCTACCTTTTCCCAGTACTTGAACTTTTCAAGAGTAATGTTTTCTTCAACCTTGAGGCTGCCACTTTGTCAGCTGCATATACTGTCCTAAAGTCAAACAATTCACATTGGCCTCTAGGAGTAATTTCATTGTTGCAAATACAAGGTCATAATCCTCACCTAAATCCAACATTACAGACATTTTAGAAAGAAAATCAGGCTGCATATCCTTGGTATGTTTCAGGACACACAGAGACTGGTGGAAATTGGCCCTGGGATCACAAACTTTACTCTGTAATTCTGGAACTGTTTCTATGTTGTGTCCAAATACATCTAATCCCGAGAGAGCCCCTTTTCCTATTGCTTCAAGATCTCCTCGGAAATCAGGAGTGAGACATTCCACAGGAATTCTCAGATTCCTTTCCTTTAGGTATGACACAGTCTTTGCAAAGTGCTCAGCTCCTCCTCCAGGCATATCATCTCAATCCACAGATGTCAGGACAACATAACCCAGACCCCACTCTGCAATTGCCTTGGCAGTACCGTAGGGCTCCTTGGAGTCTATTGGAGGCTGGTTTCTTGCAGTCTTAATGGAACATAGTCCGCAACCTCTTCTACACGTGTCGCCCATCAACATGACCGTGGCTGTGGCAGTGGTGTAGTTTCCACCTCCCCAGCACTCTCCAATGTTGGGGCATTGAGCTTCCTCACACACTGTATGGAGACTTAGATTCCACAAAGTATTTTTCAGTTTATTGTAATTTTCCCCCATGGGAATCTTTGTCTTTAGTCATGGAGGTAGTCTTAAACCTTTCTCCTTTCTGGCGTTTTAACTTTCCTTTGTATTCATCCCAAAGGTCTGGTCCAGTCTGCAAAAATTTCTTTTCTTTTTAATTTTATTTTTATCTGGCAAGGAACTTACTGCTCTGACTTGACTGCATAAATATGTTCCAAATACGTGGGGTCTCATGGCGCGGAAGACTAGCCCACAGTGTATACATATCTCCTTCTTTTGTTTTCTACCTAGGTTCCAGGATCTAAATTTCCAGGTGGGGAGGGGGAAAGAGATGGAGAATGGTCTCTGGATTTATTATGGACATATTACTCAAACTATCACTGGAAAGCCAGGTTTTAAAATTATTTTTTCTTGTCAGCTGAAACAAAATATTTTCCATCTTTTGAAATAATTTCTATAATAATTCCATTGAGCCGGTTTGGCTTAGTGGGTAGAGCATCAAGGGTCTGGGGTTCCATTCTGGTCAAGGGCACTTACCTCAGTGTATCTCAGTTTCAGGCTCTATCCCTGCGAGGGCCAGGGCCTGTGAAGAAGGCAGCTCTCACATCTGAGTTTCTCTTTCTCTCCCTCTCCTTTTCACTCCTTATAAAGCAAATGGAAAAATAAGGCGGGGATTAACAACAACAATAACCACAAAGAGTTAATCAGACTTGCTTAGTTTCAGGAAACTTGATAAGAGGATATTAGGGTAAAACTATTTGCTTGGGTCATTATACTCTTAGTGTTTTAACAATGACCTAAAGAAAAAGGTGCTATCTCAATATACAGAGATTTATTGCAAACATATTGGTAAGAACTGTTCCTATTCCTTTGCAAGAGCATGTGAAAAATTGAAACTCTGTAGTGTATTTTCTTATATATAATTTAGCAGTGACTTGAAATTGCTTTTATATATAAAAAGATGACAATAGTATTTCCTCAAATGGACTCTAATACAAGAGTTTTGTTCTTTAAATAATAATGGAAAATTGAACATTGACGGAATAGCATTCATCTCTGCTTTATTAAGAGCAGCACTACCGCCTCTAATAGAAGCAAACGGACTTTATTCATTGCTTTCCTTTGTGTGTTTATGCCTCTTGCAGCCCTATATCAGTGCATGGTAAATGGGGTTGTGCAGAATTTCCTCATGATCTTTCAGATGCAATTCCCTCAATGTGACATTGTCTGGACTCCAGTTACCTCTTGTTTCCGTGTTTGAGACCACATTACTATGTTCAAACCAATGCATACTTTCTTATGTGCTTACATGGAATAAAAATAATATTATTTTATTGGTTTCAGAGAGGGAAGGAGAGGGGGAAAGAGAGAGAGAGAAACATCAATGATGAGAGAGAATCATTGAATCATTGATGGGCTGCCTCCTGCATGCCCCACACTGGGGATCCAGTCCACGACTGCTCTGACATGGAATTGAACTCCTGGTTCACAGGTCGGGGCTCAAACACTGAGCAAAGCAGGCTGGGTAGAATAAAAACAACCTTAATGTGACTTTGGAAGTATCTGTTTTCTGGGGATTAAACCTTAGGAAATATAGTTCTATACCTCTATTCCATAAGGGAACCCTCCATGCCCATGCTGCTTATCTTATAAAATTGAGATGGATATCAAATAGCTGTTGTGTAATTACATGTTTATGAAGTATCAGAGGGTGGATTCTACTGCTAAGCTAGAAATTGCTCTCTCATTCCTCAGTTTTATTCAGTGGTGTATCATCCATCCAACAAGTTTTGCAGGAGCCAATAGTAAATATCTATGAAAATTGCACAGTACATTTAATTTGTTTTGTGTTGATGAATTGCAAACAAATACATCTTGAAATTGTTAAGAAAAGTTATTAATTATTAATAGGTGAGATTTTGCCCTACCCAGCCTGGCTCAGTGGATAGACTGTGGACTGACGGGTCTCAGATTCAATTCAGTACAAGGGCACAGTGGTGTGCCACCATTGGCCAAAGTAAGCTACCTATTATGCTTGTGGGTGGATCCCCAAGAAAATGTGTGGCTGAGGTAGGAGAGATGACCTGTCTGTCGGTCAGCACTGTATTTCTACATCCAAGCGTAGCTGGTGTTCAGGCTGTTTTGTGCTGTTCTATATGTTGTGTTTGCTTGCCACTACCTCAGCACATCTACACAACTAGATTGGGGCCTGCAGCCAACTTCTTGTGCCCACCCTCCCCTTCTCCAGTGCATGAATTTGTGCACTGAGCCTCTAGTTTTTTAACAATTTTTTATCATTAAAAGTACTTCATATGTCTCCCTTTTCCCCCCCATTAGTCCCCCTATTGCCTCCCCCCCCCCAGGCCTTCAATACCCTATTGATTTTGTCCATGGGTTATACATATAGGCATATAAGGTCATTGGTTGATTACTCTCCCCTCCCCACCTTTTCAAAGCTTTAGTTTCCTTATCTGTACACTGAGAGGAGTGGATAGATTGGATTGTTTAGAAAAGACATTTTAGCTTAGTGTGGAAAGAGAGGAGAGGTAAAATCATTGGTGTGAATCCTGGCAAAGCAGTAGAAATACTGAGTTTGGTCATATGTAAATTGACATCTTGGTACAAACTCAAGGAGATAGTTAGAAAGGCAACCAATTAGGGCTGAAATAAAATTTGCAGATTAGTGTCATGTGTCACCAATTAGAGTTATGAAGTAAAACATTTCTTCTGGAGGGACTGTAGAAGAGGCAAGAACCAATTCATAAAGATGGATGTGCCAATCTATAAGTAATGCCAAAATTAAGAGATAAAATAGGAACCAACAAAAGTGATAGAAAAAATAGAGTTCAATAATTTAAAGAGGATAATGATACATGATTATTTATGAATCATAATACGAAGTACTTGAGAATAAGAGACCTTAATAAATATGATAAAATATAATTAATGGATAAAAATTAAATGCATATGAATTTTTATAATATAAGTAATTAGATGCCTACTGCATGCAAATTGTGCGCTCTGGTAGAAGGGTCCCTCAGCCCATTCTGTGCCCTCTTGCAGTCTGGGAGCCCTTGGGGGATGTCTGACTGACAACTTAGGCCTGCTCCTACATTGAGCATAGGCCCCCCTAGTGGTCAGTGCACATTATAGCGACTGGTAGTTCCACTTTTTGGTCGATTTACATGTTAGCTTTTTATTATATAGGATTACAGATGCTAGGTAACAAGATTTTTTTTTAATGCTAGAAAAACAGTTATTTTACTAAGAATGTTTGGTGTTCTATAATAAGTGGTTAAATAAGTAAAAAGTCAAACAATAATTTAGATTATCATAAATGTTAAAAGACAATCACAGCATTCTGCTCCTTTGCAAAAGATAAGTTACATCTCACTAGAAGCAGATCCATGGTGAGATTCATGGAAGTAGAAAAATTCAAAATAATCTCCCAGGATTAAAGCAGAGAGAAGGAGACAAGTACTTCAGAGTATCTGAAACAGTATGGGCAAAGATTTGGGAGAGAGAAAGTGTGATATTTTGGGAACAGTGAATAACTATGTTAGTCATGTCGACTACTGAAGTATATATAAACAGTTGTTATTGTTGTATTTAGAAGTTAGATTAAGACCCGGAATGCTGGCACGTGAAAAGTTATGTTTAATTTGTTGGATGATAGGAAGCTATTGAAGGTTTATGTGCTAATATGTGGCCTGATCAGGGGAGTTCTTCAGGAAGACACATCTGGAAGTAACAATAGAACAAAGTAGAGCAGAACTCTGGGATGGGAGGTCTCAGTGTAATGACAAGAGTATAGGTGGCCTGAACTAGGGAGGTTGAGATGGGAACGGAAGAAAGGATATAAAGAGGGCTAGCGAACTTGGCCAGCGATCCAATGTCATTTGTAACTATTGGAAAATGACAGTGCGGCCCAAGGCTAATCCCCTATCTCCAGTGCCATCTTTCTTACTTAGTAAAAATGGATTATGGTGTTTTGCTTCCACCTGTCTCAGAGATGCTGTCAGAATTGATTACACACATTTCCCCAAAGTAATCTAAAATGCTTTAATTCCTTGGAACTGGACACTATGTAAATAAAATTATTCATTATGTATAAAAGAGGAATACAGAATGATGGATGTGCCGGGCCAACACAAGAGAACTGTTGAAGAATACTGAGAGAAAGAAGCCAGTTAATCAATACGGTGTTTAATGTTGAGGGCTAAAGATACCTTTAGGAGAATCCTGAATAGAGGGAAATAGAGGAGGATACAATGTTTGGAGGTTAAGACTGATGAGAGAAGGCTGTGCTCTGCTAAATATTTGCAAGAGAAAAAAGTGAGCACTTGAGGTTTACTGTTCAATATTAAGAAATAAGAAGAAAAATGTTTAAAATAAAAAACTAGAGGTCGTTTGTAGTGTCTATGAAAAGGGACAGGAAGAGTTATGCAGATACGTGTACATTCCTAATTTTATACTAAACATGACCAATACTTCCATGTGCTGCTGCATGACAGAATTGCATTTTATTTCAATGACCATCACTGACGTTCTAGAATTCAATTGACTAGAGTGCAAAAGAACGGGCATCATTATAGGCTACTCGGGTGCTGGTATTAGGGAGTTAAACACTTAGAGTGCCCAGTAAAACCATTTTGGGGTGATGTTTTTAGGTGATGCTTCTATTGATAACCATGGAAATAGATAGATTCAATTCCACAAAATTTGTACACTGAAACTTCTACTTTTTTTATTTTTCTTATTCCTAGTATGATTATGCTCCAGATTGAACAAGTATTTTTCACAGATAAAAAGTCCGTGATAAACTGATAGAAAATAGTGCATTGTTTATCTTAAAATGTAAGGTAGGCATTGGATTAAAAAATGAAATTCATTACATTGTGCTTTAGGCCTTCCCTCTCTTGGAACTGCGCTGCACCAACCACTGGGACTTATTCTCACCAAAGGTTTTATTTAAAGCTTTTTATTTTCCCAGCTGATAATATCTTTAGATTGAACTTATGAATGTTGAAGAACATTTGAAAATCACAGCAGGGAAGCTATCATGGTGCGATGGGCACTAGAGCTATTGCTCTGTGGGCAAGAAGTGTCTCTTCTGTCTCTTTAGCCAGTTGAGCATGATGACTCCAGCAACAGAGAGAAGAGTGCACTAGGTTAAGAGGTTAGATAATGGGGGGAAAAAGTTTTGGCTACAATCAGCAAAGCATTGTCAAGGGATGCCATCAACAGTGCTCCTAAGGATGATATATATATATATTGATTTTTTTTTACAGAGAGGAAGAGAGAGGGATAGAGAGTTAGAAACATCGATGAGAGAGAGAATCATTGATCAGCTGCCTCTTGCACGCCCCATATCAGGGATGTGCCCACAACCAAGGAGCATGCCCTTGACAGGAATTGAACCAGGACCTTTCAGTCCGAAGGCCAATACTCTATCCACTGAGCCAAACCGGTTTCCGCTCAGTATAAATATTTGAAAGTGAAGGGCATTTCTTTGGCGATTAGGACTTGGTGAGTATGTGAAATCACCAAATCCATGGTCTGCAAAGAAATTTCTGTGAGATTCTGATGTTCTTTAGACTTCCCTTTTGTTCAAATGCAGGAGGTAAGAGACCAAGCAGGAGGTCTAGACCCCTACTCCGGTTCTACCACACCAGATCTGTTTTTTATTGCTTTATGCACTGGAGTTGCAGGAATTATCACATTAAGAGATTAGATTTTACTTTAAAAAAATGCTAAACCTGAGATTCAGGGAGTCAGAGTGGGTCACCTAAGTTCCCACTGGTCTTCCATTCCAGGGTGTCTCCGGCAATGCCATCGTGCTCCTTGGTGAAGAGTCCCAGGTGGGCTCTCTGAGCCCAGGTTTAAGAGACAGGCTAAGTTAAGGTTTAGTGCATCACCCCTGTGTGTTGCCATGCCCCACGTTTCACTGATGAGGCCGTTCCAATTTCCCCTCCATGTGCAGGCAGCTGCCACACACACCATGGAGGGCTCCCACTTTCGTTTTTTTGTGAATTGGCATTTGCTGTAGCAGGTTTCTTGCAATCTACTGTGAGGCAGACTTCTTAGAATCAATTTGGAATGGCTCTGACTTTCTCTTACCCTTATGTATGTCAATCAACTCTACATGGACGCCTGGAGGATGCTTCAGGGATGTGAATGAGATTGAAAAGCTTATAAACCAGGGCATCTCAAGAAAACTAAGGGAAATGGGTAACTATGGGACTCAGAGGTATGGGGAGAACTAATGGGATCAAACGAATGAAAGAAGGTGTTTCTTGAGAGCAAGTGACATTAGCTTGTGTGAAAGCCTGAAAAAGATTGTGGAATTAGACTTTGGGCCATTAATATATTTACCCCACCCAACCAGGAGTGACAAGTATATCACTGGCACATAGACAAACCTCCTATGCGTTTGCTCATTCTAATTTTCTGTTTGTCTGAGGAAAGATGCAGTGCAACACTATTAAAAAGAAATGTAGATTTTATGCGTTGGACAGTGATAGCTCTAAACATGTGCGCTGTTTAAGTTTCCAGTGCCCATAAAGGCCCCCAACCTCTCTGTGGAGAAATTTAGTTATCCGTGTAACATAATCTGTTTTCCCACTTAGCTCAAGGCTCACACAACTCCAAGCAATTCTTCAGTAACATGTTAATTTTTCCTTTTACTTGCAGCCTCACACTCATTTTGAGTTGTCCCTTTCCTTTCTCCTCTGTGAACCGGTTTATGAAGGTGCCAGGTGGGAAATGACAGATGAGATTGTCATTGCAATCTGGGGCAAAGGTAGGGCATGTGTTAGGTAGGGACCACATTACTTGGTGCATCAATCTATAAAGACATGCGTTTAAGACATACTCGGGCATGATTCTGAGTTCTACTTTTCTGCTTTCCTCAAAAGAATATTATTTTTTCCCCTCTGGATGCTTTATTAAAGAGTTAAGAGAATTGATTTTTTTTTAATTTATCAAGGGATGAACTTGAAATGCATAACTTATCATAAATAAGCACCAACACTTAAAAAGGCCAGGAGGCAAAGTTTATTGGGACTTGTTAATGTATTAGCTTGAACACATATTAGCAAATGGCCGTATTTCTTATTATAGCATATATTTCAATGCATTAAGTAGGGTGGTACTGTATTCATTCTGGTTAAAGGACCTGGAGAATATTTCACTGAAGAAGCAGCATTTGAACTGGCCTTGGGAAGAAGAGGCTGTTGGCTGGCTTAGGAAGGAGCAACACAGGCTTCCGGTTTGCAGTGGACAAAGATCCTGAACTCACCTCCTCCCATGAACACCTTGAATTTACATCTGTAAACAGACCAATTCCCCTGTAGAGGGCATGTAGGAGGTGGACAATCATAGATTCTCTCTCATCATTGATGTTTCTCTCTCTCCCTCTCATTCTCTGAAATCAATATTTTTTAAGAAAAACAAAAAACAAAAAACTGACTTATCTTATGTGACTAGAATGAGAGGCATCTGGCAGACAGAGGTGGAGAGAAATCTGAAAAGCAGGGCATGTGTGAAATCATGAAAGATTTGGGGCATTTTGGGAAGATTCACTCATGTGTTCAGTTCAGCACTCCTAAGTAACAACTGAACTACAAAAAGAACTACCTTTTGCCTTGCCCTTAAAACTTAATCCTCATCCTCAAACAGCTAGCAAAGAGGCTGGTCAAGAAACAATGGAACCTTTCTTCAGGTTTTAAGAATAAAATGGTCTAACATATATAAAACAGGTAAAACAATGGTTAGCACATTGGGAGCACCCTGTAAATGTTAGCAATAATTCCTTCCCCACTTAATTTTTCCCCTTAATCTTATCAATAATGTCAGAGCATTCTTAATGTCAGGTATGAGTATCCAACAAAACAGGACATTGAATTTGTTTGGTTTGTCGCTTTTAGCAGTAGTTTGCAGCCCATCTATCTGTCTGCACAGGATCTAAGTATAAATTGTGTTTTCAATAAGCACTAACATGTATTGAGAGCAGATTATATCAAGCAGGGTGCTCCGGTTTTACATGAATTACCTCTAGTACTTAATCCTCACAACTCTATGAGGCAGATACTATTATTATCCTTTTTTTTTTTTTTTTAAAGATGAGAAAGCTGAGGCTTAAAGGGATTAAGTAATTTGCCTAAGGAAATTTGAGCACAGCTCTATCCCCAGAAATCAAGCTCTTAACCATATCTTACAGGCTATCTAATCAGAAAAGCATTTGAGATATTTTGCAGTGTTGTAGTAACTGTATTGGGTGATTCCTCATGTCTTCATTTCTCCCATACTTTATGCTTCATTCTTTCAAATATATTTTCTTATTAATGGCAGGATATTTTATTTTTCTTTATTCTTTTTTTTTTAATCACACTCTTGGGGTTCTGAAAGCAGTTTATACTGAAAACAAAGATAGACTGGAAAATGTTTTAATATTTTTTATCGTGGAAAATACTTTTTTCTTTTTATTGAATTATATGTAATATGAAATTATTATTTACCTGTTGTTTGGATAAACAGTCTGATGTTTTTCTTTTTACTAACTCAGTGTTATAATTTTCTTAAAAGTAGTAAATGTAACATCTTTTGTTGTATCAGGTTTTACTATCAGCACAGAGAAGAATTCAAAGTTCTCACCATATAATTCTTGAAGACCATTTTTACTTTTTTAAAACACGTTTTTTATTGATTTCAGAGAGGAAAGGAGAGGGAGAGAGAGATAGAAACATCAATTATGGGAGAGAATCATTGATTGGCTGCTTCCTGCATGGCCCTCACTGGGGATCAAGCCCACAACCCAGGAATGTGTCCTTGACTAGAATCAAATTCTGGACCCTTCAGTCCACAGGCTGACACTCTACTCATTGAGCCAAACTGGCTAGGGCTTGAAAACCTTTTTTATAGTCACTCCTCACAGAGAGAATGGTCATTTGTTTTTACTTTATTATAATAAAGCATTTAATTAAACATTACACTTTTGTGTGTCATTTGCAAAAAAGCTCAAATGCTGCATTTCAGATTAAAGAAAACCATTCCCCTTTCAGGCAATTTTAATAAAGTGAGAAGCTTTGTAATTTATTATGATAAACATGAACTTGATCAAGTTAATAATAAAGGACTTCTAATTTATTTTTGATGCTTTCATTGCCTTGGGGAATACAGTTTTTTAAATAATGAGACTTTTAAGTCGTATATATACTTTTTTTACATTTTTCTATATTAGGATTAATTACTTGCTGACTGACATTTTGAGTTGGGTCCTATTTTCCTCTCACCTAATTACATCCAATCATTTTGTTATCCTTCTGTAATTTTATGACAACTCTACTACAAGTATTGTGACTGCAGATTGATGTGCCACAGCTTCGTATATTCTTGTAATTTAGGGCCTATTAGTGGAAGGCTGGGGGAAAAAAAACAACAAGAACTTAATTGGTTTCAAATTGGCTGTAAATTGTAATTAGAGGAGAAGAGAAATAAGTCATTATTTAGGTGTTTTGTATCACAACAAAATTTAGAGGCATTGATCTGTCAGGGCACAGTTTTTTTTTTGTTTGTTTGTTTTGTTTTGTGTTGTTTTTTTTTGTGGGGGGGGAGGGGACAATTCCTGGTAATTAGACATTATGCTGCAATGCTTAGTGGAAAAAGAAATCAGAACCTGTGGACTTGCTGATGAGCTTTAATTGGCGCAGGACTCTTTGGCATCCCATAGCCCTAGGTCTGGGGTTTGGAAAGTAAAATTTTATGAATATTAGAGGGGCCTGGTGCACTAAATTTGTGCACTGTGGGGGAGGTGGGGCGGTCCCTCAGCCTGGATTGTGAGAAGGTGCAGGCCAGACTGAGGGACCCCAGTGGTGCAGGATTGGGGCCAGGGAGGGATGTAGGAGGTTAGCCAGCTGGATAGGGACCGCAGGAGGGCTCCAGGATGTGTCTAGCCCAGGGGTGGACAAACTTTTTGACTCGAGGGCCACAATGGGTTCTTAAACTGGACTGGAGGGCCAGAACAAAAGCATGGATGGAGTGTTTGTGTGAACTAATATAAATTCAAAGTAAATATCATTATATAAAAGGGTACTTTTTTTTTTCTTCAATAGTTTATAACCGCCATCCAGCCCGCGGGCTGTAGTTTGCCCACGCCTGGTCTAGCCCATCTTGCTCAGTCCCGATCACCCGGACTTTAGCAGCAACCTAACCTACTGGTTGGATATATATATATATATATATATATATATATATATGCCTAATATGCTAAGTGTCCAGTTGGCCATTCAACCAATCAAAGTGTAATATGCTAATGATATGTTAAGGCCCTTCAACCGCCCACTATGATATGAACTGACCACCATGGGGCAGATGCTCTGATAGATAGGTTAGCTTGCTGCTGGGATCCAGCCTATTTGGACTGAGCATGGAAGGCTGGACAAACCCTGTAGCCTTCTACAGTCCTTCCCTGGCTGGCCAGCCTCCCATGTCTACCCCAGCCTTGGTTGTGCACCAGTGCAGTCCCTTGGCCTGGCCTGAGCCCTTTTGCAATCCATGCATAAATTTCAGGCACTGGGCCTTTAACACACACACACACACACACACACACACACACACACACGGCCTGATGTACGGATTGTGCACATTGAAAGGAAAGTAATTTGAAGAAATATTTTAATATTGCTATTTGCCCTTTCTCCCTCAGTTCTTGGGAGCCGGGTGGCTGTCCTGCCCTCCACTACCTCAGCTTATCACTCTCTGTGGGGCAATTGGCAGGGCTATCAGGCCCTCACTCACATCTGTCTTGGCCTGGTGCTGCCCGCTTACCGGCTCCACCATCCTGCAGTCCCGCTCTCATCGGGGCCCATTGAGACTGGCAGCATCTCCACTGCCTGCTGCTACCAGTGCTATGTCACCGACATCCACCATGTTCCACACTGCCTCCTGGTGGTCAGCACACATCATAGTGAGTGGTCAAACTCCTAGTTGAGGGGACAATTTGCATATTAGGCTTTTATTATATAAGTTATACATACTAGAGCCCAGGTGCACAAAATGTGTACAGGTGGGGTCCCTCGTCCTGCCCAATGATCAGGCCTGATTGGGACTGGCTGACCAGGTGGAGGGACCACAGGAGGTTGGCTGGCCATGGGAAATTGGCTGTTGGAGTGCAATGACCATCAGGGGAAGCTCCTGTATAAGCATCTGCCCCCTGTGTGGTCAGTGTGCATCACAGTGACCAGTCAACTGGTCGTTCAGTTGCTTAGGCTTTTAGATAGATGATTGATGATAGATAGATAGATAGATAGATAGATAGATAGATAGAAAATAGGTAGAATAGAGGTTCAGTGCATGAAATCTGTGCACTGGATGGGGGAGGTCTCTCAGCCCGATCTGAGCCTCTCACTGTTCAGAAGCCCTTGGGGGATGTCTGACTGCTGGCTTAGGCAGGGAGAGGGCCTAAGCCAGCAGTTGGACATCCCTCTCACAGTCCAGGACCTCTCACTCCTTACTGCCCATGTGCTCACTGCTCTTTACCACTCAGCTTGCTGCTCCTTAGCACTGCCATGGAGCCGAGAGAGGCTCCCGCTTCTACTATTGTGCTCGCCACTCAATAGCCTGGCTTCTGGCTAATCGGTGCTCCCCTGTGGGAGTGCACTGGCCACTAGGGGGGAAGCTCCTGCATTGAGGGTTTGCCCCTAGTGGTCAATGCACATCATAGTGCCCAGTCGTTCTGATTGTTCCGCGATAATGGTCACTTAGGCTTTTATTATATAGATAGCCTTCGACCAAGACACAGGCATATAAATGAGTTGCTTGGCAAGTGAATCTAAAGAATTCCCCTCCATAAAGTGGTCTAATCAATGTGCATTATTGTTGCTAGCAGAAGCCATTCTGGCCGAAAGTAGCACTGATCCTACAATGGTCATGGTATGGATTTGGCTGCCACATCTCCCAACTATTGCTTTCCAGAGTTTATTCTGCTCATCTGACTTGCTAGGTGGGATCCTTTTTAAACCCATCAGTTCTCCATTAGCATCTCCCCCAAAGCTCAATCAAAAAGGATGGCTTTCCCTTATGGAGGGGAAGTCATCTGCAGTCAAGGGAACCGATGCTGCTAAGTTCCCTGGTTATAATGACACAACTAGTTCTGCTTGCTGCGGGGGGGGGGGGGGGGTTGGAAGGGTAAGTCATTTCCTTTAATTTGATATACCTATCCTTCCACTTCTCTCTCAATAAAATGAAATAGTCTTATATATTGAAGAGATGTCCTAGATATTGTGAAGTCAGATATAGAAGGAAGAGTAAAAGATTCAGATTGGCATTCTCCTTGGGCATCGGTGGTGATTTTGAGGGAGTTATCGCTAAGATGATTTCTTTGCATTTTCAGTTCAGAGACTGTATAATACAGGAACAATACAGATGGCAAGTGGTAACAAGGCAGGCAAGAATATATGTACCAGCATTTTTTTATGCCTCCTTTATCAAGTGAATGAGTTCAGAGCTTTTTATATCATTATTCACGAATAAGCAGTCTGTACATGGGGAATAAGCCAGAGAGGCAGGTTTTATTTTCACATTTGACTCTTTAGAATTATGAAAACTTAACTTCTTTAACTCCATATGCTTTTACACCGTTTTTGACACATTCTATAATGAAATTTTATGGCAAAGTAAAGCATTTTTACTGGAGAGTACCTGTTTCAGTTAAATTAGATAAAGGCGCATGAATTGGACACAGTTCCCATTCCATTGCAAATGAATCTCACTTTTACAGATTTGGGAATAGAGCATTCGGAGTGCCATGTTGCAGCACTAAGTAGAGAGATTTTATGTATTTCATCTTGCTTCTTTCTTGCCATTTCCCAGGGATCATCAAAATGCCTGAAACACAATTGGTAGGTGTATATTTGTTGAAGAATTCATAAATAAATAAATGAAAATAAATCAAAAACTACTTGAGGGCCCAGCCAGTGTGTCTAAGTGGTTGAGTGTCAACCTATGAAACAGAAGCTCACAGTTTGATTCCCAATCAGGACACATACCTGGATTGTGGGCTCAATCCCCATTAGGTGGTATACAGGAAGCAGCTGATCAACGATTCTCTCTCATCATTAATGTTTCTGTCTCTACTTCTCCTTTCCTCTCTGAAATCAATTATATCTTACCCAATAGTAGACAAATATGTAAATTCACTGCACCTTTGCTATGCCCATAGCCAATCAGAGTGACTATGCAAATTAACCCAAACAAGATAGCAGCTAATTTGCATACATAGGCACCCAACACATGAGTGCCCCAGGAACATCCCAACACCCAGGTCATTATGAGGTAAGGTTTGGGCAGGAGCAGACCCCTGTGATCAATTGCAGGGATCTGAGGCTCCACTCCTGCCCAATAGGCTTTTGGCCTGGGCTGGCCTGGGCAGGGGAGGAGCCAGTGATCAGAGGAAGCTGGAGGGCCCCTGCCCAGGCCTAAAGCTTTGACCAGAGGCTTTAGGCTGGGGCAGGGCCCAGCCTGCAATTGGTGTGAACTCTAGAGGAAACACCTTTTCTGACTGCTCATTGGCTAAGCTCCCTGTCATGCCACTGGTGATATTCTCATTAACTTAGGTAATAGGAATCCAAAAAAGGTGATCTAGGGTTTTTCCACCAAACTTCTGGAGAAAAAAAAAAAACGAAGATCCGCTGCTGGAAGGCTAAGGAATGTCATATCTTGCCCTAGCCGGTTTGACTCAGTGGATAATGCCTCAGCCTGCCCACTGCAGGGTCTGGGTTCAATTCTGATCAAGGGCATGTACCTGCTGGCTCCTCCCTGGCAGGTGCCCAGGTCAGGGCTCATGTAGGAGGCAATCAATGGAAGTGTTCCTCTCACTTTGATGTTGCTGTCTTTCCCTTTCTCTTCCATATTTTCTAAAAGTCAGTGAAAACATATCCTCAGGTGAGGATAAAAAAAAAGAAAGGAAGAAAGAAAGAAAGAAATACATAGCCTATGAAAGACACATCTTGAAAATGCCTAAAGAAATTTGAAAGTTTTTCATGGAGAAGGGACTGGAGTAAGTGTTGATGAAAACACCTTGGTGGCCATGGTGACTGGCAGTGGCTGCAGCAGCAGGGTGATGGGGCTGGTGCCTTCCCCTGATCAGCCAGGTTGTCTCCCACAAAGGGAGGCCAGACTGCAGCTTAGTAAGCTATCAATAGGACATTCCCTGAGGGCTCCAAGTATGTGAGAGGGGGCAGGTTGGGCTGAGGGACCCCCTCACCCCCAGTGCATGAATTTTATGCACCAGGCCCCTATTTACACACACACATATAAATTACTGGAGGCATTTGCATTATAAATCACTTGTATATATTTTAAATATTAATGAAATATTAATATATCCTTTAATTTCAACAGCCTCATCCTGCCAACACATGGAAGGATAGTTTAGAATTAGTCATGTGCTTTACATCATTACTTTGAAAATATTTTGTTTTTTTACAGTAATCCATACCATTTTTCTAATATTTTTTATTTTTTTTTATTTTTTTTTATCATCTGTTTATGGTGCTAATATCTCTTTTTTTTCAATTTGCATATTAGGCTTTTATTATATAGGATACAGAATTATGAAAAGGAACAGAGTATATCAATGAACAGAGAGAAGCAGCATAACATAATGGTTAAGAACTCTGCCTCTGGAATCAAATACAGAGGTTCAAATCCTGGCTTTGCTATTTTTTATTTTTTATTTTTTATTTATTTATTTTTTAAATTTTATTTTATTAAGGTATTTTCTGTGTACATAGTTTACCATTGCCCCCCCTCACCTCCCATTTATGCCCTCCCTCCCCAGAGTTCTGTGTTCATTGGTTGTACTTATGTTCATTCATACCAGTCCTTCGGTTGTTCTATCTCCCCCCAGGTCTCCTTCCCCTCCCCCCTGTCATTTGACAATCTGCTTGTTTTATGGTGTCTATCTCTGGACCCCATGAATAAAATCTGCTCCTCATTTGGCAGTCTGCTTGTTTTATGGTGACTATCTCAGGACCATATGAATAGAGTCCGCTCCTCCTCTGCTTTTCACCGCCCCTTCCCCTGGGTCCCACTGCTTCCCCTGGGACACACGGCTCGCCTGGGGCACACTGCACCCTGGGACACTCTGCTCACCTGGGGCTCTCGGCCCCATGGGACACATGGCTCACCCGGGGCACTCGGCCCCCTGGGACACTCGGCTCACCTGGGGCACTCGGCCCCCTGGGACACTCGGCTCACCCGGGGCACTCGCCCCCCTGGTACACACGGCTCATCCGGGGCACACGGCCCCTCTAGGGTGTTGGGGTCACATACTGGAGGCGCCGCGCCATCTCCTTGCTAGCATGGGGGGCAGGCTGGGAAAGCTGCAGTTGGTCTGAGATGGTTTCAGGCGGGGGGACCACCCCCAAAGGTGTCTCGTTCGGAGTGGGAGCGGAGCAGCTGCAGACATGGAGGCTAAGTTCTGAGGTCGCCCATTCCCTGAGCCCACGGCGTGGTGAGCTCTGTTCTTGGTGGATTTCTTTTATTCTCGGAGGCAGTGGCAGGTGGCGGTTCCAGGTGCAATATTGACGGTCGCTCCAGTGGTTCAATTACCACTGTAGTTTTAAAGTTCATATGGCGGTGGTGGTGAGAGCTTCGGCTTGGCCATGTGGCATCGGAGGATGGGCTCGTCTGAGTGGGTAATGGAAGGCACCGTGCCATTTCCTCACCAGCGCGCTCCATTTCCCTCCCAGCATGGTGGGTGTGCTGGGAAGATTGTGGGTGGGCTGTGATGGCTACATGGGGGGAGTCCGCCCTCAATGGTGTCCTCTTTGTTGCGAATGTGGAGCTTCTGTGGATGCAGAGGCTAATTTCTGAAGCCACACTCTCTATGAGCCCGGTGTGTAGTGAGCTCTGATTTCGGTGGATTCCCATTCTTGGGGGCGGCGGCGGGTGCGGCAGTGATGGCAGCGCCTGTGGCTCAATTTCCCCTGCAGTTTTAAAATCCGCGTGGTGGTAGTATCTGATGCCCTGGCCTGGCCATGCGGCAGCGGAGAGAGGACTCTCCAGGTCTGCCAATGGAAGGCGCAGCGCCAGCACAGCGCGTGCGAAGGCCTGGCAGAGCAGGCCGCGGGCGGTGGCGGAGAGTCCCCGCGATGTCCCAGTCTTTCAGACTTAGTGGAATGCTTCCCCTGAGCCAGGACAAGCAGCACCACCACCACAAATATTGGCCAGCTCAGCGCTGCCCCTCCACAGGTGACAGTAGGGGCATCCTCACCTCGGTAGGCCCTCGCTCTCGGAGGTCTCAACCAGTGGAAGGCAGCACGGCACAGAACTTCCCCACCTTCTCAGTCCTCCGCTCACAGTAGTTTTAAACTCCACATGGCAGCTGCGGCGCCCTGCTTGGTGTCTAACTGTAGCCTTCCCATTTCTGGGCCGAGCTGGTTGTGCGGGAGGGGGGACGCTGCGCCCACTCCTCTCTAGCACTGTGGGCGGGCTGGGAGGTCGCGCTCACAGGCTTCTAGTCCAGGCAGGAGCCAAAGGCACGGTGAAGGCGCAGCGGCAGCAGTGGTGGCGGAGGCATAGGCCCCCATCAGCTCCCGTAGTGGTGGCAGGGCTGGCCCACTCCCTGGGCCCCGGGGCGGGGCGAGGTCTGGCTTCCCTCATTTCCGGCGTCAGCGGCAGGTTCAGTTTTGCTGTAGTTTTAAACTCCACATGGCGGCTGCGGTGCCCTGCTTGGTGTCCAGTTGTAGTCCTCCCACTTCTGGGCTGGTTGCGGGCGGGGAGAAGCTGCGCGATTTCTTTGCCTGCACAGCAAGCGCGGGGGCTGGGCCGGCGGGGAGATACTACACCATCTCTTCGCCCGCCCGGCGGCGAGTGCGGGGGGCTGAGCCCAGGCGCCCGCTCCTCTCCAGCACTGCGGGCGGGCTGGGAGGTCGCGCTCAGGGGCTTCTTGTCCAGGCAGGAGCCGAAGGCGCTGCAGTGGCGGCGGCCCCCATCAGCTCCCTTGGCGGCCGGCAGGGCTGGCCCACTCCCTGGGCCCCGGGGCAGAGCGAGGTCTGGCTTCCCTCATTCCCGGCGGCAGCGGCTCCGGCAGGTTCAGTTTCGCTGTAGTTTTAGACTCCACATGGCAGCAGCGATGTCCTGCTTTGCGTCTAGTTGTAGCCTTCCCATTTCGCCAGCTTTCCTGTGGGTCTGGTGCGATCCCTTTCGGTTTTATCCGTTGTTTATTTCCAAATTGTTGAGGAGATGGCGGCCCAGGAGACTTCCTGGGCCACCATCTTGCTTCGGTCTCATTTTTCTAATATTTTTTAAAGCAGGAAATTTTAAAGCAGAAATACATAAAGTAATAATTTTTCTGATATCTCCTTATCTAAAGATAACTTATATTGCCAAAGGTTACACATGTCCTTATACAAGATATTGAGAACTTCTAAAGCAAATGCCATGTCTTTCACCTTCAACCCTGTGGGTTTGGGGATGAAATGTGAGTAATCTGATCTACAAATATATTCACAAATGTGTATAACATCTGTATGTACAGAGAGCATGAACAGCTTCCTGTTGCTGTTCAATACTTTTCTGAGCTTCCATGATGTGCCTGGTGCTAATTCAGAACCTCCATTATTCTCCATCTGTGCCCCTGTCAAAGCTGCCAGCCATTGTCCTATTTGGGCAACAGAGTCTATGGCTGAGAGCCTGACAGGTAAATGGTTCAATCCAGTATTTCTTCCTGGGCAACTTAGCTATAGTAAAGGGATCACTGTCCCCAGCATTGATTTAGGCTATGAAATAGAGCCTTTGGTTATTACGGCCCAAAGGAAAATTTGAATGGAAAATGTGGTATATTAGAATTCCATGCAACAGTATTCTCAGTGACAATGAGATGGAATTACATAAGAATGGAACTACTATATAGGAAGGGGTCGGGGGGTAAGGGGACTTACATAATCAAATTTGTGGGCATGATAGAAAATATTTACTCTTTGTCAAATAGTGTATTAAACTAAATGAAATGAACCTTTGGAAAAAAATCTTGAGAAAACCATACCTCCTCTTTAAGCTGATAAGCATTTTACTTATTTATTTGATTTTTTTTTTTTTTTTTTTTTTAGTTATTAAGACTCTTCTTGGTGAAAATGAGCATCCATGACTTGTTTAAATATTAGAATCAAAGCATGTACTATCACCACCTAATGAGAATTCTTAAAGTGCAAGCTCTATGCAAGAAGCTCTATATGGGTTATTATTTTTAATTTTGAAAAAAATATTGCTTTTTAAAGAGAAGAAGAAAGAGGCAAGAGAAAAACATTAATGAGATAGCAAAACATTGATTGGCTGCCTTCTGCATACCTCCTACCGGGCATGGATCCCACAACCTGGGCATGTGCCTTGACCAGGAATTGAACTGGTAATTTTTTGTGCACACGGTGATGCCCAACAAATTGAGCTACACCAGCCAAGGCATTTTTTATGATTAAAAAAAATAACTCCATAAATTGATGCTATTACAAATTGATGGGAAAGAACTGAGGCACAGAGAAGTTAAGAAACTTTGCTGAATAAACAGCAAGCAAGTGTATGAGCTGGACCCTGGAACCTGGTAACAGAACTCACATTCTTATTCCACTCTACACACTGCATCCAAGGACCAAAGGCCCTCATGGATTCATAACTAGTATCCGTAGCTTCTGAATTCTGCCTTTTGTCATCCTTAAAACTGCTGGTGAATTGGCATGGAGGTGTCTATAAAAATGACTTAGTTTTTCTGAAGGCATTGGGAGTGGTCATCATGGAGCCACAACTGTTGGATTGGAGGTCTTTGATTCAGAGACATTTTTACATTTCATCTGTGTTTTCACATGCTACTCAGTATACATTCTATATAAAGAAAAAATTGGGTTGGGGTTGAAGACGATAAGGAGAGCACTGAATTAGAATGTTTCCCCTATCCCAAACAAACCTGAACAGGCTGCTCCATATCATGTGTTAGCAGATCATGTGGCCTCAACCATGCATATCTTGGACTTTATGAGCTGTGCAAAACTGAAGAAGGGGAAGCAGAGGTAGGGCAGGAAAAGAGAAAAATGGGACCCAACCCAAAACTGCAGAAGGAGCCAGGCATGGGTTCTCTTTTATTCTCCTGAGCAATAAGCTTTGAAGTGGAACAATAGTTTTCCTTGGAGCTCTTTCCCAGTACTCTCTCCCTCTCCAAGCAAATATTCATTTTTTCTTGAAGGAGATTGCCGATCAGAATTAAACTCTTCCTTTCTCTTTCTAGCCACATACCAACCTGTCCTCAGTTCAACTTACTTACTCTTGTACCTTCAAGATTCCTCCACTTCTGGTCCATCAATCACGCGGAGAGCCATGCTGTCATTTTGTGCTTTTCACATCCTTAACTTATGTTACAATGGGATCTTAAGGTGTTTTTAGCTGGCTCAAGCTGATAAGAAAAACTATACTAGCGTTAGCTTCTTATTGCATCAATGTTGTGAATTATGTAAGGAAACCTGTCTGTGTTGCAATTCTAATGCTATTATCCTTCCAGCACTGAGATAGAACACCAAAGGGGCCATTTAGGATCCCTCAGCCATTTTTAGCTTGAGAAAGCAGATTCTTTTCCACTTAAAAGAATGTTTGTTGAGTGTATTCAACTCTACCATATTGTCAATATTTTGTATTATCGGCCCTTGGGAGGCATACTGAAGCCTGAGGTTTGATTTTTGCCATAAGGTTATTCTGCCTCTTAAGTGAGATCTCAATATCTATTCTAATGGTGTTTCAAAAGTTTTCACTTGGGATTTTCTGTGACCTTGGTGTTGTGCGCCATTTGTGCATCTTTAAAAGGTTGTAATGAAGTTCTGCAGCACGCAAATTATAAAAGGTCAAGCAGAAAGTTGGGAGCCAATGAGGTTGGGAAGAAAAATTGCACTTGCTGCAGAAGTTGAGGGATTCATTATATTGTTGCTATGGGGTTTTCAGCAGAGTAATAACTGGGTTAGCAATAGAATGTAAATCTTCTGAGCCACTTAGTCTGAATCTGCTTCTTCTTGATTTGTGGGGATATATTTTTAACAGAGTACAAGGAAAGTCATTACACTCAGAGGAAAGCCAGTGGAACTGGTAAATGCACTGTGGATGGGCCAGCCAAAAATAAGAGCAGAACTAGAGGAATAAAGAGTATCAGCAGTATTGTCAATCCATCTATAATAATAAAAGCATAATATACTAATTAGTCTGGATGTCCTTCTGAACATCCTTCTGGATGAAGCCAGGGGCTATGAGGGAAGCCCGGGTCCCGGGTGCCAGAGGGAAGCTGGTGCTGGCAACTAGGGGAAGGAAGACCTACTCTTGCATGAATTTCATGCATCGGGCTTCTAGTATGAGATAATAGTCTCAGAAGAACTTTGCATAAGTGATTCCTTTAATTCTCAAAAGGACATAATTGTCTGTAACTTTAATAGTTTAGAGGTATAAGGATAACTAATTAAAATCTTTAAAATAGTTAAAGATTTAAAATAGTTATCACAGTATTAATGAAAAGGATTTGAGATAAAAATAACATCGAAATAGCTTCAAATCAGTTTATTTAGTAAGAACCAGCAAGGTAAGCAAATGAGGTTTGGGATACTCCAAAAGGGGATGAAACTCAAAAGTTACTAGTTCTTCACTGAATATTCTTTGGATGCATTTTCCTAAAATACAATTTTAGAAATAATGTGCAGAAGTGCAGCAGTTGATTGCACATCTTACCAGCTTAGATTTGGGATGAAAGAATGTCTTATTTAAACAATCCCGAAGTCATCTGTTGACTTAAGTCAGTTCTCTGAGTTGTAGTTAGAAGTATTTGAAGCCTAGATTTTCTTTTTTTTTAATATTTTATTGACATTTCACAGAGAGGAAGGGAGAGAGATAGAGAGCTAGAAATGTCGATGAGAGAGAAACATCGACCAGCCGCCTCCTGCACACCCCCCACTGGGGATGTGCCCACAACCAAGGTACATGCCCCTGACCGGAATCGAACCCGGGACCTTTCAGTCCACAGATCCACGCTCTACCACTGAGCCAAACCGGTTTCGGCGAAGCCTAGATTTTCAATAGAATTAATTCAATGTGTTTCTTCATGTCTGTATGTAAGAGAGGGGTGGAGTAAGAAAGTTTTTTTCTAAGAGAAATAAGTAATAATCAGACATGTTTTTATAATATGAAGACTAATGTTAGGAGTTTGAACTTCATTCAGACCCTCTGATCTAAATTGACTAATTTTTTTTAGAAAAGAAAAAATGACTTTTTAGACAGCTTTTGAAATTTGGGAGTGAGGAACAATGGAAAACTACTGGAAATTTTATTCAAATGTTTACTTAGTAATTATCAAGTGTTAAGATATCAAGGCTTATACTCTAAGATAGAAGAACTTCCTATAGTTCTATTTTCATATGTGGTACTTTATATAGAAATTGTTTTTTCCCCCTTCTTATTAATGCCTATTAAAGGACCTCCTTAGGCCAAGTGGAGTTTGAGTATCTCTTACTGTTGTTCACATATAACAACCCCAACATTTCTTAAAGATTTGTTTTTAAAAAATTTAATTGACTAATTGTCTATAAAGAAAATATAATTCAGTGGCTTAAATATTCTTGAAAGGAAAACAATAATTATATGAGCTTAAATGTTATATCATGGTCCTTTAAAACTAGATTGATCTCTATGTCATATGAATCACTTATTCAGATAGTCTCATGGTTCAGAAAACAAAACTATTTTTCTATCTGAAAAAATTTCCCCCAAATATAAATATCATTATAATAACTACCTTTCTAATAACTGAAACTAATCATTTATTAATATTTTATGTTTTATCATTTTAGAACCCACCTTTTTAAAAAAATATATTTTTATTGATTTCTGAGAGGAAGGGAGAGGGAGAGGGACATAGAAACATCAATGATGAGAGAGAATCATGATTCCCTGCCTCCTGCATGCCCCACACTGAGGGTTGAACCCACAACCCAGGCATATGCCCTGAGCTGGAATCGAACTGTGACCTCCTGGTTCTTAGGTTGATGCTCAACCGCTGGACCATGCCAGCCAGGCAGAAACTACCTTTGTATTAAAATAATGTATACAATACTCAAAATACTCTGACTTCCCCTGGCCAGAATGGCCCAATGGTTGAGCATTGACCTATGAACCAGCAAGTCACTGTTTGATTCCAAGTCAAGGCATATGCTGGGGTTGCCCAGGGTTATGGGCTTGATCCCAAATGTGGGGCAGTAAAAGAGGCAGCAGATCAATTATTCTCTTTCATCATTGATGTTTCTTTGTTTCTATCCCTCTCCATTCCTCTCTGGAATCAGTAGGAATATATTAAAAACTCTCTGATTTACTTAATTTAATGATGATTTACATTTTATAATTATGTATAATAAATATTACATTTATTATGTTCTCTATTAAGTATGACATTATATTAAAAATGATAATAGCAACCAATCTTTGACTGGGCAATGGTACCTATTTCATTCATTCATCGCTCATTGACCAGAAAGTTCCTTAGTGACTGCTTTATACCAGGCTAGAAAAAATTTCCTCTGAGAAAAGTGACTATTGTCTAGCAGAGAATCAGATACTAGTATATAGGAAAATGATTGCTATTCAAATGGTAATATATATAATGGAAATCTATAAGTGTTATATATAGCAAGTAGAGCAGTTATCAAAATGGTACTTTGGTATATACAAGAAAACAGGGTGATTGTAGGGAATAAGTGAGATGATTTAAGGGTAGAGCTTTCAAAAAGCACTCAGTGCTATTAGAGTTAATTGATCACCATCAACCAAGTATTTTTTTTTTTTTAGTTTCTTCTGTGTCTCCCACTCTATAATACTGTTCAAGTGTAAAAATAAAGAAGGTAAGCCTCTTGCCTTCAAAGAAATTACTGACAAGAGAAGAAGGAAGTGGCAGAGTAGAGGAAATAAAATCATTATCATCCAGCATGATAAAGACTTCAACAAAACTATGCATGATGCTTGTGGCAACCTGAAGAGGAGGAACCGATTAGCTTCCTAAGTGGATTGGAAAGACTTTACTAAAGGGAGGAAGTGGAGGAAAAAGAAACAGTAGCCTAGGCAGATGAATTGACACTTGCTGGGCAAACAAAGTCCATCCAAGGAGTGAGAGCAAAATATATATACCAGGTTATGGCCTAAAAAGCATGGAAAGGGAGTATAATGTTTGGGATGAATTTCAGGGAGAAGTCTCGAGATAAGAGATAGGTAAGTTGGATAAAGCCATGATATTTATTAACCTCTGAGCATGCAAACTCTTCTCAAGGGCATATATCTTCTATTTTAGTTTACAATGTTGTAAAAGGTAAAATATCTTCCATTTTAGTTTATAATGTTGTAAGATATAAAATGGCATGGCAAAGTAAAAGAATTTAATTTATCAATCCTCTCTAAGATAGGACAAGATGTAAAAGATATAAAGGAACTAAATAACATAATAAATAAGAGACATATAAATATATATTGACATCTGCATCATGATAATAAAGCATATACATTCTTCTCAGGTGCACTTGGAACATTAATAGATATTGAACAATTATGGGGTTACAAAAAATCTGATATAAAGTTTCAGTATTACCAAAATTTTCTTATTGAAACACAACAAAACTAGAAATTAATTAAAAATATTCCCTACCTTGAAATACTATAAGTCTATATTAAACAACCTTGGAGAAAAAGAGAAAATATAAGCCCTCATTTCAGAATTTTAAAAAAATTAATACAAAAGCACTACATATTCAAACTTATATAATAAAAATAAATCAGTTATCAGAGAAAATCGTAACCTTAAATATTTACATCAATAATATAAAAGGATGATATAAATGGATTCATTTCTTAACTAAAGAAACGTAAATATTAGTGTGTGCACACACAAGACAAAAAGTAAATAATGAAGAAATAAATTGTAGTTAAATAGAAAAGGGAGAGACAGTAGAAATCATAAACAAAGTAAAAGGTTGGTATTGTGAAACATTAATAAATTAGACAAACTGCTATCTGTCTTGATTAAGAAAAAATGGTAGAAAAATAAATATCCTAAATAATAAAAGCCTAATATGCTAAGTTTCTAGTTGTACGGTGGGCCATTTAACCAATCAAAGTGTAACATACTTATGATATACTAAGGCCACTCAACCACTCACTATGACATGCACTGACCACCAGGGGGCAGTCAGTCAACCAGTCAACCAGTTAGTATGATATGCACTGACAACCAGGTGACAGATGCTCCAACTGATAGGTTAGCTTGCTGCTGAGGTTCAGTCCATCAGGACTGAGCCAGACAGGCTGGACACACCCTGGAGCCCTCCCTTGTCCCTCCCAGCTGGCCAACCTGCCACGTTTCTTCCCAGCCCTGATTGTGTACCAGTGGGGGTCCTTGTCCTGGCCTGCATCCTCTCTCAATTCAGGTTGAGGGACGCCCCCCACCTCCAAGGGTACGAATTTCATGCACTGGGTCTCTAGTGTTGTTATAAATTCAGACAGAAAATTTTTAATGATAAAATGAGAGTAAAAGATGCTGAAATACCAATAACTGAATAAATTTTAAGGATAAACAAGACAATATACTGAGAAAAACATATTGGAAACTGTATAAAGACAACACCTTATTCCTAACAGAGTGCTGGAATTTAGTAGGTATAAAATAATTATTGGATGAATTAGTTAATTAATAGGAACTTGAGAGACTGGAGAGTAGAAAGAAGAAAAGGAAAATTATTTTGAGTATTAGCTCACTGAACATATAATATAGTAATTAAGAAGATAAATTTTGGAGTCAGATTTATAATTTGAATTTTAATCTTGATTCCAGTACTTATTAGTTATATAATCTCAGACATATTACTTAACTCTTTTAGTTTTGAACTATTTTAATTATAATACCTATCTGTATAGTTGTGATGTTATCTATATACAGACACATATATATAATAAAACAGTAATGAACACATTGTAAGTACTATAGAAATGTTAGTTCTTATTATATTATGCAATAAAACATTATAAAATATTTCCCAAAAACATCTATATTTTAATGATATCTAATTATTTTGTAAATAAATACATTATATATACCCCTGAAACAAAAAGTATATTTATTTTTTATGATAAATTCTTCATGCTTTATCTGCCATTTATGTAATTATTTCTGAAATATATTTGAAAAATATTCTTAAAATACGTAACCTAACTTAACTTCTGAAGGAGATTTCCTTGGTGTAGAATAATAATTCACAGATGATTTAAACGTGTCGAGACATTAATTTGAATGCCTTGTGGAGGGTGGTAGGCTACCTCTAAAATGGCTCCCAGCTGAAACCAGTTTGGCTCAGTGGTAGAGCATCGGTCTGTGGACTGAAAGGTCCTGGGTTCGATTCCGGTCAAGGGCATGTACATTGGTTGCGGGCACATCCCCGGTAGGGGGTGTGTAAGAGGCAGCTGGTCGATGTTTCTCTCTCATCGACATTTCTAGCTCTTTATCTCTCTCCCTTCCTCTCTGTAAAATATCAATAAAATATATTTAAAAAATAATAAAAAAATAAAAATAAAATGGCTCCCAGTGATCCTGCTCCCTGGCATTTATATTTCCTTGTGTAATCCCCCTCTCCTCGAGGGTGACCAAGGTCCCTACTGACTTGCTTCAGGTCAATGGACTATGTCTAATGCGATTAGGTAAAAAAAACAATGGGACTTCTGTGTCTGTAGCTCTTCCCACATCCTCGCTCTGAGCAATCCAGCTGCCATGCTGTGACCTTCCCTGTAGAGAGGAGTGTGAGGCAAGGAACTGAAGGCAGCATCTGTCCAAAGGCCAGGGAGAAATGAGGACCTCAGTTCAACACAGCTGGAGGAACTGAATCCTGCCAACAAACACATGAATGAGCTTAGAATCCCTCCCCCCCATTTGAGCCTTCAGATGACTGCAGCCCTGGCCCACAGAGTGACTGCAGTCTGGTTAGGCACCCTGAGCCAGAGGACCCTGCTAAGCGGTACCCAAATTTGGAACCATAGAAACTGTGAGATGATAAATATTATTATTTTTGGGCTAATTTGTTGCATAGCATTAGATAATACACTTGGGTTTGCAAAAGTATATTTTTAAAGAAAATTTGAATAGCAAGATAGCAAATGACTTTTTAAAAATTTATTGGGGGTGGCATTAGGTTTTAAGTATACAATTCTATGATATATAATCTGCATATAGCACTGTGTGCTCACCACCCAAAGTCAAATCACATTTCATCATCATGTATTTGATTCCCTTTACCCTTTGCTGCCTATCCATGTCCCTTTCTTCTGGTAATCCCCATACTGTTGTCTGTGCCTAAGAATTTGTTGTTGTTGTGGTTGTTTTGCTTGTTTATTTCCCACACATGAGTGACATCATATGGTTCTTGACTTTTTCTGTCTGACTTATGCTCAAGATCCATCAGAGTTGTCTGAAAGCATAAAAGGCCTGTTAAAACAAACTTGATTCCAACTTCACTGCTATGTAAATGATTCTTAGAGTAATTACTTATGGTCTCACTAATACAAATTTACAGAGGTAGTTTATTCCCTATCTTTTTATCTTCTGTTCCCCTAATTTAGAACAGATAATTAAATAACTAATGTAATTTGGAAATAAAATAGGGGTTGTTTTTACAGATTCCAGAATGATATGGCTCAAAGAAAAAATTAAAATTATTTCAAGATGGGGTATTGATATTCAGTCAATTTGTTTCAATTATAGCTAAGTAGCTGGTCAACTTATTCCAAATTTGAGTATGCTTTATAAATACACAGTTTAGCCCAGCTTGTGTGGCTCAGTGTTTGAGCATCCATCTATGAACTAGGAAGTCACTGTTAGATTCCTGGTCAGGGCACATGCCAAGGTTGCAGGCTCCATCCCCAGTATGGGGTGTGCAGGAAGCAGCCTATCAATGATTATATCTCATCATTGATGTTTCTCTCTCCCTCTCCCTCTTTCTCTAAAATCAATAAAAATATATTTTTCAAAATAAAGTTTATTTTCTTTCTTAGATTTTGCTGTTGACCGAGATGTGGATTCCATCTCAATACAGTTTTTAGATGGATTATGGAACAAATCTGTGTATATGCATATGTATCTCATACTTTTGGTTGTTTTTAGGTTATGGAAGGTTCTACTGTAGCAGTATAACTAGTCAACAAGGATTTAGTATGTGGTCTGGAGATAAAATCACGTCTCTGGGACATTGTTTTTCTTTAAGTGCTAAATTCACACTGGTCCTTGCTTGGGGCAAGCTGTGCTTTAGCGGGACTTCACATCTGAATGACCTGTTTGTGCTGGTAATCATGACCTGTACACAGAGGATCAGAATCACAGTCTGTTCAAATAACTGGCCTGGTATTCGCTAGAAGAGAGAATGGAAAGAAAGTAAGTTTCTTCACATATTCTCACTGAAACGAATGTGTTTTTCTCAGACTGTGATGTTCTGGATGATAAGAATAATAACACGAAGGAACTTATTTGACACACGTAATCGAAAATCTCTTTCCTTCCTGGTATTTATGATTTATTTGCTAAATAAACATTATATCGAATTCGCTGTTTCACTGAAACAACTTGTCTTAACTCCCTCAGATAAAGAAGAAAAAAACAAACATCAAAAGCGCTCTCACAAAATAAAATATGTAAATAATAATACTATGCTTTAAAGTTGTGCCATTGGCAAATCTTCTTCCTCTTATTTTTGTTTTTCTGGTAACAGACTGAAACAAACTTGATAAAATTACCTTTTCACCTCCCAAACCCCTTTAAGTTAATCATAATACAACTAGGAATTTAGTAAAGCTAGGATATATTTGGGTGTCTTATTAATGACTAGAGAGGCTGTGTAAAGTCTAATACTTTACTCAGTATTTATAAATTGTGGATCAATAATTGAAAACTCAATACATAGAATGGATTTTCTTTTGTTTTAAATTAGGGAAGAGATTTATAATAGCATTTGATTAGAAAGTGGGTCATAGAGGCCCACACGGAGGGTCAGTGTTACTTCTCTTCTCGGTGCCATTATTGAGTTAGATGAAGTTTTCATTGGGTTAAGGCAGGCAGATCTGAATAGATTTCTCTGAAAATAATTGTTCTCAGGTCTCCTCTCTTCTAACCAGGGCACAGTGTTCTACCAGAGGAATTTCATTTGGCAAAGTTGTTCTAAATCTGTGCAGACCAGCTCTGCTTGCCTACTCATCTGTCTCACCCTGTGCCAGGGATCCCCAGATGTCTAAACCTAAACATCCTTTAAGAAATGGGATCATCAAATTTGTCTATCTGAAGAAAATAGTTTGAGGCATTTGGGGGGAAAAATCCAAAAGGACATAAATATTTAAAAAGTCCACGTGGAATGTTCAAGTACAGAGGATTGTCTTGAGAATCGTGACACAAATGTCCTGAATAGCACACCCCAGTCCTCTACTCTGAAGCGATACAGGGTTTCCTCGCAGCAGGCTGGCCTGAGGCAGAGCTGGGAAGTGGGTGAGGTTTGGGTACTTTTCCCCCAGCTTGTGTCATTCCTGCTAGAAATGCATGTGCATTTGCATTTTAACTGGCCTTTCTTGCTGTAACTACTGGAATTTGGCTTTCCAGGCACTGTGAATATAGCCGAGAGGGAGAGTGTTTCTGGGCAGGGTGGCCTTTTACAGCTTCTCTAAAATCACTGCGCAGCAGCTACCTGCTCGGGCTCAGCACTCTAGGGCCCGATCTTGAGGAAAAGTGAGGTAGCACAGCAAAAATGCTGCATAAAATGCAAATGTTGTACAAGCCCAGAGGCAGCTATTGGAACGCTTCAAATCTGCCCCCGCCTGCTACCATGGACCAGGTGTGGTAGATAGTCTGACCTCCAAGTTTCTCCTAAACCATGTGTACTGGATTTAAGCCTGGTAAGTCCATTTTGCCCTTAGAATTAGCAAAACATCGCTTGCTTAACAGAAATGTTCACCTTAGCCGGGACCCTCTTGGCTCAGTGGATAGAGCCTCGGCCTGAGGACTGAAAGGTTCCGGGTTCGATTCCGGTCAGGGGCATGTACCTTGGTTGCGGGCACATCCCCAGTGGGGGGTGTGCAAGAGGCAGCTGATAGATG
The DNA here is from genome assembly GCA_963924515.1 of Vespertilio murinus. Classification (NCBI taxonomy): domain Eukaryota; kingdom Metazoa; phylum Chordata; class Mammalia; order Chiroptera; family Vespertilionidae; genus Vespertilio; species Vespertilio murinus. Next base: position 169,848,057 of record OZ004706.1, on the reverse strand, counting down.
ATTCTCTCTCATCGATGTTTCTAACTCTCTATCCCTCTCTCTTCCTCTCTGTGAAAAATCAATAAAATATATTTAAAAGAAATGTTCACCTTAGACTGATTTTATTTGCCAGACTTTTCATTAGTTTTAAAGTATAATCAACTTAAAAAGTATATATAATATATTTAGAAAATATTGATATTACTAAAGTTTTATTTGTTATATTAATTATCTGAGCCACAAGCCCCCTTTAATTGCCTTTAGTTCTGGTTCATTTAAAACTCTTAACATGGCATATTTCTAAGATAATAGATGAAGTAAGATACATTAAAAATTGTTAATGTAATAAGCTAAACTGAAATCATTTTGTTAAATAGTGAGTATGTTACACATTAAGGTGTATGCACATGTGAAAATGTAATACTAGACATATATTTGCACCTCAGCATGCCAGGATCTAGGCTAAGCCATTGAAATGTGTCTTACAGTTAGCGAGCATGGGTGCGCTAGGATCACAGTGGTGTTTTGGAAATGGAACTCTGATAGTTGTGCACAGGCCAGATTTGAGGGGAAGAGACCATTTAGGGCAGACAAGTTGGACAAGTGATAATATTGGAATGAAGTGTGACATGAGGACTTTTCAACCCGCAGAGAGACTCTGTGTCCTTAGAGGAAGGAGCAAAGGAGGAGAAAGCAGTTTTGATCTTTAGTGAACTGGAAGATAGTATTGTCACATAGGTACCAGAGAAAGGCGGCAGAACACTAAGTCCAGCCTGATGATGAATATTTTTTCTGAGATTTTTATGTAATTATTGCAGCCAGTAGAATACCATACCAAGATGAGAAAATGTAGATGCAGGAGTTATAAGTTGACAACTTAAAATAAAGTAAAAAACGATGACAGTGGTGGGCACATCAAGGGCGCTGATGGCAAAACCAAGGATTGTGGTACAATGGTGAGGCCAGAGTTGAAACTTGGCAACATGAATGTGAGGTCGGCTGGCTCTATAAAACTGGATCTGCAAAAATGTTTGCAGTCAAGGGAAGGAACAGACAAAACGGCCCCTGCAGATGACAGAAGAAGGGTGTTGGGGTGGCTGTTTTAGCATAAGCAAAGGGCCAAGAATTGGTTCGGGAGACCCACAGAAGGAATTGACCATTGAGTCCAAACTGATTCTATGGCCAGAGTAGCTATGAGGAAGTGAATGATAAGTGAGTGATTGGGGAATAGATGAGTGAATCATTACCGGTATTAAGTGTTCATACCTAATGGAGTATATTTGAAACCTAAATGACTCAAATTGAAGACATTATGATATATTGCTGCTACCAATATAAAGGGTATCATATTCCCTTATTAATAAAATGAATGACTGAATAAAACATTCCTTCTCATGTGAAGTTTTCTCTAAGTATCAAATGACTTCATTACCTAAATAATACCTTGAGCTATGTTTGCATAGTATTAATATAGAATAGATAACTCAATTATTTAATCAGATTCTCAAGAAAATAATGAATCGATAAAAAAGAAAAATTTACATTTAACAAGTTAAAGAGCCTAGACTTTTAGAACTAGAGATAAAAAATATTTACTGCAACCCTTTTTTCCAAATGAAGAAGCGATAATATAGTTATATTAGGGGTACAGAGGTCATTCCTTTAATATAAAATGACATTTTAATTAATTATAAAGTTTATACACAATGTTTATATATTTTAATATATTATTTTATGATTGAGTAATATTTTAATATGTGAAAATATTAATCAGTTAATAAATAACTATTAAAAGTTAGAATTTCACACTAGGACAGGGGAGTCTTGTCCTGAGGGGTGGGAGTGGAGTGGGGGTTCAATCAGGGAAAAGGGAGACATGTGTAAGACTTTAAGCAATAAAAATAAAAGTTAGATTTCAGAATTCTTAACAGGGAGAGGCCACCTTATAATATCTGAATAGTTTCAGGAAGAATATTTAAGACAGTATCTTTTGAGCAAAGATCTGGTGAGATTTACCTAAAATCATTTCCTCTGCTGGTAGAATCAATTCTTTGGATTAAGACACTGATTCTCTGCTTCAGTTCTCCTCCTTGTAGAAGTCCACAAGTAGTAGTGAAGCCTAAAAGATTATCTTGGAAATCCTCATGAAAACCTTAATTTGTTTCTTTACATTTGGTTGGAAGTATAGCAATCCTAATTTAACGCTAATCAGAATCTCAGTATAACTGTTAGTGACACCACTGAAACTTCTGGAATGTGACTGATGTAGCAGGCACATCTGAATCTCGTGTCTTGTCATCACAGTGTCCATTTTGATCACTTATTTCCACAAAAATACAAGATGATAGTCAAAATCTTGCAAAACATAAGATCTACAGGGGAAAGATTAAAGTGATGTTTTATAGATCAAAAAAATGAGAACCATTATTTTTAAACCACTATTTTAAAGTTCTAATAATATCCTGACTTAAATTGTAAATAATTACCTGAAATGGGATAAAAAGTGAAATCTTAGCTCCCACTTAGTATAAAAGCACATGTCAGTTTTTCAAATACATAGAGGAAAATGAAAACTAATGCAGGAAAGGTGTCAATCTCAATCAAATTGAAATCAGTGAAAAAGTCAGGAACCTCCAATGGGAATGATTATGGTGTAAGCTTATTTGGAGTCCAGTGTAGAAAGGAACATCTCAGAATGAAAGGCTTGTTTCCAAATGGAGGTTTAGAATATAAAAGATAACTCTCATATGCTTTTGCCTAAGACTGGCTTTGTTTAAATACCTAGGGAAATAAAGACTACCCAACAGACCTTATAAGTCACAATGATTGCCCATTTCCTATTGGCAAAGCTATGTTCTAATACTCATGATTAACATTCTGTAGTTTAGGTGTTGCTCGTGACTCTAATTTCACACTAATTTAAATGATGTTTATTTTAGTAAAAATACTGACGTTAAAAATAAAACATTTAACTCAAAACTTGATTTTTATAGCTATAACTAATTAAAAGATGGAAAGAGTTTAGTTTTGGGGGAAGTATTTGCTTGTCAAATGCATATTAAGAATCTGGACAAACTGCGAGTGATAATATTTAGGATCAGAGATGGATTTAACGCTAGCAAATTATACAAAGTTTACTGTTCTAAAGGATAGAATGTGAAGTCAGCACATGGTTGACAGCCAAAAAATGAGCAACATTACCTTCTGGCAAACTTTGACATAACCTTCCTCCACGAGGCCTCACTGTGAGAACAGTTGGGGATGATTCTCAATGAGTAAGGTTCACATCTTACATTCTGAAAGCTCTGCTGCCTCCATTAGTCCAGCCTTGAGAACGTGAAGGTTATGCAGACTGGGGCATAGCCTTGCCCAGATGTATGTTGGTGACCCCCATACCTAAGCCAGGACCTTCTAAGCAACCTTAGGGTTGCACAATGCACAATCTGATTGCTAGTGTAGAGTAGGTTTCATGTTCACCTAATTATGAACAAACTTCTTTTCTCTACTTTTGTCCATTAATGATTATCCCACTTGAATCAAGTACATTCCTGAGTTTAGTGCTATGAAACCACAGCAAGTTTTAATTACTTAGATATCTCTTGGAGTATGTTAGCACACACTTGGATGGGTTATAGGAACTATGTGACAAATAAGTATAGCATCTGCCATAAATTTTCATCCTGAAGTTGAGTGCTACTTCAAGGTTCTTGTTATAATAGTTTAACTTCATTTTTAACTCATCTGAAAAAGAAGCAAACCACAATCCCATTAATATTTGAGAAATATATAAATTTCCATTTTCCTAGGATTAGGGGAATTTTAGGATATAATCAGTAATTTATTTTAAGGAAGCAAATTGTCAAGGCAAATTATTGCATGAAAAATTTAACCCACATTATATTGGTTGATTGTGGTTTTTAATCAATAAATAAATAGCAAATTAATTTAAATGATAATCAGAGCCCCTAAATTAGAAAGACTTTTGATTAAGTGGTCCTTTAAAATAAATTCCAGACATGATTAAAAATGTCACAAAATGAATCAAGATTTATTTCTGATACTCCTGTTGGCAGTATAACGTGCCCAGGAATTACACATTCTAATTGAGGGCAGAATTTAGCCACTTAGGAGTGGATATTTTTGCAAATTAACATCACTCTTCCTTCAGTTTTTAGCACTAAGCCTTGCAAGAATTTGTGTATTAAAAATATTTAGGGGAGAACAAAATGTTTGAAGATAGTTATTTTTTTATTATTAGAGCTAAAAAGAAAAAATAAAGAAGACAAAGAAATAATCCATATGTGGGTTACTGATTCTTGTGCATATCAGTATTTAGATACAAATCCCTGTGCTACTGAAATAAAATAAGCTATTAATATCCTAATTTTATTGCTTTAATTAACTTTATCATCATCAAATCATGCATGGAAATAGCTAATTTAATATTAAAAATATACACTTTATATTGTTGTATGAAGAGTCACCGTGGGTGTAGCAACATCTGAGATGGTAATTAGGCTAAGCAACAGTACTTTATTTTACATATCTCTCTGCCCACACCATATCATTCAATTAGCTTGTAATTGCTAACCAACTTATAATTTATATTGCAGCTTATATAACATGTTATAATACATAACTTGTCCAATATATTGTATCTAAAATTTGACCAATGATTTTAAACTAAGATGTTTTATAATTTAAAAAATAATCTACTTACAAGTGAATTGTGTCCTTTTTTTAAGTGATATAGGCAATGTTATAATTCTAAATATTTTAGAATATATTGAGACCCGATCTTTAATAATTAGACCCAATTTTCCTTTATGAGTTTAGCTGCTTTGTGGCCACGCAGAGATAAAGCATTTGCTTTCTTCTGCTCACTCTATTGAAACTTCAGTGAGATTTCCTGAGTATCTGCAGTGGGTTTGCATCTGCACCAGATTACAGGGATCCGGGATTGTCCGAGAAGACCAGACAGTGTTCTCCTGTGTTCAGCCAAAACTTCCATCTCAACTGGAAATGCTTCTGAGTGTTCTCTTTGCTTACCGGATTCCTACACATCTTTTCCAATACAATTAAATGATCATATCTTCTATGAAACCTTTCTGGAAGCTGCCAGGGAGAGCTAAGTGCTGGTTTCACCCTCCTCTTGGACCATAAGATATGTGAGTGTGTGTGTGAGTATGTGTGTGTTCTAAAACTATTGGTGGCTACCCCATCGGTGTGGCTCAATGGTTGAGCATCAACCTATGAATTAGGTGGTGACAGTTCAGTTCCTGGTCAGGGCATATGCCCAGGTTGTGGGCTTGATTCTCACTAGGGGGCATGCAGAAGGCACCCAATCAATGACTCTTGCTTATCATTGACTTTCTATATCTGCCTCTCCCTTCCTCTCTGAAATCAGTAAAAGTATATTTCAGAAATAAAAGAATACTATTGATGATTATGGATTTAAGATGCACAATCCAAATATTGCCATAATATTATTGAAGATCATTTGAGTCATTTACACCAAAACAATTTGCATGATGCCAAAGAAGCTCAATATTTCGGATCTTCTATTTGCATAGGCCCCTGTGAGTACTGGCAGCCATAATGTTCCTGGTTAAGAAGGACAGTTGGGTTCATAAGCCATTTGCTTCTAAGTTTTTCTGGTAAAGGGATCTCAAAAACAAAACAAAACAAAAAACAACAACAACAACAAAAAAACCCATGTTCTGTGTCACTCATAATGTAACTGTCATTAGAATTATTTACATTCTCAGCAAAGTCTATTTTGGTAAATGTTTTCTGCCCATTCCTCTTCTATAATTCTTCATATAAAACATAAAGATGTCTCAATTTAGTGCTAACATACCATGAATTTAACAGCTCTTTTTTATAGTGAATAGCTTCTGATCTTTTCCAACAACAAAGGACCACTAAGTTCCATTTTGATAAGAAACACATGGCCTTTTTAGCTTAAGATGCTTACTCACTGAGAAAATACCAGGGAGAAGACTGGCAGAGGGTGCAGAATAGTCTAAACCAAAACTATCAAAACATGCGAGTCAAGAAGATTTTTTGTTTGGTAACATCCCCCTGCCTGGATGACTGTACGTTTTGAATACAGGAGAAAGCTAATGTTTCCTGTCTGTATCTTCTGCTGCTTCCACAGAGTGCTGCCACTTGAGTGAGGAGACCGTGAGGTGGTTTGGAGCTTTTAGGATTCACTGACAAGGGAAGGAGCTAATTCAGATGTCTCTTATTTAAAATAAGTCGAGGCATGCCAGCTTAGGAACAATTAGCTTACAGAATTTTCTGTAGCAATTTATAAAAGCTGATTTGTTCAAAACACTGGACATTTGAAACTGATTCCCAAAAGAGGGTTTACCTCATGTATCTTGTATGAATATTTTGCCGGTAAATCACATGGATACATCAAGTGGCAAATGTCAGAGAAAACTAGATTTTTCTCCGAGGGAAAAAAAGCATCTATTTCCACTTTTAAAATGAGACTATGCAGAATATATTGTGGGAGGAAATGAAGCATTACACTACTTTTCATGTGTTGCTCCATTAAGATGAGAATGTGTCAACGGAGATACTCTAATTTTAGAGGGTTTAATGCACTGCTACAACATTGAAATCTGTGAAATAACTTCACTAAGTTGGTTTTTAAGTGAAACTTGTCTTATTCAAAGGAATTGGTTTATTTTATAGGTTGCAATAATAAAGTAGGTAACGTGAGACTAATTGTATAGACAGTAGCAAATGCTCAGAAAATATTCAGATAACATGAAAGAAATTGGTATGTTTAGACCTTAATCTGTATAGTTCATTTTTTTTTTTTTTTGGTTAATGGTAATCAGACAAGGAAGGCACATTTTTGTACAGCTCCAAATATCCAAAATGTGGGCTTTAGAGAGGATGAAAGACAGAAAAAAATAAATCTCTCAGATGTGCAGTTACTCTGTAATGAAATATAAGGCTGTTTCACTGGGGGAGCGGAAGGGGGACCAAAACATTTATCTGTACATGCAGTATAGCTTTTTGCCAACAGAACAAAACTAAATACGTAATGTTGGTAAAAGATCTCTGGAAATGGAATATTTCAGAAATTTAATTTACATATGTTGACTATATTTTTAGAAAAGAGCTACTATTTATAGTGAGGTTTTCAAGGAGAGCAATATATGTAATACAGGTCATTTTGCTAATTGATTTATAGCATGTAATCTTGTATGGAGATAATTAGCATATGTGTTAGCTTTATCCCTTTGAGAAATGTTTGAAAACACTCTATTTTTGCTATTTCTTGAATTGGCAGTTTTCTGTTTTAGGAAAACACAGAAGAGTTCAATAGCATTTATTAGGAGTATTAAAGTGATCAATTATCCATCTAAGGGCTCTGCACAGAAATTTAGACTACCTGGTTCTGAAGGTTTTAATAATTCTAAAATTATTAATTTTCCCTATTATGTCCATATATGATTTTTTCATAAGAAAGTGTATGAATATTAAAAAATAAAAATTAAAAAAAACTAACAAAAGGTGGTAATAGCTTAATGGAAAGAGCTTACTCTTTGGGGTTAGAAGAAAGAACAAAGGTTAGATTCTTAGATATTTCCATCCTATGTAATTTTAGGGGTATTATTCAATCTTTGAGACTTTGGTTCTTTTTTCATAAAATGATCTTAAGGATGGGAATTACTTTCCCTCTTTTTCATCACAGTCTCTGAAAAATAAAAACTTTCCCCACCCGTGTACAAATTCATGAACCTGGCCTCTAGTACCATATTATAACTTGTGTGTATGCCTGGAAATTTGTTTATTGCTGTTTTACATTAGAAGTAACATCAGATGTGTTATTTTAAGAGGACGTGTATTTCAATTATGTTTTGCATTTCCCAATTTGAGGCTATATTCCACAATAACCGTTTCCCACCTACAAATCTAAAGAACATTTCTTTTCATATTAGCTGGATTGCTATAAACTCAGATTATATTTTATTATCTCAATGGAAAAAAAACCCATATAATAAAAGTCTAATATGTAAATTTCAACTTGGGCAGTTGTTCAACCAGGAGTTCCATCAGGAGTTCAACCACTGCTTGCTATGATATGCACTGACCACCAGGGGGAGGTGTGGAACATAGTGAGCATTGATGTCATGGTGCTGGCAGAAGGTGGCAGTAGAGGATCTGCCAGCCCAGATGGGCCCTGATGAGAGAGGGACTGTAGCGGGATGGTGGAGCAGGTGAGTGGTGTGAGCAGGGGCCCAATTGCCCCATTGATCACCCTGCAGATGGCAACCAGCATCAGCAAAAAGGGGGTGAGGCCACTGCCCAGCTCCCAGGTGTTGATGGAGCTGAGTGGAGCAGCCTGGACCTGACCAATCACCTGGCAACCAGGATGGTGGCAGGTGAGGGGGTGGTGCCAGGCCAAGGCAGAATACCAGGTAGGGCTGCAGGGCTGCGGGGCTGCAGGGCTGCAGGGCTGCGAGCTGGGGCTGTGAGGCTGGGGGTATGAGCTGGGTCCCAATCTCTGCAACCTCCCTGAGGGACCCCACTTGTGCACAAATTCATGCACTGGGCCTCTAGTACCATATTATAACTTATCTGTATGCTTGTGTGTATATAAATGTAAATCTATTTTTCTCCTACTTTCTAAATGTCAGATTGCAAGGTTAGTGCATTTGGCTAAAGAACATCCATAATCTTTATATATTACATACATCAGAGTCTCTCTACTCTGCTGTGTAAATTTTCTTTCCAAACAAACAATTGTCTAGTGCCTACATCCCAAATATATAACTGGTGGGACAGAGTTGCTCAATCTTAATAGACAGAATAAATTAACCTTTTCCTATAGTTCTGGTAGAAATTAAATGTCAGAAATCTGATTGCTGTGTTGTTTGGACTGTTGAGCCTGAAGACCACATTTATCAGTAGATAGGCTGCATTGGTAATACCTAGCCCCTACTCTACTGTGTACTTAGCTGTGAGTTGCAAACTGGGCAAGAAAAAAATCTGCATTACCCCATCTTGATTTGCATCAGAGGAAGAAAGGCCCGCATCACATTTATGACTTGGGGAGAGGACGTTAGCTCAACTGTAGAAGCTTACCTTGAATTATTCAATCCAATATAAGGATATTTCTATTACGCAGCTTAGCTCAATATCAGAGAGCAATTGAAGGTTCCAATATGAGCTACTTAGGCTGCAAGACTAATATTGAATGCATAATGGCTACTATATTCTTATTATTATTACTTGAATGGCGATGTACGTTAGAATGAGGTCTAAGGGATGGATTTCATTATTTAAATTATACTTTTGTAACCTGCCTCTCTATTTAAAGTGAAAATATCAAGCAGCTTTGGTAGACTCTTTAATTTAGAGATTTTCTGATGAAGCAAACCATAATTTATATATGATGTATGCATATGTTCACAATACTTGTTTTCCCCTTTTCTTTCTTTTTTGTTATTAATCCTCACCGGAGGATATGTTTTTCCCACATTAATTTCCTAAAGAGAGTGGAAGGGAGGGAGGGGAGAGAGAGACAAAGACATCAATGTCAAAGAGGCACATCAATTGCTTTCCTCTTGCCCATGCCCTGATCAGGGCCAGGGATCAGAGCAGCAACCCAGGTATGTGTCCTTGACTGGGAATCAAACCCACAACCCTTTGGGCGTGGACTGATGCTCTAACCACTTAAAAACCCCAGCCACAGCCTCAATGCTTTCTTGAAATGACTACCCATTCCTCCCTTTTATATACATCCTAATATTTTCTTTACCTAATACTTTATTTAGATCAGGGGAGAAAGTGAACAATTGAAAACACAACAAATAACATTTAGAAGTGAGAATAGTTTATCAGATTTATTGAATTTAGCTTTAGTAATCATTTTTCAATGACTTTTGGTTTAAAATAAGTTTGTAAGCAGTGACTGCATGTTCTTCATTCATTTAAAAAATGATCAAAAGAACCACATAACAGCTTGGAGAAGAATTTTAAAAAGAAAATAAATTGAATAAAGCATATTATGCGTTTGCATGCATTTATTATATATATACAATGTACATTATATATATTATATATTGCATTATATGCACAAATGTGATTGGAGCTTTGTTTTAAAAATCTGTGAAATTTGCCTTAACTGGTTTGGCTCAGTGGATAGAGCGTCGGCCTGCGGACTGAAGGGTCCCAGGTTCAATTCCAGTCAAGGGCATGTACCTTGGCTGAAGGCACATCCCCAGTAGGGGGTGTGCAAGAGGCAGCTGATCCATGTTTCTCTCTCATTGATGTTTCTAATTTTCTATCCCTCTCCCTCCCTCTCTGTAAAAAAATCAATGAAGTATATTTTTAAAAAAATCTTTGAAACTTTTTAAAAATAAGAAATATACCAAAATATTAAAGTTTGTCTTTATGTGTGTGGCAGAATTTCTTGTAATTTTTAAATGTTTCTTTGCTATCTATTTATAGTTTATTTTAATGGACCTAGATTATGTCCTTAAAATAACATATGATATATTAAATGAGCACATATAAATATAAAGTTGCAAACTACCCAAAGTGGTTAAGCATGTAGATTCTTGATCCAGACTTGTTGAGCTTAAATTGTGATTTTCTCTCAGCAATTTGTCTCAACTCTCTCTAACTCCATTTCTATATCTATAAATTATGCACACTTAAGAGTTTGAACTCATAGGTCTGTTGTGAGTAACAGATGTGTAATGCAAATAAAACAGTTTAAAATATGCCTAGTACATAGAAGACAGTTCATATGTTTTGGTTATTATGATTAAATTTATAATTAAAAGCACGTTACAAATTGAGAACAGAATGGCATTCGATGTTTCTAAAAAAATTCATAGTGACAATCTAAAATTTGATTTACACCTTCAGTAACACCTTATATTCTAAGGTACTTACTTAAAATCCTTAACTACTTGAACCATATTAAAATATGAGATTTTAAGATTGAATATTTAAAATATAAATGTCAGGAAGTTCAATATTGATGTTCACATCATCCATTTTTTAAACTCTCCAGCACTCAGAGAATTGCTCTCATCATGCACTCAATGTTAATACTCTGGTCACAATCCCCCCCCCCATAGCTGTATTAAATAAGGGACAGATAAAAAGATGATGGCATTAATAACAGGCTCTCTGACAGGAATGAGAAGAAAAAGAAGTGGACAGGTAGTGAAAACAGAGACATAATAGCTGTGTGTTATTAAAAAAATAAAATAGCAAGACCACAACAAAAAGCCCAAGAACCATTCATTCTGTGAAGGAACAAACAGCTTCTGGCAGAGAAATATAGTTTTGTATTTTGCAGTACAAAGAATACAAAAAGGTGATGTTTCTGCTAAATTGCTATCATTAAGTTACAATTAGAATTCTCTATTTCATGAAGCAGGAACTTTTTTTCTTACATTTAGAAGGGTTATGTTTTTAATTTAGTTCTTTTTTGTGGGATGTGAGAAGAAGTAATTAAACAAAATAGCTGATTTCTTAACAATTTCAGAAATTGCAAATCATGTTTGTAGTTTTTCTTTTGTGTTTCTCATATACTTTTCTAAGATTGTACAGCTTTCACATTAAAGTTAGTCGATGAATTTAACAGTAATTTTGAAAAATATTTAATGAGTATATTACAATAACAATCCAAATTTCTTCTCTTAACCTGTTCTCCAGATTTTACTTTAAACAAACAAGAAAAGAAAATAAAGAATATGTTTCTTTCTACTCCTTGAAAAGATTGTGCAAAATGAAAAATGGGAAGGAAATATTCAACAAAGATTTAACATATAAATTATGTTCCTATATCCTTTACTCTGTAAGAATGCAGAATGCAAAATAACCCAGATAAACAAAATAAAGAAGAGATTATGGTTGCATTTATCAGTATTTAAGTACAAATAAAAAGTAAAAAGATGTGAAGGATTATCTGGTTTAAGTATGAGACAGTGATTTCAACTTGTTAATAACTTCCTTGAGAAAATACTGTTCCTGACATTTAATGCTCTAAATTCTTCCTGTAATCTTTGTTTCATTCTTTTATATGCTATAAAAGTCTATTCCTCTGTAATCCAATCATAATTCATGTTTTTATACTGGAATGATGAGCTCCAGTCTTGATAGCTCGCTAAAGTTAAATCCAAATATTTAAAAAATGTGACATATCTCTCTTTTTAAAACTTAGTAGGAATTTATCTGTTGTGGTTTTTTTTGTCAAAACTAAGAATATATTTCTCAATTACAAAATATCTCTATTTGTAAGAATCATCACCAAGTTAGAGCAATCCTTGAAAGAAAAAAAAAAGCAAAACAAAACACACTATCATATTTGCAAATACATTGGTTGTGAAATAGAATTCAATTTAATAAAAGGTATAATTCCAAAAATATAAAAATTATTTCCTATAATTTGCATCATAGGAATGGACAGATGGATACATATGTAATAGAGCAAATGAAATAAAATATTAGTATAGTTGGTATATGAATGCTTACTATATTCTTTTGACTGTATATTTGAATAACTTTCAAATAAAATTTTGGGGAAAATATGTTTCTTGAAGTGGAACAATTAAAAACTCCTGATTCAAATTAAGAAAGATAGCATATATTGGCCTTTCGCTTGCTTCTCTAAATTATTTTCTATAATCATTCGTTGATAAGTATGTTTTCATGAAGTTGTATCCTCTTAAATTGATTGTGAATCAGTCATTTCTTGTGCAGTATAGTCCCTATAAGTGATTTTAGTCTTAGGCATTGGATCTTGTTCAAACTTCCTTCTAAGCCAGTACTCAAAATATTATGCTGAATAATTTTCATAGCACACAGCTCTTTCCCTGTAAAGTATCACCTGCATTTTAATTGTATTATCTTCATTGTGTCTGGTTTTTAACATTTGTATTTCCTCCACACCAGAGGTTTATAAGGGAAAATTTTTATTTATTGCTAAACAGCTTATTGAAAAGTAAAATAACAGATATATCCATTTTGTTGGCAGCAAATAGATTTTAAAACGTATCTGGATACCAGTTCAATTTTTTAAAATAAAATTGTTTATTCTATAATTCTCAACATACATGATTTGAGTTCCTACCATAGTGAAGAAATGACTTCAGATAGGACAATGTTGGGGAAATTTGCCCAGGTGTACTGGAGCCAACCTCTAAAGGCAGATGGGGCCAAGAGACCAAAAAAGAGGCTAGTAACTCCAGAATTAAGCAAAGGGTTTACTAAGGGCATTTAGGCCCAGAAGCAGGATCTTGGGCAATACAAAAGGATGGAACCTGACAGGGATGGGGACCTTGATGTATAGGTAGCCTCCCGGAGTATAGGTGGCCTGTAGCATCTCAACAGTGTTTATTAAGAGCTGTATATTCCAGGGCAGTAAACAATTTACTGAGCTTACCTATCGAAGTGAGAGCACTCCTTTCAGGCTCACCTTCCAGAAGTGAACTAGGGATGACCTAGGACAACTTGCTTCTTAAAGGTGGCATTGGTCTCATCACACACTGGCGACCATTTTGCCTAACACTCTTCTTGTTTCCATTACAATAATGAGTATCAATAGATTGTTAATGAAATGAATGCAATTGGGGATAAAATCATTGCTATTCATTTAAATAGCAAACAGTGTTAAAGTATACATACAGTGGGAAATTACTCTTTTCTGACTAAATGTTCCAAATCATCAACTTTCTACCTCACCACAATCACGTTTTTTTTTTCCTTTTATAAATATGTAGTGAAATATGTATACCTATGTTGTGTATATATACAATTTTGGATGTATGTTATTGTTAAACAAGTAATTTTTTTTTCTGATCTCAGAATATTAATTCAATAATTAAGAACTTTATTATGTACTCTTAAAGAAACAAAGTCATGTATGTAAAAGTATTCATGAAAGCCTTTAAAGTTATAGGATAAAAGCTTCAGTAGAAATATAAAGAAGTGCATCAGTATCAGAAAACAATGCAAATTTTATAACTCTATATAAACAACTACATAAATCATATTCCTACTTAAAATGAGTAGAAAGAAAAACTCAAACATTTTAATAGCCTTTGAACTTTTGTGGTAAAATTCATGGAGTGAGCTTTTTCACTCTTAAACTCCCAAAGCAATCTCAACACTTTCTAAAATATTTAAAGTGTTATTTTATTTGAAATAAATATTTGAAAAATCCAACCTTAAATATAATATATTTAGAATTTCCTTTTTTCTTTTTATAAATAAAAAAGATTATAGCAGACTCTCTTTGAAATGAAGTTTGTATTTTGTAATGTTATTGTTTTTTTATTTTTCCAGTTATACATTCCCAAAGACAAGATTCAAAATCTGTTAGCGTCCAAATGTAATTAATCTGGGGTATGATGTGAACATTTTCTGAAGGATGCTATTATCTTCTTGTAGGCAACGCATTTGTTGTTTTTAAACAAGCAAGCAGGAGTTTATTTGAAGCACTACTTCTTTATAGCCACTTTGTTTTATATCTAGCATAGTAAAAACAAGCTGATCAACCTTTCCAAAGTAGTTAAATATAAAATCACAAAGCTGCCAATGAATATTTAAGTGCTACAGGTATAAAATGCCTTAATTTTCTTGAATCACAAAGACAGCATAAAAAAACAAACAAAAAAATACACATATACTGTTGTCAAGTGTTAAGTGCTATAACTACCAAAGATGTCCCCGTTCTCCCACTCTCAAACTCCAGACCCAACTAGGAGTTTCAGACCCTGTCATACATTAATTCTCTGGGATTTTTTCATGACTGTACATCCTGGCCTTAAATGGAATATGAAGTTCTATGCCACAGCTCTGATGGCCACTATAAAATTAATTTTAGGGTGTCATATTTGCCCATGTCCTTAGAAATCTCTTCATGATTGAGTATAAAGATCTGATGCCCCATTCTTTTCTCATTTCAATACTTGAATGAGAATTGTATTCAATTCTCTTTATCCCAAACTACTTAACAGAGAAAGAGAACAAATGGGTTTTCCATCTCAGCAAAGATTCTTTATTGTCATCTTTTACTTTGAATTCCTGCAGTGTGGGGGGCAGTGTCATGTAAATCATTACGAATACAAACAAAGTTTTAATAGGTTTTATTTACTACATGCTGTCTAGTTAGCATCCATTCAATTTTGTGTTTTTCCCTATGTGTCAGGATGTTAAATAAAGTAATATTGAGTAACGAGAAAAAATCCATTATATTTCAAGCTTCATTTTTATTGACATCAATAGCATACGTTAATGGTTCACTTGAAGAAATGTAACTCATTTTGGGGGCCAACAAAGGTTCAGATACTTCAGGAAAGACAGCTGTAAGATTCAGAGGCAAGTGAAAATACAAAGATGACTAGAAGGAAATAGATTATGTAAGAGGCCTGCAGACAGCAGGCAAATGAAAGACGCATTACAAGTGCCCATTTTGCAACCTGGCTGTCACAATGGAAGGCCTTATTTACCAAATTGCAAAAGGAAAGGGGATGGAACAAAGAAAAATCAATCAGGACAAGATTACGTTTTATGCCTCAAAATTAAAAAGGATCCAAATCGTTCAAGCCACATTAGAGCAGGTATCTAAAAGGCAGCACCAAGTGCTGGACCCTCGGTACCGATTACCCATTTTATGACAGGTTGGAGATAGAAGTTAAGAGTACCGTAGAATAGGATAGACTGCGATCTCTTTTTGTGAAATCAATAGCTTTTAAAATCCCCAATGCTCTCACTGCTGAGATTAATAAAGACCAGGAATCCATCCTGAACACACACAATGACTTCTATTACAAAAGGAAAAATGAAAATGCTGCTATTACTGACACAGTCGATAGATCCCACCTCGGTGTGTGCCGTGCTTTCTATATTTTTAATTTAAATGCATATAGTTCCAGGGACTGGCGCATGATCATCATTTGTTTGCTTCAGAGCATAATGGAAGATGTAGAAGTTTGTCCCATAAATAAACATATAACCTGTCTTGGGTACCATTTTCTTAACATATTTTCCTTGGAAACTTACCTAGCCATTCTCAATATGTGGTTCTTCCTCTAGCCTGCTCTTTATTACTGGGTTTTGGGGATTTTTGTTTGTTTGTTTTGGGTTTTTTTTTCTTTTGGCTAGTACTTGAACAGAATATCATGAAATTGTGGTTTCTGCCTTGGGTTGGAGTGGATACAGTCCCAAGTCTACAAACAATAGCAGCCTTGTTAAAAAAAAAATAAGAGGGGATATAAAGAAAATTTACATTCAGACTTGTGAAAGCTTAAAGGAATGCATGGTTTTTATAAGCACATAATTTTTCCCAAGTACCTGAAAATATTTCTTACCCTTTGTGTTTATGCGTCCTCAGGGTAAAAGCGACCTCTATTTTTTTTTAAGTAATTAATATATATTAATCTAAAAATCTTTCAGCAGCACTTTTATTCTTATTATAAAGGATGAGGCCACCAATAAATCATTCAAAAGAGTTATGCAGTATTTATGCGGAGTGTGCAGCAGACCCACTTAATCCAATTAAGCTCAAGATGTAATTCTCTCACTGATAGGCTTCCGGAACTTCTACAGCAAATGCACAAATGCATTCGGAAGGTAAAACTTGCTTTGCAATATTTGCCTTAGAGACAGCATACACTGACCTTTTTTACTTTTTCTTTCAAGATAATATTTGGAGGACCCAGGTTTCTTTGCGGTGGTAGATTCATTATATCCAGATTTTTCATTATTTTTCTTTAAACCATTAACTCTTATCAGCCCAAAAGCAGTTTAATAAATAAATATTTCCTCTTCATTAAGGATCTGCCACAAATTTTCTCAGAACATAGATATCTACTCGGTGCATGAATTCCTAAAGTAAGGAGCAGAGAACAAAAGATTGCGTGCAGACAATACAGACGCCAGAGCTGTACCAGTAGAGAGAAATGAACCTGCATGCTATAAGGAACATGCCTTCCTGTGTGTAATCACGTGTTTCTGTGTCACAATCAACATGTTCTCTATACATAATGCAAATTATTTTCTGTTAGAATTTTAAATAGAAAGAATACAGAGAATGAGTTAAGAAAGTAATTGTTTAGAGCAGCCGTGGGCAAACTAAGGCCTGCAGGCCAGATCCGGCCAGTTCAGCTGTTCTAGAACCCTCTCTCTCCCCTCCGCTCCTTCACCAGCAGCCCAAGATGAGAGTGCCAGCATGGTCAGGTTGCTTTTGTTCCGGCCCTCCGGTCCAGTTTAAGAACCCATGTGGCCTTCGAGTCAAAAAGTTTGCCCACCCCTGGTTTAGAGACTCACAAAGATGTTTCAGAGGGAAAGAACACTTGGATCAGTTCAGACAGAGTGTGGTAGTTGGTCATTTCAGAACCAAACTAAAAGGAATTCTCTGTAACCCAATCAGTAGAGGACTGGCAATATGTGGACAGGATCCACGGTGATATTTAAGAAAAGAAGGGTTCCCCCCCCGCAGACTATCCTAACAGTATCTTAGAAAGCCCGGAGATCTTTAGTTCTTTTCGAAGTGTGGTGCTAGCCTGCCTAGCAGCATAGACATCTTGGGGAGATGGTTAGAAATGCCAATCTCAGGCCCTGTTCTGACCCATCTAGGGGGTTCTTAATCACTTTAGAGTACTAACGTGTAGCCTTTAAGAAGATTTGTCACCCCTCCAGTTGGTCGCAATTGTAAATAACATGGAACCACTGCTAGACCACAAGTTGGTGTAGCCTGAGGAAGTACAGTGTTGAAGGTATGTGGCAGGATTTTTCCTTCCCAGACAGCTCTGACCTGCCCAGAGCCGTGATGGATCTGCGATGACCTGGTGCTTGAAGGAAATTAGCCTGGACTTGGGAAGCCCAGATGAAATTTGTGGTGATCTCTAACCATTCTGGTAAATGCCAGAGTCAAGGGCTTTGATGCTGGCCATCTCTAGTGAAAAATTTTAAAACAGCTCTTTGTTTTTATAACTCTCTATTTTGATCACCTCTACTTCATGTGGTCTCTATATTTATTCAACAATGGTGAAATGTTAGTTCCCCTAGAATTTTTTAAAAATGTCTTTAGGTATTTATGCCAAACTGTATCTGATGATAGCAAATACTTTTCAATCACTTTTTAAAAAGAAGTAATTAATAATTAGTTTGTCTTCACATGTTGCAGAAGTGTTTTCTTTAGTTGGTATGGTGTAGTAGTATCTAGCCAGAGATCATGCTTGATGCTGATACAAAATTATTATTTTATCTTTCAAGTGCTTTCTTCTTTAGAACTAAGATCATTGCTGTGATTATTATAATTTTTAATCCATAAATATCACTCTTTAACATAGCTCGATGAGTCATTTTTCCCCCTTAGGAACTAAAATACATATTTATGCTAGGGCTAAAATTTGGTTTTCTAAATGTAATACATTTATTTTGTTTGGGGGATTTTTCTTTTGGAGTTAAAATGTCATAAACCCTTATGAAGTTTACCCAATCCCAGTTAAATTTATGTCTGTTTAAAAGGCACTTTCTAATTCATTAATTACTAACCAGTCATTCTTCTTCCTCTTTCTGCCATCTAGACTTTGATCATAACACTACTCTTATAAGCCTCCTCAAATACGGCCAAGTGCCAAAGTGAAGAGCACACAAATTAATTGAATCTATTCTAAGAACACTGTACTGAGGAAGGCCTGAAGCGACTGAGTTGAAAAAAATACACTCTGACTGAGTACCTCTGAGCGTTTAAATCTCTCAACATATAGTGGACAGACAACTATATCCAGATTACAATATAAGTACATTAAATATAAATATAGGGAGAGTAACAAAATGAATATGTTTTGCAAAGCATTCCTCAGATACCAATAGCCACATGAACACATATTAAAAAGTGGAGTTGTTCTAAGAAGAGACCAAAACCGGGTGACTCATTCGAGTTCATAAGACAGTAGTGGAGTGGCAAAAGAAAGGAGAAAACCATGAGATGGGAAACATACATAGAAAAACCAAAGGGAGCAGAGGATTCAAGGAAAATATACAAGCATGATAGGAAAAAGAGAGAGACCATAATTTCACACACACATAATACAGAGGACAAGTACCACAATACAACATATGAGATTTGTTGTCTTTTCAGCAATTATAAGATACATCTTTTGTGGGAAGTAAGATGAGGATTTGGGTACATCAAATGATTTTATTCATACATATGTACTCTAATTCTGTGTTTATTTCCTATTTAAACCTCTTTTCAAAATAAGTTGCCATTTAGCTCAGCCAGAGCCGCTCAGTGGTTGAGTGTTGACCTATGAACCAGGAGGTCACCATTCTATTCCTGGTCAGGGAACATGCCCCAGTTAGGGCTCAGTCCCCAGTGCTGGGTATGCAAGAGGCAGCCAATCAATGATTCTATCCCATCATTGATGTTTCCATCTCTCCCTGTCCCTTCCTCTCTGAAATCAGTAATAATATATAGTTGGCATTTAGTAATTAGAGAAACGAAATGAAAGTGATTCCAATGACAGGATCCGGTGTTCCACATCTTGGAAACAAATCAAAAGAGCTACATTAATCATTCTCTCTCTCTCTCTCTCTCTCTCTCTCTCTCTCTCTCTCTCCATTTTAGAGTGGAAAGTGATTCTCTGGAACCCAGGTCCATTGCCACATAAGCACAATGCTGGTCATTTTATGTAGATATATAGTTATCCCAGTTACAGTGTCCCTAAAGACTAAGAATATGAACACTCAGCTTTATAATTATTCAAAAGTTGTGGACATTTGCCAATTCAAATGTGGCCCATGGATTCTAACATCAAATATGTCCTCTGTCCCTCTCCTCCAGTCTTTAATCCTTCAGGTGTTTAAATTGCCTAGCCATCATCTGAACAAACTGGCCTGTACCAGGATTCTAGAAGGAGCAGCTCCATAGCCCACTGTCATTCCCCTGAGCAGCCAGTCCCACGGGTCATGCCTTACAGCAGGGAGTGCAAAAAATAAATATCAAACTCTGGGGTGGCTTTATAAAAGCTTAGTTTTCTTATGAGAATGAAGCTTTAACCTTGCCTAGCATCTCGTGAATGTAAAGGATTGCAATCTCCCATTTGTATGCATTAACCAGGAAGGCACTTGTGCCAGCATGGAGCCTTATTTTCAGCAAATAATTTTGTGGCCGAGAGGGAAAAGAAGGACTGAGATATCCATCTGAGGTAAATTTAACCAGATACAAGGATCCAGTTATGGCTAAATAAGTGCCAGCAATAAAGATACATGTTTTAAGAATACCGCGTTCCTTAATAAGTACGATGCCACACAGCCAGTGAGAAGGTGATGGAGTTTTAGAGGCACAGCCTCGAGCTAAGCAGCTGCAGTACATACCCGGCTCACGCATGAGGTGTTGGTTTGAGGAAGGAACTAAAGGGAGATCTCAGTAGAGTTAAGAAAACAAATTAAAACAGTAGTTTGTCTCTCTGAAGCAAAGTGATTCACAGTTACACACAAACTCATCAATAATGCTAATGCAGAGCAATAGGTTAATGCTGCACATTAGCCCGTCTTATATAAATGAAACCATGGGAAGCATTCATTTAAGGTGCAGATTTGATTGTAATTGCCTCTTTCCCAAGTTTGATCTTATAATTTAATATATGTGATATATACATATATAATTTTAATTATAAATAATAATATATTTTTTCAGATCATATAATCTATTTTATTATAATAAATGTATTCTTATACATTTCATTTAAAATTAATTGTATAATAAAATATATTTTTCAACTATATTTTTTTCTACTAGTTGATATACCTTCAATATATAAGCAATCTGTTTAGCCCAATGTCAGAAGAATTTAGTTAATATCCACTTAGTACCTACTATAAATATAATGATTGAGCCTCTTTGCTTTTTCTTACCTCAACAAATACCCATTCTAAAGTTTTTCATACACGTCCTTTCTCTCTAATGGACTTTCTTCTCTAAATTCTCACATATCTAAGGTGGAAAATATAATACATTTAGTATTTTGGTTTTGGAATTTAAATAAGCAAATTCTGATTTCCATTGAAATTAAGTGAGAAAATATTCCTTATTATATGAATGTGCAAATCTGAACATTAACAAAAAACATTAAAAAATCTATACCCTAGTTTTCTGTATAGTATATACTAGATTCAGAGAATTAGGGCCCCCAATTCAAAACTAGGTAACAGGGTGATTTTATATATTTTCTTAAACTGTTTTATTACGTTTATTTGATTGATGCAGCATTGGAATACTAATAAGCAATTTATAAATTATATCCTCAAAAAGCATAGGGTGAAAACATAAATACAAATATCATTTCTAGCCTGTCCCAGGTGGCTCAGTTGGTTGGTTTCATCCCATGTCCCAAGAGGTCACCAATCTAATTCCTGGTAAGGACACTGGTGTTTTTGCAGCTCAATCCCCAGTTGGGGACCTGCGGGAAGCAGCAGCCTTTATGCAGGAGGCAGCAGCTGACCAATGTTTCTATCTTTTCCTATCCCTTCTCTCTCTCTCTCTCTCTCTCTCTCTCTCTCTCTCTCTCTCTCAAAAGTAAATAAATGAACAAACGAACAAAAACATATATATTTTTAAAAAGATTATTTCTACCTTTTGTGTTCCATAAAAGGCAGACATTTTTTATGAAAACCTGTAGTGACAAGGCTCAATCAAAGCTTATATAGATTGTAGCTCAAATCCTTTCATATCACTTCACCTTAGTTTCCCCATGTCCAAAATGAGGCTTATTATTTATACCATTTGCTACTAAGATTTGTTAAGTTAAGTGTTCATTGGTTTTCATCTTGGTTGGACTCACCTTTGAAGGTTATAGTTTCTATTAATCCACAATGAATCTCTGAGAAATTCTATTTGAAACTTCCATTGTGAATATACTAGTTCATTGAATAAATGTGAGATTTTAGGGATATCTGAGCTTTACCCATTTTCTAGTATAATGTCCTAACCACTTTCTTATCTCTGCATCTCAGTTTCTGTGATACAATAAAATTAATAATAATAATAATAAATCTTTCTAGATTGTTGTGAGAAGCAAAGTAAAGAGCTCTTTGTAAATTGCAAAGTTGTGCAATGTTAATCAATAATAACACTTCAAAAAGTGCTATTTCCAGTTATGGGTGTGCTATAAATAGCAAACATAATTTTGTAACCACATTTGAAATAACCCTTCTTAAAAATGTGCATTCCTTGTTAGTGTTTTAAACACCTGGGCTTCCCTCTTTTCAAGCACTGCAGAAACTCACGTGGGCTTCCTGTTCCTGTCTCACAGCTCAGCCTCAGATCTACTTTGATGGAGGATTACTCCTGCATGTTCTTCAGTGAATTCCTGATCTGCTTTATTTCACTGAGATGCTTCTAAATGGAAGGAGTGATGTCAGTTACATGAAAATCAGAAAAATATATTTATATTTTAAAGGAGTCCTTTTTATTTTCTTAGTAAACAAACATCCTCTTTTTGGTCACTGGACAAAATTATTCTTTTTATCTGATGCCTACTTAGCATCTCTCTCCATTTTAGAATTCTCTGTCATTGCTAACTTAGCGTGTCCATCAATTTCATCTCACATTATATTTTTCTCAAATTTCTTTTTTTAAATATATTTGATTGATTTTTTACAGAGAGAAAGAGAGAGGGATAGAGTTAGAAACATCGATGAGAGAGAATCATCGATCAGCTGCCTCTTGCACACCCCCCACTGGGGATGTGCTCGCAACCAAGGTACATGCCCTTGACCAGAATCGAACCCGGGACCTTTCAGTCCGTAGGTTGACGCTCTATCCATTGAGCCAAACCGGTTTCGGCTGTTCTCAAATTTCTAAAATTGTTAAGTTCTTAGGAGCCTCATGATCTATATACTATATACATTAAGTACCTTTTACCTAAAAAAATCTTCAGCTGTCTAATTCCTTCTTATCTTTTGGGTTAGATGCCACCTCATTAAAGAAGATGTCTTTGACTACTGAATCGAAAATACATCCCATCTAATTTACCCTTATGTTCATTTGCAGCACTGGTCTCATTGTGTAATTATATTTCTGTTCCTCAACTTATTTATTGTTTGCCTCCTCCAGTTTACTGTGAAGTCCACGACAGAGTTCCTATGCCTGTTTCATTCCTCTCCATGAATCTCAATGACTAAAAAACATAGAAGGCACTTAATGAATAGCTACTGACTAAATTAATAAATTAATACAAGGAACAGAGAAAATAGAATTTAAATGTCTTTGTGAAAGTAGAATTTGTCTAGAGACACCATCTTAGAAGATTGGATTGGATGGTTTTAGTTGTTGCTGAATACTACCTTATGGCTCTCTTGCTAACATTTCAGCACAACATGCCTTAAACTCAACTCATGATTATTTTTCTCATTCTTGTACTCCCTTTTAAGCCTGCTCATCCTTATATACATCCTAGCTCTTGTAATGGCTCCATCCACTTCCCAGTCTAAGAATAAACTTGGGGAACCATATATACTTAGGTCCTTTGTCTTCTTCACTCTATGTATCCGAATAGATTTCCTCATCTAAAAAGACTCTTTATTCATTATTATATTTCTGCTCATTTGTCTCTTATCTGAAAATATGCACTAACTCTTGACTATTCTCCATTTCTCCAGTTTCTCCATTCTTCATGATATGCTTACATCTCCTTAAAAGTTATAAAAATCTTAAGAGCAAGGATTATCTTAGTCATCCTAGTTACATGTACACACGGTCAATTCCTGCCTAGTCCTTATTGATTTAAGATTCAGTAGTGTGTATATCTTTGTAGAGCCAACATATAATTTGTAATAATAATGACATATTTGTAAAGATGCTTTTAAAAATATTTTCAAATCCCTTTGCCCATAACTTAGCTCTCTAATTTGGTAATCATGCAAACATTATCACTATAAAGCTTCCAAAGCCTCATTCTTCCCCATCTTTCAAGTAGTGTGCCCTACAAGTATAAACAATAGCATCTATTATTTATTCATTAGGATTCCCTTGATATACCCTATTAAATCTTGATAATTATCCTCTCTCTGTGTTTCTACGGATAATAAATTGCCTTTCTGCTCAGCATTCCTTGGCACCACACAATACATACATACATAATACATACATACATACATACATACATACATACATAAAAGAGTTGAGCATTTACTTTCTGCTAGAAGAGGGAAATACGATGAGCCAGTTACAAAGATTGCAACTTTTTGCATATCAGCAGCTTTTGGATGTGGTGAGCAGTGGTCCTTCCTCAGAAAACTAGCAGGTATTTCAGAATGAAAAGAGGCAGAATGATCACATTGATCAGAGAAGATATGCCTGTAATACCTATCTTCCTCTCTGCCTCAGGAAGGGGCAAAAATAGTGAATCAGGCATGAAGCCATCATAACAAATGGTCTGAGCACCTTCTTTGGGCCACTTGTGGTGGTGGGGGAGAAGGGAATTTATAAGTGGACAAGCCTTTTCCTTTATCAGCACTCTTGTCATGTTTATTGTTTTTGTTTTTTATATACTCACCATGACTACCATAATATATAAGGGTCACTTGATTGGGTCTGAAAAATAGACCTTAAGCCTTCTTAAGAAATTTCAAAAGTAAGTTATATGAGTGCTTTGTCAAAAATAAATTACCTGGGTATGGAGCTGGATTTAGTTCAAGAAGTAAAATCTAATTTTAGTAACCAATGGGTAGCCAATGACAATAAAATTAAGGAAGGTCCTCACACATCTTATAGATTACCTCCCTGGAAAGGTACTAACAATTGCAATGACATATGCTGCATCTGACTGTATCAACGTGATAAAGGGGTCACTTTTTGTGCAAAATCACGTACATATATATTATATGCATAGATAATAGATAGTACTTTATAGATAGTACTAGAGGCCCAGTGCAAAAAATTCATGAACAGGTGTGTCCTTAGGCCTGGCTGGTGATCAAAGTGTGAGCATCTGGCATGGAAGGGCTGACCTCTGGCTCCCGAACAGCACTTGGGCCCCCAAACCCCAGTTTGTCCCCCTCCGCCTGAGCCATTGGGCTCCTGCCCAGCTCTCTCAGTGCCTGAAGCTGAGCGATGGCCCTGCCCTCCGCCACCACTGCTGGTTACAGTCTGTGGGACAATTGGTGGAGCTACTGGGCCCTGCTTGCACCTGCCTTTGCCTGGTCCTCCTGCTCACCTGCTCCATCATCCTGCTGTAGTCCCACTCTTGTTGGGGCCCATTGGGGCCAGTAGCGCCTACACTGCTGCCCACTGCCAGTGCTGCGTCTCCAACTCCCACCATGTTTAGTGCTGCCCCCTGGTGGTCAGTGCATGTTATAGCAAGCATTCAAACTCCTGGTCAAGAGGACAATTTGCACATCAGGCTTTTATTATATAGGATTGCAAGCACTTCATAAAAGGAGTAAATTTTCAATCATTTTTATCAATAGAATATTTTTTCATAAGATCATTTTAATGACAATGAATGCATAAAAATAAATAAAAATGTACTGTGATTAAAACATTTATAGGAAAGAATCAGAAGCCCCACACTTGGCCTTTCCCACATCTCTCAATGTGGCCCTCAAAAGTCCTCCACACAGCTTGGGTTGATTTAATCAAGGACAAATAAAATCTTTTAATAATGTAAGAATTTCTAAAACACAGTTAAAATATAATCATATAAATATTTAACAGAGCAATTATTACCTGTATGAAGTTGCAATTCTTACCTTTATTTTTGCAGAAAAAAATCAGAAAGTGAATAAATGTTCTTACAAGAGTTATTGAATTCAGAAAGGCTTTGAGGGGAATTTGGTAAATGAATTTGGAAAAAAAATAAGGTTCATTGTGACTTTATTCTCATAAATTTTCCCAGGAGGGCATCAACAGCAAAGATCAAGTGATTTCTCTGTATTTAGCATTAGAATTCCATATCCAGGAGTTTGAATGGTGAATATACTTATCTCTTTGCTTCTCAACATGAGAGTCAAAACGAATATCGCAGGTGTTGTGACAGAGTTTAGTACATTCACAAGGACCTTAGATCAGAATAGTCTGGAATTAGAAGACCAGAAAAGTCCTAATCATACCAGGGAACGAATGTTATTTTTCTCAAAGTAATCAACATATTTAGCCATATTAAAGTACTTTGTAAATACCCAAATGATCAGTTTTTTGGAAATTTTACCAAAGTAAAATGGATAAGTTTTAGATGTGGAAACCCCCAAATAAATACTTAGATAATTAAGGATGAACTTTTGACCAAGATGTGGTTTCTAGTAATATTTTGTGACTTTTTTTTGGGGGGGGGTAAACTTATGGCAGTGGAAAACCCCTTTTTACATTATTTAAGTTTTTGTGAGAATTTATAATTTTTTAGAAAACTTATGAAAAATATTATTTTAGTGCACACTCTCAATATTGTTCTTCGTAATCAAAAATATTTGTTCAAATTTTTTTTAATGTCATTGAATTTTGATAAACAATGATAGTGGTATTTAGAAACTTTGTGAGGCTCTAAAGACAAAGCAACATCTTTCTGGAAATTACATCCTGGAGTGAATTAAGTAAATAAAAACAAAACAAACAAACAAACAAACAAATGTGTGTGCCTCTATGTGATTTTTTTTTAACCACTGACTTGTGGTTTTAGCTACCAATGTCTACTTTTTGAAGGCCTTTCATTTCTCTAATCTGGGAATGATTTGAGGGTTAATGAGACAATGGATCTGTGAGTGCCACTGTATAAAGATGGTAGCTTCATATAAATGAGTATAATTATCCAATTTTCTGAATGTTTTCTTAATAAGCAGATGGGAGATTTCCATTCATGGCAAGGAATTTCAAAGGCTTAATCATTTCATTTTTGCCACTATTCAAAATGTCAAGCAAAGCTCTGCTCAAAACTCAAATCACTTCTAGAAATCATGCATATTTCTCTCTCGGGAGATGGGGGGGGGGGGATGAGTGAATGGGTGTGAATAACTTTGGATAATCTACACACCAAAGAGCAGTGAAAACTTGGCAGTTGTTCAATTTATTTGATCAGTGTAGATTGTCACATGGAATTACTCAATCCAGAAGCTGAACCTTTAAAATGGTTTGGCTCTCGATGTGCAAAGAATTGTTTTTATGAATTAACATACACGAGTCATTTCTATCAAGTCAGTGTTAAAACAGACAATTCTGCTAGTCACTCGCTCAACTTTTTGAATAGTCAATCATCAAATAAGTAATTATTTCAATTGATATGAACATATGGCACAATTACGTAGTGCTTTAGAATGTATTCGGTTGTGAATAAAAGCACAGTGTCAAGTGAAAAAAAATTCTCTGCTTTGAGTTTACATGAAAGCAGTTAGAGAGAGTAACTGAAATGGCTCCTGGAGTTTAATAGAGAGATCAAGTCGTGGCCAGAAGTATGGTACAACCTCTAATTACAAGAAAACGGGCTCATTATTACTCCACACCAGTTCCCTTAGTAAGGCGTTGATTTATTGTCAGTGGCGCAGAGTTGCCAGCGAAAGTGCCCACCCTTTAACTAGTGCAGATCTAAGTATGTGTCCGGATTAGCTGTGTTATCTGTTTTTCTTCTAAGCACTTTCTCTGCATCATATCACTGAGGTGGTATTAACATTCATCTGATAAAATAAAAGCATTTTTCTGTAAATGTTGGACCAAAGCAAACACATCACAAGAAAAATCAAAAGGAAAATTAAATACAAATCGCCTTCATAATGCTGCTAATTTGTTACTGCTTGCAGTAAAGCTCTTAATGAGATTATCTGGGATTGGGCCAGTTTCCCTTGAGAGTTTCATTAAACTCCCAGACATGTTTCCTTCATTTATGCCTATGCACTTAGTATATTTGATTATATTTCATATCTGGTAATTTATAATTTTTTTTGCAAATTTGTAAAAATGTTTCTTATAACAAAAGGTGAAAATTCAGAGTAATCGTGTGCATGATAAAAGTTTTCTTTGTGTGATATACATCTCTGCATGTCCATTTGCCTCCCTACCTACTTAGCACATTGCTTGGTGAGGGTCACAAGAAGGGTACTGGAGAACGTTTTTTACCAAATTAAGGAAACTGCTTTCCCAAATGCTTTTTTTAAATGTGGAAGAGAATAAAAATAAATAGAGGTTGGAGGTCTGGTAGTCTCAGCTTTCTGCGGTCTTATTCAGGAATGATGCACAAAATAGGATATGGCATAGTATTTCTTGGACTTTGAAAGTGCATCTCAATTCTCTGCATATCTTGTTAAACTTCTGATTTTGATCAGTCAGTTTACTGTCCCTGCATTTCAAACAAAATCCAACAAAGACTACTGGTCAACAAGTCGATCATACTTTGAGTGGCAAGAAGTTAGTTTAATAAACTACTAACAGAATCAATTCTAGTTTAAAGAACCAAATATAAAGCAAATGAGTGTTCTAAACAAAGACCAAGTAAACAATGTCGTTAGGATACAAAAGCCATTAGAAAATGTATTACATAGGAGCCTGTCACACATTTATCAGAAATCATAGATTTGTTAAACAAGATCTCATTAAACGAATAAAAATGCCACATAATGAAGGTATCAACTAAGTCATGCTCTCTGCTATGAAGTTCTGATAGTCATATTAAAGATAAATAGCTTTAGTAAAACTGGACATTTCTATTAAGACCAAAAGCAGTCCTTAGAAGCAACTATATAAATCAAAAGGCAAAAGTGCAAGGGAAAACGGTAGGGGTTTAGTCCCAGCTCTGCCATGGAACCAGCTGCCTTCATCTAAGATTGAAGTTCATAAACATCTGCCCAAATTTCATCATATATGTAGTGAGATGTGACTATGATAGTCCACATGTATGCATTTTTAAATTATGTATAATTTATATCTAAAATATTTAAAAATGTTAAATACTGTTTTCTTCTGTGGATAACAGGCTATCATTCTATAGTCCATGTTGGTACATATGCTAATTTGTAGTATTTAACTTTGTCTGTGATCTCTAGGTTTTAGTATATGTGTGAGAGAGAGAGTGGTCAATTTTACTTGGTAGTGCATTTTTTTAAATGCCCAGGTTTCACCTGAAAATGTGCTTACAGATTCTTTTGGCACAAATTCCATCTAAATCTGTAGCAACTTACTCATTCTTATTGAAGGCTACCCCTGGAGTTCTGGGATTAAAGGAGAGAATTTAGTTCTATGTCTGGATAAACAATTACAGAAAGTGATTAAAATTTATTTAGTGTTAGGTGTCAGTGGTTATTTTAACGTGTAACATGTGTGTTATTATTTTAACCATTTGCTGCAACATGACAAAGAAATAAAAAGGAGGGCTTAATTAATCTCTCAAGTAAAAAGTTCAAGAGAATTTAATGGCATAAGATAGGCACACTTATGAAAAGAAAACCTACTGGTAGTCAGCACATACATCCAAGAGAGATTACTGCGAGAATGTCGGTGGAGGCAATTCTCTCAGGCAATGAACTTTTGTTCCAAAAGTTTCAGTGTTTCTAGATGTTCACCTAAGGATGTGATGCCATTCTGATGTGTTTTGCTGAGTCAGGGATTTCTCAAGGCAACTGTCAAGTTTGAGGTATCATCTTTAAAGATGTGTCTTATAGCTGTGCTATGACCCAAGGCGAATCTTGGACCTTTCTGTGAGCTAAAGGAGGTGTATATAATTCAGTTTATTCAGGGTTTGCATTAAGTATGGGGGTTTGTGTTTCTCATTCAGGGGAAAAAAGTTGGAGATAAATTCTTGCATGAGTGTTTTAGGGTTTTACTTGAAATGAAAACCCACAATGTAATCTTGTGCTCTTATTGTTTCTGTTTGTCATGCCAGAGTCTTGACAACTTGGGAAGCTTTCAATGTAGTTTCACATTTCCCATGTATCAACAAATTCTTATATTAAACGAGTTTGTTTTAACTGCAGTTAGTTTATATTATTTACCATGAACTATACTGTTTTCATTAATTTAATTGAACATACTTTTATTAAACTCTGCCCCATTGCATGCATTATCTTCCAAAAGGACGTGTCTAATCTTATCTCTGGGCTTAAAACCCTGCAATGGCTTTGCTGCCCAAAGTTTTTAATAAAGTCAGAGCTCTTTAATGTGCTGTACAAGGTTCCTTATGATCTGGCCTTGGCTACCCCAATTTGCAATCCAATTTCTTTACTTACACATCCTAACTTCCAGCCAGGATGACTTCTGAGAGTGGTTCCCCCAATTGGTCATCCTCTCTCAAGCTACTTTACCCATGCTATGGTTTGTATCGAAAAAGTCACTGGGTGTTCTTTCTTCGAAATTTCTCAATTGCACTTCAGAAGTCACCTCCAGATAGAAGCTTTCTAAAATCCCTGCAAAGATGGGATGCCTCTTCTGAGTAGAGTGACTATTTTTTTCTGGTTTGCTAAAGACAGGCTCAATGTATGCCTATTCAAAACATAGGCAGTTACTAACTTTTTTTTTTGCCTCAATTTTCTCATCCATAAATGATATATAACTTCTGGTGGTTTGTGATTTTAAATTAAATTGTGCATGCAAAGCACATAGTTACTGCCTGGTACATTGTGTGCTGTCAATAAAGTAGTGTTTTGTTTTGTTTTTAACTTAATGACACTGAATTGTAATTCCATAATTCCTCTTTCACTGGACCTTTAGCCTCTTAAAGACAGATTTGTGTGTGTGTTTTATCTAATTTTCCATGAGACCTAGCACAGTAGTTGCCATATTATAGATGTGTAATAAGTGTTTATCCAATGGATAAATAACTAGAATGATTGACAGAATGATTGATTGATTGAATGAATGAATGTAGACATATTACCTTGCCTCAAGATTAAGAAAGCAGCTTTTCATATAAGCTATCCTATAGTTCAGTGTCCTAATACATAAAAGACAGTGGGAGCAGTGACAAAATTGCACTTGTTCCACTGGGGAGATTAGGAAGTATTCAGAGAGAAAGTGGCACTTGAACTTCAAGATGTAGAACGATGTAAAAAGAAATGCCGTTCCAGACAAAGGCCATGATCACCATATTATCACTGTACAATGATTATCTTAGTAAATGATATGTACTCTAACTTTAAAATATTACAAAGAGTGTTTCTAAAATTGAATGTAAAAGTTCCTATGTTCTATCTTCTTAAAAGGCCTTTGTCACTGCTATTTTTTTAAATGAGGTATTGCTAAGTGTGATACCTCTTATGCTGATACAGAATTTTAAAAATAATTACAGTCAGGCATTCCATTTTCTCTCGGTTTAGCCGTTTGAAAGTTTATGCGAATGAGTGGTGGGGGGAAGTAAGATGCTCATGTTTGCTCCTTTGATTTTTTAATATGATAATCATCTCTAAAACTACAGTTAAAATTAATAAAGATATTTTTTTCCTAAAATTAGAAGGATCTGTTGCATTTGACAAGTTCTAACTGTTTATAACGTCAGATTATTTTCAAAATATTACAGATGTGGAGAAGGGGTAGAATTAATTTTGAGTAAAATTATGGCTTGTCTGCAGATAACACAATCAACCTTTCAAAAGCAAACACCTCTTTCCAAGTATAGTTGTTAGGAAATGAAAGCCTTATTCAAATGCTAAATACGAAAAATGAGGATAGGAACAGAAACTCCTCTGGAGAAAAAAAATAACAAAGAACAGAATTTTAGGCATGATTTTCAAAGAAATTGCCCCTTGTAAGTGCTACTAGGTGTTGGTAGGTTGGACAGCCTTGGTGATATTGACAGCCCTTCCGAGTAAGGGATTCAAGTTAATGGACAGCTAATATCATGATTGAATGATGCCCAATCTGCTTGAGGATGGAAAATCAGTAGTCTATTAGATTTGTCAGAAGATGGAAAGGGAAAGTATGTTGTGTGTGCCTTCATCGCCAGGGTTACACTAATTAAGCACCTCCTTAAGATGGAAAGGAGTCTGGAGAATTGAACTGGTAATGAGATTCAGGCTTGAAGTAAATGAAGCAACTTTACCATAAGGCACACTGAAAGACAATTAAACCTCTTTATCAATGCAGCTTTCATCCAGAAATAAAATCTCACATGGCTGCCATAAAATACACAGGGGACTGTGGGGAGCTGTAAATCTTTTTCTCAGCTTGCGGTTGTACTTATAACTTCCGCGTTGTTTTGACATTCGGGTTTATTTGCATTGGAAGTTAGTCATAGTGAATAGCATTTCATTTTCCTACACAGAAGTTTCTGGTGTGTCACGTTTGTTGAAATCTTTCATGAAAGGTTTTGATTAAGCATAAAACTGGTTAGAGATAAAAAGCAATTTCCTCAAAAAATTCTGGGCTGAAAAGAGGGAATATTCTAAAGAGCAATCATTGCTGTTCACATTTCAAAAATCCCATGAAAATTACTTCAGTAAAGTTAATTTTCTAGATAAAGGCTAATTCTTGCTTCTACAAATATCATCTTTTCCTCAAGTTAATTTTTTCTGTTGGGAAGGACCCTAACAAATAGCTAAAGAATAGTCTCATCTGAATTTTCAGATTTTACTTTAAACACAGTGTGGGAGAATGGGTTTTTATTGGCAGTTAAATTTTCTGATGAATGGACAATTATTAAATATTCTCTTACCATACAGTAACATAACATAACCCATCTGCATTTTATAAGAAAATAGGCCTTTGAAACAAAACTTTATTTCTATGTTGCAGTGTATTAGCAGTATAGTGAACTGTTGCACATAACTTAAAAATATCTATACTAATAAAAGGGTAATATGCTAATTAGACCAAATAGACCAGATGTTTTCCGGATGTTCTTCCAGATAAAGCCATGGTGGTGGGGGCTGTGGCAGATGTGGTTAGAGGCAATCAGGCAGGAAGGCGGAGCGGTTAGGGATGTTCAGAGCAGGGGAGAGCAGTTAAGTGTGATCAGGCAAGGCAGGCAGAGGTGGTTAGGGGCAATCAGGCAGGCAGGCAGAGATGATTAGGGGCAATCAGGCAGGCAGGCCGAGGCAGTTTGGAGTGATCAGGCTGGCAGGGGAGAGCAATTAGGGGCAATCAGGCCAGCAGGAAAGCAGTTAGGGGTGATCAGACAGGCAGTGGCAATTAGGGGCTCTCAGGCAGGCAGAGGGGTTAGGGATGATCAGACAGGCAGACAGGTTAATGATTAGAAACCAGTGGTCCTGGATAGTGAGAGGGATACCCAGCTGTTGGTTTAGGCCTTATTTCTCTGGGATCAGGCCTAAACCAGCAGTTGGACATTGCCCGAGGGGTCCTGAATTGGAGATGGTTCAGGCCGGGCTGAGGGACTCCCCCCATGCATGAATTCCATGCACCAGGCCTCTAGTTATTATACAGTAGAATCACACCTAGATCTCTCACTACCAATATTATTGAATATAGTTTGTATGTTATGACATACCAGTACATTTGCCTGTTGAATTTATATGAACCTGTTTTAAGATTTTGAGGGGAAATGGCTAGAGCATGATGTCTTTTCTTACTTTTCTTCTCTTTTCTATGACACCTAACATTGTGTATTTCACACAACGATATTTATTATTTTCCTTTCCCTATTTATATAGGTTATTCATAAGATTTTCTAGTTTATATTTTCTAGAAGGCAAAAAAATATGTCTGTTTCTTCTATCTCCTCAAATAATATTTCACTTTATCTTTGTTTACTCATATATTAAATACAATATTTAATTTCCTAGTCTTTCACAATAGCTTTTCATTTATTTTTTTCAGTATTACAAATTCTTTTTTTTTTTTTTAGCCTCTGCTATTTCTTTCTTTCTTCTGCAGTTGTTTAGTTAATTGTCCTTCTATCCATGTGCTATGCCTTGGCTATTTGAGCTTCAAAAACATTAGTCATGCTTCACTCAAATTGACCATATGAGCTTTAGAAATATTATAATTATATTTTACTAAATCTATTTTACTCAAGTAGCTTTTACTAAGCATTTGTTAGATACTAGAGGCCTGATGCATGAAATTTGGGCAAGGGGCTTGGCCCCCACTGATGCCTTTGCTGCCCCAGCCTCCTCTGCCTCGGCCTCAGCCTCCCTATGCCTCTGTCATCCCACGGTGCTGAGGGCCTCTGCCACCTCTGCTTTCTCTGCCTTGGTCCCCCACAACCTTGGCTTCATCCTGAAGGATGTTGGTCTAATTAGCATATTACACTTTTATGATTATACATAAGCACTGTTGTATATTCATACAGAAATAGAGGTGCACAGTTTTGTTCATTTAACAAAAAATATCTATTGGATGTTTAGAAGTGAGTGTTCTGTGTCCACCAAATACCACTGAACAAACTGGGAATTCAAAATTAGTCATAGATTCTACCTATGAGTACTTTATAATATTTCTTTTAAGAATTTAACATGTAATATAACACATAATACAATCTAGACATATCATATAAAAACATATTTTAAAAGGTTTGACCAAAATCTCACAACTAGAGTCATGAAGGAACAATTTTAACTGATGTTAGAATCTAGTCCAAGTTCAAAGTTCATAAATGACATGGTTAACTTTTGAGATTAAGGAGCCTCTCATATGCTTTTATCTCCAAGAACTTACCATTATTCTTGGTAATACTGTCTCAAAAATTCAAGATGGATTGTATTTTTCCATTATAAGCTGAAGCAAGAACTTTTCTATCTGATAATTTCTCTCAATATTCCTTGATCTAGAAGCAATTGAACACAAATCTTCTAGCCTGGAAAGGGGAGATGCAAGTCACCCGGGCCAAAATGGTGGTTGCCTAACCCCCCTTCTTTGACATCAAAAGAATACTTGTTTATTCTCACAGTCATCCATATTTCTTCCAGCTTCCTCAACAAAATATTTTCTCTTGTCTTTCATAATGATTTTGATAATTATTTCATTGCATTTTACTTTTATAAAGCATCTAATAGCCATGAATTTCAATAATACCATATTTTTAATAAAATATGATTTGAGTATTTATAGATGTAAATATGTAGTTACTAGGGCCCCAGTGCATGAATTTGTGCACCTTGAAAAGAACTGCGTGCCACGAAGCTGCTGTGGGCACAGGGGTGGGTCTCAGCCCATCCTCTGTGCAACTGCTTGGCCCCTCCCATCATGGCCCCCACTCCCACTTGCTAATGGCACTGGCCCTGCTTGCACCTGCTGACAACATGGAACAATTGAGGCTGGTGCAGTCAGCAGGTGGGAAAAGCCGCTGCTGGCCCTAATTGACCCTCAGGAGCAATGGGAGGTAGGGAAGCCCTGGGGGCAATCAGGACTGGCAGCCACCGTTTGCACTCACTGACAGGGCCAAGTAGCTCGGGCCAGCTCTGGCACTGGCAGCAGGTGCAGTTAGCAGTGGCTCCAGCGCTGGCAGCAGGTGTGAGCACTGGGTGGGAATTGTCAGTAACCACAAGAGGCTCACACCAATGACAACAACTGGTGTCCTGCCTTGGTCTAGCACCCCTGCTCATCTGTTCCACCATCCTTCCATGGCTGGTGACACGTGCCATGTTCTGTGCTTGCTCCCTGGGGGTCAGCGCACTTCGTAGCCATTGATTGTTTGGTTGGTCAGCCATTCGGTCTATTTGCATATTAAGGTTTTATTTATATAGATAAGAAATAATACAGAGTGATTCCTTGTTACCTTTACACAGTTTCTCACATTGGTAATTATTGCAAGATTATAATACAATATCACAATCAGGATATGGACATTGATACAGTTAATGTGAAGAACAATTTAATCATTAGGTTCTCTTTTATAGCTACACTCACTATAGTCACACCCATTTCTCCCCATCTCTACTCCCTCCTTTACACTTTGGCAACCACTAAATTGTTCTTCATTTCTATAATTTTGTCACTTTAAGAATGCTATATAAATGAAATCCTGTAGTAAGAAAAATTTGGGATTGACATGTTTTACTCAGCCTAATTCTCTGAAGATTCATGCAATTGATTGCATCTGTATCTATATCTATATCTATATCTATATCTATATCTATATCTATATCTAATCTATTCCTATACCTATACCTATACCTATACCTATACCTATACCTATACCTATACCTATACCTATACCTATACCTATACCTATGTCTAAATCTATATCTACATATATCTATGATTTTGCATAGTAAAATGTACACATCATTAATATTGAGTGAATTTATATATTTTATAAATGTGAGTATTCGATATATTTACAGCAAAACAATGCTCTAAGTTTTAATAGAACTGTTTGTACTGTTGCATATTGAATATTTCAATAGCCTTTATATTGGACAGCCTTACTGTATTTTTTATTTTGCTAAGCTTTTAAAATTAACAGGCTTATTTGGGGAAAAAAGAAATGAAACACAACTAATAATATAATATTACCTAAAAAGAGACTCTTCTGTACTGTCAAAAGGTTCTCTCTTTTTTCTATTGATAGCATTTTTTCCATTGCTGGTAATGTGACCCCATAAAGAAACTAAGGTATTAAAATAAGGAGCCATGGGTCAGACTGTTGGACCTCAAAGGGAAGGTGGGGATAAAAGGGAGAGATCAACCAAAGGACTTGTGTGCATACATATGGGCCTAACCAATGGTCAAGGACAATGGGGGGGGGGGAGCGGAGAGGACATGAGTGGAGGAGGGACTGGAATGGGGGGAGGGTTTGAGGACAAATATGTGATGTCTTAATCAATAAAGAAATTTTAAAAATTCTTTATCTTTCTTTACTTTGGATCAATTGAATTTATACCCAAAGTGGAAAATATATTATCAATTAATGTGTTATACCTGAATAGACTATTTATGATAAGCAACAATGTGAATATATTTTAAGAATCCAAATATTTCTTCCAGAGTTACATTTGATGTTACTATTGAGAAACAAATACCTTGAGACTTCAATGTGGATATATGTCTTATGATGATGTCTCATTCACGTCTGAAGTAAAAACAGAAGCAGTCCATTATTTCCTAAACCATTTCTCTCTTGGTCAAGTGAAAAGAGGGCCAATGCAAAAGCCTTTTTATGCATTAAACACATGACAATGCACTGACAAAACTTGAACACTGCCTTCATTTAATTA
Source organism: Vespertilio murinus (assembly GCA_963924515.1). Lineage (NCBI taxonomy): Eukaryota > Metazoa > Chordata > Mammalia > Chiroptera > Vespertilionidae > Vespertilio > Vespertilio murinus. The sequence continues at coordinate 169,810,995 of OZ004706.1, read as the reverse complement.
TCTCAAATGTTCCTCTTTTGTTTGTTTGTTTGTTTTCAGAGTGGTATACACTTGAATTGTCATTTTTAGATGTGAACATTTTGCCAGTATAGATTTCCCCAGACTTGTTAAAGCTTGAAACTACAGATGTTCACTTGGGTGGCTTCTCCATAGTGAACGTTTCCTTAATTTGAGTTATTTCTTGATCCGCCAGGTACCGTGTTCCATTTCCCTGTAGATTTGTACTTTCTTTCCACATCTCTACCTTCCAAATGAACTAATCACAGCATTCAGTTTGGTACCTTGCATTATTTCTGTTGTATTATATCTGGGTTATATTTCTATCCAGTTGTTTTTAAAAGGATGCTGATTTACTTGTATTTCAGTATGTGTTACATACTAATCCTATTGCCTGAATCAGACATCCAGGAAAGAGCATAAAAACCTGAAACCAATGGAAAACAAATGTTTTTATCCCTTATTAATTGGCTCTAAGAGTATTTTTTTTGGTTGGGTTTATCAACATTATAAAAATGAATGAATATTTTTGAAAGTTAACTGTTACAACACAACCCCCAAGAACAATGCCTAACATATAGGTACTCAAAAACATTCCAGTTTATATTCCAGTATATAAACCAATGAATATTTATAAGGGAAAAATAGAATGGTTGCTTGATGGAGGTAGTCAAAATTAGCTATTTTGACCAATAAATTATTTTTCCTGATATCATGGTTCTTTGCTTAAATTACATATATAAATGCCTCGGTTTTACAATCTATTCTGACTAGCTAAACATAGGTCCTTAGAGTAGTTTGTTGTGTTTTTTTTTTGTTGTTGTTGTTGTTTTTGTGTGTGTGTGTGTTTTGTGTGTGTGTGTGTGTGTGTGTGTGTGTGTGTGTGTTTTGTTTTTAAATCCAAGGAGACTCAGGGTAAAATGTAGATGGATTAAACAAATTTAAAGCACTGAACAAGAAATCTGTTATCCCAGAGGACAATCCTTTGTGGCTTTTGGTAAATAGTTACTGCTGCTTTTTAAAGGTCACATTCAAAAACACCCAAGGCAAGTGTTGGGAAAGATTTGTCGGTCTTTCTTATCGCACTTAGGTAGCACTTGGCGCTGAACAGCTGGAACTTCGTCCTGATGGATTAGCCAAAGCAGACACTTTTTAAATCTTTAAAGGCATTTTAAAGAGTTGAGATTGCGTGGTTTTCTTAATTACTAAATATTCCTTTTGTTCATCGCTAGTCAACCAGTCTAAGAGAGGGGGTACCCCCTAATATTCCATGTCATGCCAGGTGAGGTAGTGAGGGTGGCAGGGGCTGGGGCTGCAGGAAGTGAAGTGGAACAGCAAGCACAGTCCCCAGGGAAAACAGGAGCTGCTGCTTCTTACCCCTGGTTGATCACATGTTAGAATGCAGACCAAACGTCTCTAGATAATACAATTATTTAAGAGAACCTGAGACATTGGCTTTTATGTGAGCTCTCCTCTCCCAACCTTTAAACGGTGGCAATTATTTCAAGTGCTTTTAAGTCCACTGTGATCACCACAAATGAATTACAGGAATATGCAAAGTACAAATGAAGCTTAACTATATGTCAAATGGAAGACATTGTTACCACATATTTTACCTCACCTTTTAACTTTCTGTAAAGTTTAAAGTTAAAAAAATCTACCTTTAATGAGCATGTGCATATGCAATAACACTTTAGACAAAGAAAAGCGATGGAACAAACACAAAGGATACAGAATGGGAATCACATTTGGTGGAGGAAGGGAAGGAATAAATTATTAGATCCAGGTTATTAATAAGATCCTCTCTTTTTTGGGGGGTGAAGGTCTGAATGCTATTACATTTTTTAGATGAGAACTAAATATATGATAGCCACATGTAAAATTACAAGGAAAGTGTGGCATGAAACAAAGGTCAAATTCTGTGCATATTAAGTCTAATTAGAAAATGTATTAGATCAAACTAAACACATGCATTGCTAGATGCAGGATAGAGCCTGCAACCACTAATTTTCAACCTCAGTTCTAAGAAGACGTAGCTAGCAAGATGATTATTATATAGGTGAGAGGTTTACACACAAGACAAATAACAGTTTAATAAAATGATTCAAGAAATGTCACAAAGTAATATCTGAATAATTTTCAAATTATTATAAAGGCTATTGGCACTATATCATAAATGAGGGAATTCTCAAGTGGCCTAAAAAGACTTCTCTTAGAGATATAAGAACAAAGCCTATTCATGCTTTGGAAAAGGTAAGCTTTTTGTTCTTTTTGATGGCTTCATAGTGTTCCAATGTGTGAATGTACCATAGCTTTTTTATCCACTCATCTACTGATGGGCATTTGGGCTGTTTCCAGATCTTGGTTATTGAAAATAATATGGTTATGACCACAGGGGCATATATATTCTTTCTGATTGTTGCTTCTGATTTCTTTTCTTTTTTTAAGTGTGAAGATGCTCTATTTCTTTTATTTTATTGATTTTATTGATTTTTTACAGAGATAAAGAGAGAGGGATAAAGAGTTAGAAACATCAACGACAGAGTATCATTGGGGATGTGCCCGCAACCAAGGCACATGCCCTTGACTGGAATCGAACCCAGGACCTTTCAGTCCACAGGCCATCGCTCTATCCACTGAGCAAAACCAGTTTCGACTGTTGCTTCTAATTTCTTGCAATATATTTTAAGAAGTGGGATGACTGGGTCAAAAGGCAGTTCCATTTTTAATGTCTTAAGGAAGTTCCATACTGTTTTTCAAAGTGGCTGTACCAGTATGTGCCCTCTCACAGTCCAGGAGCCCTCAGGGGATGCCCGACTGATTGTTTAGGCCCACTCCCCACAGGAAGTGAGCCTAAGCCAGCAATCGGACATTCTTAGTGCTGCTGTGAAGGCAGAAGAGGCTCCTGCCACCACTATGTGCTTCCCAGCCATGAGCTCAGCTTCTGGTTGAGTGGCACACCCCCTGTGGGAGCACACTGACCACCAGGAGGCAGCTCCTGCATTGAGCGTCTGCCCTCTGGTGGTGAGTGCACATCATAGCTACCAGTCCACCTTTTGGTCAATTTGCATATTAGCCTTTTATTACATAGGATTATAAATCCTTGGAAATCAGGATTTATAACATCAGCTCAAACAGAACTTAACTACAACACAGAAACAGCAGGTGTGACTTATAATAAAGATAATTTTTCATTTTGCCAGAAGCTTTCTTCTCTAACTTGATCTCCCCCAACTTCCCTATTTTTAGATTAAGTGGTGCAAAGATTAGCTAGAAATATTCAACATACTTTAAATGGAAACTACTCTTGTGTAACAGAAATGTATTTTGCATCTAATTTATTTAGGCTGGGGTACTGGTTTTCCTTCTTCAGTGTTGTGCATGAACAGGCTCTGGTTTTTATGCCCCATGATCCAACCTGTTTGTATTCCAGGCTGTTTTCACCCACGTGGCTTTTAGGGTATTAGAAGCATTTAGGCATTTAAGTTCCTAGAAACACAGCTTGCAGTAACAAACATATGTCATAAACATTAACAGGGAGAGTTTTATATAACTCATTAAAATACCAATCTATGAATATCAACATAAAGCCCCCAGTAATAGCATTGAAGTTGTAAAAATGATCTCTTCTCTCATTTTGCATAATCCTCCATTTAAAAATGGCATATAAACAATTTCAAAACTCCCAGGAGTGCTCTAAATATTGCAAAGTGGATGCTTCATACCAGTTTATCTGATGCCTAACTCAATGAGGCTTTCAGTTTCAACTAGACCAAGTCACAAAAAATAATTAATCTGTCACCAACAACAAAAAATAAACAAACATGCCTTCTAAAAAATATGTTTCCTCTTAAACTGCAAATTGGGTGAACGTGATTTTGCTCACATTGCTTCTAGTTACGTTTGTCATATTTATATCATGCTGCGTAGTTTATATGCACTTCTGTGTTACTGGTTAGCATTGTCTATTTCCCAGATGTACTGAGCAAACACATCTCTCTACCTAATGCTCATTTTTACCCCAGCTCTCAGGTTCCTAGCAATGCTTGTAGGTCACCTCTCTCAGAGAGTAGGTTGGTTCTCCCCAGTCTCAATCATGCCTGACTCTCAGATTCCTAAGTCTCAGAGGTGGCCTACAAAATAGCAGCCATCAATAGTATTATATTAAAGGCAAGGAAACTGAGGTTCAGAGTGACTTGCTCAAGATTACAAAGTCAATAAAAAGTAAAATTTGGCCTAGCTGGCATGGCTCACTGGTTGAACAACAACTTATGAGCTAGGGGGCCACATTTGGATTCCTGGTCAGGGCACATGCCAGCTTGTGGGTTCGATTCCCACTGTGGGCATGCGGGAGCCAGACAATCAATGATTCTCCCTCAAACATCAATGATTGATGTTTCTATCTCTCTATCCCTCTTTCTTCCTCTCTGAAATCAATAAAACTATATTTAAAAATAAAAGGTAGACAAGATTTTTCAAACCTTGAGAGATACAGTCATGCTACCCAAATAGAAAAAAACAAAAACAAAAAACTATTGACCACACCGATGTTTGAAGTGGCTCCATGGTTGTGGACTGTATCCTTTCAATGTTATTACTTTTTTTTTCCTATTTGCTAATTAAAAATCACAGCTGGCAGAGGAGGGTCAGTGGAGCAGTGTATTGAATTTAGACTTGCATTCAAATCCTAAAAGGCTGCTTGTTAGTTCTGAAATCTTTCTTGGAAAGTGTTTTAATCACACAGAGTTTACTCATTTGCCAATGCAAAGATTAAATGAGCTAACAGAAGTATTTGGTTAAGCACAACTCCTGACACTGACTTTGAATAAATAATAGCCATATTTGGTAACTACAAAAATGTGGGAAATTAGAATTAGATATCAGGCATTATTTAGGCTCTAACCCTGCTTCTCCATGTCACAAACTGCTGTGTGACCTTGAGAAACTCGTCTGAATATCGGTTTCCCCATTTGATAAACAGATATATAAAACCATATTACAGGATGCATAGAAAGACAAATGATTCTTGGAGAGGTCCTTGCAGCCAGAGAGCCTGGAGGTCATGGAGATAACTTTTGAATCCCTGACACACTCACAAAAAAGGTGAGATATGAGCATGTGATAAGGGCAAAGTATGGCCCGCTTCACTCAGAGGCTGAGCAGAGATAAAGGAAGCCTGGGGCTATTCTTACATCTTAGGTGATGTAATGAAAAAAACATAAAACCTTAGTTTGAGAAGTTTAGACTATATATTTTTTCTCTATCACTAATTTACTACCGTGTTTCCCTGAAAATAAGACATCCTCCGAAAATAAGACCAACTTACAGGTTTCCTTCTGAGTGAAATATAAGAGATCCCCCTGAAAATAAGGTCCCCAGACTCAGTCTCAGAATGAAAATTAATTTACCGTAAACTGGTTGCTAGGGCCGCCCCGACTGGCATCTAGCAACCAGTGACCTTATGCGGAGTCCTGACCTCACTGCTGTGTGAATGGAGAGAAAGCAGCATGGAAACTTTGTGAAACCTAAACTGCAAGAAGTTGTGACTTGGGTGAAGAATTCATGGGAGAAAATCACTGACAGTTGCATTGCAAATGCACTGCGAGCAGGCTACCTTGCCAAGAAGTACTCATTTAAAGACAGTGCCATTGCTAAACATGAGAGATTTGGTCCACTGATTCTGAAAGAAAAGGAGTCACAAGAAATTCACCAGGAAATTCAGGAATTGGATTGTTATGATGATGTTCCAGAAGATGATGACATGATTGTCATGGAATAAATAAGTAAATTCTCAATACTGTGGGATTCACAGTTTGTCTGGTTTGTGTTGACAACTACCGTACTACCTTACCATATGCAGGTAATAAATGTCCTTTATTTTTATTTAACAATAAATGTGTACCCTATTCTTCTTCATGGAAAAAATAAGACATCCCCTGAAAATAAGACCTAGTGCATCTCTGTGAGCAAAAATTAATATAAGATACTGTCTTATTTTCGGGGGAAACAGGGTATATAGCCTTAAAGATGTTATTTAGCTCCTCTGATCTTCAAATTCCTATCTGCTCATTGAATTAGATGGCATATGATCAAAGGCACACTCATCAGATGAGAGTATCACAAGATATATTCCAGTGCATACTTAATGGTCCCCTTGGTGTTTTGGGATGAAGAGATGAGATGTCCCTCTATGACTGTGGCCGTGGCCGGCAAACCACGGCTCCCGAGCCACACGCGGCTCTTTGGCCCCTTGAGTGAGGCTCTTCCACGAAATACCATGGCCTGGGCGAGTCTATTTTTATTTATTTATTTATTTATTTATTTATTTATTTATTTTACATATATATATTATTGATATTTTATAGAGATACGGGGGAGAGATAGAGAATTAGAAACATTGATGAGAGAGAAACATTGATCAGCTGCCTCTTGCACACCCCCATCAGGATGTGCCTGCAACCAAGGTACATGCCCTTGTCCGGAATGGAACCCCGGACCCCTCAGTCCAAAGACCGATGCTCTACCACTGAGCCAAACAGGTTTTTGCAGCGAGTCTATCTTTAAAAATTGGCATCACAAGAAGTGTAAGTTTTAAAAAATTTGGCTCTCAAAAGGAATTATAGTTGTTGTACCATTGATACTTGGCTCTGTTGACTGATGAGTGTGCCGAACACTGCTCTAGGAAATTCTGTATATTGACATCTACCTTCTGAAGATGTACAATAAAAACCTCTAGGGATATTAAATCGCTAGAAATGAGAAATGATTAACTCCTCAGTTCCCAAACTTAATAGCCTGCATGGAAGTTGTATGATCACTTTTATAAATGTTGTATTAGAAAATATAAAGGTTTTAAAACTATAAAATTTTAGTCAAATGTAATAAAATATTTTTATTATTGCCATCCTCTTCACCATCATCACCTCCAGTACCACCATCATCATCATCAACATCAACATTAATATAATCTTACATTTATAAAACCAGTTCTATATACTGCACCATAAATTGAAACATGTAATATTGGAACATGCAGGCAAAAATAGTATTTGGAAACCATATGGTCACATACCCAAAAGCTGGATATTAATGTTGAACTTGAATTTTAACTTGGTGCAAGTACATAATTCAAATAGTCTTAGATAATGTCAATTGAAATAGAAGGCATATGAGCCATATTACAGTTGAATTTCATTTTAGTCCTGCATAACTTTCACTTATAATATTTTCTCATTTCTCAGAATTAACAGAATGATGTATGTAAAGTGATTTAAAAAATGTGTATTTTATTGATTTTTTTTACAGAGAGGAAGGGAGAGGGAGAGAGAGTTAGAAACATCAATCAGCTGCCTGCTGCACAACCTCTACTGGGGATGTGCCTGCAACCAAAGTACATGCTCTTGACCAAAATCAAATCTGGGACCTTTGAGTCCTTAGGCTGATGCTCTATCCATTGAGCCAAACCAATTAGAGCTGTAAAGTGATTTCTATTCCATAGAAGGGGGAGGGATATAAACTTGCATTGACGACCTTATAATTTATTAACATAGTATCCAAAGCACTTTTATATCCTTATTTTATTTTACATTTTAACAATCATGTGAAAGTAGTCTTGTCAGATATTATTTTATCTATTTTATGGACAAGCAAATCAAAGATAAAAGAGATTAAGTCACACCTTTAAGGGCACAGATCATTTTAAATTGTTAAAAATTATTAACTTATATGCATTATATCCTATTTTGGTTTGCTGCCATTCCCTTCAATTACAATACCATCTGTAAGAGGCAATTATCAAAAAGTTGGCTTATCTGAAAGAATGAAGATTTTAAATAACAGTAGATCAATGTTCTTTATATCATAGCACAGTAACCAAATCTCTGGGATGGATGAGCTAAAGCGGTTATAGCTAGTGAGGAATGGGCCCCTAGGTCAATATCAATGCGCCTGCAGTCTCTCTGCAGCTCACCAATGTGCTCTGCCCACCAGCAGGAAAGCTCTGAAACACAGGGTACATATGATTGATTTAACCAAAGATTAGAAGGAAACTCTATTACTTTCATTTACATAGCTCTTTTGTCATTGTTGTTGTTATTATTACCCATTATAAGGGTACTTTATTTAACATAGAATGTTAACAGACACTCAAATTCAGTACTCTATTTCAGGATCTGACTCTAATCTGGCTTCAAAGAGAAGCAAAGAAATCCTATATACAGAAAATAATTTGCTTCACAAGGAGTTATGTATTTTTTCTGCTAAGGTCATTTCATTAATACTTAATTTTTGTTGTTGATTTTTATCTATTTTTAAAACTGCTAATTTTAATTTTATTTGCTTTAATTTATTCTTATTTTTAAACTTCATAAATTGAGCCTACATCATTTACCGCTGCTTAGTTTTGTTTTTGTTTTGCTTTGTTGTTGTTTTGTTTAATCTTTTAGGGGAGGGAACAGCTAGCATTTTCTCTAAATTCCTCTCATGATCTTAAACACTTTCTTCTTAGCATTATACTAATTTGTATGTGTCTCACATATTTTCCTAGTGGGAGCATCCATGCCTGCTTCAGCATCAGAGCCCTCAGAGAGCATACTGTAACATCTTGCATGTGGCATCCTAACTCCATAACCAAATCTATCTAGTTTCTAAACACCTGATTGGGTACTGACTAGGAGCCCTGTTGTATGCAGGTTCTGGGAATTAGAAAATAAGTAAATACCAGATGTGTTTTAAAGTGCAATTAACTTGGCGATAAAAGCTCAAGTTATGCAAAAGAATTAATGCATTGTAATAACTGCTGAGGTCCATATTTTTAGAAATATCATTCATTAATTTGTAGCGGAGAAGAAGCCGAGTCAGAAGATAATTCATGGCAGAGTAAAATCCTGAAGTTATTGTGGAAGGACTCTTACTAGTACATGTTCAACAAAAACATGGGCTGTGATAGAGAGTAGAAAGTTGTTTCTAGCATTTGCCTTTCTATATGATTTGTAAAAAACATAAGAAAGTCTAAGCATTTGGAGGAATCTGGAAATAATTCATGTACACATGGAGTGCCAAGTAAGGTGTCGGTAGCTTTGTATTCCATAGTGAAGGCAATCATATGGTTTTCCCTGTTTTCACACCTGGCTTTCATAAGTTACATACCAAAATGTGAGCAATACCTGATGTTTTCTAGACTACAATAAATAAAGCCTAAGTATTTTAAATATTTTTCTCTATAATCTTTTTTCAAGGCAATATTAATTGACATCTTATCTCTAGCTAAGGCAGAGGAAATCTATACTAATAATAGCCTACGTGGTGTCACACCCTCACCTTGTCACAAGATGGCAAGCAGAAGATGGACATGCACACAGAGGAGGTAGGGCCCAGCGGTCACTCCACAAAGTGAGGCCTGCGGGTCCTGCAGCTCTGTGTGGCTCAGAAGAGGCGGGTCCCAGTGGAGGAGGTGGGTCGAGGCAGGGGAGGGCATTTGGGTGTGATCAGGCTGGCAGGGGAAGGCAGTTGGGGGTGATCAGGCAGGCAGGGGAGCAGTTAGGGGGCGATCAGGCTGGCAGGCAGAAGCAATTATAATTAAAGGCTAATATTCAAATTGACTAAAGAGCAGAACAACTGGTCACTATGATACACACTGACCAGCAGGGGCTGATGCTCAATGCAGGAGCTGCCCCCTGGTGGTCAGTGTGCTGTCTTAGCGGGAGCACCACTCAGCCAGAAGCCAGGCTCTTGGATGGCAAGCACAGTGGTGGTGGTAGGAGCTTCTCTCACCTCCATGGCAGAGCTAAGGATGTCCCACTAACAGCTTAGGCTGGCCTAAGCCATCAATTGGACAGTCCTTAAGGGTTCCCAGACTGGGAGAGGACTCAGGCCAGGCTGAGGGACCCCCCCCACACACCGAGTGCACAAATTTTGTGCACTGGGCCTCTAGTAATACAATAATCACTGTAGTATGTCTTTTCCCTCATGCTTAGAATATGTATAATTTAATTAAAATATTTTTTTTCAAAATGCATATTTTTATTGAAATGACATATAGAGCTAAGGTTATTGAAGTAAAAATTAAATATCTTTCTCACCTACAAACCGTTACCACTTAATTGATCTTTTCAGAAAACACCATTGGTTTTTATATGTGTATTTCCAAACCCATTTCTATGCATGTCTAAATGTACATGTTTCTTAACAATATAAATGCAATTCTATATAATAAAAGCCTAATATGCAAACTGTCTCCTGGACCTGGAGTTCGACTGGGAGTTTGACCACGTGTTATGACATGCGCTGACCACCAGGGGAAGTGTGGTACATGCTAGATGTCAGCAATGCCGGCCTGGAAAGTGGGTAGCAGTGGAGGTGCTGCCAGCCCTGATGGGCCCCAATGAGAATAAGACTGTGGTGGGACGGTGGAGCAAGTGAGCGGGGTGGCGCCGTGCCAAGGCGGATATGAGTGGGGCCTGATGGCCCAGCTGATTGCCCTGCAGAGACAGCAGCAGTGGGTGGGCGTGAGGGGGAGGGATGTCTGGCAGGGGCCTGATGACTCAGGTGGAGGGGAGCATGAGAGGACTGGGGGGTCCAGGTGCTGCCCAGTGCCCAGAACTCAGCTGGGACCTTCCCTTCCACACCAGATGCTCACTCTTGTATCACTGGCCAGGCCTAGGGAACACACCCATACACAATTTCATGCACCGGGCTTCTAGTCATTACATAATGTGCTTTCTTCATTTTTTTTTCTTTCACTTAATAAAAATGCCATAGACAAATTTCCCTGTGGTACACATAAGTTTACCTCATGTTGTTTAACCACTTCAAAGTCAAAGCTTGGATTTATTAGTATATATCTGTACATATACATGTTATTTCTGACGGGTATTTCTGATTTCTTAGGGTATATTCCTAGAAGTAGAATGGCAACCTAGGTCCCTCTGGCAGTGCACTTACAGCATAGTCCCGTGACCTGTGGTTGGGAGCACCAGGTTGCACAGGCAGCTCTGTCCTGGGCTGGGCATGGAGTTTGCTGGGTCACAGCTCTATCCAGGGGCTGTGGATGGAGTGCACACCACACTGGATGGTGGATCTATTCTGGTGTTGGGGATGAGAGCAGAGATTGGGGTATTCCTGGCTTGCACTCACAGCACAGGGTCCTGAATCATGGGCTCCAGGAACACTGGGCTGGGCCAGCAAGGAGGCATGGCACACTGGCAAGGTCTCTCTGGTGTGTGCTCTCTGGTGGGATCCCACCAGATCCATGCTTCTTATTGCTGTTGCATGATGGTGGTTCCACTTGAGTTGTGGCTGGCAAGTGGCTCCTTGCACAGGTCTGAGAGTGGCGTCCAAGATCAGTTAATGCAGCGGTGTAGCTGTGCTTCTGGTCTCCACTGCTCCTCTCTACAAGATGGTGTCAGCTCCCACTCATTAATATTAATAATAACAAACATTGGTGAACAAAAATGTCAGGCGTTACAAAATAGTAGAGCTAAGAATATCATTAGAAATAAGTGTGATGTTGTTGTGAAGCGTCACTGAGATTGTGATATGAACGACAGAACATCAAGCACTTATCAAATGTTCAGAAATACTGTCCTATCATTATTGGTTCCACTTATCTGGTCATCTCATTGAATCATTTATTAACTTGATTCTTCAATAAATCTTTACCAGTGCCTCACTTTGCCTTTCTCAGAAATTTAAATGTCATCCTTCACCATTAAATAACATCTTGGGATGCTACAAGCAGCATATGACATGGTTATATTTAATTTTTTGAAAAATGTTTTTTTTCTCTCACACACAGAGAGTAAAATATTTCTCTCTGGACAGTGGATAAAATGACAGAAAAAAGTTAGCCCCCCAAAAGTAAAGTTTTAAGTATCAAAAACACAAAGTTTCTTGGCTCAGGCGTCATAACTTAAAAAGTGCTAGAACCAAGACTAGACTAGAAATAATATCTGCTTAATTCTGAATCTAGCCTTCTCTCAACAACACTACCCTGGCTATGTTCTTGATTCTTGGTAAAATAAGGCCCAGCAGTCACTGTGTGACCTGTAATATATCTGAATCTGTAGAGCAATGGGCCATGTTATGTTAGCCATTCATTTCAGTAACCTAACTGTCTGTGACTTTCAACTTCCTGCAACTTGTGTACTAGGAAGTACCTTAGAGCCATGGAAATTCAAGTTCAACTTGAATGATACCTTTAGAGTCAACTGAGTAGCCTTGCATGTGCCCTGCAGTCAGTAAAACATCAAGGGGTTCAGAGCAAGCACATATGCTCATTATTTCTGCTGTTTTTGAGCAGGGACTAGTGACAGCATGTGAAAGAACAAAAGCAGTGAATTCTGACTAGGAGCCCCTTGACCTTTCAACTCTACTTGACCTCCACTCTGTCCAGAGGTCCTAACTAGAATGAGTGTGCTTGAGCGAGCTATTGTGTACACCAGCATTTTGAGATCACTGACCACACACATTTCCAACCAGTAGGGTGACCTATGCTTTGTGTGGAAAAGCTATGTATAAAGCACAGGGCAACATTGCCACATGAGCCTGCATTTGTATTCTAGACAAGTGGGCAGGTGTATGAAATTCACTAATGCAATCAGGGATTGGGGCTTGAGCTTCAAGTGGCCCTAGAAATTAGTTCTAAGGTAGGCTTTCAGCACAGGGAAGAATAAAAAACCATTGCTTCATAGATATGAGAATAAAATTTAGTTCTGAATAGATTAATTTCTGGATGTTTAAATCTTTATTTCTCACCACTGAATTTTTCATCAAATATAAACAGCTAGTTTTCACGTTCAAACTCTTATGCCTCCAGGATTTTACACAATGAAAACTATATGACCCTATAGTAAAGCACACATCATTTAAGGTATATGGGGTTTTATGGGGACAAAATCATAAACTAAAATGTGCTACCAGAGCATATGTTTCTAATTTCTTTACTTTGTAGAGCTGAACCTACATGAGAATATAAATATGAGAAACCACACTCACTATTCTTGCACCTGTCATTTGCTTCTTTAAATCAAGCAGACATTTCTGCTTCTAATTTACACCCACGTTCTCCTCCATCTATTCTTCTACCCTATTTCATATATGTGGGGGGAAAAAATCCCATCTCTCAAAAGTAAAGACTTCTCTTTCGTCTCTTGGAAATCTCTTTACCTCTAGACTGGTTCTTAGTCATGCTGCCTTGAAATGTCCTGTGGGATTAAGGAAATAAATGAAAGAAAAAGTGAGTAAACATATTTCCTAAGCCCAGTCATACTGCCCATTTCCAAGTCTCCACAAACACATTGTAAGTTGTTCTATGCCACCTGCATCTAGTTATTTTTTTTTTCTCTCTTTTAAGGGGTAAGCTACTTGAAAGCAATTTTTTTCACCTAAAATTTAACCCATTTTGAAAATTGCTTCTTTTGCATGTTCTACAAGAGCTTGAGAATGAAAGAAAGGCATAATGACTATAAAATAAAAACAGCAGGTTCGTACAAAGGAAGCGTAACCTTGCTGTACTCTTTCTTGCTCTGAGAGAAGGGTTGTACCCTTTGTTAGCTGAAAATCCACCAAGATCCCTTAGTCTTTTATTATCTTCTACCCAGAGGGGGAGATTATTTTTTTTTTACACCTTTCTGATGACATTTGCAAAATAATTCTTGTTCTATAATTACCTCTTCAGGGAGAAGGAATGAATGCAAATTAGGATATCCCCATGACTATGGTGTGGCGAATTTGCCCTTGAGACTTACAAGGGCATTGTTTTTATGTCAAAACCTAGAGCTATATTTCCTAAAGCAAAGATTGCCTGCTCTGGTTTCTCCCACACATAGAAAACCATTTATATCCTTGCTTATTTTATGGTTTTTAAATAACTGAGATTAATAATTTCTTTCCTTTTTTTAATAGCTGGAATTGCTATATATACATGACTTGGTAGCCTTGTATTCAGAGACATCCATAGAAAATGCTCTGAAGACATCATATTATTTAAAAAATAAAGAAAATAAAAGTACAATGAAGAAAATAGATAAATAAACAAATAAATGCCCCATCCTTCAACTGACATAAGGGGAAAACTTTTAAGGTACTAAGCATACATTTAGACATCCTCTGATAGTTGAGCACAACTTGGAACCAGCAAGGATGAAGATGCCAGTGCTACCAATTACACATGTAAGTGGTCAGCAAGTGGAACAAAAGATGCTTAATCCAAGTCAGACAACATGGGCTCTCTGGTATACACTCCACTGTAAGGGAGAGGAGAAATGAAGTCTTGAAAGCCAAGATTTACTGAGAATGAATTCCATTATTCTAAGAATTCCTTTATAAACACCAAGGCTTGGCCAACTGAGCCTAAATTTTTCAAAATCCAAAGTATAAAAATTTAGGAGGTACCACCCCCTAAAATGGAGGTAAGAACATTTCTAACTGAAAGGAGGAGAAGGAGGAGAGAATCAAAGGACACAATATTAGGGTCAGTAAATTGGAGGAGAGGGTCAGAGGATCTACCAGGAAGGGTTGTTCCCTTAGCATAGCCAGGGGAGACTGAGAACCCTTTAGCAGGCCCACATTCACCAGAGCACAGCATCCAAGGAGCCCAAGAGAAATGTATGAAAGCAGCCCCCCTAACCTGGTGGTCAGCACACATCATAGCCCCTTGTGGCCTGCAAACTGTAGAATGGTGCAGAGAATGCTGGGTAGGATTCCTGAATCAGTGGGAAAAGTTCTGTAAAGATACTTCCAAATTAACTGTAACCAGTGAGCATTTAGGTGCTTAAGGAAATGCTATAAAAAGCAGACTTTCATTTTTTTTTAATTCTATACTTCCATGTTGTTTGAATATTTTATTACAATGAATACGTGTTACTACTTGTGTACTTAAAATTCAATTTTAAATTTTAAGAGAAAAAATCAGTAAATGTAGGAAAACATAAGTGGTGAATTAAAAATCATTCATAATCCAAGCTTCCAGAAATAATCATTATTCACATGTAATATGTAGAGTTCCAATATCACCTAGAAGTAAAATTTTATATAAAATTACAATTGTAATCTATTTTACTTAATCACATGATACATCATGAACACTTTCACACATAATTGGAATCATGG
Source organism: Vespertilio murinus (assembly GCA_963924515.1). Taxonomy (NCBI): domain Eukaryota; kingdom Metazoa; phylum Chordata; class Mammalia; order Chiroptera; family Vespertilionidae; genus Vespertilio; species Vespertilio murinus. The sequence goes on along the minus strand of OZ004706.1, from coordinate 169,795,890 downwards.
TAATTCCGAATGTCATTTTTCAGTACAAACTTTTAATAAAATCTTGAACACCTGTACTTTTTTTCCCCATTCAACTTGATGTCAATAAAGTAATTCCTTACTAAATAGCCTTTAAAATTGCTATATATATATGGTATTTCACTGTCTGTAAACTATTTCTACATCATCATGTATTTAATTCCTTATTACTGTAGTTTAAGGATTTTGGGGAGAGGTTACATCAAATAAAAGTAGTTCTGAAGATAAATCCTTCCATAGATCCATAAGTATTTTCTTTGGATAAATTTCTGTAATTGGATTATTGGGTTCAAAACCAAGAAAAAATTTAGACTATTTAATACATATCAAGTTTCTTTCCAGAACTCTGATAATTGACAAAGCTTTAAGTCCCATGTTCCATTCTGGAACCTGATTCTGGATCCCCACCTGAAATTGGTTGAGAATGAAACTAGAGAAAGATTCCAATGGAAAACTGAGTTACAGTTAACAAGAGATATGCATATAGATGCTGGGGGACAAAATAAGAAATATTTATAAAATGGGTACAAATTATTACCCTCTTTCTTGTATGGGAGCATTCTTTGGCTGTTTCGTACTTAAAAGCCATGCACAATAATACAATAATGAGCTCTGCTAATAAAATTGTCCTTTATATTCTCTATACACTATGTCATTAGAGCTTTCATGTTACTTTCCTATAGTATAATACTCAATAATTATTATATAGGATACTGTATAAATGCATAGCAAACAGTTTGTCAGGAAATGCACCAAAGTGTCAGCAGTGGTAATATTAGAGGTGGGTCAGTGCTGATGGTGCCCTTACCCACCCTACAGTGGGTGACCAATGGTCCACTACCCACCGCCCACCTCACTGCAGAGTGACCCCTTTGGTAAACGTGGGATTTGTCAGCCACTTTGGAGAGCTGATGCCCCTGGCTGTCCCTGTATAGTCTTCCTCCCTGGGTCTGGCCAAGGTGGCTGACTCTAAGGAGAGCCCAAGCAGGACACTGGGTGAAGGGCCATTTGTCCTTTCTGGAGGCGGCTAAGGATTAGTTCCCTTCTCAGCTCCCACTGACTGGGTCTTTCCTCCCCACAGCCTGACCGCTGGCGCAGGAGCCTTCCTGCTTGGCAGACGGAGCTGGGGATTGTTACAGATTCCAACCCAGGGGCTCCTTGAAGCCACATGTCCTTTTTGGAAGGAAAAGCTGCTTTGTCAGCTCCTTCTGTTGACCTGAGGCTGTACCACAGATGTCCCTCCTCTTCTGGGTAAGAAGGACATCAGTCAGCAGTGAGCCATAGTCTTTTGAGGCTAAAGAAACTCAGCACACCTGGGTGTGTTTGGTGGGAAGAACCTGATCTATCTCCAGAGCCAGGAGCTACTCTGCTCAGGACCTCCTGTCTCCCATGCCTGGGCCCAGGGACATGAGAGGAGCTGGTGCCTAGTGAAAGGGACCTCCCTATAGCTGCCCCAGACTCCCTGAGCTGTGACAACCTGCAACCTGGGCAGGCTTCTCTAGGCATCACCTTTCCAGCCAGGAGCCAGAATGCATCCTCAGTGGCCAAACGACCAAGGCTGGACCTGGTCCTCAATCACCTCCCTGGTGGTGTCTGTGTGTGGAAGATACTCATGCACAGGTATGTGCACACGCTCAAATCCATGCACCTACACACTTCAGCAGACCTTCTCCGAGGAGGTCCTCCCTACTGCTTGGCAGTATCACCACCAAACAAGCTGGTGGCCATCAGGAAGTCTACCCCACTATGTTCTTGAACTTCTTTGTGGGCTGAAAAACCCTCACACTCATGCAGCCTTTCCTACTCTGGACATCATATAAGTCCTTGCAAGCAGAAGGGAGGTCCCAGTGATGCAGGATGGAAAGCTGGGCATGAGCAGATGGTCACCTTATTCTGATTTAAAAAATATATAAAACCTAAACCTAAAATGTAGACTTTTTAAACCTCAAACTCAGCTCTAAATTCATAGACTAGTAAATCCAGAAAAGGTGTCAGGGATATATAGCTCCAATCATCCTTTTACAGGTAATGCCTGGAGAATGAAGGTCCATTAAATATCTCTTTCTAGAACTTGAGTGGATATGTGTAAACTGCAAGTGTATTGCAAGCAACAAAAATACAAATGTTTACAAGGACCAGGCCATTAAAATGGCAATAGCTGTGATAAAACCAGAAAGCATATGCTTGTACATAGAAGCAGCTCCTACAAGTTTTACCTGATTTTTGCAGGACTTTGTTTGGTTTTTTTCTCAATTCCTAGAAGTGTGTCTGGCATGTAGAACCTCAATAAATATTATTAAGTGAGTAACTGACTAACTGAATAAATGAGTGCTAAATGAGACACCATCGCTTACAAATCTCTTAATTTCTCAAAGAGAGAGAGAGAGAAAGAGAGAGAGAGAGAGAGAGAGAGAGAGAGAGAGAGAGAGAGAGAGAGAAATCCACTAATCACTAATTTTTCTCTGGAAACATCCTGAATTTTTAAATTTGATGACTGATCCATTAAGTGAAAAGTTGGTTCTGTCAACTACATCTATAGACCAAGCTAGAACTGAGACGCAGAAATCTGCTACCCAGTCTTTATTTATTTTTTTAGAGGGAATTGATTCTTGCTAATTTTATAAAAGTTAATAATTCAAATGTTACTTTGAGTTTCTCTGTAGCTGGAGTGGTGAAAATTTATGAACTAATAAGAGAAGAGGAGAGATTGGAATTACATTTAACATTTCCTGAAGCATTTCCTTTGGATTCTCTCTTGATCCGCACAACAGCTCGGTTAAATGGAACGAAAGTAGCTCTCTCCTCCATTTTACTGCCCCTGCACACGCCTGGTCTCCTCACTGCTGTTCTGATTGAATGGTGATTATTTATTGACCCATTTTAAAAGCAGCCCCATAGTCCATGTAGTTCTTGTCTTTGTACATTTAGTCAGACTGACTGACCTTAGAGAACCCAGAGTACAGTGCTTTTACTTGCTCAGTTGGTAGCTTGTAACTCGTCCATTTTGGGATGAGCTATTTCCGTGGGCTTCATAAAGGAGCCACCTGCCTGGACATTCAGAGAGGCTGGCTTCTTTAGATATGGTGCCACATAAAGCAACCTGAAAAGAGCATCATAAAGCATGTCCTGATTGTTGCTTTCCTCACGGCTTCATCTGGAAACCGTGTCTGCCTGCCAACTACAGCAGGCTCAGAAAATCAAAATAGAAATGGGAAACAAAGGAAATTAAAGGCATGTTTATTTTCAGAGAGTGTCCTTGTATTCTGAAGAGCAAAAGAAGGCTGCATCTGTTTGAGGTTATTTCCTAGAGAATAGGTAACATTCACCAATTCAAACATGTCTACACAAGTATGATTAGCCTGTTGTCAAACCTGGAGATGAAAAACTTAATACCAGCAGATAAGTATTTTTTGTAACCCCTCCTTTGGTTTCAGAAGCCTCAGACTTTCAGGGAATTTTTCTATCTTGTACCTTCAAGACTTAGAAAGGTTAGGGCTCAAACGATTACTTTTTTTTGGCTCAGAATTTAAAGAGGTAAGAATCTCGGACAGCTGGTGTGGAACAAATGAATAAATGTGCTTCCTCACCATCCCAGCTCCCCATTCCTCTTAACCCCCCCCCCCCCCCGTTACACACACCTACAAGTGCACACAGTAATTCCCCTGTATCTACTAAAAAAAAATGTGAAGTGGGATGAAAATATCCACAGACCTCAACTTGCATATGCTTTTAGGAAATGAGCATTTTTCTTAAGTTCTCGAAGGTTTCGCAGTCAAGGTGCATATCACATTTGGGCTAAGATGGGCTCGACAGCTTCTTTGAGGACTTTGCAATTTTTAAAATGTATTCTGGACAGACTTCAGCTATTCTGCTGGCTGGGCAGGTATCCTCGCCAATGAAAAAGGCTCTCTCTTTAAGCCTAGGGCTGGGAACTACCTCAGTCCATACCACTATGTATGTGAAGAGCTATTTGTATTTAATAATTTTTGAAAAGCATGCAAAGATAAATAGCTAATGTGCTATATAGAATAAGATATCAGGATATAAGTTAAATGGGTCCTAAGTGTCACTTTTTACTCTCTGCTTCAACACATTTGCCATTCCAAGTTCATGTGTAATGTTCAAATAAACGACATCTTTAGATATAGTATTGATCACACTATGTTGGTCATTGAACCCACATTACTCTGGTTACCATCAGTATCTGCAGGGGCCTGCCTGTTGCTAGCCTACAAAATATAGCGTCAGCGCACACAAAGAAAGAGAAACAGCATCAGGGCAGCCAGCAAATAATACTACCCTGAGATCGGACCACTGTGCTGCAGACCCACCCATATTCCCCTAAATCTTTTTCAAGTTTCTGGGCCAAAATCTATTCATTTATTCCTTGTCTGGCAGCACTAAATGCTGGGGAATCAAAGTGGATATATATATATATATATATATATATATATATATATATATATATATATATATAGCAGTGACCATGACAACCAAAACAACCATTTTTTTTTTCCGGTCACCAGGTGGTGCATGCTAATATAGATGCCTAGACAAATTTAAAGTCTATGAGTGAACTAAGAATGAACAAGACCAATTCTTGCCTTCATGGAGCTCTCACTGTAAGAAGGTTAGATCAGGGATGAGAATTCAAAATTGCCACCAGCACAGACCTGAGGTGCCGCTTTTCATAGCAACCAGAGATACACCAGGTAGTGGACTGGGGCCTGACTAAAGGGCTGGCACCAATGTGAAGGCGGGGCCATTCTGGATTTCCCAGAGGAGCCAATGGCTGCCTAGGAGGCAGAGCTTTTGATGCTGACTGGCATAGAAACTGACCAATAAGAACCTAATCTGGGTGAACTGCGAAGGCAGAACCTAAGGTGGGGGCTGAGAAGGGGTTTTAAGGGCAAACTTAAAAGCTGTTGGTGTAAGGTGTAAGAAAGTGGTTCAATCAATTTTTTAATAACTGGTTTGGCAGTATAATGCATATGGCTGGCTATCAGTCCAGGGATAGAGGTTATAAATTTTTGTCTGCCAAGAGCATTTCCTTCTACTGAAAAAGGCTCCTTCTCCCCATTTAAGTAATCCTATCCTATATAATCTATCTATACTAATAAAAGGGTAATATGCCAATTAGACCAGGTTGACTAGCCATCTTCTGTACGCCCAACTTACTTCCAGACAAAGACATGGTGGTGGGGGCCAAGGCAGAGAAAGTTAGGGGCAATCAGCCTGGCAGAGGAGGGCAGATGGGGACAACCAGGCTAGCAGGGCTATTGGGGAAACCAGGCTGTCAGGGGTGTGCAGTTGGAGGCACTAGACCAGCAGGTAGGTGAGTGGTTAGGAACCAGTGGTCCTGGATTGCGAGAGGGATGTAATACTGCCGGTTTAGGCCTAATCCCATAGGGATCCCTAGGGACCAGGCCTAAACCAGCAGTCGTACATCCCCTAAGGAGTCCCAGATTGAAGAGGGTGCTGGCTGGGCTGAGGGACACATCCCGTGCATGAATTTCTTGTACCAGGCCTCTAGTATAATATAATCTTACATAATAAAAGGTTAACTTGCAAATAGACGGAATGATGGAACCACTGGAACAACCCAACAACTGGTTGCTGTGACATGTGCTGACCACCAGAGGGCATATGCAGAACATGATGGGTATTGGCCTAGGTGGGATACTGGAGCAGGTGAGTGGGGGCACCAGAGTAAGGCGGGGCACTGGTTTCTGTCATCAGGGGGAGCCTCTGGTGGTTGTTGAAAATTCTTTGTGCCCTTGTGCCATGGTCCCGCCCAGCACTTGCACCTGCTGCTGGTGCTGGTCCTGCTCGCCAGCCCTGGAGTCATCCATCGCACCCACCTTGTGCCCTGTGCCTGCCCTGATGACTTGGTGCCATCAGCGGGTGCAAGTAGTTAGTGGCTGCCAGCCCTGATTGCCCCTGAGGGCTTCTCCACCTCCCCCTGCTCCTGAAGGTTGGTAGGGGCAGCACCCTGCTGATGGCACTGGCCCAGCTTGCACCTGCTGATGGTACCAGCCCTAATCTCTCCATGCCATCAGCGGGTGCGAGTGAACCAGCGCTGTCAGTGTGTAGGAGTGGCAGAAGTGGGAGCAGGTCTATTGGCACACAGGGGGCCAGGAGCCAGAATGGGAGGGACTGGATGGTGGCACAGATGATGGGCAAGACCCGCCCTTGTGCCCACTGCAGCCTCGAAGCCCATAGTTCCTTTCTAAGTACACAAATTTGTTCAATCCATCCCTAGTATAAATAACACATAATAAGACATAATAACACATAATAACATATAATAACATATAATAACATATAATAACATATAATATAATATAATATAATTAATATAATATTATGAATATAATACAATATAATAATATTATGATATGATAAAATATAATATGATATAATATAAAATAAAAATATATGTCTATATTTACTCCACACAGTCTTCAGGATCTATGATATTTCAGGTGGTTTGGTATGCAGGAGAAAAAAAACAAAGAGAAATCAAATGTTGGGAGATAGTTTCTCTCTCATCATTTATGTTTCTCCTTCTCCTTTCTCTCTGAAATAAATAAAAAATACCTTTTAAAAAAAAAGAGCCCGGGCAAAGGGCATGACAGTACATAACAGAGCTGCTGTTATTCATGAAGGCAGAAAAGTAGTGGAAGAGAAATGAGAAAATATGATAAACACTGGGGTTAGAAATTTGACTGTTATACTGAAAATTATGAGCATCCAGAATGTCCTTCAGTCAATAGCAGAGAATACCTATTCAGAAATTATTTGCTAGAAATTGTGTTTCTGTAGTGTTTGGCATTCATCCCTGGCAAATGCTCACTGAAATGCAATATTTTTAAGAAATCATCGTGAAGATGTAGGCATTTATTGTGAAAGGTCACCATGCAATTCTGATTCATCATACCTCCTTCATAAAAAGAGGGGGGAAATAGTATAAGGGATGTTTTCATCATTCACTGATTAAACTTCATCTCTGTATTAAACAGGTATACAGGAAGCTTTTCAACATCTTCATAACTTTAACTCTCCATGTAGTTAACAAGATGTCTTTGTCTTTCTCCAAAGGTAATGTAGGAAGTAATCAAACATTGACATATATCTACATTGATCAAACTATTAATAACAAACATATTGCTGGTTACATTGTCCAAAATTTTTTTAATAAGTATCCCAAACATATTCCTGTTAGCCTTGAGAAAGATATGTAAGTTACTAACCTCTTTATAGTAGACTAGAGGCCTGGTGCATGCAATTCATATGTGTGTGTGTGTGTGTGTGTGTGTGTGTGTGTGTGTGTGTCCCTCAGCCTGGTAGCTGTACATCCCTCTTGCAATCCGGGGCTGCTGGCTCCTAGTTGCTCACCTGCCTGCCTGCCTGTCTGCCTGCCTACCTGATTGTCCCTATCTTCCCCCCGTGCTGGCCTGATGGCCCTTACCTTGTCCTCCTGCTGGCCTGATCGTCCCTACCTTGCCCCCCTCACCCCTGCCAGCCTGATCACCCCTAACTTGCTCCCCTAATGGCCTGATCAACCCTAACCACCTCTGCTTCGGCCCCTTGGCCTAAGCCACAGTGTGGCCTCCCTCTGTGGGAGGCTACCTGGCCGATCAGGGGGAGGCACCGCCCCCATTACCCCACTGCTGCTGCCATTGCTGGCCTGAACGTGGACCCTTCTCAGCCTTCCATGGCTGCCTGAGCCCTGGCCTGGCCCTCGCAGTGGCTTTGTCTGGAAGGAAATCTGGATAGTCATGCAGAAACATCTGCTCTAATTATCATATTACCCTTTTATTAGTGTAGATGATGAAAGCCCAGGGTTGAATTCTGATTTACATAGCCATAAAATTTTTCTTCAATTAGTTGTATAATTTGGAGCAAATTACTTAAACTCTCTGAGCTTTAGTTCTCTCATTTGGAAGATGGGAATAATAGTGACAATATTAATAGCAATAATATTAAATAATAACACCTGCTATGTTATCTGAGGATACTTAATTAAAAACAAAACAAAAAAAACAACAACAACAAAACTCTGGTACAAACAATATAATCTGTATGCATGTGTATCTGTTTAAATAAATTATAATCTATTCCCAAGCATTTGGAGGACATTAATCTGGAATCCAAATCCCAAGGTGGCTAGGCAAACACTTTAAATATTATCAATGAAACTACATGGGAGAATTTGCCAATTAGTACAAGGGATATTAGAAAGCTATATAGTGAAATGATAGATGTTTAAAATGT